>JASTWQ010000022.1:0-1200000 GCA_035220615.1 Leptothorax acervorum | reverse complement strand
GAAGCGTTGAAATGCAACAACGTCCATTCCAAGAAAGTTGTTTTCGCCTGCCTACTTCTTGCCACCCGTGTGCGTAAATCATTCACGTACACGTCACCGCGAGAGTATGGGACTGAAATCCGGGAACCTTGACGAGGAAAAAAAAAAATAAATAATAACAAGCGGCCTTCGTGGGGCCGATTCGCGTAAGAGAAGTTAATTCTACTCTCTCTTTCTCCCTTTCTTTCACTCCGTCTCCTTGTCTCTCTCTCTCGAGCGTATCTTCTATGATGAATCCAATACCTTTTTAAAGATCGTTAAGAGCGATAACTGCTTATTTAATAGATATTATGACGTCAGAAAACGACGGCTGTTATACGCGGCTGTATCAATTATATCAGTGCATAATGTTACAGTGTCAGTACATTTCTTCGATATCGCGATTATACTTTGATTGGCAGTACGTCGGTCTCTCTCCCGAGAGAGTCGCGATATCATTATTCGTGTGATAAATGAAAGATCGCGGCATATCCACCGGTATCTTTTCGCGGCTGCAAAAACGTTCGCCGAGATAGGTACGCCGATCGCCAGAGATTGAACGGTAAATCGTACTTGGAAACTTGCCGAGCGCGGTACGTCGCATCCGCGCATCTCGGCTGTACACTTTATAACGAATCCTTCACATTTCTTTTCGACGCGCGGGATAAAGGATGATGTAAGTAATTCCTCTCTTACGTCCAATCGTCCTCCACTGCAGAGGATCGTACACCCGCAACATTTTTATCGCATCCCGTCCTCGTTACCAGATGTTTTAAAGCATGTATCTTGTAAGCATCCTCTCTCTAGAAATTTTATGAGATCCATGATCTACTTAGACTGATCATGATGTACAAAAATAATATAAAATAATCGGGATAGTAAAAAAGAAAGCTCTATTTAAAATAAACGTTATTTAGCACCAGTTTCAGCCGTCGTATACTGAATTAACTGAATGTAGGCGCGCCATCGGTGCCGAACAAAATCGTCACATCTTTTTTTTGTATTTTCACAGCTAGACGATGTTTAAACGCTTGTCGAAGTCGAGGCGCCACAGCGCCGACGATGTTGCCCTTTCCTTGTCGAGCTCGGCGGCCACGCTGGACGAGCTGTCGGCGACTTCAACGCCGCGGACAAACAGCCGGGATCTGGAAACCGCCACCCTGCTGAAGATCTCCCGGGCCAAGTACACCCGGAGGAGCTGCGGCGACGCGACCGCGATGCAGACGCTGCTCGAGACGAAGCAGGACAACGAGCAGGATGTCATCGAGGCTGACTATCAAACGGTCACGGCCGTGCCGGCCTTCATCGTCGAGCACGATCCGAGTAAGCAACGAGGTATGTTATCGATAATCTCCGTGTCACGACAATGAGGTGTTAATCAATTCGATGTCTCGTCGCGCTTCAACAATAATGTCTTCATTCTTTCTACATTTTTATTATTTTTCTCAATTTTACTCAAGTCCGCGAAGATATTTAATTTATGACGTTATACTTAACACTTAATAAATTCTAATAGGCTTCTTCCCGAAAATGTACGTGATCATTTATTAACCCTCCGTCACCCATCATTTTTTTACTAACGCCGTCAACCAACTTGGAGCTTTTAAGTCCACCCCATATTATTTTTATAGGCTTTCAAAAAATCTCAAAAGATTCTGAGTTACTTGTCAATATCTCTACTACAATATTCAATAGGTCTTGAAGTTAAATATTAAACTCAATTTATACAAAGCCTCCTTCTCTCCACGAAACAATGCAAGAAAGAAATTTCGCTCTTGGGTCTTTAAAGACCCAGATGGGTGTGTGTGTGACGGAGGGTTAATACTTATTTTCCATCCTTAAAAAATATAGCGAATTTTTACGTATTGGATAGTAAAAAAATGTATATAAAATTATTAATGCTGGTTTTGAGAGCACCGGAGTCTTGATTTCGTCGAACAGATGTGCGTATTGCGAGCGAGAGAGTACGCAACCGTGAAAAGCTTGTAAACTGCTGTGCATCGAACAATACAGTACACGCGGGCATCATCCTGTAGCGGGTCTAAATACAATACTTTCAAACTGGACTCCATGCTCCGGTGACTTTCATGTCCCCTGGCCGGTCAGTAACGAAATGCGCAAAAAAGTACCGTACGTCACTTGGCTGCCGACGTCGCTGATCTTGCTCCCTATTCCGAACGGCCGCGAATTACCGCTAATCCAGGAAAACATCGCATCCTTTCACTAATCACTCGCTTGGCGCACTTGCCTCGTTAGAGCCCCGTCGTCCGACATACTTGCGAACGCCGACTTGCGTTCGCTACTTTTGCTATGATAATATCACAGCGAAGAATTTTGCTTCTTCCTGTTGTATTTCAATAGAAAGTTCCCTCGTGGAATTATTAGCTACGGTTGTTTTACTGTCACTTTTTGAAAAATTAAACTCCAATGTTTTATACATTCGTTATAGAACGTACGTAATTAGATTTATTTTCTATTACACAATCTTTAGGAAATTGAAAAGAGGAACGTCGAAGAATAATTACATTTTCCTTTCTTGTATTTATAGAATACGAGGTCAATTATAGCAATAGACAATGTAACTTTAACTCTTCACATTTATATTAACACCATACATCATTTTCCACTTTTTGATTTATATAATATATTTTTAAATATAATTTATAATTATTTAACAAATCTTATTTATAATCTTTACCTAGGAATATTGTATGTTTTTTATTTATCGTGTAAATTATAAAATATTCTAAAAATATGCTATTGTGCAAAATAAAACACACAACGTTATTCTTACAATTGATAGAAAAAATGATTTAAAAAATTCAAGACACGTCTATTTAATGATACCTGTCTTCCCTTGATATTCCTTTTCCCACAGACGCACCTGCAACTCGTGCGATAGCGAGTAAAACACATGCCAGCTGAGATATTCTAAATATTGCGTGCGATATTTTTGATCACGGGGACACGGATTATAGTGATCGGCGACAAATAAGGCTGTTACAACACGACACGATATAAACCCGCGCCTTTTGTACGCGCATCACGCCGTATACGCGCGATCGCAAAACACGTGTGCCCGATACTCGAGCAGCCTTTTAATCGTTTCTCGTTATGTAGAAGCGATGTGTCCGTGTCGCGGGCCCGTTAGCCGGGGGTGACACCTCGAAAAAGTAGTCCCAAACTACGCGGAACCGCTGGCCGCGAGTTCCTCGTGTATGGCGGTGGCGGCGGACAGCCGCGGTTCTCGAGAACCACCATATGTCGCACGCCAGTGTGGGCACCGGGCGGTTTTTCGTTCTACGTTCTGCGAGATGGCACGCTGCCATTTCAATGTCTTACTCCCTTCTATCTTCCGCCCATTCCCATTTCCCATTGAGGACCGGGACACGAAAAACGATTCTCCGTTCGACTCATTATCGAATAGTTGTTAAATAACAATTTTATTTTTGCTATAATTTATGTGACAGCGTTGTCATATTATTAATGTATGAATGGTAACAATGATAAACATTAAAGACACAATATGAAGCAAATGAGAGCTATACGCTGTTATTAAAGCGAGAGATTTAAAATTTGTTTAATAAATTTTCTTGTTATTAATGATAAACATTTTCACATCTTTAAAATTATTATGCAGGATGGACTACTTGTAGGGTTTGAAATATCTTCGTTGTATTTTGAAAGAGCACACGAAAATTCGATAAAGTTAGGTACAGGATACTCTGCTTATAAATAATTTAAAAGATTTATTTTTCAAAAAACAATATATTTACCATCATAATTAAATAATTGTCAATGGTCGTATTAATATTATTTCATTATTTCTATAGTGTTGGGTCTAGGAATTTGGGGTCGCAGGATGGGCAAGAAGATCGATTCGTTTCGGCGGACCAGATCTCGCGAGACTATCTGCTCCAATACGGAAAGATCCGACGGTGTCGAACACAACGGCATCAATAATCATAATAATATCAACAATAATGATACTAGCACCAGCAATAACAATATCGACGTTCGCCAATTAAGTAAGACACACTTGGACGAGAGAACGAACAGGAAGTCACCGGCAGCTTGTCAGCGATCCCCGTCTCCCTTCAAATCATTCTTTATCCGGATGGGTTCCACCGGTATGCTCAACTCCACCAGAGCCAACAGAAGATCTCAAAATATCGAGGAGAGAACGATGCCGGACAAGGAGAGCCTGTTCAGAAGCTGCAGTACAAGTCAATTGAACAACAGCCCGACTTACGTGAAGGGGGACGACCCGTCGGAAGGTATAGACCTGCAGATAGCCGCGCGAAAGGACAAGACTGTGTCCTGCGACGATCTGGCGGGACATCGGTGCAACGATCCCGGGATCTTCGAGGCTCGCGTACGTGGCGATCCTTGCGCCTCCGCGTATTCGTTGGGCAGTCCCTCGGTGAGCTTCAGTACCAGCGACCTCGAGAAAACGAAAAACGACTCGTTCATGAGGAAGAGCAGCAGCTGCGACCTGAAAGAGGCGAAGAGGTCCAACTTCCCGTACGCCTTTCTGCGATCGAAATTGTCCGTCCTGCCGGAAGAACGTCACGGATCATTGGTCTCCAAGGACGAGAGGCTCTTCAAGACCGTGTCGGAGGAGCACTTCCCGACCCTGCAGATCGAGGACTCTTACATCAGCACCACGACCCTCGGACGGAAGAGATCGAGGATCGGGAACACCGGTTGCGGTCTCGACGCCGCGAGGAATCAGGAAAATATCTCGCGACCGGGTCGGGCTTCCTACGCGGAATTCCAGAGAAATTCCAGTAGATACGAAGCGGACAGATACAGCCTGAATGCCAGCCGCCTCGAGCGACTCGAAGCCGGACTTCAGCGGGAGAGCGTCGCTGGTTGCTACAGCCTGTTTGACGGTAGTCTGCTGTCCCTTCGGGAGAGCAACGAGTTTCGGCATAACGATGATACCACCACGCGCGACAAGGCGGACTTAGCTGCTGGCAGAATCGAGACCGGGATAACGGAGAATTGCAACGTCGATCTCGACATGATGACCGCTATCAGAAGCAACCGGCGGAATTCGGTGTCGAGCTGCGAGCAAAGACTGTCGTCTCACTACGTGAGCTCGAACGAGTCCGGCTACGACAGCGACGGGCCGCGAGGTGAATCCGTGGCGGCCATGGAGAACGAGGGGCTGAAGTGTAGTTCGGACACCAGCAGCGTCGTCGACTCGGATGCGGACAAGCCCGTAAGAAGCTCGACCCCGAGCGAGTGCCAGGATCATGAGAACGTCCAGAATGCCGGTAGGATCAGGCAGAATTCCGACGCGGACGCCGAGAACAGGCCAGACGCGATTTCTCGGATGAATCTCGAGGGGATAGATGGTCTCAGGTGGCACCGAAGCGGATCCGGACGGATGCTGCCCAGTATTCACGGGACGTCCTTCGAAGAGGAAGCCGTGTCACGGCTGGAGGACACTCCGCTTTCAAGCTACGAGGACAGGTTGAACCTGCTGTCGGATACGACGAAGACGCTGGACGTCTCGCCCCACCGCATGAGGTTGCAGCAGGATAAAACGAGGTTCCTGAGCGACATTATCCAGCCGTTGGCGAGGGTACGGCGATGTTGCCTGATAGAACTGCACAAGAGGGACCCCAAGGAAAGTCTGGGGATTCGACTGGCGCAGCAGCGACTGGGAGATCCGCGGTACATCGTCGTGCAACTCGAAAGCGACGGCATCGCTCATAGGTGAGAGAAGTTTCTCGTAGATATTTCCAACTTATTAAGAATGCAAGTTGCAATAAAAATGTGGCATCTAATTTTTCTATCTGATTTTTATCTATTTTAAATGATTGATTCTAATTTCTTTTCAGTACTCTCTAAAGTAGAATCAGTGTTTTGTTACTGAAAGTCACTGAAAATCAATGATAGGAATTGATTCAGTGCTATACTTATCACTGATTTCAGTGAAATACACTGATTCTGCTTTAGAGAGTAGATTCTATTTTTAAATCTTGTCTAAGATAAATTATTACTTTGATATCGCAGGGACGGTAGATTGAGATTGGGCGATGAGATCGTCGAGGTCGAAGGCAAGGAGCTAAAAACCCTGGAGACCCTCGAGGAAGTGCAGGAGTTTCTGAGGTCTTTTACTTGTAACACAGTACGATTAACGACGGCATACGAGGAGACGGTGCCGCAAGTGTACGAGAATCCAGGTGTGCCCGGCGAGTACGAGTACCTGGAAAACGCGAAGAATCTGTCCAGCATGTCGTTGATCGACACCGAAACGAATCACGCTTCTTCCACGGACGAGAAGAAGACGAAGAAGAAGAAGAAGACAACCGACGGCGACGCGGAGCTACTTCAGCCGAGAAAGAGGCCCGACTGCCTGCCGCTTTCGTGCTTATCTGATAATCAAAAGGACACCCGCAGCAGCGTCGAGCCCGCCGCGGAATCGCAACACTATCTGACGAGACACTTGGCCAGGTTCGAGAAGGGCTACGGCAAGCCCAGTTTGGGCTTCAGCGTTGTAGGCGGTAGAGATAGTCCCCGCGGTGACATGGGGATCTTCGTGAGGAGGGTCTTTCCCGGCGGGCAGGCCGACATTTCCAGATCGTTGTTTCAAGGTAGTTGTTCAAAAAGAAACCATTTTTTTCCACGCGTAATAACCGTACGCGGGATCGAGTAGCTTTTAATTAATATGCCGGACGCATTTATCGTTCGTCGTTGTCATTTCGCGTTATCATCCTGATGAGGAAAAATCAGATTAATGCGGCAATTAAACCGCTGTACAATGTTTGTTACATGGACTGTCTGCTTTATAATTAGCGACGCTGTAATTAGGGACGTCGACGTCTGTCACTCCGATGCGCCCCGATACGGGCGTAATATCGCGCGCTTCGTTTCACACGTCGACGTGCCTCAAATACTTTTCGCTCGGGAGCTATCAATCGCGGGGATAAGGGAACGCGCTCGCATGACGACGCGTCGAACGCATAGGCCTCGACGGACGGACGGCCTCGTGTATTCACGACGATGCCGAGGATCCCGCCAGACAGCTGTCGAATCTTTAATCCGACAGCTAACGCCGCGTGCATATCTAAACAGTCGCGGCATGTTCCACCGTTTTTCTTCTGGCCCTTTTTTTTCTCTCTTTTCTTTTCTTTCCCCCCTTTCCGCCGTCCTCGCTTCCTTTCATCGGAAGACGACGCGAGATACCTCTCGTGTCATTGACAGCGCCGGTATTAATATACCGTTTCCTGATATCTTTATCGTGTTATTAGTTTTACGTACATTTTACGTACGAGATGCTTACATATATGCGAATCGTTTAACTCACTCTTTTTTTTCTACATTCGGTACTTTTTCACATCTATCGTGAGTCGTATTAGGCGCGAGGAATCGTCCTGAACGAGAAGTCGTTCGTTGCTGACCGCCAGGTATTCGCGGGAAGTTGACGTGCCGATGACCAGGAAGGTCGTTAGACGCGTTTCGCGTTCTCATGTCTCGAATTTCAACCGAGCCCGCCGCTTTTTACCGCCTGCATCGCGCGGTTTCCTCGTTGCCCGCCGCCGCGCCCGCCGTTCCTTACCGCATACTTGAGTAACGGGCTTGGTAGCTGATCGGCTTGCATAAGCGCAGGAGATAGCATCCCGCAAGAACGTCCTCGTCACGGGGTCATTGGCAGCCTCGAGGGTTACTTTTTGGTCGTTAAACTTTATTGATATTATCCAGGATGCTTTTTGAGAGAGGGCGATCCCGCGATAACTTCAAGCGGAGACTGCGAGAGCACTTTTCCTCATTCTCCATTAAATTATTTTCGAATTAGCAAGGATTTTTCAAAGAAATCGAAGGTATCCGAAGAAGTATATTTTCTCGACTTTTTCAGGCGACGAGATCTTGAGCCTAAACGGGCAAATTTTGAAGGGCCGCACGCACCAAGAAGTCATCGAGTTGTTTAAGACGGTGAGAGAGGGTACGGTCGAACTAGAGATTACGAGAAGACACAGGTAAAATTTGTAAACATTTATCTGTTAAGGAGACGCCAAGCATTGAATTAATAAAATATATTGGAGACGTGACGTGGTTAATGAAAACTAATAATAATTGTTGCAGATATCCCAAAAGTACTGTAAAAAGTGCGCCGTACTGAACAGTATGGACGAAGAATAAACTGCCCACCGGAAGTGCTCTTTAGATTTAGGTCTAATCTAATATCGTTCGCATGGAGAAAACGGCGTTTTAGAATTCTAGTCTATCAAAAGAAATCTATGACTTCTCTGACGTTCTTCTCTTACGTAATTTATTTCGTACGGCATATCACGCAACCGTCTAGTAGATTAATAGTTTTCATTATTAATAGACTATATTCGTGCGTGCGCGCGCGTACTGTGGTATTATAATTGTTATTAAGTACCACGTTTTTAACAGTAAGATTTTATACGAATAACGTTACGACAATGAATCTGTTATATAGAATCTATTATATGCTTTTTTTAATCATAGAGGACAATAAAGATAATAAATGTTCTTCACAGGTACCGAACGGGGTACCTTATCCAGATTATTATTAATTAAATAATTGTTATTAAATAACTGTTTTATTTCTAGCGAATTCTGAAAATGTACAGTATATACATGATTCGTATTTTACATAATTTGCCATGTCCCCTGCCTCTCTTTCGACGATCATCGCTCTCACGTGTCTATCAGCAAAAGATCTGCGCACGACTTGGCTTTTAATATTCTGAAACAGAAAAGCGAAAAATGAAATAAAAGGAACTCCTAATGAATCCAAATAAACGTATAAATAAGTGATATTTACTTTCTTTTGTAAAAACTTTACTTTCTTCTCTAACAGCCATTTTAGTTTAAATCAAATATTGATTACAAATGTTATCTCACATATTTAAATACATCATATGTTAATTAAATTAATATTTTGTTCAAATTAATGCTTTTAAAAATGCAACGGCATTGATGCACGCATATGATCAAATGTTAAATATTTAAGAATCACTTACTGTGATTCACGATTTTTCACGCGTCTACATAGGTGCAAAGCGACCGGCCCACTTTTAATATTGCGAAAAAGCTGCACGGCTTCGCGATGCGTCAAATCGTGGCAGACTTGGCCATTCACAGCCAAAATCTCGTCTCCTGCGCGCAAACGGCCATCTTCGGCGGCCTGTCCGCTGGGCAGTACCGACTTTATGAAGATACCTGCGACAAATTAAACAATATAGAAACAAGTATAAAAAACGAATATAGAATTTATTATAAACCAAAACTGCAGTTTAGAAAAAAATTAGAACTGTAAATGTTCCTTATAGAGAACAACGAAGCTAAAATATTCTAATTTATTACTTATTTATTTATAATCCACGTTTAACTAATTGAAAAAAAAATGTACAGCAAAAATATACACTTGTAATTACCGATGCTTCCTTTCGGGCTGTCTCTTCCGCCAACTATGGTGAATCCTAAGGACTTCTTTCCGGCGCCCTTTTCGAAGAGCACCGTAAGGAACGTGGACACCGTACTTCTCGGCCTTCTGGGAAGAGTGCAGAACTTCGAGACGCTCTGCGTGAGTCCGCTATCCATGTTCGTCGCGAATTTCTCAGACGAGATCGACCTGTTCGACTCGTCCTTCTTGTCACGGTGAGACCTGGTCTGATGCTTCCTGAAGTGATGCGACCCGGGTGAACTATCGACGATCACCCCGTGGCCGTCTTCCATGCTGACGTTCTCATAATCCACGCTGCTCTCCTTCAACTTCTTCGCTTGCTGATCGACGTCCGAGAACCGCGAGATGACGATGTCGATGTCGCCGGGCCCGCTACCGCTACCCAGGATCTTCCTAGCCTCCGTCATACTCAGACCGCGTAATCGCTTCCCGTTGACGATCAGGATCTCGTCGCCGATCCTCAGAGTGCCCTCCTTATCGGCCAGTCCGTTCGGCACCACGTGAGCCACCAAGTAACCCGGACTGGACTCCGCGGTTTTCGCGATGAAGATACCGAGACACTGGTCGGACGTCTCCTTGGGAAGTTTCACGACCATCGTCTCCGTGGTGTAGGCTCTACTCCTCACTGCCTGCAAACCGGCACCGCGCTGCTTCCGTTTAGAGTCCTCGTCCACGGTTACTGCCTCTCTCTCCCGTTCCGTATTGCTCTCCACGGAGACTCGAGCTGCCGCTTGACGATCTATCAACGTACCGTTCGCGGCTTGACAGACGCTCGAGTACTCCTCGGTAAGAAGACTCATCCCGGAATCCTTGTCCTTATTCCTGTCGTGGTAAACGTCCAAACTCGCGAAGAGTCGCGCGGTTCCGTCGACGTCCGTGGCGGACGAGAAGGGTCTTCTGGGCGGAAGCTGAGGGGGCGATCCCAAGCAGGAGTCGTTGTGGCTGCTGTTGTTCAACGGTCCGGAAGCGCCGCTGCTACACCTATCGTCCAGGAGGGAACTGGTGGCGGAATCGTTGTCCAAGATCCCCGAGTCATTGTCGTCCTGATCTTGATCCTCGTACAGCGGATTCGTTCGTAGCTCCTCGAGGCCCGGCAGGGTGCCGTAAGAAAAGCTACGCAGCCTCCGTCTCTCCCGGTCCTTGCAGTCCTTCCTGTAGATCTTCGCGATCAGCCGGTTCGTCGAGCTCTTCAGGTACCTGTCCTGCATCGCGCGGAATTTCGCCGCCAGGCAGCTGGACGGCGTGATGCTGTCGAATGCCGTCGTGTCCTTCTTAAAAATCGTCTCGCCGGCGCGCCTGTTAGGTACCCCCGTGTCGACCATCGTCACCTGATGATCGACGGAACGATCGGCCCCGCGGCTCGCCTCGAGGAAGCTCCGATCGGTCCTCTCCCATCGTGGGTCGTGAGGCATCGCGTCCTCCCGGACCGAATCTCCCTCTCTCGGCCGCCTGCACTCGGGCTGTTTCCGTGGCGTCGAGGTGCGAAAGCCCAAGAAGGAGAACCGCTCTTCCTGCTGCTTTTTGCACGACAACCTGCTCTGCGACTTGGCGCGTCTCTTCCTCCTCGCGTGGTTGTTCCCCTCCTCCGTGATGTCCTTCAGGTCAGACTCGCAGACCGAGCGACGGAACTCGTTCCTGGTCAGGCCGCGATGCCTAAGCTCGCACATCGAACGGAACTGGACTCGTCTCGCTTCCTCGTCGTCGCGATCGTTCTCGTCCTCGTCCTCGGAATCGCGATCCTTGAAGAAGCTCAGTCTGGTGCTCTTCACGCGGTCCAGCAGTGGATTCCGCTTCTCGCACACTCGCCGCCGTTCTTCCTGGATCCTCTTCTTATCCTTCTTGTTGGCAGCTCGCTCGGTCGTCACTTGGGAGGTCTGCACGTTGTAGCAGTTTCTCTCGGATTCGGAACTCGATGATTTTCTCCGGGCCCATCGCACCGGCGATATGTCTGAGAGATAAGGATGATGGTATTAATAAATGTGCACAGCGGGCGGTAGAATAAATATATAAAGCTAAAAGATATATATATGTTTCTATATAGAGCGGAATAATTGATCACTTCTATGTTTAAAATAGATTTATAATTTTCATAGTTCTCTCTGTGTGTACTTTTTAAATTATATGTCTGTATATTTTATAAAAAGATATAGTATATTCGTTAAGTAGAGCACCGTACAAAATTTTAGATGGATAATAGAATACAGTAGATTGCGTATCTTCATTTTTGCCGGTCTGTTTACGAATAAGAACACAAATGAGACCCGAACTCTACGACTTCTAGATCGAAAGTGACCACTTCTGGTGCCAACCGCGGCGATACTGACAGAACTGACAAATCTGCGGGTTCCGTGAACCATGACTCGTCTTGTACATACAGGATATGCGTAAAACAGGATGCGCCTATGAGCAATTTGTTTGTACTACTACAGAATATTATTCAATTAAGGACGATAATTAAGAAATAAAGTAAATGACAATACAACTATTTTTTTATATACAAATTAAGCCAGCGATTTTTCATATTCATTAAATAAAAGTATGATAAACAAATTACATGTACACAATATTTATTAATTAATAAACAAAATATTTATTAATTAAAGTAATTAATTTTAGGCATCAAAAAATTTTTTTCGTCTAAAAAGAGAGAAAGAGGAAAAAAAATATGCAGTTTTATATTTTTTAAAGAAATTTTAAAGCCTTATAAGTTTATTTAATAAGACGTAATAAAGTAAAACGGACTTCTTGCAATTAATAACAATCAATAATCAGTAGCAGTATAAAGTCATTAGTCATGTTTTTTCCCTCGTTCGAGCACGACTTTGCTTGATAAAAAACGCAAGTCTTGCAATATGCCGATGCGAAAGTAACAACACAGATTTACGTGGCATTGTAAAATATGTGTTGACTACACTGATACTAATTTATTCCTTAGTATTACAAGCTGTAGCTTTACGAAACGAGGCCCTGACAGCAATCGAGAGATAATGCAGCCAGTAACGACAGTCGCTATCGCGACTAGGCTCTTCGGTCTTCAAGGTGAGCATGCGGGATTTGCTCATTTTAAATTAGTTCGTCATCGTGCACGGAAAACCGTCAAATCATTCGCTCGACTATCCTTAACAAGCAAGAAGTAAGAAGGTTCTCAACAAATAAGGCCAAGATTTGTCTTCCGCCTGAGCAAAGCTGAAAACAGCTGGTGAAGTGAGTAATTTAACGTGTGTACGTTATCGTACGGAATGCGTAAACCGGATACCGTAAAAATAGATCGGACATTCGAGTAACATTTTATCGTTCTTTATGTCATGTCTGACGTCGAGACCGCAAACTACGCTAAGCTCACCATAAAAGTTCTCAGAAGCGGATTGTGTTTCCTGACGTGAAATGTTTCATAATTATGTGGTTAAATAATTATATCGCTATCCGCGCGTTGCTAACTGCCTGTATCCCGTACTTTATAAACGTGAGAAAGAGAAATACTTTCTAGATTTTTAACATTTCCCGTACTGTAATAGAAAAAATATTCTTGCGTTTCAAAATAAAATACGGAATTGTCATGTTTAATTTTTCCAAAAGTGAAGAAGTGGAGGCGGAACAACTCGATTTCTTTACAATGATACGTCACAACAAATTGGTGCATAATTGTCGTACGTACAGAAGGTGGATGAAATTTTTTAATTAAGGACCCACAGGCTCGTTTCCCGGCTACCGTCTCAATTAGCGGCTAAAATAATTAGCCGGACGATTCATTGCGGATTGTCATTGCCGTCGCTGTCGCAGTCACCGTCAATTTCATCGCACGGTGCCCCACAGGACGTGAATATACGGTCACGCATGAGCCTACGCGGATTGCGCGTCCTCGACAATGATCCTTTTATATGTATTAACGCGCATTCGCGTAGGCCGCGGGCGTAGTGTCAATTTGCTTCTATTCTCGTCGTTTTCCAGCCAGTCACTCGCAGGAACTCAGCCTGACGGAACGTTGAGTCGTAATCCCTGCATTCAGGATGGAATCCCGATTCAAGTCCCGCCACGCACACGGCCGCGGACGGCACGCAAAGACGCGTGTAGTATACGCGCGCGGCACGCAAGACGATACGACACTTTTGCAAAAATTGGGCCGACTCTCTCGGCGACGCTACGTGTATCGCCGATCGTGCTTTATACTCTTCCCACAGTGATCGGATGATCGCGCACCGCCATTTCAGGCGACATTTACCTCTGCATCGAGACCTCGCGTGGAAATGGTAGGACGTTTCGTTGACGTCTTCGTCGGCTCGAAGGGGACTTAGGCGCAGGAGTCTCGGTGCCTCGGCGTGGCCGCGAAACCAACGCATGTCTGTAACAAATTGGAAAGTAGTCAGAGCGTGATTTTTGTACGTGAAAGCATTCGATGAATATTTCAGCAGTACGCCGCCGACTGTAATTCTTTTCATGTTCGTCAAGCAAAACACGATGCTTCTACAACTTCAATTTTAGGAATAAAAGAATCCTCTGGGGCGAGAACTCGTCAGAGAATGTGTTATTAAAATTAAAATCGTGAATGGAATATTCCGTACATTTATCATTCTAACATTCCAGCAATCTGAAAGCATCCCTATTTATCAAGATTTTAAATGTAAGATATAAGCGCACAAGCACACTCTGAAGATTAACTGCATAAAAGTGAAACAGTAAATCTTGGGAAGTGAACGGACTTTACTGGATATCGATGGCGACAATCATCGCTGTATCCAGGCTATCTCTTTTCACTTCGTTATATCGCACTTGTTTCTGATACAATCTAGTAACGAGATAGAGAAAATCGCATCGTGATGATTCTTTTGATGTACTGCATATGATAGAAATGCTGATAAATTCAACAGATAGCGAAACCATGTTCCTCAGTTAATTTCACGCAAGCTCTCATAAAATTTTAATCTGAGATTTAATCACAAACATAATGTTAATATATGTAGTGTTAGAAATGAAAAATTTGTGGAAAATAATCTCTTTCGAAAAATTTTTCTAAGAAGAAATATAAGTACTTCAACTTGAAAATCAGAAAATCTATCGATAAAATTAGCGAGTTGTAGAATAACTTGAACATAATACAATTTAAAAAATGAATACACTATATACACTTAATTTAGTCAGATATTAAACATCATAAAAGAGAAATAAAACATACTCCATATCTTTGTTTGAAATAATTTTACAGAAAAAAAGAATATTACATTGCAAATCAGGTTTTATTAATAGATGTATATTGCTTTGTATTGAATAAAACATTTTGCAATTCTTGTGTAAAATTACTACAAAAAAATTATTATTATTACATTATTTTCATTTAATAATTATTATTACAAAAGAATGCGAAATGGTATTTTTCTTTAGCCACCATACGTATGACATTCAATATCGATGCCAGATTTATGCTTGTGCGTTCGAACGAAGTGGTACGTGAGTCTTATCCAGCATCACCGTCGCTTCTCGCAACGGTACTTCCAAGACAAGGAGGCCGCATCATCTACGTCGTCTAGCTCACAACTTTTCATGCCGGCGGCACTATATGATACGCATATCTTAACTTGAAGATTTTCAATCATTCGCTATCCCTTCGCAGTACAAAGGAAAGAAATTTTATGCATGTCGAACAATAAGAAATGAAAGAGAAATACAAAAATAAGATTTCTTGACCCTTATTATTTTTTTTATATATTCACGCGGCAATAAATTTTTATCCCCGTAAGAAAATGACATTTTATGTTCTTCAGGGACGTTTATTCAAGTCTTCGCACGGACGTTCGTGCAAATTTTTTCGAGTTTATGGATCTTTCTATCTTCCAAGAATGCCGGCGACCGGAATTGCCAGGCGCATTCCATACCAACTGCACGCGTACAGTTGAGAAGAAATTCTTAGAAGTTTGCTTCAAAGGATTTTACATACATCTTATACTAAATGTGCTGCATGTCATTGCGGTATGTACACCGATCACCGCATGCAGTTGTAATAAGTGCAATTACTATGCTATACAATATCAAGCTAATTGTTATTAATTGCAAATCGGATTGATTTTGAGTACTTTGGAAGCGGTACTTTTGTAATATCGTTTTATTGCCTGCAGTTGGACCGATAAAGAAATTAATCCGTTGATACCGTTGCCAGCGGCGGAACGGTAATTCGTTCACCTTCTTCCCCAATAAACGCGTTGGAATATTCGCGAGAGGCAATACCGTTCGTCTGACCTGTATAGAGCATTCATAATATTTTTCTTACTAATCGGCAGATAAAATATAATTGCAAATACAGTAAATGTGTGACATTGCCGAATCGAGTTAATTTGAGACCAGAGGAATGCATGCCCGATGAAATTACGTGGATAATAATGCTGATAACGACCAAACGTAATTGGAAAACGCTTATCTATACAAAATACACGAAAGAATAGAACATTCTATACTAACATATCGAATATGTTTGCATAAAGAATACGCGTTTTCCTCTAGACTAGGAAATGCACGCCCGATGAAACTACATGCAGGATAAAACTGCTGATGATAAACGACTAAACGCAATTGAAAAACGCTTATCTACAAAACAAAAATAGTACATTCTATAATAAGCGCACATTATTTATGTCGAATATGTTTGCATAAAGAATATGCGTTTCTCTAGACTAATCTTATACACGGTGTCCAAAATTAATCATATTTTCTTTTAATTGCAGACTAATTTCGAATTAATTTTTTTCTTCTCGAAAATTTGATATTGTTTTAATGCAACTTTGCTATACATTAGCAGTTCGAAAAAAAGAAGTTCACAAGTTATCAGTTATTATATTTTTAATTTGCTTTTATGGCTCATAAAGTACTGGTGCCTCGATGCATTCGTAAAGAAAAAATTAAATTGAAGATAATCGAAGAATTCGCATTCGAAAGGAAATACCACCTCTGTATAACTGTTAAAACATATATTTTATAATTAATGTGGAACTTTATCTAATCACGTACAATTGTAAACAATGCCGGACTAAGTCGCGCGATTCTAGATATCTTTTCGATTGTACATTTCACAACTTTATTTCCGTTTCGCGCAATATGCTATCTGCTGCACAAGCACAGATAGAATCGATTGGAATTCAGAAAAAAACCAGCTGCACATTGGCCAACAAATGTGCCATAATCATACCGTAACGAGACACATGCTACATTTTACGGAGTGGTTTAAACTTGAAAATATTCAATGTAAAACTGTCAATGAAATTTATACGTTATTTTACTATAATATGTAATAATTAACTTTTATTATTATATATGAACATTATTAATTTAATTATTATGCGTAAAATTACAAATTAATCAAAATATGACCTTAAAACCCCAGAATTGCAACACTTGCAATTTTTATTGTAAAAAATTTGGAAAGAGAACATTTAATTGATATACTTTATAATAATAATAATAATAATTACGTATATAATAACACGCAGAATAATATAATTATGAGAGGTATATGTCTATGTTATTATGATTTAATGTTAAGATATTTAGTTATTATAAGAAAGACAAAGGCTATACGAATATATTGAACGGAACAATATATCTTTCATTGCACGAGCGACAGACGGAATCCATACGATACCTACCTCGTACATTTAATTAAATCGCGGTGCGTTATGCAAGATGTTAATGCACGGTAATCATTATACTTGTCTGCGTAAGTGTGCGTAACCGCTGACTACGAGGACAGTTACGAGAAGAAGAAGGAAGAAAAATTAGGGGTGGGGAGGTATGCGTACGACTTTCTCCGATGCAAAATATGTGTGCCATCACCTTCTTAGCTCCTTTCCGGAGGCTACGCCTCTCCGCCTTTTCACTTTTCGTGGATCCAGCCCACGCGCAATCACGGCGCACAGTCAGACTTAATTAAGTTCGCAATCAAGAGCGAGACGCGATAAGATCGCTCCGGACCGTGCTGGCGGATCTATCTATCAAGAAGTTTATAATTGTACGTGTTCTCTGTGATATACATTCATTTTTATTTATTATTTATTTATAGAATTTATTTGTATTTATTTACAATATTGGCTAAGAATCGATTTGACACAGTCTAATTTATTATTTTATACAACTTTTGTCAATCCACAATTTCTACGTTGTTTGATTTTTGCAATTTTTATAGGATAAGAGATTTACCGTTAGTACAATTAAATCTGCCAATTTGACCAGAACGTATGGATCTATCGCGGCGCGCATCGTGATAAATGTTGCAGAAAAGTCGCGGTTGTTAAACGCTCGAAGAATGCGGGAGCTAAGCGCGTCCAGTTATTCCAGCATAGATTTATCGTTCCACTTTCGTGGCTGCCGATCTGTTTCTCCGGCTATACGGCTGCCGCCCGGACTTTACTTGGTTGGCGAGTCTAGCCGCGCCGTTCGCGTTGTAGCTCCGGATTGTAAATCTTCGCTGCGCGGCGATACGCGGTTGTTATCGTCGCGCGTTACACCCGCTCCTCGCTCGAGATCCATATTATTTCTCGTTCCCGACATCGTAATCCAATGCGGGACGTAGTGAGAGATCGGAACTCGTATAATAATGTCCGATGCCTCAATTATTTAATTTCTTAAGAGACGTGACTTTTCGTTCGCGCATCAATTGCACTATTCGACTGCTTTGTTCTCGCCAGAAATGAGAAGAGATGAGTGAGATATTTTTTACAATTATACACGGTACTTAAATACTTCTTGAACCGACGAATCGCGAATTAATATATAAATGCAATATCGTGCGACCAAACAATGCGCGCGTATTTTAGTTTCGAGTTTTATGAACCGAATTATAACTTCTCTTCATGTACATATTCATCTCCTACAAAGTTCATAAAACATTTTTAACGTTTCGTACTCGATCGTTATTTATTACTTGTTGCGTGTTTCTCTTTCGATCGGATTGAGTTGTATCCTTTATTGGAAGTCGTAACCGCAACAATGCGAATCTGAGTTGCACTTGCAGCTGCCGGCCCAGCGTTTTCTTTCTAATTACAAGTGATTCAGTTGCAAAATACTGTCGAGCATGTCTCGCAATAAACGGTAAAAACAAAATGCCCGCGGTGACTGCGTTTCGCCTTAAAACTTGTACTTTTATACAGTAATTGCGCAATTAGGCGCACGAAGGTGTAACGCACTCGACCAAATTATTCGGACGACGGGTGAATTTTCGATCAACTACCGTCTTACGTGAAGAATATTATTCAGTCGCCAATACATTGAATATATATGCATTATACATGTCATTATTGTTGGTGTAACCAAGAAGGAATTGGTTCTATATGAAAAAAGTAAAAAATATATAGAATAAGAAAAGATGATTTTGAATCTTCGACGCTCTATCTTGAAGAAAATCAAATCAGAAAATCCATAACATTTATTTTCTTTATTTTAAACTCACGCACTATCAAACAACTTTTAGTGACATTATAAGTTGATGAGAATCTGCTTCAATGACAATTTTTTATTAGAATATGAAGAAAAATATTTGCATATATATTCTATTTCTAAAAATATATATATAATGATCTTCATATCAATCATATCTTTACAAACCTCTAGTTTTATTAATATTTTTAGAAAATTACCGATTAGATGTCAGTCATCTTTAACAGTTGGATGGAGATGTCATCTTAAAGCACGACGACAAAACAATGACGGGCACTCGTGGATTTATCCGGGCAGAGAATTCCATCATTCGACGGGAATCGACGCGCACGTCATTGTGATGGTGAATGCAATTTGAGGCAAAGTATAACGCGTACGTAAAGCGTGACGTGCCCCGGATGCTCGTAAAAACATTCTCCGCCGCGTGGCTATCGAGTCGTAACCCGCTCCGCTTCCTAGGTATTGTTATCGTATACCCGGGGGATTCTGGGCTCTGCATCCCATTATACGGACGGAACGACGACGCGGCTTATCCGCGCGACTCTTCGGAGCACGAAAACGAATTTTCGGATATATGATCACTTAGACTTGCTTAGACAGGCTTCTCTCGAGAGACAGTCTTATCGACCCTGTCTCGCTTTTCCAGCACCAATCTATCCGAGAAAATACGAACATCCGTCACGTAAAACTTTTTGTTCATATCCATTTAGAATATGATTGCAAATCTCGCCAAGATCTCTCTGCATCCCAAGTCTCGCTATCTCGAGACTCGTCTCTTATCTGTTATGTTAGTTGTTTCCTCTCGCGCTTATCTGTTTGTAGATGTGATCTGACTTCTCTGATTTCGAGCGCGTTCCGTGCTTTTTTGAGTAAGTATACCCGTAAAAACTTTATCCCTGCCTTTTATCGAGAAATTTTTCTAATGCGCGCAATTAATGCAATAAATTATACCCCGCGATCGTGTACGACGTAACGTTGCGGCGTGTATCGCGATAATATTTGGCGAAAGGAATGCTCTTGGGACCCGGAGTCCGACGATGCATTAAGAAGCGCGTGTGTACAGAGGTCTATACCCGTAATTTAGGGAATCAGATAGCGATAAAAAATGTTCGGGGACCGGTTCGGCATAACGTTACCTTGATGGCTCAGTTTGGCCGACGACAACGCGGATTTTACGACGGGAATTCTTTAATGAACGTTTTATAGCGGAAAAATAAAAAGTAAATGTCATCTCGCGAATTAAGCGCCGTGTTTTATTATTAACAATAACATATCTGAATTGGGACTCGATATACTGAGAAGCGTCCAAGTGCTGTTACACTCGATGCACGTTAATGCACATAATTTATGAGCTATGGCCAGTTTACTTTTCCATAATTAATACAGTTTGCAAACAGTACTTTGCAAACTTTTCTCGTCTCTTGTGAACTACTTTCTTTATAATTTATAATATTATCCCGCGATAATATTATAAATCATAAACGAAATAGTTCACAAAAGTGACCTGCTACTGTATAGCATTAATTTTTTAATCTGTGTTATAACGCGAAACATTCTTCGGAAAGTATTAATTATTTCTATGTGACTTTTATGCGATGAACGACGTTCCGTGAGAAATGGAAGGAGACATTCAGTGCCATATATGTTACCATATGTTGAAGCCAAAGTTAAATATTCCATTTTCTTGCACCAAGAATTAACTTGAGATAATATACTCTGCATATCGCGTAGATAAGGCAAAATACAGGACAAGTTCACGATTCCCGCGGATTCCTGCGACACAGGCCACTTCCAACTGCAACGGTCAGGCATCAAGTTAATCTCTCGAGATGACTTTTGAATGGTATCTCGCGGGTAACTCGCGGGTAACCGGCCAAAGGTAGAGAGAGAGAGAGAAGGAGTGAGAAGAGGCCCGTGTCCACTAAGAGCGTTCATATCAAGGCCGCGGGCGAGGTAGTCCTTTTATTTTCTGGCCATTTGACGAGAGCGACATGCCGAGCATTCCTCGCCGGAATAGCCGTGTAACTATGCCCTCGGCATTGCGGGCCCGCCTGTGTGTGTTCGAGCGTGTACGCTATCGGGCCGATGCGCGCCGCGGCCGCGGCCGCGGCAAGCGGCGAACGCACGCCCGCTTATTCGCGTGCGCTCCAAGTTGGCATGCACGATATCGTATAGGTGCATTGGTGCATGTAACGTACAGCTATAGATATGCGCGTACATACACATTGCCCATGCACGCGCGCTCGTATAAATAAGACACGCGACACACGCGCGCGGCGCCGCGTATATGCGTAAAGGACGGAGCTCCAAGGTCGATTATACTGGCCAACCCTTTCCTCCGCCATTACTTCGAGAGCTCTCTCGCTTCGGGACGGAAGGAGAAAGAGAAAGGGACGGGGTCGAGAGGCAAAATGAGCCGGAGAAATCTGGCGTATACGATTTTCAGACGATTTCTGAGTAATGATCGCCTCTACTTCAGGCACTGACTCATTTTTCCATCCTCGGTGACGATATCGCCGATTGTCACGTTTCTTTATCCGCGAAGAGGGATTTTTTTCAGCTATACTCTGGTTGAGCTTCCAATATCTCCTGTCAAATAGCTCGGACATTATTATTATCTGGTTATCGCCGATTGTCACGATTCTTTATCCGCGAAGAGGGATTTTTTTCAGCTATACTCTGGTTGAGCTTCCAATATCTCCTGTCAAATAGCTCGGACATTATTATTATCTGGTGAAAACTTATCTGGAAAGCCTGTGCAATTTTCTCATTTCTGATACCATGTTGTCGGTTTTGTTATCTCTAAATTCCGATGTCATCTGGACGTTCACCCGGAGGATAATATCCTCTTGGTGCCACGTCGGGTCGCGTGTCACCGACCTGGGTTGCGGTCGGCTCGATCTCGATTAGCGATGACGCTAAATCCGCGCGCCCTAAAATGCGAAACCTGACGCTGCACACCGCGCCGGTCGTTGTTTATCGCGACCCGACATCCACACGGTGGCAGCGTCATCCCCGGAATATATCGGAATAGCCTTCGCCGTGGGTCAGGACCGGAAGCGGGATACGTGCCGCGGGACAATTGCCCGGCGGGCCGCGATTAATGGAGGCCGGCCGGCCTATCTGTCCGCCACAACGGAGCACAATCCGATGTAGCAGCTTTGCTCCGGCGCGGCGACCCTCTTCGGCCGCGCCGCGCCGCGCCGCGCGCGCTCGACTTTCCGGTTTAACCGCTCCTTCTTCTAATCGCTCCTCTTCCTGTCGGGTCGATCCCTTCGTCCTTGGCTCTTCCATACGCACCTGGAGACGTATAGCCACCAGCGAACCGCGTCTCTGGTCATTTTATCCCCGTGTTAAAGCCGTGTGTTTCGCGAAATCTGGGGAAGGACATCTTTTCGCAATCTAAACGCCTTTCCGCCTTTTTTTTTTTTACTTTGTTGTTACGTAACTTCTTGAAATGCAGCGAATTCATGAATGCGTCGCAAATAGAAAACTATCAGATTACTGCACTTGGAATATATTAACTTCAATGTCAATGGGACTTCTGTCCATCTCGGTCTTGGAAACGCGATAGTCAATCAGCATAATCGCGTTTTTATTCACTCAAGATTTTATATTGAATTAAGAGTGCTCTTCATTTTCCCAGTCCAAAACTTTCGTTCGGCATGGATACGAGTACTTCTGACTTTTCCGCTTTATCGAATCGCGCAGCCCTCTTGCTCGATCGCCAATATACGATACGGAGCGTTTCGATCGTATCCGCGTCGACGCGACGGTCCACATTCGCGTTCCAGGAGCTGCAGCTACATACATATTGCGGTCGCGTGTTTGTCGGCAAGACGGAATACCCAATGAGACTTTTCCCGATGTCCCGGCGACGCGGACGTCGCGATGTCTCGCCGACACTGAATTTTATACCGGGGAGAGAATGTCCGCCGCGGTTATAGACAAATGGCCGGGTAACGCGCTGATAGCGATTGAGGTCGCACGCGAACAGGGACGGGATCATGAAAGCTCACTTGTTACCGGGTTAAACCCCACCCTGGGCTATACGTGCGACGCGATGCAGTTCGCTTCGCAAGCGAGCAGAGGTCTATCCCGAGACCCAAGTCCGATTACGCATAGCTTAAATCTCGAGATCATCATTGAAGATGAGGAAATCGTGACAGGGATGGCCGCAGGGTGTACCTACATCGGATCCTGGATACAATCGGCTTCTTATTAACGCGATTGATCATCGAAGCGCAGGCCCGCGGAGATGAATTTAGCGGATTGTTAGGGCTGGTGATGCGCGTCGACTTTCTCGATTGCTTAATCTGTGCGACGTTATTAGAAATTCACGCGTCAGGACACGAAGGTGTCCGTCAGCCGTGGCCTTCCCCGGTCGGTCGGTTCGAGGTTGTACTGTCCGTCGCGTCGGATCACTATCAGAGCGTAAGAGGAATGTCGTGTGCACGCGCGCGTATATGCAAACCCGGTGTACACGAGACACCAACCATCACGGGGTTGATACACAGTTGGATACGCGGTACCGCGAGTCCGCGTGCTCTCTACCGTGACGGCACCTTAGATCGAGATCGAATCGAACGATACAGAACTAGTCCGGGTTTGTGCCGAGTTAAATGGCATTTTTTCATCGAGAATTCATTGCAGCTTACAAAGCTATTTCGTGCCCCAGCGCGTTCCGAACGAGCGTAACGTTCAACTATAGACCGATGAAAATATATATTTTCAAAGTCATACCGCGGAGTAAATCGCTGAGGAATTTCGGGGCATAAACCTAACATAAAGATATTTTCAAAGGACGCCCGATAAAAATCTCAAGAGTATTTTTCATGTTACACGATATAATTCGTAAGAAAATTCGAAAACTTTATAAATTAATCTGATAAGTCGTATATAATGGGGAAAATACAAAAGTGTCGATCAAAATTATATTCAAAGAATTCCAACATATATTATTTTTAGGAATAAACGGCGCCTGCCAGATATGAGCATAATAATATATTACTATATTTATATATAAAATTTAATAACTAGAATTTTTGCACATTTTATAATCTTATTAATAACATTTGCTCGACATCGATACCTCCATCCGTGAACGGATAACATACATGAATATATTAAGAATATATTATATAAATATATTATATTGAATATATTAAGAATAAATATTAACAAAATATAAAGATAAAATTATTTTTTCAAACAGCAATAAATAGTCCCGCAATTTTTATTTTACACTTCTGATGACAGAGTTATAGTAGGAATTCTCAAGCGACGTATCAAAATTCGCTTATGAAATCATATTTATTATGCAATATTATTATCATGCAGGGATACTCGGAGTCTATCTGTAAAAAAAGTTTACCAGCCTTTTTACCATCGCGATCGTCCGGATATAGAAAATGATCTAAACGTGCGCATTTTATACCGTGCATGAAAAAACGTATAGGTACGCAACTTGCCTGTTCGCTCGCCACGGTTGCTTACGCACATTTAAGAAAAAGAAAAAAAAAAGAAAAGATAATATCGTTCAAGTAGCGCGTGGAGTGAAAGTTTCGAACGTAACGAGTGCGCTCGCTGCCGATACCTGCTATGCGTTCCAGATAATTAATGTCGTTTCGCATACATAACATTTTTGCGACCTGGAGAAAAGGAGGAGGGCGGTCACTTTTATTTAACATGACTCATTCAGTATTCTCAAAGAAGACTATGCGAGGCGTATGTGTAATTAATACGTAATTAATGCGCTGACTGTAATGGGATTATACTTAAAAAGAAACTAAAATCTGTGGAATTTATTAGATGATATAAACGATGCGATTTTACTCGCGTAATTAATTAGCGTTTGGTTAATTCGCGATTCCGATTTTTGCTTTCAGATAACATTCGACGCTGCAACGCAGAATCTGGAGGACGTAGTTATGACGATCTCGCTCGAAGATTGAAAATTTTTATAAAGCCGAGATGAGAATGTTCCGTGCCCCCTTCGCTGTCGTTAAGGCACTTTTTGCGTTAAGCGGCTGGAAAGTGGTCGGTCATCCGTGATGAAACGCTATCAAATTACATCTTTTTTTCAGCGGACACCGCGTTGTACTTTCGCTTCGAAAGCTCTTCCTCGATTTATGAAGCGTGCGATACCGAATTCGCGGTACACGCTGCACCAGTATATAATACATACGCTCTTTACGCGTTTGAACCCGCGTAAGAAAAAAAGCGATCGGCATATATATATATATGCCTCGTTAATACCTATCCCGATTGCAAAATCGTGCTAAGATATGTAGCTCCGTAAACTTAAACGGGCGCGAGAAAAGAAAGGAACTTATCTCAGCAAATCTCTTCGCATATCGAATAGCAACTGCATTAAAGTCGCGTGGAACAAGCGAGTCGCAGATCAAATCATTTAATATACCTGCTTTACGTGCTTACGCAGAAAGATAAGTGTCTCTCTACGATTCCGATGGACTCTGAACGCGTTGCGAAACAGTTAAAGGCAAGAATCTTTTTTGAAAGTGTAAGAATGACCTAAGACCATTAGAGATGCAGAGAAATATGTACGCGTTTAAAGAGAACTGTCGAATCCTTTCAGTCGTCAAATTGTCAGTCCGGTCCTTTATACATTTATTTCGGACACGTATCTCGGTGGGGAATGTTGAAGATACCGTTCGCTTTTTCATTGCCGAATGTTACTATATGCCGTATACCGCTTAAAATTTGCGCGTAACCCACATATAATTGCCGTGTAATTTCTTACGCGGTTGGGAGCAGCGGTGTTTATCGACGACGTGGTTTACGAGACGTCGTTAAAAACGCTGTTGAAATCCGCTTCCTGGTCGCGCGTAAGTACGTCCTAAAATGTGCAGCGCGTATGCTGAAGAGCTGCAGTCTCTTCGGGCGAGAAAATATGCACTCGCGGGAATATGTGCGAGCGGTTCACAAACAACTCCGTCGCGAATAAATTCATTTACGAAATCGATGCGACAGCGTATTTACAGAAATTAACAGAGGTAAATCCGCGGTATTTTCAAAACTGCGCTCGCGCGATATTGTTATAACGCATATATACAAACGGTTTCGCGGCCGTGTTCCACGTAATTGTATTCCGTAATCGATTTACGGAATTTTTTGTTTGCAAAAATATCGAAGCTTCTTAAAATGTAAATTGAGTGAAAATAAACAGGTCAATTCTATACTGTTAAATATTAAAGGATGAAATTTAAACCAATGTTTTGAGTTAAATAACATTTTGTTATTTTTAATACCATGTGTGTCGAAATTTATTATTTTAACACAAAATATTATTATTTTAACTCATATTGGTTTAGTTAAATTAATGACATTTTATTGAGAAGGAGCAGCGCGGCGATTATAGAAATGGTTAAAAATCATTCTAATTGAGTATAATTTAACACTACGAATTTAGTGCAAGTGTGCTTTGAGAGAACAATGCGTAAGTTAACGTTACAATTTTTTCACTAATAAAGTAACACGTAAAAAAAGGATTTGCTACTATAGGGACAGCTAACATTTTCTGCAGTGAGAGCTAAATGTTTCGCTACTGTAGCTAAATTATTTAGCTACTATTGCTAAATATTTAAATATAGTAGCAAATTTTTTTGTTACGTGAATATAAATAATTATAAATCGGACATTTCGGCTCTGCTTTGAGTCATCATCATTGATCGCTCCAATTTTAATTATGTACGTTATCAGTAATGAAAAATTGTTTTAACGTTAGCTTACTGTTAACCGCGTTGTACTCTCAAAGCCCACCTTTTACTTTACTTATTAATTTCATTATCGAAAGTTCTTAGTTATTTATCCACTTAGATGAATTCTAAGTGTATTCCGCTTAAAAAGAGTTTTAATATCCGACACTTAAACATCGAGAGATATTTAATAGCAAACGGTAATCACATAACGCGAACGAAATGAGTTTAGATATTCTTCGAGGCAAAATAACTGCGTGAAATCGACTCGAGATAATTAATCGAAGATTTTGTTGCTGGCGTGGCGCGTGTTTATCGCTGTCCCACTAATTCAGTGAAAGAGTGACGTGCAAACATATGTCGCATCGTATAGCGAATGCGCTTCGCGACTCGTACAAACACAACCGAAGTAGTTTTCCATCTCCAAGCAGAACCGTATAATTTGAAGTCCGTTAACCAAATCGTATCCGTGAACCAAACAACTGCACAGGTGTGTTATCCGTTTCACTTTACTACTTCTCTGCTACTTTACGCGGCGGGTACCGGTAGCAAGGTAAATACGTTCTCTGGAAAGAAAACGGGGGGGAAAAAAAAAAGGAAAATAGCCGACCGCTCGTGTGCGTTCTGACTTCGTCTCAAAACAGCCAAGTGCATTTCGGATAACCGGCATGATAATCCGTCGTTTCACATCTCGTTAGGACTGCACGTTCGGCCGCGCCGCTCTGCTCCGCGCGCGAATCCCAGCTAATTATGAATAATATAATTAGGCGGGATTCCCATGGTTTCCCTTTTGTGAGATCGACGATGAGGCGGAATGAGCGAGCGGCCGACGAAACGACGATTCATCACGGCTACAAGGGGGAATCGAGCGCCGGCGACGAGCGATGCGCGATTGAAATAATAGCTCGTGTGAAATTTAGAATCATGTCAGACGGGGACATGTAATCGTGATGTAATTCTTAAGTGTGCTGCTGCATGACTGTTACACCTGTAGACACCTATTCAGAACATCGACCGTGCAGCGATCGTCTCTCGCTTCGCTCTGGAATTTAAATCTATATTAGGCGTCCGGAAGTTACAAGCTGATCGATTTCTTCTCTCGCGTTGCTTGCAACAATTTTAGAAATAATTTTAAAAGTTACTCAACAATATTTGAATTCCAGGAATTTCTTAACAATATAATAATATCGTTCGATATCGATACCGAGAAAATCTTACTAATCTGATAACTTTTCGCTCATATCTAGTATCTGACTCATATTATTTGTTGTTTTCTCTGAATGCAATTTTTCTAAATATCAATTACAATTTTAAAATCTAGCAACCTTTGTTCGTTCGAATAGATTAATGCTTATTGTCCAAGAAGAACTAAAAATAAATTAAGTAATATTTTATTCATATCAATAGTCATATTTAGGTAATAATCTATCGTACATAAAATATACGAGACGTGGAGAAAATCTATAAATATATTGAAAGATTGCGGATGTATTATATAACTGCAACATAGTCAGAGAACTTTCTTAATATATTTTCTCTTTCCCAATAGGGATGCAATTACTTTTACGCAATCTCTAATACAATAATGTCAAGAATCTTGGAATAGCTTTAAATAAATTATTTACTTCGGAGATAATATTATTCCTGAAATAAAATGTATTACTCCGTTTCTCTCAAATTTAATACATCGATTAAATGAGGTTCATGTGTGGGGTCACAGAATTGGACAGTAATAACGTTAAAAAATAGTATAAAATAATCCATCGTATGTCAAATAATGAGACATGGAGAAAATCTTTAAATGTCAAAAGATTGCGGCTGTGTATTAGTATAAATATAACATAGAACTTTCTTATTAATATTTTCTCTTTCTCAAAGGGATGCGATTATTTTTACGCAATCTCTAATATAATAATGTCAAGAATCTGGGGTAGCATTAAATAAATTATTTACTTCGGAGATTTTATTTCTGAAATAAAATCGGTAACTCTGTTTCTCTCAAATTTAATACATCGATTGGATGGGATTCATGTGTGGGATTACAGAATTGGACAGTAAGTAACGTTAGAAAAATATAAAGTATAAAATAATTCTTCCTAATGTCAAATAATGAAACGTGGAGAAAATCTTTAAATACATCAAAAGATTGCGGTTGATGTAGTCAGAACTTTCTTAATAATATTTTCTCTTTCCCAAGAGGAATGCGATTATTTTTACGTAATCTCTAACATACTAATAATGTCAAGAATCTGGGGTAACGTTAAATAAATTATTTACTTCGGAGACTTTATTTCTGAAATAAAATGCGTAACTCTGTTTCTCTCAAATTTAACACATCGATTGGATGGGATTCATGTGTGGGGTTACAAAATTGGACAGTAAGTAACGTTAGAAAAATATAAAGTATAAAATAATTCTTCCCATGTCAAATAATGAAACGTGGAGAAAATCTTTAAATACATCAAAAGATTGCGGCTGATGTAGTCAGAACTTTCTTAATAATATTTTCTCTTTCCCAAGAGGAATGCGATTATTTTTACGTAATCTCCAACATACTAATAATGTCAAGAATCTGGGGTAACGTTAAATAAATTATTTACTTCGGAGACTTTATTTCTGAAATGAAATGTGTTTACTCCGTTTCTCTCAAATTTAATACAGTACGGGATTCACGTGTGGGGTCACAGAATTGGACGGTAATAACGTTTACAAAAAAAAAAGTTTCGAATGTATCGATAGTGAAACATTTTGCCTGCGCAACCGCGCGGTACCGGAAAATCCGAATTTTCCCGCAACAAGAGTCGCTTTTAAACGAACCCGAGCGTCGTCCAGCTCCGAAAGATATTTAAAAGTCATTCGTGGACGTTCATTCCTAGGCAGTTACGCTATCCAGGATCCCAGGATATTAACGAGCGGCGCGTCGCGTATACCTACTCGCGGAGAGGAATTCTCGCGCGACGCGACGGTAGTGACCGCGGTAGAAATTCCTTTCGCCGGTCTCACCTGATAGCCGATCCGACGTACTGATCTATTCAATGAGGAATCCGCTGAATCATTATCGTCGATTTCCCTCCCCGATGATTATCCCGCACCTCGGTTTCCCTCGGAGAACACAACGTCGCGATGTCCGGTGACGTACGATTTATTTTATTCCCCGTCCTTTTTTTTTTTTGTTTATTTACGCGAGTACGATCGCGAGAACACGACGGCGACAGGCACGCGGAGCAGATCCCGCTCGATCCCACCCGATCGAGCGATCACGGAGAACTGAACACTGAACTGAACGCCGAACCGCGTCTTGCTCGGTGCTCCTCGACGTCGACCGTCGACCGTCGACCGTCGCAAAGAGCGGGGCAGAACCGTGACAAGCCCGATCGGCGCCCTCGACCGAGCTACTCCGTTTTCCACGTCCCGATCACGACATAGGCTGCTTCCGCTATTTCCGTAACACGCAACACTTCCGGGAAGTCCGATTTTCCGGAGTCGATCGCATATATACTGTTAAATTCGTAGTATCAAATTATTTATATTCAATTTGAGTGATTTTTTTAACTATTCCTATAGGTCACCACTGCTCCTACTCAATGTATCGTTAGTTTACCTAAAATAACGTTAATTTAACTAAACCAATGGAGTTAAAGTAATACTGTTTTGTGTTAAAATAATAAATTTCGATACACATAGTAGTTAAAAATAACAAAAATGTCATTTAACTCAAGGTTTAAATTTTATCTCTTAATATACATATATTATTTTATTGTGTGCCTCGCAAACAGAAGAGACGGAATCTTTTCTTCTTCCTGATTGTGAGAATTTCAGATCGCAGCTTTAAAACGAAACCAAAAATCAAATAGATCTGTAGTTATAATCATTATCCACACATTATCTTATTCTATATCTTGTATTTTTCCCGATCAAACAGCTGTGCTCGATCGAAATCGGATGTTTCGCATGATCGCAAAGTGCCGGTAAGCTTCTCGATCGTTTCTGATAATGTCCGAGTGTTCATAATATAGAATAACCGATGAGAAACGGAATCGTTGTAATCGGAATATAGCTCCTTCGGGCCGGTATATTCACAGTCAGATTTTATATTTAAGACCGTCTTAGGTACAATCTTAAGATGTTATAAACCAATTACAGAGCCGTATTAGCATCTTAAGACATATACATATATGTATAACTTAAAACGGTTTTGAAATAAGATCCGACTATATACCGGCCTAGGATGCCGACTGATTTTATTTATTGCTTTTAAACATAAGCAGAGTGACGTATTAATAACGTCTTAATGACGTCTCTATAACGTCAATAGTATTGCTATTGAGACGTCTTTAGACGTCATCCTGCTTATTGTAGCAGCAGATTCTCGCGCGCATTTACAACGTTTGTCGCAGCCTTGATAATGTTAACATATTAACATCTTTTTTAAACATTTGATAAGCACGTTATTTGTACGGAAGAGATAAGGACCTTCGCGATACACTTGAACATGTTTCACAGATGGTTTCCATTTTAAACGCACGTTCGATGATAATTGCAAAGATAATAGAACAGAGCGCTGCATTGCAGTAAAAAAAAGCAGGCAGAAGAGACAAATGATGAAATATGAATTTAAGATATCTCGATTGAATTAACATCGGGAGAATCCACTGCTTCTGCTTGGCCGGAAATTAAAATCGTAATAGTATAACTCGTTTAGCGGGTAATCGTATTGTTGTGTAATAAAATATTCTCAAGTTTGTCATAAACGTATCGATTGCCGGCGACAAGATCGATCGATATGTATTCATTGATGCTTGGAAGTCGCCTATTGAGAGATTGTAATAATCGAAATTACCTGAGCGTTATTCAATAAATACAAGAGAGTAAAACTTTCAATTAAACATGTATATTTTCTATTACAAATTTTTAAATTTCATATACATATAAAATTATATAACGTGCCTATTTCCCAATGAACACAATGTCTCAAATCGGGACATAATTAAGACGTCTTAAAGACGTCATGATATAAGACGTCTTAATGATGTCTTTAAGACGTCTTATGTCCCGAGTTGAGACATTGTGTTCACTGGGTTGTTAAAGAAACATATATACCTAACAACCGAAATAATCTAACTGATTTAAATCAATTTAATTAAATTAAGCTTCTGCAATTAAGAAGCTTTAATTGAAACCCAGGTAGAATATAAAATCACAATAAAGTCAAAATGATGGCAAAATGACGATTTTTAAGCCATTTTGCCATCATTTTGACATTATTTTCTGACTTTCTGACATTATTGCGACTTTCTGTTCTACCTAGGAAACTTCACTCTTCGCTTTACTTATTTAACTGATAAGAAACAGTGAAGTTTTCAGTTAAGATTTAATCAGTTCAAAAACTTATTGATCACTATCTAAAATTTCTTATACAAAATTACATATGCTTGTTTAACCAGATATCGCTAGCAATATATCAATAAATAAATTTGACAAATAAATTTCTCATGATAGATAAAAAATTAAATATAAGAGATACGATCGAGCAATCGATTACTGCGCGACATTAAATTAATCCTTGAAATTGGAAATTTTCAACTTTTTAATTGACACAGCGCGCACAAATATCTATAAATAGTACATACCTATTTATACGGCGGGTTCCAAACACCGGAAATGTCTATTCTATTCGTACAGGTGCCACTTCCGGAAAAGCAGACGGCTGATTGGCCGTCTCGCGTTCTCTAGCGGCGGTCACGTGCCTCTCGCAATAGCCAATGACCATCCGGTGCAATTTCGGAGTCTCTGCCTAAATAGATCCTCGTCGTCGTCGCTCCGGTCGCTCGGCTCACTCGGTTGGTACGGGAGACCTCTGCATCCTGGCGACCCCGCTCCGCTCGCTGATTCGTGAACTGTTGCCGCGAGTGCGATATACATTACGTTCGTCCTTTCCGTTCCTCTGCCTCTGGCGTGGCACGAGTGGCTGGATCCCGATACGAGCTCGATCCGTCCCGGATCTGTGTCTCGCGATCTCGCACGTGTTTTTCACGCCTACGCCTTCCTCGCGGACGTGTGTGTCGTTCCTCGTGGTGAGTCGGTGATACGTTAAACACGGCCGACAGAAGGCAGGCTCGGAGAGAGACGAGCTCGAGGACAAGCGCATTCCTTCGCACGGGGCCCGTCCCGTCGTTCGTCACGTCGGCCCGTCGCGTCGCGTCGCGCCGCGCCGCGCGTCGTCCGCCGCTTCAACTCGGTCCACCGCGAGTAATCGCGCGAGCCGGAGCCGGACGAGGTCAACGAGATAGTGGGCCTGGCCATCTTGGATGAGATGATGAGACATGTCGCTTTGGGGTAAACGTCAACGGCACAGTGTTTACCGTGCGATGGACGCCCGCGCCGGCTCCCTCTAATAACGACACCGTCTGAGACGGGCGACCCCCCCCCCCCCCCCGCTCGATCGAGCGTCAACACCGAAGTGACTCGCGTGGTGGGTGTATCGCCCCGTGGAACACGCGGACGTACTTTCCCCCAGGTGGTGGCCCGTCGTGGTACCTGCGCCGCACGATGAATCGCGGTGACGGGTTGGTGCAGCGACGACGCGTGGTGAACAGCGGCGGCGCCGGCGGCGGCAGTGGCGGCAGCAGCCACGGCCAGGATGGCCCGAACGCGGACCACGTTCACAATGACAAGCTGTCCGGGCAAAGCCCGGACTCGGACTGCATGTCCCAGAAGGACCTAAACTGCAATCCCACCATCGACGACGACTCCGACAAGGAGACGCGTCTGACTCTCATGGAGGAGGTCCTGCTGCTCGGCCTCAAGGATAAAGAGGTTTATTTACACCCTAGAAACTCCCTTTCCTCCCGTGAGTTTCTCTTCTTGAACAGTTGGCGCTTGACACTGTTCTCTTTTTCATAGGGATATACGTCCTTCTGGAACGATTGCATAAGCTCGGGATTAAGAGGATGTATCTTGGCGGAGCTTGCCTTTCGGGGTAGAGTGGAGCTGGAGAAAGCTGGCATGCGTAAGAAGAGCCTGCTATCCAGAAAGCTTCTCTTGAAAAACGACGCGCCTACGGGAGACGTGCTGTTGGACGAAGCTTTGAAACACTTAATGGGCACAGACCCGCCTGAAACTGTGCAGAGTTGGATAGAGTACCTCAGTGGTTGGTTCTTTTATTGCTGTACTCGTGTACAAGATGTTGATCCTTAAATGTTTCCTATGGTTGCAGGAGAAACATGGAATCCCTTGAAATTAAGGTATCAGTTGAAAAATGTCAGAGAACGGCTAGCAAAAAATCTTGTCGAGAAAGGTGTCTTAACTACGGAGAAACAAAATTTCTTACTGTTTGATATGACGACTCATCCTCTTACCGACAACCTTGCCAAAAGTCGTCTCGTGAAAAAGGTAACTTATTTGTCTTCTACATATTTTTCTACAATACTACTTCTTGGTTATTGATACACATATAGCATGCCTATAAAATAAATTTGATAAATGACTCATACAAGTATAGATGTTATAGACAGTAGCAGATATATTTAAGAACATATTCTGTGTATGTGACGATACATCTCATACTGATAAAAATATTTATGTATTTATTGTGACGTCACATATATTGTATTAAGACTAATCGGATCACAAATATTATTGTTTATAATAGAAAGTTAGTTAGACCTTCTTATAACATTCTTCAGAAAACAAGCAGTGTTTATGATTCAGAAAGAAAAGTTTACTCACCTAACTTGTGATCATTATGACCTCGTCTCATATACTTACAAAATACTTCTCAATATTTAGAGATTTATTTTAACAGCATTCTATGTTTAATGTTGTAATGTAATGTTATCTACGGAAGTAATATCTTATCTTTATATATGCTTAATATCCTACTTATCTTTATATATGCTAATATCCTACTTTGATTAGGAGGCATGTGGGAAGATAACAGCTCATAAATTAAATACGTATATATGACACCATTATGTGTATATACAATATGATTTTAACACATAATGGTGTTATATATACGTATTTATATATAATTTATGCACTATTATCTTCCCACATGCTTCCTAATCATGTATATTTATTATCTTATCTGTTTTATAATATATTTATTACTATTATAGTAATACACATAAAATAATAATATATATTTGAAGGAAACTTTTATATAAATGAATTTTATTTGATTATGTAAATTTTAGTTTATTAAAAAAGAAAGAGACTCATATATAAAAGTTTTTAATTTACCAATTAACTTTGTAATAGTATTAGCTATTTCTATATTTTTTATTAATTATGCTAAACAGAAGATATTAGGTGTTTTTGGAACAAGAGTATAAGAGTATAGAAATAAAAATTGATAATGGGGAAAGATATAAAAATGTGTTCTACATTTTGCATGAAAGAATATTGATGTTGAATTGAGTTACATAATCTATATGAATAGAACAATGGCATATGTTACTTTCTGTCTACCAGATCCAAGAAGCTGTATTAGGCCGTTGGGTGAATGATGCCGCTCGCATGGACAGACGGACGTTGGCATTAGTTATTTTAGCTCATGCAGCTGATGTACTAGAAAATGCATTTGCGCCATTGTCTGACGACGATTACGAAGTAGCGATGCGAAGAGTACGGACATTATTAGACCTCGACTTTGAGGCGGAAGCTGCTAAACGTAACGCGAACCCGGTACTTTGGGCTGTATTTGCTGCATTCACCAAGTAACAGTTACTAACTCTTAAAGTTCGTGGACGCGGAATAGTTTTCTACTATTAAATTCTATTATGTATTATACAATACTATTATTCTTATACTAATGTGAATAATGAACTTAATGATTTCGCATGTCTTTTAGTTGCGACAATTATACGAAATAGATGCAATCCTTGTTACATGATAAAATGATTCAGACCAAATAATCCATATTCGACTACATAGGAAACTTTTAAGAAATTTTATTCATTTCCGTTATTGTTATTTAATACATATTTGATAGCTGAATAACGAATATTCGTATTTAAATATTATGAAATAATAATAAATGTGAATGTATGCCTTGTGCTGGGTAGCACTATTTCATTTAGGAAAGAACGATTATATTGTTAAAGTCTGTACTTTCTTGCTCATCCATTGTGTTTACGAATGTATCTGTTCATAAAAATAAGACGCAGGACACTATGCGGGGTGCCTCAAAATGGATACTGGGCGTGGTAGTGTTGAAGAAATCTGGATTATATGTTTTAGCCATAATTTTGTGAAATATACAAGTATGTACATATATTCCTTTAAATCCTAATTTTTAATATATAGTATATGTATACATGTGCCTCTTTGTTTATGTCATATATAATTTTGCGTTACATCCACGAGTCATTTAGATCAAATAGCGTTTCTCTAAATATTTTAAGTTTAATTAATCTATACATGCATTTTAAAACCTTCTCCAGAAAAGAATTTTAGATATTTTTAAAACTGTTAATTATTTTACTCATGTCGATAATATTGATACATTGATTTTACACATGGCTGACCTCGTGCGATAACGCGAAGTGCCACATTTCTGGTAATCATTTGACTCTTAAAACTTTTGTAAGAAACTCTCTGCACAACTACTTCTATAGAAATGTTCACTTTTCATACAGGCCATTATATTGTTGCAATGTTCATAAAAATCTGATATCTATACATATATAAACAGATTGTACTGATAGTATTACCATGTGGCAGTAAAGTATTCATATTTAAAAGGAAAAGGTGATGAATTATTATTTATTATTGATTATACCGATATTTTTTGTTATTCAAAATTTCTTAGATAAGTGATGATTTTATTGTAATCTGATAGTTGCAGAACATATAGATTAGTCCATGTATAGTGTTACAAGCTGCTTGTCCTGAGACTATTAAATATAACAACAAAATCAACTTTTAATAGTTGAAATTTGTTAATGTCCTTTGTGAAATAACTGAGATATTTATTGGGCCAGAAGAGCATAGGGCCAAACTTCTCCACTTTTAAATTAAAAGATTTCATTTTTCCACTTTTTGGTCGTTTAAAAGAACGTGTGTCTGAAACGTTTTTAAAAAATTCATATAAATAAATATGTGAAATACACCCTACGCCAAACATACTTTGAAAGCATTATATGAATAATTCTATCCGTTTCCAAGCAAGTATAGAATCATTGTAAATTCTTGTAAATAATTATTGTGAAGGTAATCTTTTAGATTATTATTTATCAATAAATTTTGATGATATGATCTGCAATGAATACTGAATTCTATTGTTGGATATAACATATACCTGTATATTATAAGAGCTGCATAAAATGTATCGAAAAAAACTTGTGTAGTATTATTTGTCATAAAATAATTGTAATATAAATTCAAATATTTCTGTTTATTCATGTGCTTTCGTAATTGCTAATATATCATATAGATATGCATGTAAAATGTATAGACAGTAAGAACGTGAATATAGAGCATTTGAGAAGTAGATGCCAATCGGCCATAAGAAAAAAGGGCGTATTTTATAGAAAAATTTCTTCTTACTTTTATACTTTATTTGTTTGTTAAAAATAAAGTACGGGAACGAATAGTAATCACTCAGAGTAGTAGTAAAAAAATCAATTTTTAATAAATTCTTTTTTAAGTATTTTTAATTCTTTACGATCTCGGCACTTACTTTCCAAATAAACTTTGCAGAATGTATATTAGATTGACATGAATAGAAAGATGTTGGATTACAATAATGGTGAGATATCAAGTGACTTGTAATCATTTTACATAGATAATGTTTTATCTACCGTCAAATTTTAACTAAATACGATTCTAATATCTATAATACACATGTAATAATAATTTTTTGTCACTTATGCTTGAATAGTAATGCATACGTATATATCCTTTATAAATTTTTATAATAGATATTACAAATTCTGGAGAAATTATTTAATATACCTATTATTAATGCAATACTATTTTATCTAAAAGCTTGCTGGACAAGCATATGTCAACACATAAATCAAGCTTATTCATAATAATAATAATTAAACTATAGTGCATTTAAGTAATTTACTTGAATAAGTTGTTTACTTTATTATAGTTATATAATTATTGTTATTACTTTATTATTAGTGATTATAATTATTATTACAATTATTGTTAATATTATTAGCTGTTATCACAGCATAGTAGATACATTTACAAGTAACTAAAAAAGTTTTATGAAAAGTTTTGTGAATACTAACACACACACATAAATACTATCCATAGATTTCTATTGTATTTAGTCCAAAAATCCATTGATGAGGGAACTCTATTGCCACTTGGTAAAAAATTTATTTCTTTCATGATGCTTTGATACGAAAAATCAAGTACAGTGAAATAAGTTTTACTTAAGTATTGAACAGAATATATACAATGTTTTATATATACATATATAATGATGATAATATTGATAATATAAATATTTGCAACTGATGCTATGTGCGAGATCTAAATCTCTTTCGAGTTCTATCAACTATAAACGTACATGGCATTATTCGCAGTTAAAGTTTTACAATGAAGAACATATCTTTATATCTGACTATTTGTTACAAAAACTTATAAATCAAAAATTCTAACTAGTTCTTGAAAATGTCTAATTATCAATTTAAAAGATTGGTCTATTAGTCATTATACGATTAGATGGACATAAATCAGGTCATATTTGTTAAAATAATTTTTCTTACATTTTATAGTTTGAAATTTATTTACAACTTAGTGTGATTATTTTATTATACTTAAAAGTATATAAAGCGTCGAATTAATGTCAAATCATTTAAATCAAAACACGGAGAATTTAATTTTATATTTGAATACTTTGTATAAACATATAGTATTGTATTCTTACAGGCTTGCTTTATAATTTTATGTGCACATACGTATGTAATATATCGCCGATTAAAGTTCAATAAACAAGAAAAATCAATATTTATTATTTCTTATTAAATTTCTTTTTCGATTTATATGTGTGATATGTACCAATAAAGAAGTATGGTTTTATCGTTGATAACAATGGATATGAGATATGGAATAAGATTGAAGTGTTTTAAATTGCGCAACAATTGATGTATAAGAGGATGTCATAATTTACTTAATAGGCAATCAACAATAGAGTTCTGATAACTTTAAATAATCATATAAAAGCGTATTATTTAATTGTAATGAAGATAAAACAGCAAAAAATTTCAACACTATGATTCCCTAAGTTGTACAAACTTTTTAAAAATAGATAATTATTACTGTATACTGGCAAATTATAAATATTTAGTAAGAGATTATATATCCTTATCGTGTTTTAATCATTATACCACATACTCAGTTACAAATCAGCAACGTTTGTTTTAATGACTAAATTTGTCATAGAAAAATTTAATTCACTCAAGGTAACTATATGTATTACAGAGTAGTTCAGTCTACAAAATGTAGATGAAAATTTAGTCTAAAATACTAGAAAATAGTTGTAATTAGATATAGATTTTATTTATGTATATACATAGGAATATATATATATGTACAGGCCAGATTAAATAATTAATATACAACATGATACGGAATAAATATGGATATGTTACGAGAAATGTAAAGATTTTTTTTGTATAAATATCAGTTTTGCATACATATTTTCGTGCATATCTGTCGTGCGTATATGTACAAATATTGTGCTATGTAACTTTATATATTTGTACAATGATAAACTACTTTTATTTTTGTCTTACAAAAAGATCTGGTACTTTAAATTCTAAACATAGCTGCTTGAATAAGACCATACTCTCCAGTTGTCAGTTTAGTTTTATCCTTTTCAAAGAATTCAACCATATCATTTGATAATCCAACACAAATATCGGATTTTATAGTGCGCAAGCTCAAAATATTCGTAGGTTGAAAATTTCCCAATGCAGCTGCAAAGCTTGTACTATATTCAAAATTCATGTCACCTAGAAGTTTTCTATAATTCAGATCACCCTTAAATATTACTAATTTAGCGTCGGAAAATTGAGCGTATATATTTTTCCCTTTTTCTTTCAATTGCGTAAAATCATACGGTCCTGTCCAATAGGGCTCTTCCTATTTAATAAAAATAGTTTAAATTATATTTTACGTGATGGTTTAAATAGTTTCAAAGAGAATGAGTAATTAAATACCTTAACACACCAAACATTACGGTCCATTAGATTTCCAAACATCTTCGCCAATAATTGTATATTTGGATGATGATTTAGCTTATTCATGTAATCTAACGTCCAGAGAAAATCATGAATAGTTGTGTCACTCACATACCATGGATATAGCTTTACATGAAACGTTATCTTAGTCGTGGGTACGATAGTAACCAAAAAAGCTGCTAAACATAGATCAGTAAAGAGCTCATATCCTGCATTGTCAAGTACTATATGTATATCATCGTTTTCTTTCATCTTTTTGTTCACAATGTCCCACACAACCTCCCAATCGTTTACTACTATATTCTTGTTTAAAAGGTCCAATGTCGCGAGTGGATTACCAGTTTTGCTACAAGGGGAGCCTGCAGTTGCAGACAGATCATGCCTGTAAATATAGGAATTGTTTATAATGCATCGTATAAAAGATGTATTAGAATTAAATAAAAATAGTACGACCTGTTACTCCACAGGCTCAATTCCAAAAATTTCAGGAAATCATTCTTCGAGTTCTCCATATTGTACTCCTTATTACATATTATATCCTTTACATAGGTAATTATTAAGTCTATAGATTCAAGGGAGTTAATAAAATCATTTTGCTTATGGCACTCGAATGGATCGTAACCGTGTATGGTATTCCTAGTATTGCAAAAATATTTTAGCTAGTTCTATATAAACTTATGTTTCGTTTAGTATATCAAAACTTACATCAAACTAATTTCTTGAGCTAATGCACGATACATATAGGTTTCGCAATACAACCATAATGTATTGAACCATGTAGGTGTTTCACCTTCTAAGGATGTTCTGTACTCTAAATATTTATTCCATTCCTCTGCGTCGTTAGTAACTGCTGTGTTTAGACGCAGTGGCTTTAGTGTTTTGTTAGTAACTATTTCATTTTTCAGTCGACTTATGAATCCTATGATCTCTTTGATATCTTCTTCAGCATCCTGCAATTTAATAATATATATTGTGCACTTTTTAAGATACAAAGTGAATGGAACACAAATTGATTATTACATATATACAGATATGTATGTGTTTCTATAATTACCGCACTATATGTAGCTATAATTTTGCTTTTATTCTGACAGAACGTATCAACGATTTTCGTTAATATCACTGCCAATCTGTCCTTGATTGTCGCGTAAGCGTAACTTCTGGAACATAAATAAAAGATACCATTACTGTATCCTCCTATCAAAGGTCAGTTAGTCGATAATGAGCGAACAAGACAAACAAGGTTAAGCAATTCAGCAAATTACCGCTTATATATTCCAGACAGTTGTACACCAAAAGGAGTAGCTATGTCCTGCAAATTCGGGATTCTGGGATCGCTTTCAGCCATCGTATACGTTGATATACAGCCTGAACAGACAACAACATAGAGATGAAATAAAATAAGAACACAAAGCGCTTTCTCAAGCATCGCACATACATTGCGCTTTTAAAACAAACTAAACACAAACATTTTTCCTGTATTATGCTACATTACTGTAAGTGGAACAGTAGCTTACAATAACTATATTATTGTAAGAAAGTAGAACAAATACATTTCGAAGGGATGAGGTTATGCAAAAGAAGAAACTGTCGGTGAGCTTTGGGCGGTCTTTTATCGCCACAATTTATCGTACGACAAAATATCGCTGATCTCACCTTATCGCGTTCTTTGGTTCTTTCTCCGCCAGACGTTCACGGAGGACTGTCCATAAACGTAAACACGACGTTCGGAGCAGACCGAGCAGACGGCCGGACCGCCGGAGAGGTCACGACGCGCACGCGCACGCGCGTTCGCGCGAGGACTCGATTCCTCGCGCGAGAAATCGATCCTTCTCGCGGCGCGAATGGGTTGAAAAACATCGCGACTATCGCCGCGAGTCAACTTGAGGCGCGCATACGGGAGATAATCGGCCATTTGTTCCCCGCCTAACCTGCCTTCCTTTATTTCGTCTGCGGTTAACTGCGCGCGGTTTTGCGACGGCCCTTCCCCCTTCTCCCACCGCGCGCAAAAGTTTTCGCCCAAAGAAATTTCATTAACGCGGAAAGTTTCCGGCGCGCCGCGCTATCGAGCCGAGCGTTCGTCCGACAATGCTGTCGCACTTTTGTCCACTCCGCGGATACGGATGGATAACGAGGTTAACGAGATTTCCTGGCGGCCTGTCGTGGACGCCGCGGACGTGCGTCGTACTTCCAGCGTAGGAAAAATCGGTGAGTTTAATTTTATGGGTATTTATGACTTTATGAGAGTGTTCATTCTTTTATCATTGTTCTTTTTATTTCTCTTCAATTCTCGCGTGAATTTAAGACAGTCTGGAAATAAACTGTTCGATCGCGTCGCATTTTTATAATCTGCCCCGAAGATGCTTAATCCTCAAAACGGACTCTGTTGTTTTCCGTCAACATAACTTTAACATAACTTCATTGAAGTGTTAATAATTAAATATCAAAATAATGAAAGTTGGTAAAAAGTTTATTTTAAATATTTGATCTTTATTGTTTTTTTGAGGAGCAATTGTACTGCATGTTAGCATGGTATTCGCATATATATGAGTCCGTTTTGAGGATTAATAGGTATAGGTGGTCCTAAAATATGTGGCACCCCGGATTCTTTCTCTCCGTGGATTCGGCCTCTCAAGGACGTCCTTGATATTTGTTCTCGACGGGATGGCGGACATATCGGGTACACGATAAATGAATTGATTAGCTTCCGCGAAAAAGTTTCGCTCGCGTTATAGCCCGACGGGGCGCTCTATCACACTTGAATTTACATAATGATCATTGTGAGGGTACATTAACTTCGGGGTTAATGGCGCAACCCCCTCTATCCCCCCCGTCCCTCCCCCGTCTGGCGAAAGTTACGGCGCAGATAGCGAAGAGCGCGGGACGCGCGGGAGAAAAGTAAATTCGAATAAGGCGGTCAAATTGTTTCGTTCCCGCTGCGCGCAACGCGCTTTTTGCCGCGGGGGAGCCGAGACAGGAAACTCCGGCGATAATTCAGCTACAGCTGCACGACGCTTTAATAAACTCGGCGGGGAAGACAGAAGCAAAACTCGCCGCGTCTCGTTCCGACTTTTCTGTCGTATGGAAGAGAAATTGCGGTCGCGACGGTTTTCGCGCAGCCGCCCTTCGATCACGAGAAACGTATCAATACGCTCCTTCCTGCGCGTTTTCAATTATTAATATTACCTCGTTAATAACTTAAAGCCGGTCAATTTTCTTACGCTGCGCTCGACAGCGAAATTGAAATGCTTGACGATTAAAAATATTACAGCGATAAACATTCGATTATTATTTCTCAAAAAGTTAATATATTTTAGTATGTAAGTGTATTAAAACATTGATTGCCATGTCATTCATATACAAGTATCCAATTTCATAAAAAAAACCAGGAAGACAAAAATAATTTATTTCTTTTATAATTTACTTTTTTGTGCTGTAAGAGAAGATCATCACAAGAATTACGAGAATTATTTTATTTGGTTGATGGGACGCTCTCGAAGTAAAGAGTGTCATTTATATGTATATAAATGATACGTATGATGTGGCAGTCGATATGTTAAAACTTGTGTTAAAAAGAGAAAAAATTATTCAATTATTAATTTATTAATAATACTGCGTCCTCCGTTAATAACAAAGCGCGCTGGTCAATTTTCTTGCGCTGCGCCCGATAGCGAAATTGAAATGTTTGACGATTAAAAATATTCCGGCAACGATAAACATGCGATATTATTATCTCTCAAGACGTTTAATACATTTCGGTATGTGTAAGTGTATTAAAAACATTGATTGCCACGTTGTTCACATACAAATGGTATCCAATTTCACAAAAAAAAAAAAAAAAAAAACCAGGAAGCCAAGCATAATTTCTTTCATAATTTACTTCTTTTGTGCCAGAAAAGATTATTACAAGAATAACGAAGTATTATTCCATTTGGATGATGGGACGCTCTCGAAGTAAAGAGTGTCATTTATATATTATACAATATACGAATGATACGTATGATGTGGCAGTCAATGTGTCAAAAAAGAAAAAATTATACAGAGAATACTTTGTTTTTAAGAATATTCAGCCAAACATCTTGATGTGTCAATCACGAGAGAAAATAGATCAATTCTCTTTTAAGCTCTCGATCCATTCTGAACGGGTTTTCTTCCGATTGCATTTTGCACTAAAGAACCAGAAACGCTGTAAAATAATAACGATCGATTGCGTACTTTTGAGCCGAGCCCTAAATTACGACAATTTTTATATGTATACGAACTTCATCAAAAATTTCGCGGACGGGAAATTTTCTCTAGGCTGAGAATGCGCGACAGCGTTCTGTTTTTGTCTCGATTTCCGGCGGTGCGAGAGTCTCGGCATGACCGATCGTTAAACGTCAAGCAAGGGCAAGATAATATCGCCGCCCGTTGCGTTCTACTCCTTCGAAATGAAATCTGTGCCGGCGGATTCGCCGGCCTCCGCGCTCCCACCCCGCTCGCTCACGGTCCTCGCTCCGATCCTCCCATCCACGGGAGATCTGGGAGCAATGTTGCTAATTACTACATACCACCGAATGCGGCATAACCCGCGACCCATGAATTCCACCGCGCGCTGTAGCCGATGGTGTACAGTCGCAAGAGTCAGTTTTCATCCGTGTAATTTGTGGAAATTGCGGTTTCCTATGAGCGTGCGAGGCGAACTGATAATGCACTACCGAACGTCAGCTCGCGGTGCCGCACTTACATTCCCTAATATTATACGCTTGCACGTGCACGCTCGCGCACACACGCGAGATAATCGCTGACTTTTTTTTATCCTCCCCCCCTCCCCCCCGGATTCGCAAATTAGTCGGTAAAATCCGGATTACGTTGCTGAAACGAGAGAGGCTATCGCTTTCTTTCGGTGTACCTTGAAGCTTCCATAGTGTGGCTCGCTAATCGTCGTTATTCACAAACTGAGACACTATCCGATTTAATTTAATTTAACTGTTACAGTTGTCGTAGCTTAACCGAGATCGATGTTTCAGCAAGTAGAAAAAAATCATATTTTCGATTTTCTGGTATTCTTCATGGTAATGTGGGTGTTCTTTATTTTTTCTTTACGAGACTATATAGTGACCTGTTTCCTGTTCTTTTAATGACAGCTGACACATCATCGTCACGATCTTACGAGCCTTCGCGCGAAATTGATTAACACGGTAAAGCAACACGGGAGAGATTATTACATGTAGGACAAAGTCGTAAATACGATCCGAGGGCCACATGGCCAGCGCTACTTCTTGAAATGAAGAAAACCTGCAACGAGGACGACGATACGCATGCGAGGGTATCGAGCTGTAAAAAGCGTTAGTCGTTTAATTGACGTTAAAACAATATTAATACCAAATTGCCAAATAGGAACATTATTAAGCCAATTTATTTTAAGCTTTTTCAAGTGTTTAGTGTTGTCACACATAAATATATCTAGTAGCAACATATATATATATAAATAAAGATTTATAAGAAATCTTGCGAGTATATAAATATTTAATTAAAGATTAATTTTTTAATATAAAAATTTTTGTTGCAAGTTTACGTAACTTACCTAAATTAATTGATAAATTTGAAAGGAGATATAATAAATATTAACTAGTCACATGGTTACTATTTATATAATATATGAATGTGTAATAACAAAATTAGAACGATTTCGACTCATATTTGCTCCTTCCTCTCAGACTTTTCTCTTTCTAAAGAATTTTTCTTTCGAAATGTGTAATCCCTGCTGGATGACGGTACGAGTAAGAATCAGTCGTATGCATTTTTACGATGTTGCAACAATATTTCTTCGTGCCCCGCGGAAAGTTTTCAACGGACGTTATATTCCACGTCATGCCGAGGGTATATTCCAAAGGGCATAATTTAAAGAAGTTTCTCTTGGGGTTGTCGCGAACCAGCATAGCAGCCAAACGAAAACCCAGTTTGAATGTAAGAGTATGTAAATGATAGGAGCTGCCAGGAGAGAGTTCATTATAACCGGCATGGTGCGACCACAAAATTGTTCGCGGAAACTTTTGTGAATGGCAGTTAATTATAATTAATTCCGTATTGTCTACTCGACAGCTCGTGCTAATTCCTTTGCCGCCGACGAATCGCACGCGAACGCGAACCGCAGGAGTTTCAGTTAGCACCCTCTCGCGCGCAGACAAATTATTACGAATGTTCAATTAAATCGTGCGTTTTCAAACTAACTTCCGCACCGCAGTCTTTTCGGCAAATTTTGCATTTTCTCGGCCATTGTGTCACGCGCCCGTCTAGGAACTTGAGGAATGCTCTATTTAACCCTTTCCCACATTCCGTGTATACATATATATCCAAAAGCGCATGCAAACTCGTAATTTCGTAATTAAGAAACTAATTTTTTGTATGTTAACCGACTATAATTTCATCACAGTCATTCACTTCATCAAATTTGCAATTCGAGATTTAATTATAAAGAAACTGACAAAATTAATTTTATTGAAAGGGGTTTGCTATTTTCTCACCGGCGCGTCATGCAAAATGTATATCCGATAAAATTACGTGTGTTTTCTATCGGTTAATAAATTAACGTGATCATAATCACGATGTTCGGCATAAATGCAATTTAACGGCCGTGTAATGGAAATTGAACAGTGATTAATTCAATCGTAGTATTACATCGTTAAAAGTACAGTGCAACTCGCGGTTCGATGCAAGTGCCCCGATGCTCTGTATCCGCAATTAGAACGATTTCGCGAGTTTAATTCCGCAGAATTAGGAGTGCGGAACTGGTTCTTCTCATCCGGGCAACTCTCGGAAATTTCAAGAGTTTATCCCGACGGAGCGAGGGTGGGATTACAGGAGAAAAAGGGGTAACAGAAAAGGATGGCCCGGCACGAAAGAAAAGGGAAAAAAGAAGGAATGAACTTTGTCTTTAGAATAGCTGAAACCTCCTATTCTTTTCCGGCGACAAGTTTCGGCAATGATTTTCAAAATTGAAAGAACACGGCGACTAATTCGCTATACGATAAACTACGTTGTTTGGCATCGTCTCCAACAAAAATTCTCTAAACTCTCGATATGATTTTTCTTTATGGAAGCAGTTTTCTCAACTTGTAAATAGAAGAAGAGATATAGGTCAATATAATTTTTATTTACAAAATTTAGATTTACAACAATCATGTGTTGAATACAACAGGTAACATAATATAATTAGGTCGGTAAGCACATACGTCAAGAATATATTTCAATCAAGAATATATCTTATTTTATATTACACGACATTATATCTCATATAATTATATTATATTATAATTATATACAATGCATATTAAAGTAATATATCTATTCTAATAACAATTTTCCTCGCATTATATCGACTCCTTATATAGAATCAAATTAAAATAATGTTCATCGGCCGTAAGTGGCAATAACGTAGAAGAGCAAATTAAACTTCAGCGTTGATATCTGCTTACGCGACGGTCGAAAAGATTTAGCCTTAATGGAAGTTGGGAGTATATCGTGAAACGGAAATGTGCGGTGTATAGGCCCAGCGAATCGCCGCGGTGGTGTGTGCGAAATAATAGGGTAATTGTTATGCTACGGCACGGTAGGCGGAGGATCTGAGCTCCGTGTCTTCGATAAGACACGGCTCTGAGCATACTTAACGAACTTAACTTTCCGCGATCGTATGGGCATCTAGTTTTCGACGGTACGATACCGGATATAATGAGGAAAATGTAATAAAACCGTCTGCCACACCGATTTTATTACGTCAGATAGGGGACGATATTGTCGTACCACCGCTTTACATATACTGTAAAATTCAAGACATTATAAAACTTGTTTTTGTGTTATCGACTATTTGTTATGTCAATTTACATAAAATTGAGCTGTCAATGATTATGTTAGAATAGAATCCCTCCTCTATTCATAATGTAATCTCGGTTGATTTTGATTCTATTTCTATAATAAGCGAATAGTACGTATAAAAGAAAAATCACTGTGGATAGTCAGTTTTGTGAAAAATTTTTATAAACTCCATTTAGAGATGTCCCGTTAATTTTTCCAACGGATTATCAAGTGGTGTAACCACTTTAGGAGTTCTGTTTATTTCTGGGTAACATGTCTGTTTAGATGCTTTAGTTGACGCCGTTAATTCGACAAATTTATTGTACGGACATAATATTTCACAGCCAGGAATGGTAACTTCTAGTATTTCTGGCGGAATACCTAAGTAATATAACACCTGCAAGAAGCGAGAATTATCCGTTAGTTATTTGTTAATCAAGTGACAAATGTTATTTATGTCGTCTGGCAAATGGAAATAACACACTCACTTTGACAAAATATGTCCCGCTTTTTTCATGTAATTCTATAATAACGCTGCTCGTATACGCTGGAATACGACGTTCGGATATATTTAAAGCGTGTAACACCCCAGCCACATTTAAGTCATGTGCGGAGAAAAGATTAATCCTTCGATCCACCAGAGTTCCGTTGATCACTTTATTCATGTCGTCAATTATTCTATTCAATAATACACCTGCAAAAAAATCGTATGTATGTTTTATGGAAATATATAAAAGCACTTTATAAACGATCAGCATTATATTAAATATAAGTGATTCGCTTATTGACAACTGTAAAAACCAATTATTTTCCAATAATTGGAATAATTTACTTCAATTCTTGGTAGTCAGAATTTTTTGTGTTTGACTACATGATAAAATTATTCGCTTTGCTATTATTGATAATGACGAGATTGTCGCGCGTGCTCTTAAAATATTGCAGTAAAAATAAAAAATTTTAATTCTAAGAACTTTTAATTCTTTCCTAGTCATGTTATCCCAAGAAATATAAGAAAAAGTGCGGAATAACAGTTGTGTCATTAACCGAAATGAATAATATTTATGCATGTTACTAATCTGGGATTAAAAATAAATAAAAATTAATTAATAGCTCTATAGTCTAATTTGAACCTTGACCTTTTGATTTAGACTTCTTTTTCAATCTTTTCAGCAGACCAATCTGAGAATATTTCTTAATAATTAGATAACATATAAACAATATATATAATTGATTTAAACATGCCTCCATTGAGATTATTTAACTGGTCGTAACTAAGTAGTTCTATGAATAAGAGCATCGCATCCAAAAGTTTGCCATCCGGAAATATGTCTTGCGTCCACTCGGGCAAAGGCAATCCCATTAATGATTCCGCATATAAAGTACCATACAAACGAACGAGGCCCGGGAGATCAGTAATGTTTTGTCCTGTATAATTTGACACTATCTCCATGAAATCATTAAACTCTCCTATTTTCTTTTTTACTTCTGGACTTTGTAGTAGATCCTTGAAAGCTTTGAGGAATCTAGTGGAAAGAAATATACACACAAGAAGAAATTTTAAATATTATTGTCGAGAAATAACAAACAAAAAGTATATAATCTACGTAATAATTACGATAATTTATAATATATTTATAAACGATATCAGTACAATTTCCTCACAAAATTCAATGCATTTTTTGTAACCAAAGCTACAAAATCTTAAAGATCATTGAAATATATAAAAATATATGCAAAAAGATATTTTTATACAATAAATTAATTGTATTAATTATTTAATCGCTTCACGCTCATAAATTATGTAATTATAATTAAAATAACTGACGACTCGTTCGACGTGTCGTAAAATATTCTTATAAGTGCGAATGCGAACGCAACCGAATCATTATTGCACCCGATCATATGACTTATAACTATATATTCGTGAAAAGAAGAGGCTTGCTTACGTAGGGCACGCAATTGGAAACAGCAAATCATCGTCATGCTGTGGAATATATATCATATCTATCGGTTGCCAAGAAAGCTCTGAGTTCCACTTTTGAATGTCAACAGGCGGGTAAAGCGCCGCGAGAACTAACTGCAGGGTCATCTTGCATCGAGCCAACCACGTGCTACGTGCGTAGACATTCGGTGGATAATATACATCCCCGAGAAAACTGTTGTATCTGTCTCTTAGCAGCAGTCCTAACTTGTACGCTCTATTCTTGCCGACCTTGAACGTCGTTAATAAAGATATAGAAGAGGAAGAGGGAAACAGCGACCGCATTAATATTTCTTACGAGAAGATAGCGCAAACTTGAAAATAAAGAGGCAATGTATTCCACGCGAAAACGAAGAAATGAGAAAAATGTCAATCTTCCCATTGCCGCGGGCGCACTTACTCGCGCGGCCGTGCATTCGCTATGATACACTACGAAAGGCTTTACGAAGAGCTGAAGACGCAATGTGCATGCATTAATACTAATTTATATATACAGAATATTTCACTTCTCGCGCATTATATTTCGAACGAGGGATTTTTTTAAGTAGATTTTTTCTTCGCGACTATGTCAAGATGTATTTGTAATTTTCGAGTTTCAAGTAAGTGAAAGAATGGATTTTTGCCAAACTAAACTAAATAAATAACAAAATTACATTTTTGAATTTCAAAGGGAGTCCGAGTGGAATTCTATTTTGAGACTTAATTAAAAAAGATGTTGAAAATTGTAAAGTTACAAGAAATTATCTAAAATCTTCCTTAATTGATACTCTCTTGCTATAAAAAAAAATTAACTCCAAATTGATAAGGAATTTGTCATTAAAAAAATGTGTGGCGAGTGTGAGACAAGAAGCTAGTTTAATTTTCGAAAATTACTTCTGCAAATACGTGATGCATCACGTTATAAGACGGTCTTAGCGATAAAAGGGTTGACAAGACGATGTAATTGTCTATACTGTAACATGTAAATCTTATACGTTACGTGTATAGATCTTACATTAGTTAACTGCCCGTCGCCAAATGGATAGAAATTACTACTTTTATATGGGTCATTTGGATAAGATTCTCGGCCCGTCCTATCTACTGTGCGATCGCCGTGTCTGAACACCTGAAAATTCCAAATGTCAATTGTGTTAGTTTTGCATACAGTCCGGAGAAGGTATATTTTTTTGTAAAGCACTGCGATATTTTCACATCATTACCGCGCTGACTAATCGTAACTCCAAATAATCATTTTCTGCGGGGATATCTATCGGCTCTTCGGAGGGAGCCGGCGTCGAGATTCCTGACGTCGTCAATAAACAGGAATAAAATATTAAGGCAACGCCTACGAGACGTTGAAATTTCACCATCTTCTCGACTGAACGGCGTGAATCAAACTTAGATATTCCGTGACGACGAATCTACAATAAACCATGTTTTTGGCACTAGTTAAATTACACTTCCGATAATCTTAATATAGGCTGTGCAGAAGTAATGATATCGTTGGACGTATGGCTTTGTTTAAACTGGCGCTTACCGGTGTGGATTTTGAAATGTATAAACATTATATAGCAAATGGTTCACCTTCCATTAACCAATGTTTTTGCGCGAATGTTTATTTACTTATCATCGTGTTTTTCATATTTAGATTTGTGTGAGCTAAAAGTTCTTCCAAGCGTCTAATCTGTTTAGATTATAGAATTTAGATTTTCATTAAATTTCACAAAATACGGAGAGAGGGAATCCTTTTAGTAATTACACAAGTATAATTGCTTAAGAACTACTGTCTAATAATATTTACTATAGCGGGAGATAAACCACGAATATTCGAAATAAGCTGACATAATTAGATAAAATGTTCGTATCTTGTTGCATGGTGTATCGCGGAGAATATAATAATAGGGAAGACAATCAGAAAAATAAAATTTTTACATTTACATAAATGTATCTCTAAAATCATATGCGAGCCGCGGATTAATCAAAGTCAATGCAACATCCTCATCTCATTAACATCAGAGATTTGTCCTCTAATGTAATTACAACATTTTTAATTATAATGTAAAAATTAAAAATTATATAGTGTAAAAGTTATATAATTACTAATGTTCGTAAGAAGTAATGTGCGCGTGTGATTTTTTTAACGCAAACTCTTTAATGCCGATTTTTTTGAAGAATTACTGTTGTAGAGTTATTTTTGTATAGAATTACTGTTTTGTCATACATCTGTATTAATTAGTGTAATGTGTGTAATAATCTTCACTGATAAACTTGCAACGAGGCAGTCTTTATCTATCTCGTTTAATATCTATGAAGATATATGTCTGTTTAGCATTAGAAAATTTAGAACACAGTATTATTAGAGCGAGGTATTATTAGAGCGATTATGAGATATCGCACTCCCTCCTTCCCCCTAATCGTATGCTGTTGTGAGAGATTAAAAATATCTTGAACATTAAGAACGTGCTCTGTTTACTAGATTAGTGTATTATCTAACTTTGTGCAACTAAATATGATATACTTACAAAGATACTACGTAAGTCATGCAAACAGATTTGTGTGTGTGTGAGTCCGTGATAATAAACTAATCTGACAAGTAAACAGTCGTCATGCCAGAGATTTTTTGAGATATTTATAATGTCCCACAATAGCATCTATGATGAAATTGTTATTGTTGCGAGAACAACATGATATGACGAAAGAAAGTCCCCTTGATTTTGAGATTAAGCATTCACTGAGAGAAATGTTTTGTTAAAATGACAAAATTTTGTTAAGATGGCTAACTTTTTAGTTAACTGAACAAAATTTTTGTTATCTTAACAAAACATTTCTCTCAGTGTTCAAGCAATTTATTCTGAGAAAAGGGTTACTCGCAGATTAGATTTATTTAGTGAAAACGGAACAAATAATTATTTGCAAAACTTAATAGTTTCTCTGGATTAAACAATGCACGAATTTTACCTGTCACTCGTCTTGTATTTTTTTCATAAATGTTTCGACAATTGGAGAGAAAGAAAAGAATGTTTAAATTGTAATTTTGTAAAGTTTCTTTTGAGAGATATTCAGATTTGATATACGAATTGTTACAATAGAAAATTATATTCTCTGCACGAATTATTAGTATAGCGACAACTTAGAAGAGACAATTTACAATTGAGGTCACACTACTGGCAGCGACAACGTAATAGTCCTTCCGACAACTTTCTAAGCGTATAATGTTCGAAAGAGTAAAAAGAATCGAACTTAAATTCAATGAATTTAAAATATATCACCTCTCATTAGAAGAACTTATCGTGTAAGGAGTTTAAAAGCGAATGAGGAAAAGTATAAAGTAGTTTCGGCCCGCACAGTGGCTAACTTTCCTTCGAAGTTTAATACTGATGAACTACGCGAATGCTCGAATAAGAATATGAATACCGAATAAATGGATGAACACGTACCTGCAGTAAGATTTAAAAAATGTGAAAGTAATAATAATACGCGGCAAAACTGCAAAAAAATTAAAATCGTCTCTTTTATATAAAGATAGATAATGAAGTCGACTATTTTTAATTAAAACTCTTTAACTAGTAATAATCTATTCCATTTTTGCGCCATTTTCAGGACGTTTTAGCGTTCTAGTAAAAGTAAATTTATATACATATCTTTTTTTATCCGATTCTACTATTAATTTATCATCGGAAAATCATTGTGCTCCATGCATCTGACAACTTTAAGAGTTAAAAATTTTTTATCTGTTTTATTTTGTTTGTCATTTATTAATTTATCTTAATTTTTGTTAAAAATGATAATTTTAAGTATTAGATAAATAAAGTATTAATGTTAGCATTAATTATTCTTGTTACCTTTTTAATTTAATTAATTATCTTATGTCTTTATATAATAACTAATTTATTGCATTATTTTTTAATAGCATGCAGATATTCTTAAATTAATTTGAATTTATTAAAAAATAATATAGCAGGAATAAAATACCTATACCTACATAAGATATTCACAAAACATTATCGCTATTAGTTATCTAGATTACTTAGAATAATATTTGAATTATATATTTTGTATACTTACTTGCAAATTAAATTTTTAATTTTATAATATATTCAGAATTTAAATATAATATTCAGAATCTCTATAATAATTTATTCTTTATAAAGATGCCTGCTCTATTATCACTTTAATTTTAACGAAGAATCGAAAGAGTAACTTGAATTTTCTTTAGCGTGATACAACTACTTATTTGCAACGAATTGACTGTCGCACTTTTACAATACGACTAGTTTCTTCAGACTCTGCAGACGTTTGACTGACTTGAGTAGCTAAGAATCTGAGAGATAAAAACGAGAAAGGGGACGATAAAAAAATAGTTAGTCGCACTCACACGTAAGAGATTTAAAAGTACCCTTCTCTTCGAATGAAATATACTGACAAAAAGGGAAATCCCACCAAGAAGGAATTATAATCTTCTTGGTGTTGGGATTTCCATTTCCGTCAGTGTACAATGTGGAAAAAAAAGATTTTGCTGCCGCAGAAAAATCATTTATGCTCTATTGTATATTCAATGTAAAAACAATCGAACATCATTAATCAATTATATCATGTATTACAGTAACACTTGTTCTTTTGAAAAATTTTGTGAATAATTCTATATTCACAGAAATCCGAATTTGCTACTAACAAGTAAACCTCACGGACTGTCACACGTTAATTTTTCTTAAATTTTTCACAGTTGTTTTTTATGTCAAAGTATAAAAAAATCTGTTATTATTTTTAGTTTAAATTGATTTTTTTATTCTTCTCAATTTTTTTATTTTACACAAATACACGATTTTACATATATTAAGCAGCATTTCTTAACAATAAATCTATTTGATTTTTGAAACTCGACACATATAGGATACAAAAATAATAGTTTTTGTTTTTTTTCTATCAAGTATTAAGCAGTTTAAGGTAACTACTACCCTTGAAAATAAATCTTTGATTTATAATCAGCGACCCCAAAACCTGCACATTATATTTTTTCTCTAATTCTTATTTACAGAATCACTTGTATGGAAATAGGAAATAATTCAAAGCGTAGTTACTACCCTTAAAAATGCTTAATGCTCGACAGGAAAAAAAACAGATAAATTATTATTTTGGTGTTCTATGTGTGCCGAGTTTCAAAAAAATCGGGTAAATTTATTCTTTAAGAAATACTGCTTGTAATGTGTGTAAAATCGTGTCTGTGTAAAATTTTAAAAATTTTGAAAAAAATTAAAAATAAATTTAAGCTAAAAATAATGACAGATTTCTTTATACTTTGACGTAAAAAACGACTAAAAATTTTGAGACAAATCAGCGTCTGACGCTGATTATCCGCGAGGTTTACGGCAATTGTAAGACAAATCTAATTCGCCGCTAAAGCGAATTAGTGTCCATCCATGATTTCTATCATGCAAAATTATTTTCAGCAAATAAAATTAAATTCTTAACAAATCTATCTGTGTAAAAACTGACGATATATTTGCTACGGTAGCATAAAATATGCTGAAAGAAATGAGCGAAATCTTTCTTTTTTCGTCGAATACATCAAACGAGACGAGTCACTTAAGCGTCTTTCGGTCTTTTCAGTCTTTACCTCAAAATTCTGAAGAAAATTGGAGAGAGATTAGATGAGATCAAGAATTACGACTGTGAGTTTTCACACTTTCCATGCAACAAGACAGTCGATCTTTTTGACGACTTGCGCTATCAATTCCCTTATATATCGTATCTACATTAGTGCATATCGCACAGATGTATGTTTTCCAACTTCCACGCACTTCTCTTCGCCTCCCGCATACAATCTTCCTTCGTCTCAGACTTAAATAGACCATTTTATCTCTGATAAATTCTATCTTAATCGTGTTCCCGAGAATTCGTATTTTCTTGTAATTACAATAGAATTCTCAAGAATTTCCGACTCCATCATCCGCGACATTCTAGCCACTACGTCACTACGTCACGACTTTTCAATTATTTTTGATATTCTTAATTTTGCTTCCTCATAGAGGAAGCTTTGTTTTCGTAAAAAAAAAATTTTTTTTTAGTTGCCGCTGCCAATGTGTTCAGAATGTATTAAAACGTCGAAAAATCGCAATTTTTAAAAATTTCCGTATGTGTGTATGTGCCAAATTTACCGAAATTTCTATAACTCCAGAACTGATCAACCAAATTTTAACGAATTATAAATGAAATAGGGGTAGAAAAGACTGAAGAATATAATAGAATTAGAAAAATTGCCAATATTTTAAAATTTTAACCTTTAAGGACTACATCTCAAGTCTCAATAATTGAGACTTTTCACAAATTAATGTTTTTTGACAATTTAGTATCAATTATTGGCCTTTCTAATTCTATTATATTCTTCAGTCTTTTTTACCCCTATTTCATATATAATTCTTTAAGATTTGGTTGATTAGACTCAGCTTTATAAAGCTTCTATGTATGTACGAATTCTCCGAAATTTTAAATGTGTGTAACACAAGAACTGATCAATCAAATTTTAAGAATTATATATGAAATAGGGGTAGAAAAGACCTAAGAATACAATAGAATTAGAAAAAATTACCAATATAATAAATGTATGTAAATTAGAAACTTGCGCATTGCTTCTTATGTACGGATTCCCCAAAATTTCAAACGTCTGTATCTCAAGAACTAATCAACCAAATCTTAAAGAATTATATATTAAATAGAGGTAGAAAAGACCTAAGAATATAATAGAATTCGAAAAAATTGCCAATATAATAAAAAAGTGTACAAATTAGAAACTTTTGCACATTGTCCTATGTACAGATTCCCCGAAATTTTAAAAGGCTATAATTCAAGAACAAATTAACAAAATATTAAAGAATAGTATATAAAATAGGGGTAGAAAAGACTGAAGAATATAAAAAAATTAGAAAAAAAATTGTCAATATAATAAAAAAATGTACAAATTAGAGCACATTGCTTCTTCATCATTTTATAATTTGATCAGGGAATTTGGGGATAATTGGTAAAGAGGTTCTTTTTTAATAAAATTTGGAATTTTTGGAGAAATGTTCGTGGTTGCTCTAACTTCCGCAAATATTGAGATATCGGGCTGAATTTTTTTTAATCGATAGAGTATCATTACGGAAGGTTGGTATTGAATTTGGCGATGAACGGTAAAGGAGTTCTTTCTTTATAAAATTTTGAATTTTTTGAGAAATGCCCGTGGTTGCTCTAAATTAATTTCACACATTTATCTTAGGTTGGCAATACAATCCTATAATAACTCACTTATTGTTTACACGGTTTTTTTTGTGTACGCACAAATATAAATGCGCGAAATTTACGCAATTACATAGTTAACTTTAATCGATTCTAACTCTGGAACACCGAATTTGAATAATATTGTTGATAATTTGTATCAATAAATTATTTTTATTCATGCAGAAGAAAAGTCAAAAAACAATTTTAACTTACAATTTCATATCAACCTTTGCTGCTAAGTTTAATATTTTAGCTTGTCATAAATGCGTAAAACATGAATCTCATACTAAACGTGTGACTATGAAAATTGAATAATTAAGATTAGATCGACACGACTTAATAATTACCAAGATTCAAATTATACGCGCGTTATTTATCATATGGTATACATAATACTATTATAGACACACGGGCTGCGTTTCGATATTTACTGCAGTACTGCAGTACTGAAAATCTATAGTATACGTGACATAAACTATTAGATTTTCAGTACTAGCAGTGAATATCGGAACGCGCTCAGTGTCTTTCCACCTAAAGATAGCCGCGTCCGAATCAAACAATAAATAGCTGTTATTAGCAATTATTTGTGTGTATGTATGTACATACGTACATACATACAATATTTACATTTAGAAGACATTTACATGTTTCTCTTTAACCTTCATCTAACGGTGGTTTTGAATATTTTCGTTGGCGTAGTCAGTATGTCTCATTAGTAAGATAGCTTCGAGAGATAGTGCGGATATAATGGCAGCTCAACAACGTACATGTCGTTCGATTTGGGAGCATTGTAGTAGAGTAGAAAATTCTGCAAGTATATGGTGCAATGAATGTAAAGGAATTATTAAAACTTCAAATACAATAAGATATTGCGAATCACACTTATTCCATGTGCATGATATATTTACCACGGAAGGCACCTTTATATGGGAAAACAAATCCAGCTCGCCATGGCGATATTTCACACAAGAAAACAAGTACTTTGCAAGATGCATAAAATGTCCATTAACGAATTCGCCGATTCGTGTATATGAAAAGTTCTCATTAATACAGCATCTGCAGACACGTCATCAGGTAATAGCTGAAGAAATACATGAAGAAATTACAAGTACTTGGCTATCGCGATACTTCACATTCAACACGACATATCAAATATTTGAATGCAATAAGTGCGTTTGGCATACTGGATTATTTAATGGACCAGATAGCTTAACGAATCATCTCAGTACAAACCATTATATAGACGAATATTCAGAATCGGGTGGAGGAACTGGAAATTATAACGTAGGTGCAATGATACAACAATCTGCAGAAAATTATGCGGCTACAAGTTCTCATCATAATAATAGGCAAGCTTCTGGAAACCGAGAAGATCAGCAGAGGTAAATGTGATAAATATTAGTATTTTACCTGAATAATTAGTCTCCATTGCTCTCGTGTTAGGCGAGCGCTAATATCACATCTTATTTCTTTAATTGCATAGACGTGACATAAAAATTGACTCTAAAACTTTTTTACTTTTTACGAACTTACAGCCTTTTAGATTATATTTGTACGGTTATTTTTCAAAATTTTGTTAGTATAATTTTTAGATTAGGCTTTGAAAGTGCTAACGTATAATAATATATCTATGCGCAGTGCTCAAGTCAAAAGTAAATACGTAGAGTCGATGTGACTCGTGCTGTTGCCAAATATAAGTTTTACTGTGGTAGATCGATGTAGCGGTCGATGTTTCATCCTCTTGTTCTTACAAAACTATGTTTTGGAGCCACTATTTCCTACTGTAATTTACCGTTAACTTTTTTAGAAAATAGCCAACTTCTATTGATTTTTTTTTTATAATTAAATTTTTATATACGTTTAAGTTAGTTACTTATTCTATTAGTTATATATACTTTTTATTATTGGAATATCGTACCAGTAAAACTTTCTGTATATTTGTATTAATATACACATGTATATTTTTATATCTGTTATCTTACCACAGGTCTTCATATTTTAATATTTTGATGAAAATAAACGAAGTTTATTGATCAATCATGGTTTTACAATTTTAAAAATCACGTTTTTTATCGCGTTTTCTCTGTTTAATTAATCGTACTACATACAATTCCAGACTTGCACCGAGTTCTTCAATATCAATGGAAGACGAAGATTTTGATGAGGGTACCCTATTTGGAATTGAAACAGATGTATCAGATATATCCGACCTGATAGAATCGCTTGAACGAGGACCAGAAGTAATGGATTAATTTTTATTACAAGTTTTGAGTAATTATTACTTTTATTATTTCTTATTTTATTTCTTTATGTTGAGCACAGTATTTAAAATAATTTTACAAAAATATTGACTAAAACACTCGACTAATCTGTCAGTCTAAGTCGCATTATGTGAAAATCATTGGCGCCAGCAACTAACATTTATTCGTGGCAAAACTTTTTGGGGATTTTTTTGTGTCAACAAAGACACATTTATTTTTCGTGCAATATCTGCTTTCTTCGGAATTTTTACTTATAAATTTTCTAGGTATACTTAATACTTTTAAATTTAGTTTATATTCTAATATTCTTGATGAATAAATGTATATGTGTGTGTATATTTAGGGGTTGCCATACTTTTGCGAAATCCTGTATAACGATCAGCAGAGGTGAATGTTGCAAATATTATAGTACTATTCTTGAGTAATTAATATATGTGTATTTTATTAAGTATGACTAACATATTAAAAAATTTAGTATTGAGCATTTGAAAATGTATAAAAGATTTTATAAATTTGAGTCTAATATTTAACGTATGCTTTTATAAATATTATAATTGTTTGTGTTAAATAATATTATTTAAACAACTTATATATCAATTTCTGTTAATTCAGACATGCTATAATTTACTTATACCTATATACCATATATTACCTATATGTATATTCAGTAATCGAAAAATACTTTCATAAACGAGTAACTGTGCAAGTATTATAGAATCTAAATAGTAATTCCACAGATTCCATTTAACAAAATGTAAATAATATAAATCACAGTTTATATAATTTAATATAATCAAATAATATACGAGACAGCAATGTAATTGTCATTCTAATCACATTAGTTCCTTATCGATTTTTTTATTACTCTTTGTGTACAGGTCTAATAATAGCGGACAAAAAGGATCTAGGACGCGCGCCTCCCAAAATCTGGAATACTTATGTGTAACACCAACAATAGCAACAGTCTTGACTTGGATAATAAATTATACAGAATATATCAGAAACAGGCGCATTTGACGAATAATTAATAAGATCGTAACAACAAAATGCGATCTTACGAATTAGATATTAGTTTCTTTATAAATATATAATTTACTTAATCGTTTTAATAATGATTTTCTAGTAAATTTAATATTGCCATGTAACTGAGTTCTTTTATAATATTTTATATCAATGTGTTAATTCATTCATGTAGGTACTTTATATAACATCGTACGTAATGTACACGTTTGTATTAGACTTTTAATATTATACACATACTTATTTGTATTTGTATACACAAATTATAGAATTGTAAAACATACAGATACTGAATAGAAACTAATGGAATATACTATAGAACATATTCGAAATAATTATTTTTGCTTAGTCAAATTTTAGCATTTAAATTATTTGAATAGTTCGAGTATTATTTAGTAATCTAATTCAAAAAGATCACATATGTATTTATAATTCTAATCAACATATAATATTGATTTCATGCAAGATAAATTACTATACAATTTTTATGAATAATTTCTGGTTATATTAAATATTATGGTATAATGTAATTATAACAAAGTTGTAATTAAAGCATGATTTAGATATTTTATTTACTTTTGTTCAAAAATTGATAAATAGAAATGTACATCGTAAGATAGATAATGTAAAATAAATCCTTTTTAATTAATAAAGTGATAGATATTTGAGAAATTTACTAATTTATTTCAGATTTAATCAAAGATATATCAAGTGATTATAATATATGATATACTCATATTCCTTATTCCTGTTATCTATTATACCTTTATTATTTGTATTAAACGGCGAAGAATCAATTATTCTTAAACAAATTATATATACGTTATGGATTAATAAAAATTTTAATGTATGGATTTATTTTTACATTTGCAATTACCTTTTAATTTGTACTTCATGACATTGAGAAAATTGCGTATCACAAGCGACAGTGCAAAATTTTTCTTATATCTAGGGGAGAACGGTCAAATGGGAGCCGCTTAAGGAAAAAGTAAAAGAAACATATGAAAAACATTATACACTACTCAACAAAATTAAAGGATTACTTAAAATCAGGGCTAAAAAAAGACCAAATTCAAAGTTACGTATCTTTGTGAAAAATGATCGCAGAGCAATGTTTAAAAAAACTTTTTAAAGCTTGAACTCTGAACTTTCGAATGCTTCAAGGCTCGTTTCTCTGCGAAAATTTTACTACAAACAGCGCTAATTTAAAATGGACTTTGCAGAATTGAAGAATAAACTTTAATTTTGATAGCGTGTACGGGGACAACAAAATTTATTCTTCAAATTTTATTGATTGTCTCGTAAAACATAACATTTCCTCTTTAAAATTCTTTTTTAATTATTACGCTACCATTTTTGCTTCCTTATAGAGGAAGCTTTGTTTTCGTGAAAAAATTTTTTTTTTAGTTTCCGCTGCCAATGTGTCAAAATGTTCTAAAACGTCGAAAAATTGCATTAAAAAAATGTCCGTATGTGTGTGTGTGTGTGTGTGTGTATGCGGATTTGATACCCGTGGTTGATCTAACCTCCGCAAATATTGAGATAACGGACTGTTTTTTTTTTTTAATCGATAGAGTATCATTTAAGGAAGGTTGGTATTGAATTTAGCGATGATTGGTAAAGGGCTTCTTTGTTTATAAAATTTTGAATTTTTTTAGAAATGCCCGTGGTTGCTCTAACTTCTGCAAATTTTGAAATATTGGGTTATTTCTAATTTTATTATATTTTTCAGTCTTTTTTACCCCTATTTCATATATAATACTTTAAGATTTGGTTGATTAGATCCAGTTTTATAAGGCTTCTATGTAAGTACGGATTCTCCGAAATTTTAAATGTTGCTCTAATTTCCACAAATTTTGAGATATCAGGCTATTTCTAATTTTATTATATTTTTCGGCCTTTTCTACCCCTATTTCATATATAATTCTTTAAGATTTGGTTGATTAGACTCTGCTTTACAAGGCTTTTATGTATGTACGGATTCCCCGAAATTTTAAATGTTTTTAACTCAAAAACTAATCAACCAAATCTTAAAGAATTATATATAAAATAGGGGTAAAAAAGACTGAAGAATATACTAGAATTAGAAAAAAATTTCCAATATAATAAAAAAGTGTATAAATTAGAAACTTGCACATTGCTTCCTCATAGTTTTTGAATGTGCAAGTAGAAACTTGCACATTGCTTCCTCATAGTTTTTAAGTGTGCAAGTAGAAACTTGCACATTGCTTCCTCATAGTTTTTAAGTATAAAAATTAGAAACTTGCACATTACTTTCTCACAATTTTTAAGTATGCAAATTGTAAATTTGCACATTGCTTTCTCACAATTTTTAAGTATGCAAATTATAAATTTGCACATTGCTTAATCAACATTTTTTTTATTGTATTAAGAAGAAGAATCAAAGTAGAATTTTGCATAAAATCTTTACGATCTACTTAAATGCATTAATGCGATTTAAAAGTACATGTACCTGCTTGTATGCGTGCACGTCTTACAGCACAAACGGATTAGATTTCTAGAATAGAATTCAACTTATTCGTAGCTTGAACAATTGAGAGATTTTTGTTTTGATATAAGCTATATTTTAGTAATTTAATAAATAGCATCTCTCACGATTATATGCTTTGCTGCCGAGATGCGTTCTTATTTATACTGTACCTCACTCTTTTAAACAAGCTCGAATTTTCACGTGCATTTATATTGGATTATGATGACATTACCAGCATTATAATGGATTATGGTGACATAATCGTTATACAATGTTTTCAAATTTCCGGAAAGATAAACGTTGCAAATTTCTATATCAATGTTGTAAATCTTATCGTCGAGATGATGTACGATCATAAATCGCGTGTGATATGTATGGCACTATTTGATATCAAGAATACGGGGAATTACATTATTTTGAAATTTCGAGGTACGTTATTATTCATGCGGCCCTTCCCTCAATCGCGTATCGCTCGAATTTTTTCGCGCGCTGAATTAACACGCATACATGGCATATAACGTTGCGATCTACCTCTCTCCCAGATATCCGCGTAAAATAATGGCGCAAGTAGAACAGGCCTTAAAAAATTCACCGAGTTTGATTACAGTATTGCGACTCTTTGCCGGCATACATGGACACGATTCTATGCGGGCGTATCTTCCCAAGTATTTTCTCATTTTCTCCACTTCGTGGACGGAATCTACGTCACGTATACAAATAGTGGCTATTTCGGCATCATAGCTCTGCAATTTTCATTCCGACTCGCGAGAATATGCCGGTTTTCATCCTCTATGAAGATCAAGCGCAACGTCAAGTCGGAGGAAATTTAAAAAAGCGCCGGCTTATCAACTCTTTTACGTCGTGGTACGCTATATATGATACATAACTCCAATTAGCGTTGTTAATCTCTGCACGCAGGCTTTTCATCAGTTCCTCCGTTTTCATTTTACATCTGAAAATTAATCTGAATATCGTAATTTGATACTATTGCTGTTACAAGAGAGAAATGTATTATTTTTATCTCTCATTAATCCTATTTAACATATATAAGACACGTTCTAAAAAACAATCTTCTTCAAAAAAAGATTCATCAGGGGTGATCGAAAGGGTCAAATATACGAATGCTTAAAGCTACGAAGAACAACTACACTTTCATATAAGTGTAAACAGTACAGTTGTTGGCCACTCTATACAATGATTGGCCACATCCTAAAAAATTAAAGATTATAAAGAAATACTATTAAAATGTTTTTAATTATAAATACAAAAATATTTAATACACTTTTCTGTGTAATAATTAAAAACATTTTAATAGTATTTCTTTATAATCTTTAATTTTTTAAGATGTGGCCAATCATTGATAGAGTGGTCAACAACTATACTGCTTACCCCTAGATTGATTTCTCGCTGTACATACAAGATAATCTCATCTCAATCGTCACAATCTTCAATAATTTTTTGTTTTTTTTTAAACGTCAGAATTGTTATTTAGTGAAAATATCGAAGAGAGGAATATTATTTCTTTGCGATTCTCCAAAATTGCACGGCAATAACAGTTTTTCACTTCAAATCACAAATTATCAAATCAAGTTACGCTTGAAATGGAAAGTAAGAAATGGAAGAGCATTTTCATTACTATATAAATTCTACTAGGAATTCAATTCGCGAAAAAAAAAAATGATTTATTTTCAGCGGCCGTTGAAAAACATGCAGTTCTCTTGTTTTTACGGTCAGAGAGCGCATCAATTCCGGAGATATTATGTGTTGTTAACTGAAGAGTAATATATCACACGTAGAGAACACATCACACGCTCAACGTGACGCGACGCGACGCGATGCGACACTATACGCGAGGCGCCGGGGCACAGGGTACGACGACAGGGATCGAAGGTAAGTAATTAAAATGGAATCCGACCGCATCGTAACCGCCCGCGGAGGCGGAGGGGGTGACTACGACGTGCGTAGAACATCCCCGGTCGGATGGGACTGCGATTACAATTCCAGAATGCTGCCGAACAGGTCGAAAACCGGTTATATCCGCTCGCACGCGGGTCAACTGCCAGCACGAGAGCTAGCCCCGGTTTACTTCTCCGCTTCTCTATCCGTTTGCTAGCGCCGTACCTTACTCCAATATTCGTACCTACCCCTTTCTCTCTCTCTCTCTCTCTCTCTCTCTCTATCTATCTCTCTATCTCTCTTATTCAACCCCGTCGTCGGCGGCTGCGGCAATGGAATTCGAATTGTAATTTCTAACCGCGCGACTACGCACGAGCCATTACCTTGCCGTTCGAAATTCGTAAACGGATTGCGGATTCCCGGACTTCCACGCGGCTCGCACTAAGAATCCATCCCATCGGGGCTTCCGTGCCGAATATGCATGATACGTGCCGCCCGAGAACCGGGGCTTTTCGTTCGGGCTCGCCTTGTGTCATATTTCGAGTTGTATCAATGCGGCATTTCGTATTTGCGTCATTGCCTCCGTCGAGATGCTTCGCCATGCTCGAATCGTTCTCAGTCGTGAATACCTACATCCCCCGCTGATGCGACGTAGCTATTTGCCAATCATCACACTAATGGCTCACCCCTATTATTTAATACCGTCCGTTATATTCACTATTATATCAGAGTTACAATCAGAGCCATTTGGCTGGCACTTTAGTAATTATATCAAGGATACTCGCTAAAACAACAAACAAATCGTCATATTAGTCATTATCAGTTGTGGCGTTGAAAAAAGAAATTCTCTTATGATATATTAATAATATTGTCATACACAACGAATAGATCTTCTATGAGATACACATACTAAATAAATATTTACTTTATGATATTCTCTTTAGACAATCTATAACTTGCGATAAAAATCTATTTTTAATTTTATATAAATTCTTAATACAAGAAACATATTAAAAAATCAGAGTACACGTACATTATCTACCATTATTTTCTACAGTTGCATTTAAGAAAATTAATAATTGTTCTCTCTTAAAATGATTTATATTATAATTTTACATGAATAAATCTGATATTTTGATTTGTTTTAAACATTTTTTGAACGGCAATTATTCCTGTATTAGGAAATTGTAAGTTCCTTATATATGTTGTGAATATATGTTGTCTCTCTCTCTGATTTGTAAATGATGTATTAATATTAGACAATATAAAAATATATTTTATTATAAATCAATATTTCTATTAAATTTTATTAAATATCTATGATATTAAACACTACAGTAGGTATTAAGATATAATACGAGTTGCTGTCTCTCGTCCTATCTTCTGCACGATATTTAAGAAGTCTATCCCCCTAGATTAAAGCATTCTTGTTCACTCAGCGGTGATTGCTACATCATTAGGAATAACTTGTTCGTTGTCCGGAAAATAAATGTGGACTAGCCGTATGGAATGGCGCGCTAACTTCTTCTGATATCAAATATAGCAGAGTATATGAAACTTTCGGTCGTCTTACGGTAAAGACATTTTCTTTCCCTCTGCTATAATCGAGATAACGAATCCTCGCTGAGGGAGCACGATTATATCGATCATTTCATCGTACGTGACATGCAGTAACTTCGTGTCTTGTGCACCTTGCCCCTTCACGTCTTCTGTTCCTTCATCCATTGGCTTTTATCAGAAAAATCTACTGCTCATCCATCTTTAAAATTAATTAACAAAGCTAAGTTTTGCAAATAAATATTTTTTATCTTCCCGGTAATATAATAAAACAGTTGAAAAACTGAATCTTCTCTTTTTGATATTTAATTTCTTAATCCATGTAATTACTGCTGTAAATAAATGCGTAAATAAATGAAAATTTTGTTACATAATATTACAACATTTAATAAAATCTTTTAAAAATTTTAATCTAAGATTATGTACTTACTAATAGCAAGATACGGTTTTCTTGGGATATTAATTAAAATTTACCGCGAATTAATTCATACTTATTCATTTCGTGATACGGCGAATACTTTCCGGCAATTCTCTCAAGGAGAAAAGAGCACCCTGACAATGCGGCTGAACGAAAGAGAAGCAGGCCGTTGCGGGAAAGAGAAGCTCGAATGAATGGCCGACGAAAATGCCTGGCGAGACGGCCGCTCGCCATGGACCGTATAGTTATTATGAAGTAACGTAAAAGAGAGACCAAAGAGAAAGAGAGAGAATAACAGAGTACAAGTTGAGAGTGAATTTAATTCATAATCTACTGCAATGCCTACTTGCCGGCAACTCAGCTCATCAAGATTTCAAAATGCCTTTCTCTTTTTCCTTCTCGACCGTGACAAGCTCGCTCTCTGAATATCTTATTAGACTTTCAACTTCACCTCGTTGTGGCGATCGATGTGACAATAAATCTATTTTACAACATCGCCATGTATGTAATGACAATATTGTCTTTATAATAATTTTTGATTCAACGAAAAATATATAAATTTTAGTATAACTTTTAAATAACGTAATACTTAAAGGCTTAAACGATTGCGTAAGATAAATATTATCAGCTTCGTCCCAACGTTAAGACATACATACGACAATTGCTGAAAGAATCAGAATCGCGTTCTGATAATATGAAGCTTTTGCATTAATATTAGACTAATCCCGCAAACACTATCTATGCGTCTATGATGTGTAATCACGATGGAATGACCGACGTAGAAAGAGAACGTGTAACACATAGAGCGTGTGTGGCAAGGATTCCAGGATATTGAAACCGAACGAAACGAACGCTGGTGCCGATTAAGCGCCGCGCTAAACTTCGCCGCCGTTCCGTCCCAATTCTCGGACGGAATAGCGTGGTTTTAATTAGCGACTGCCGAGCGAGCTTACCGCGGGCTTATAAACTGATAGTAACTTGTCGACGCGACGGGGGGAACGCCGTGTTACGCGTAAAATGATTCCGCAAGCCGCCTTGGGCCGCACACGTAATTAATCCTCCGGTTAGTATGCCGACCGGCGAGTCGCGGCTTGTTACAACATTTCGCGACAATAAACGGCGAAATATTGCGCAAAGGTTGACACATTCCCCCGCACACGCCTCAGCACCGCTCCGATCCCGGTTATACAGCGGCGACGTGTATCCGCTATCTTCGCTCCACCGACGTATCCCCCGACGTTGTTGAACTTTCATGCCATCACCCTACGGCTGTCGCATAAACACATAGTCGGCCTGATTTAATCCGTCGATGGTAGATAGCGTCTCACTTCGCGGATTCACGCGGCTCCGCAACGCGACCCGAATGTTACGAGCACCCGGTACCTTTTCCTCAACACCTCGCTGAATGCCCCTCCCTCGCCCCGCTGATCCCTCTATTTAGCTTACCCATGGCAAACAGAATCATGCGTTGGGGGATGAAACGTTTGCGGAGTTCTCCGTAATCCGTTGCGTTTCAACCTGTGGTTGGTTGCAGAGTTCGGTGCTTAACCAAAATAGGAAAGTAAAATTGTAACGATAAATGAATTATTAATTGTCGATTGTTAATAACGAATCAATTAATTTAGGAATAGCTGTCTCTCGTTTCTGCCAAGAGCAGCAGAGTGGTGTGTTTTGTATTTCATTTTTCCGCATCGCGATATATATTTATTTATCTTTCTCATTTGTTGTGTCCTATATCGGGAGCAACAAATAAAAAATAAGTTAAAAAATAAAATATTTGACTCTCTGATGTTTATGTCGATATACGACATGTTTATGGAGAGAAAGGATCTATTAAAAATCGTAGAAAGACGAGGAATGGGGGGCATTGGATGAGAAGATAATCGCAATTCATATACATATAGAGTTCTTACGTAACCCTTCTTTTATTACATGTGTCGAGCATATTCATAAGAATGTCTCGTTTCTTTTGGTTTTCTTGTAAATAACAACATTCAAATCAACGTCGCAAAGCATAAATATTATAATAATATATATATTATATAACATATATATATTTATATATGTATACCCAATATAGTCCCCCGTAATTCGTATATATTTATATTTATATATATATTTGTATTTTCATATTTATAATTTGCGTTATGTATACATATATACCTTCGCGTTTAATACGTCTTCATCACGCACTTACAACGCTAAGACGGCGAATTTCATTCTCTTCTTTTTCTTCACACGTCGATCCGCAATTTTTTTTACTTTAGAGGCTACGGTCAAAATATCTCTCGCTAAGATTTACCCTTCTTGCGCGTTTCTCCGCGCGTGAGAAACGACGGCGAAAGTACGAAAGAACTTAAAAGCGGAAATTTTCGCGAAACGGAAAAACGGATTAATGATGCCGGTGTACGTGACACGTCGTACACACTATCATCGCTGGCTGCGAAGCTTACTCTACGTGCAATTCTTATCACTGGTGTACTTCTATTTACAAGGGTTCGCCAATGAGACGAGTCAACGTTCGAGCATCCTTAGACCGATAATTCGAATAATCCGCGTCACCATTTTCCCTTAGCCGTTCACAAATTTCATTTAAAATCGTTTTATTATAGCAGGAGTTTAGAGGTAACTCTCGAATACTATTTCTTTCTTTTTTTACCTTTGACTAATCTATCGTCTCTCAATTTCATTGATTCCGCGTGTGATTTGTGAGTCTGATAGCATGTTGTTTCTATTCTTAAATGCATGGGATCTAAATTGAGATTTAAACGAATTGAAAATGAATTCTATCGCGACTACGCGATGCTAACGGAAAATGGCATTACGCACCGATATTACAGACAAGAAGTTACTTCACATGCAATCACATACACGCGTACATACACTTGTGCAATATAGGTTCTTCTTGCGTTATGGGGCAGTGATCGCTTCTCAGTAGGGCAATAGGCGATAGATTCAGAGTTCTTGAACGTACCCAAAAAGAACGATCTTTACTTTGCTGCTTAATTCTGAATTTTTAATAGACGAAACTATTCGAGATATTAACATAATTCTTCTAGATTTTTAAGTTTTACATAAAATTATAAGTTTCGTACAAAATATAGTGTGCTTGTGTTAATTACCAATTAAATCTATTACATAACAAAACTTTTAAGCGTTATTTAATCAGAACGTGCTAATTAGTGTTGTAATAACAGTAATTGGCACGTTCACTGCACCAAGTTAAGTTCAATTATCTTTGTGTTTGCGAAAGGAAAGCGTTCATATATTCATATATTAATCTCTCATGCAAAATTATATAAAATTGATGAACATGAGAACTTAATTTGTGTGATAAGATTAAATTATTCTAAGATAAAGAAAGTCGTCAGGGTAATTATTCAGTTTAGGAGAGTCAGCTCTAATGACCTTGACCTTGATATATTATAGATAGAGGTAACCTTCAAAAGGTTTTTAGCCGGCGGTCGTTGTTTATTAAAAAGTTATTTAAAAAAGAAGTCACATAAATAAAACGTTTTAAAGAAAATAAAACAAAAAAAATTTCGTTTGCTGATATACGCAGGAACAACATATGCGTGGGCTCCGCCCTTCCCCCTGCACCCCTCTCCCAATCCCGAAAAAGTAATATAACCTAAACCAAATTTTAGTTTTAAGTCAAATAGATTTGGTTTAGATTAGATTTTTTCGGAGTGGGGTGGGGTTAATTTAATGTTAATTGTTTCGGTGTGGGGATGAAAAAAGAGGGAGCAAAATTCTTCGCCGCTTATACACGTATACTATTTCGACATAGATATATGTATATTAGCAAATTATATCCTGCAGTACTAAGGATAACTGCTATATTTAAAAAATTTTTTTTTGTTAATACCTTTTTTTAACAAACAACTACCGCCGGCTAAAACCGTCTAAAGATTACTCAGGAGGATGACCTCTATAATATATCAAGGTCAAGGTCATTGGAGCTGACTCCCCTAAACTGAATAATTACCAAAGTCAGTAGAGGAAAATCCCCTATTATGAGATAGGTTCCTAATATGAGATAACAGGGTTTTTTTTGAACTAATAGGCCCAGATAGGGCCTAATAGTTCAAAAGAAACCCTGTTATCTCATATTAGGAACCTATCTCATAATAGGGGACTTTCCTCTAATAATTAATAATAATATAAGAAAAATTCAGAAGATATTTATACATCATTTTGATGGCGAGTGTCATTGGTCTAAAAATTCATTTAAGCACCATCGACGTATCGTCGAACGCAATCGATATATTGTTACGCAACATATTGTAGCGTTTAATTGCTTTTTTATAGATTTTTTTCACAATTTTATTTTTACCAAACAGAAACTGTATATAATGTGTCTATGGAAATGCTTTTTAATGAGAAATATTGGTTAATCGTTCGTGCGTTCAATCGTAATGGTCGCAATCAATACACTTCAATCGACAAGTTGAGAAACAATCGTTCGTAGCGTCGACCAGATCGGGATTTGAATTCGTTGCGGTATAATCTCTAACAAATTGCGAACTCTGCGATGCTCCGCGTGCTCCTTCCCATGTTAAATGCTTATGACTTTTAAGATCGCTAGTCTCGCGAATGATACGATTACAGACCTCATCAGAGTAAGTCTGCGTAATCCCTAAGTCGACCCGTTCCCTTCTTTAATCCACGGCGGGCATTAACTCCTTTGCGCGCCGAGTGCAGGGACTCTCTCGAACCTGTTGCTTTAAACAAGATGTACGCTGAATAATGGATATTCCTAAGTAGTTAGAAGTCCGCTTAAAACCCGGCACAGCCGGGCCGGCCTCTCTCGCGACCGCCTACGAATAAATCCCGATTTGATCAATTAACACGTAAACAAATCGATCGCGCGGCGCAACGGCGTGAAACGGACCCGATATTTCTAGCAAATATTATGTAATTTACCTTGCAATTATTTCCTGATGTTGATTCTGTTAAGTGGACAGTCAGCCGGAAAGTATTTGATGCCGATTCATGAATCTGATTACGAAATGAACACACGTCGACGTTTTACTATGCGTATAGTATCGGATGCAGAAAGTTACTTCTTAAAACGCATATTTCTTTCCGCTTATATAAATCGCTTATCGTTTATTGCGCAAGAAGCAATAATAAGATAACCGAAACCGAAAATAAACGCTTTAATGATATGCTTAAGGCTTTTGATCACCGCTTCCGTTCGAAATTATCACGTCAAAAAGCGAGAAACGTAAAACACGCTTACATAAGTTTTTTTCATACACTCACAGATTACCACAGCACCACTGGATAACGTAGATAATAAAATATGAAAACTTTCTTTTGCATAAATAAATAAATATAATTTGATCTATACGCGTCCCCTATATATTTCAAGAAAAAATGGATTTTACAATTGATCGAGGTTCAGAACTATTTATTAATTCACAGGCCGAAAACGGTGCTTCCGATACATTCAATAAATATTTTCTATTCAAGATAATTAACCTCGACATTTTCTGGTCCTATATGATTGCGCACAAAGCAAATGATTGGAATTATAATTAAATAAAAAGAGGACACGTGCCTGCATGTAATGTGAAGAAAGAATTGCGTCATTCTCAGAAGTGATGCCGCTGTGATGCCAGATTGATTCGCAAACGTTTGCAACTAACAAAGTAGTATTCGATTTCTTGTTACGATACATCCCCGTTTCTTTCTCAGCCGCAAATTTTCCATTTTCTTCTTTCCTCCTACCGCTGTCCGTACCTCCTTCGACTGCTTCTCCAGATGAGAGCAATTCCTCCGTACCGAATCTGACGTTTTAATCTCAAGTATCCAGATGGGATCCGTGATTTCGTACATAAGGAGGTAAGGATAGGAACGGGATGGAAAAGAGTCGAGGAATTTAAAATGTACTTGGCAGAAGTTTGCCACGGGATAAAGAAGTGGAATCGATGCTGGAGATAATACACGCACTTTTTTCGCACTTATGCATTCAAATCAAATTTAAAAAAAGGAAGAAAGAAAGAAACGGTTGACGCTTAAGGGATACATGCAGTCGAAACTGAGACGCGTGACTACGTACGTGGATAGAATCTCATTCAGACGTCGATGGAGAGTTAACTTTGCTCGAAGCGTGACTAACGCTTCACGATTCTCCTCGAGATACGTATCGCCATGACGAATCTTCGAACTGAAGAGCGTTTTTACGTTGTTGACGGAATTGAGAACCCTCATGCATCGATCGTACGAACGAGGAGAAGAAAACTATTTCGAGAGGGGGATGTGAGTTTAAAAAATGTTAGGAAACTAGTTGGCTCGGTGAAACTTCAATTCAGTATTAAGCTTGAACGCGATTTCGTTTTGATATTCCGGAAATGTCAGTTGCGCGACTAAAATACTCCCGTATATAATATAGTTAAAAAAACATAACGACTCACTCTCACACACGTTCCGGATCGCACTCTCTCTCTCTCTCTCTCTCTCTCTCTCTCTCTCTCTCTCTCTCTTGCGGAAACGAGATCACTGCGTATTTGTTGTTGGCGTCATTGTGTTACGGCGTTATACAATATATTACACTGAAAGCGATAGTCGTTGCACTTTGTTTAATACCCTTTCCTCTCGTTCTCGTTGTTCCTGCACCGCCCGCCGCGTGTCTCGCCCCTCATCCCCCGGGTCGCACAACGCACGATCGGCGAAGGGGAGATCGGTGAGGATTTCGTGCTCCTTTAATTCTTGGCCACTCGTTGGACTGTCGTCGCTACACTAAACTTGGCACGCGTAAATTACTCTCCGTCATTTAATACGGACGCTAACTACTCCAGTCAGTCCTTGTGTCACCTCTGTGTAATTGTGTGTGTATGCATGCATGCATGCATGCGCGCGCGCGCACGTGTATTGTGTTTGAGTGTGTCTGTCTTTCATGTCGTTTGAGTTTTAATTTTCTTCCTCTTATTCTCTTTTTAATTGAGTCCGTTAATTAGGGAAACCAACACCGATGGCGTGTCAATGACGGGGTCGTCGTTCGCTTTCTTTTTCTGTTCGGGGTCTTGCTTATCGAATTATCGTTACGGCCAGAGCAATTAGTAATAGCGTCACGGTCGTCATCACGCCCGTTGCTGAATCTGAAATTAGACAAAATATTTCACTGTTTAAGGTTGAAGCGCCGATCAATATGAGGATTTCTACAGAAGCTACATTTCTTAGTTTAAATACACCTAATTTGTAAGAATCAATAATTTGCTCATAGGTATTAATCTTTGCTCCGTTTTTGGAATAAACATCACACGAGTTTCGACACTTATGTCAATAAATCTCCGTACACAAATCATTTAAATCTTTCTAAACAGCTTAGCTATACACTGTTAAATGTTAAAAAAAGAATGAAATATAAACCAATACCTTGAGTTAAATAACATTTTGTTATTTTTTACTACTGTGTGTATCAAAATTTATTATTTTAACACAAAACAGTATTATTTTAACTCCACTGGTTTAATTAAATTAACGACATATTTAGTAGGAGCAGTGGCGACCAATAGGAATGATTAAAAATAACTCAAACTGAGTACAATTTAACACTACGAATTTAACAGTGTATTTAAAATATATCCTTTAGAATATTATATATTGTACCAGATTCTAATATATCGAAAGAACCATAGTACGGAACGTTCGTTTTCGCGATGCTGATGTGGGACAAAAATGGAAGGGTTCTCTCGGTAGCCTCGAGAGGTCAATGCACAATCAAGGGACTTGGGACGACGAGAATCTGTCGTTACCCCGTTGCAGGAAGGTTGCCACGGAAGGAATCTCTCTCCCTTCGAGGGGAGGATATGCCGAGAAAACGGAGACGGGTGCAAAGGGGTGAGTGCCGATTAGTCCAAGCGAAGTAGATACAGAGGGGAGAAGTAAGGATAGACGAGGAGGAGCGGAAAAAAAAGAAAAAAAGGGAGAGGGAGAAAAAAAAACCGAAGGAAAAAATGGGAAGTCAGTTATTCTTCCGGTTGGCTTGCACCGTACCGTTAGCTATTACTCGCTTGGAGAGAAATGTATTCTCCGGCCTTTTCCTGGCCTCACTCATCTCTAATTACGAATCAGAAACAACCTGGTGGGCCGTCGCCTCCTCTGGTCGGAGATCGCCCCTTCTTCCCCCTCCCCCTCCTCTCACTCCCTTTTCTGTTCTCCACGGCCCTTTCTAGAGTCTTCTCGACTCTCATCCAAAGGCTCGCAAGCAGTAACTTGCCTCCCTGACCCCCTTTCTCCGCCCCCCCCCTCTTCTTTCCTCTTTTCTTTTATCCGGTCCCTGGCGCTGCCCCGGGAGAATTCTTCGCTTCGCTACTTTTGTACGATCTTACCTTCCTTCAATTCGCGATTTCTCGCCCTACCCCATCCTTCTTCTACCCCCCCCCCCTCCCCTCTCCTCTCCCTCTCCTCTCCTCTCCTCTCCTCTCCTCGTCTTGTTCTCATCTCTGCGAGAGGGAGATGCGTTATGTATTTATAGTCGATATTTATATTTCACTGCTGCGCGAGAATTGTAAATTGCTGTGTCGCATCTCATTAGATTTGTAACTCGAGAGCCAAACTCGCGCTGGTACGATCTTCAGATTTACCCGCTTTCCAGACTCGGGGAAATATCGCGTCCACTCGACACAATGAAAAATCGACGTATGACGCGCGCGACGTACAAGTCTCTTGTATCATTCGATGTCGAAATAACATCGGGGACATTGAACTCGTCGCAATCGTATCGCTGTCTCATCGAACAGTTTCCATTAGCAATTTTGACGTTAATCTCACAGCAGAACTTTCCACAGAACGTCCGATATTTCTGGCATTCTTTCCGTCGCACTTACGTGTGGCAGCTTGCAAACGCAGTTTTCCCCCGTTACTAGTTCAACCCGCCATTTTCCCATGCGAAATTACCTTACTTCCCCGAGACTATCGCGATCGTCCCCGCGGAGAAAACGGATTTTCACACTACGCCATTATGCAAATTCCTCTTAAAAGTAACCGCGGTCGAGCGAGATATTGAGAGAGACGGTAGCGCAGAAGCGCAGAAGGGAGGGAGGGAAGCCCGGGACAGGGATCGAATTACGGAAGAGACGCGGAGGGAGGAAGGAGGTGAAGACGGATCGTGGGAGGAGGAAAAAATGCGAGGGTAGAAAAGAATTATCCGATAATGCCGAAGGCTCGGCGGAATTATGAAAGGTGCTACACACCTGATGGCCGCGCTCAGAAATGCGGTAGACGCGGCCGATCAAATGCCACGGCGGAGCCGCGAAATGCCGGATAAACCGCATCTTCGACGGGAAAACTCGTTCGCGTTTCGCACTCAACCCCCCTCCACCCCCCACTTCGTGCGAGGCTCCGTTCGCCCTCGTCGAAAATGAATCTCAAATTCATAAAGTAACGGACAGCTCCGCTTGTTGTTCATCGCATGTCCGGTATCTGACATTTTATCTCGCGTATTATAACGTCGCTTAATCGGTCACATTACACGAATGTATATGGCATTAGCGGAATATTTTTCTCCGCTATAGGTATTATGCGAAATGCCGTTCTATTTGTGTCGTATAAAAAGCAAATATTCTGCGAAAAAACGTAAATGCGATTGGCGCGATAAATTATTCCATAGAAAAAAAATATTTTATTCTTTACGGAAAAAAAACGTGTACATTTATCGAAAAATGTAACATTCTATTTCTGTTTTATTGTTACATGTATGATACGTATTTATGTATCTCGATTGTATTGTTCTTCTACAGATTTTAGAATTTAATATGAAACACACGTTTATTTACTTATCTATATGCAGCATAACTATACATATGTAGAACTTTAATTCAATTTATGTCATATACTCACCCTTATCAGGAGGCCAGTTGTAATTTCTTTTTCTATCCAGTTCAGAAAGCTTCTGCTCCGATTTTCCAATTTCGTTTAGGTTCGACTGGAACTTGGTACCTTGAGAGAAAAGCACGAAACAGATGTTTGTGAGAAACATTACGTAATATCGACATGCTTAGACGATGCTTAATAATAAATGAAATTACACAGAAGGATATCCCCCAAGAAAAATATCTCTCCGCGTTGAAAAGTCCACCGCGGACTGGCGACAATTTGTTTATCCCGGATGTTATGGGAATGAATCCCGGACGTTATGGGAATAAATTAAAAATTCAATCTCGCTTCGAGACATTATAGCGCAAAGCCGTCGGCGAGACAGAGGAGATGAGATCTGAGAGAACAGAAGGAGCGAAAGGAGAGACTTGCGTGGTTCGCATAGCGGAACCACGGACAAAGGGACGTACAACGAGTGGCCCTCTCGACTGAAGATGTTTACGAGCCTGTTACGCATAAAGTGGGTGGCAAACGCGTTAACTAGTATGCAAACTCCGAGTAAACACAATTCCCTTATCCGCGCCAAGTAGATTCTATCCGTGTCACGACACACGCTTGTCGCAAGCCCGCCACGTTTTGGATTACATTCTTGCAGCGAAACAGCTCGTGATGAGTATATATTTTGATAAAATTACACAACCAGACCTTATGTATGTCAGTTTATCATGTTATGGCGTGTACGTGCTTGTCGTATAAAGCGCATCACGACATAAATAAATAGACATCTTATTGCTCGAATATACGTTTTTACTCTTCTTTACACAGTAATTATATAAAATATATATTAACATGTGAAAAATAAAGCTTCCTTTTATCACTTTAATAAGTAAGCTTTTTATTCTCCACATCTATTATACTGACATCTTTATGTTTATTTATTTATTTCTCTTCCTTTTAGTTGGGAAAAATATTAACTAACTTACAGATTTATTTAAAGTTATACAGTCGAATCGTATTCTTTTTTATACTTATTAAAATGTTATAATATCTATAACTAGCACATTATGGGTCACTATTTCCAACGTCTGTTAACTTCTAACCGACGGTTAACTTTTCAGAATAGTCAATTCAAAACAACCAATTTCTACTGACTATTCTGAAAAGTTAACCGTCGGTTAGAAGTTAACAGACGTTGGAAATAGTGACCCTATAATATTACCAATTATAAACAATCATTACACACCAGAGTTCTATAATTTTTCCAAGTTCATCCGTATTATGCACCTGAATAGATATCCCGCACTTCTCATTATTTATCGCAAAATTATAATCGATTATTGCGTATTCATATGTATTCTATTATTTTTCCAAGCCTAAACGCGTGTAAGATTCGCAGATAGCACATTAAGTTGACTGAAGCCTAATAAACGCAGCTTCACTAACATGGAGAACCAGTAGGTAGCATGGAGCCGCAGAAGCCCGGCAACCTGTACTTACGGCTTAATTTCAGGGTACCCACGGAGTAAGGTGCTTGTGAATATCGCTTTGTGTCTTCGTTCCCTCGCGATTAGATTTGTAAGTTCGTGGCCCCGAGGCGGTGCCAGTCAGTTTATGTAAGGGACAAGGCGAGGGTTGTGAGGCATCGGCGCATGGGGAAGCACACGATCTTGGCACGATAGCCTATTTTGGATAAGGTAATGGGTGATCATGACGGCGTACGCGCGCGCGCTTGCGTAGGCCGCTTGTACGCTAGTGTGTATAATACCAAGGCTGATAGTACAGAGTAAGGTCGCCGCCACCGCCGCCGCCACCTCGCCGGATACACCCTCCGGACAACCGAGGTGAGACAACCGTTGTAGGGCGACGCAATGGATAGGTTAGACAGACGTATGCAAATCTCGACCAAACATTAGCAGTGACAATGTGTAACGTGCGCTATACGTATATCCGTGCGCCCGGGTCCAGTTCTATAGTTTCCTATATGCGAGAATCTCTATCGCGATGCGGCTGTTTCTGTAGCTATGCGTGGGCGACGACGTGTTTAGGGAACCAGACGTATAGCCTTCATCGCGCGAGTATGAACGCGTATAAGCTCCACGGGAGCGTGGTAAGCTTCGTTATCTGTAGTAGTTCAGGATTTCGTTGCGGAGCAACGAGCAAGAGTTAGTACGCGAGAAAATTTCAAAAAAAGAAAAACCGGTTGAGAGAGAAAGAGAGAGAAGAGCGTGGTTAATGCAGAAATGCAGATATCAATAGAACTGAATAGCGATGAAATTTATGCTTAATTCGCATCCTGACATCGTTGGTCCCTGCAAATGGCCGGGCAAATTAAAATCCTCGCTCCATCATTAACTGCCCGTGAAAAATAAACGTGCTCGAATGTACGTAATTATTCGGAAGTTGATCAACACACATGGTGGCTATTAAACTGGCGCGAAAATCCGACGCTCTTGCGCGACACGTTGGAATAAGAGAAGATAAAAATATTGATAAACGCTTTCAGACTCACTCTAATCCGAAAATTCGTTTATCGCACATAAAACTGCCAATGTCATTACGTCCATCTGCACTAGTGTGCTTTCAAAGTACGAATTTCGAGATATCTAAAGTGAGAAGAGCACGATTCGCATTTTATAAAGACTTAATTTGTCAATACATCGGTGTTTCAATATCAATCAATACAATTCAATATAAAAGTTTCAATTCGTTATTTACGAGATGATGAAGGGGGCGCATTGATATCTAATAAGATTCTCACGACTGGACATTTCGATAGCACTGGTAAAATATTGCGGCACTATTGTCCAGAATATAGTCCTTCACTCGAGACTGACTGAATCGCGTGCGTGCAGAAGATTGTATTGGTTAAAAAAAAAAAAGAAGAAAAATAGAAGATAAAGCTTCGCGCCCACGCACGCATTGATTCGACTTCCCGTTTGGATTTGATAATCCCGGATTTGATAATCCTCGCGACTATGCTGTCAGAAAGGAACTGTTGTCGACACAAATAAGTCCTTCTAAAAAAATCACCGTTTCGCGCAGTTACCCCTCATTGATTTTACGTCCGGTGGGGTCATGATATTCCTGCACGCACGTTCGCGCGGTTCGGAGGCTGACGGGTTTAGTGCAGACGCGTTTAACTATTTTCGCTGAGATTGTGGATTTAGCCTTCCGTTCTGCATTTCGTGAATATCAAACTGTCTCGGTGTTGGCGCGCGCGCGCCAACGTATACGTTTACCTTGCGATATCAGGCGGACTGTTGTTGGCCGTGCACGCGACAAAGTCAATGATACTCCTTGTCCCAGGTGCAGGCGAGGTGGCTTGGCTAACTGTGCCCCAAGAAAATTAACAGAGGTCTAACGTCTCGCGCGCTCTGAGATCTAAACTTATACCGGCCGTGTCACGCGGCGCGCAATATTGTCACGGCGTCACGAGCGCCGTTCTAATTAATGCGCCTTTACGATGTTAATTTGGGTCGTAAATAATTTCACGCGGTAGCGACAGCGACACGCGACACGCGGGCATCGCGTCGAATAAACCGTTGATAAAATGATTTTCGACTCGGCGATTTGATGAAGCAATCTGATCTCGCTTCATATACGACAACAGGAGCGACAAGGGCTGCGCTGTTGAACGGCGCTCTTATACGCGCCTCCTGCTCCTACTCTGTACGTGCTGCTCGCGTATACAGTAGAATAGGGGACGTGTTAATCGTACGAAAGCACGCGGCTAAACCAATCGCTATACATACTCTCCCCGAATTACAGGCGGACAACGCTGCCCCGGGGAATTAAGCGACACCTAAGGGCATATGTGCTCTGGGAGATGTCACGATACCGCGACAATACTTGCCCCGTTTCCCATCGGAACCTCAAAGTGACTTATCGCTGTAGGCCGCGTGTACCGTAGCTTCTGTATATGTAACTTGCCATTCGCGAGCTGCGCGCGACGCGACTTAAGGGAGAAACGGAAATGGACAAATGCCTGCAATGGCGATTATACGGCGGCTTAACACCGATATACACGAATATGCGAGAATGCGCGGCATCGCAATCACGTAACATCCACGCGCAAAGAAAGATCAAGAAAGACATCGAGAAGAGAAAGAAGCTATCAAAATATTTTGTCAAAAATACTTTTATGTTGTCTGTTGCTTTATACTGTAACATTTGCAAGCAAAGCTGCCTTTTTGTATGAATAACGCCACCTTACACTAGGGGAAGTTAAAACGTGCCGCGTTATGCTTAGGTATTCTCAACAACAGATTGTCGTAAGTTACTGCGAGCAAATAAGGCCTGTTTATGCTTGAGTTTCCGTCCGCATGGAGGAAACTCAAGCAAATCTTCTGTTTAATCTTAAGCGTACACTTGCGCCCTTGAATTTTCAACGATACGAATAACAAGAAACAACGGTGCAAGTAGGCGGCGACCGCCAGATTGTTTAAAGAGGGCATTACAAAAAGACAAGGCAAAGGTAGCGAGGTGGAGAAGACTGAGATAAATTAGCCGGGAAAAAATGTACTGCTACTGCGAAATACGAGAGAGCTGTTAGAATCGTAACGAGCGTAACGTGGATATAAAAAGAGACGCAGGCGGACTAAAAGGGAATAAGTCAAACAGATATGTTAAGGAAAGAAGATGGCATAAAAATAAAGTGCTTAAAAGAAACTGGGGGAAAATGGAAGCAGACACGGTTAAATGTAACTAGGATAAGGAAGAAGAGGAAAAGAAACAACGCGATAAGGGAAAAAGACGATTTCTCTGTCGGAGCCCCGGCGAGATCGAGGGGGAGAAACGGAGGATGGAACAGAGATGAGGGCGAGAGAGCACGAAGGGAGCAAACATTAATGCCACCTTGCAGACCGCAGATGTTGCACCAATTACAAACCTCATCCTTCCTTCGCAGCCCGTCCTTTCCTTCCTCTCGGCCTTCGCAAATAGGGAAGGAGAGACAAGGAGACATATGCCGTATTCAAACTTACCACATCCCGTCGGATTCACCATCCTCCTCCCTTCGCCCCTCAGTCCTCATCTTTTCACTCTCACCTTTCCGCCGCGCCGTCTCTCAACCCGCCCCCGGGGCGATGACATTGGTTAGTACGTAGAAGAAAGGAAGGGTGGAGGCACACGGTAGACACGGTAGAGACGGTAGAGAACGGCGAAGCTCAACGAGACACGAATTTTCGATTAAATTTAACACAGGGCGCAAAAGGACGCTAGGGCGCTGCACGTTGCTGTTTTAGGTGATAGAGCAAAGCGAACGACAAAGAAAGAAATAGAGGGGTGAGGGGAGGGGAAGGGAAAGGCGTGGATAGAGACGGAGAACGCAGTCTACACAGCGGCGGCTGATATTATTCTTGGGTCTTCCTCGCTGGAGCATTATTAGTTCCGACGTGTTAGCATACATGAAATATTGATGTTACACGGATCTCTTCTACCCCAGTCAACTCTGTTCCCAGCTCTCTCTATCTCTCTCTTTCCATCTCTCTCTCCCTTTCTCTTTCTAGCTTGTATCTATTCATCTATCCTTTTCGCTCTATCACATAACCACCGCTCATGTGTTTCTGTTACGAACATCACTTCAGTTGCCTCTCTGTTACCTTTATGTTTATTCTTCCACTCTTTTTATTCACCACACTCGTTGTACCTGAACTTTTTTGACAGTTACCGCTGCGTTTTGATTTCCTGAGTAAACGCTTGGTTTCCAAAGTAGCATAATACATCAAATTAAAATCTTTTTCTCTAATTTTTAATAGATTTAATCTATAGAATTTGTTGCAATTCAACCTTTAAAGATTATGCGGATATCATTAATATTCATAAGTACCTATATCATAATGGGTGTGTAATTCATTGTGCGATTTAAAACAGCAATATCCATTTTTCGATTTTACATTACAAAAGAAAGATCCGTCCTCGGAAAATTCCAATTGTTAACCCGTTATAGACCTCATTTCCGTGGTTCTCTTTCGCCCTCCATAGAGAGCTTTAAAGCGAGTTGCTTACCCTTCTTCAAACCACTCTTAAAGCCGCAATCGATTCTCGGGATTCCCTGGTGGGTCCCCTGGCTCTAGTTAACATCGAAGTTAATCGCACCGGAGATTCAAAGTATGTTGCTGGAAAATCCAGTTATAGGATGGCATTTGACTATACGTGATGCTAGATTGAATATGTAAATCCGCTCTAGCTAGATTGAGATTTTACTAACGTACAGAGTATACAGGTTGCAGTTGAAACCTTTGAATCTTCTTCATGTATATTCGTCAAGAATGTTTCATAACGATGCTAATAATTACGATATGTAAATACATCCAAAAAGTTCTGATTACACGCATTTAATTTTACATTTAATGTTTCGGAAATTAATACCCCTCCAGAACTCGTGGAAAATATTCTGTTTATAATAGATTTCTCCATTTATTACTTCTGACATTGTCACTTCTAAATTCTGTTCCGTATCTTATTACTTTTACTTTTTTTCGAACGTGTGAGTAAGATCTAAATGATTGATGTGTTTTCTTCAGATAGAGATATATAAAGATCCAAGAGAATACTTCTTCCAAATATATCTCAAATGCTTGTTACTCTTCGTATATACACTCGCGTGACAGCCGACGACTGCATCACTTCGTTGAAATGCGAAGTCGCGGAATCAATCCCATAATTCGCGAAATTGCGATGATATACGTTGGAAATTACATAAAAAGAAGATATATACCGCTTCGAGTACTCACCTGTCTTGATATTCTTCTCATTTTGAATTGTCAGCGAACTTGGATTTCCGTAAACAGAGTTATTCATCTCCGCCATGAATTCCCAATCTGCAAAAGTAAACGCGCGTTGGAAAATTAGATTCAAGCTAGCGAGTACGACGTGAATAATATCGATTGTGGAATATATGGAAGCATCAAATCTTATTACGTAATTCTAATAGCGCAATACGCAGTGATTTTTTAATTTTGCAATGCTATATACATATACATACACACATATAGTATATGTATTATGTATATGTATATTTAAATATATGTATATATTTAACCGTCGCGAGGGATCTGTCTCTAATCTCTAATATCTTACCCTTTTTAAGGATTTCTGTGGTAGACGGGCTAGGACTGGTGCTTGGCGGTGCGGACACTGCAACAAAACAATTTTCCATCTTTAAAAATCGGATCTACATTGACGTAGCATATTTCACGCGAAATTTATTTGCAGAGCCCTGCGGCAAAATATTCGTATATCTCCCAATCGTACAAAAAGGCTCAGTTTTTCTTCATTCATCATTTTTTTCGCAATTCTCGTGGAAAAAACGCAATTATTTTCAGTGTTTCAGAGAGATGTGCTCTCTCTAGCCCTCACCCTCGATTCCAATCTATAGTACCGCTCGTATTTCTTTCTGTTTTCATTCCTATTGTTACCGAGCCCGTCTGCGATTGCTTACATTTTTTATGCGAATCTAAGGAAGGTACGATGATGTGCTTGAAACTGATATATGTTACCTTGAGTCCTCGTGTACTTTTAGGATAATTCAAGAAATTACATGAAACAAACACGAAATTAAAATGAAAATAAACCAATGTAGAATTACGTGTGTTACGCTTATACAATATTTACACGCAACCAGACAAAATATTTTGTCCTCCCCAGATTGGGCAAATTCTACACCGCGCGATATTATGGATCGCGCCACCTGTTACTAACTTCTCTCCCGGAACGTATTAGCCGCCGTAGCGCCGGCCAAACCGGCCAAACTCTACATCATATTTTACTCCGGTACGTACTACCGACATCCACCCCTACACGCGCCTCCACGCGTAACTTATCCGGGGGTATATACCTGAATAATTATTCGTAATTTCATCATTTGTCTTTAGCGAACGTGTCGTCGGCCGGATTTATCACTGGCTGCGGCTGTCCGCGGCTGGACGTACTCACTGCGGAAATATCTGCTAAAAATTTCGCAGGATATGGCACTAATTAAAATTAGTTGGTATTACTCTTGATGACTTTGTTATAATTGTTACGCTTATCGCTGGAAAGATCGGTGTCGCATTAGCAGTGTTATAATCATTTTATCTGATTCTAGTGCTTGAAAATTTATTTTTACACCTCCACGGAAAGTTCGACTTTCCATGCCTGTAGAGCTGGACAAAAGTGGCCAATTTCACGCCAGCGGGGAGGGAAAGTGTCATTCCCTCCCTAGGGAGGTGTTGTGAAAAATATCGTGTGCACCACGGGAAGAAAGCTTTTTCAGACTCGTGTAATTGCCGCCCTCGCCTTCGGCTCGGACGGCAAACTTCACACACGCTCGTCTGAAAAACGTCGCTTTCTTCCCTTGGTGCACAATATACTATTTAATTACGCTGTCAGTCCATTTTTTATTATTTTATATATTCTTTCTGTAGGCACTGTAAGCATTTTTTTAAATATTGTCAATCCTCGATTATTAAATTTTTTTTGTAGAATATAAAAAAAACAAAGTCATACTGAAATCACGCATTTCAATTCGAGCGTATTCGAAATATGTATGTGCGCAATAGGAAACAAAACAAAAGGATTAAAAGCTAGATTTTACGTGAGAAATATGTTCTCTTTATGAACACGAACACGAATCTAGAATTTTCTAGATTAAATTACGATTCATGGAATTAAACAGCTTATCTCTCCTGCAGTGTTCCGTATTTCTTTTTGTTGCGTCCAACGGCATAATTTAAAAGTGTAATATCTATTGATAGCCTCGATGTGGAGGATGTGCCCGCAGCGAAAGGGGTCATTGCTATTTGTCACAAGCACCTGAGCGATTACTAAGTGGCAAGGTTGTAGAGAGGGTGCACGCGATGCACGTTGCGGAGGTGCGTTTCTCCCCAAGGTAAATAGGATAGGATGACAAAGTATGCGCCTCAGCAGACGTGTTTACACACGCGAATGTAATGCAAATATGTAGCCGCCGTCTTTTCCGTAAGATAATACCTAAATGACTTCCAACCCCCGTTTCATTCGGCCGTGCGGTATATGATGTTTGCCGCAAAAATTACAACAACGACATCCCGATGTGCAACTTTATCTCGCGACGTTTGTCACCGTACACACGCGCGCGAGACGGGGGGTGCGAATGTAAATCAAATAAAACTTCTATCGTCGAAAATTGGATGGCGAGACGCTGAATTTGCGATTGTCATTCATAAGCTTCTCTACGCATAGAGATCAATATTTCGATATCTGTGCGAAAAATATACGAATGTTATCATCAGAAATTGTCAACGTTCGTCATCGTGGTTATTATGAGGTTACCATCCAGTTTTATAGATATAAATATGGCACGCGCGGTGGATGAAATTCATTTATCACTTTTGCAAGTCACCGATGGAAGGCGAAGAGATTAAAGCTGAGAGCGCAATAAGGAAAAAGCGAGATGGCAGAAGAAAGTGAGAAAGAAAGGAAGAAAAAGAGTGAGAGGGGGAGCAACGGAAGAAGGAAAAGAGAGAGGAAGAGAGAAAGATGAAAGAGAGAGAGAGAGAGAGAGAGAGAGAGGAGAGAAAGGAAGAAGAAAAAAGGGCAAGGGGAAAAGAGAGAGAAAGTAAGGCAGTGACTTTTCACCTTTGATTTATCGCGCTAACTTTTATTTTCCTTAGGAGATATTAAAACCCGTTGTCCTGACCATTTAGCTTCACTGGGCTGATTGATGATTGGACCAGTTAACGCGCCGGCCTCCGCCGACGAATCAACTCTTTCATTATGCCCGATTAATATGCGCTTGTAGCGCACTTACTGAAGTCTGGAGATTTGGTAGTCGACCTGATCAAAGTTTAATTTAAGATTTAAGAACAGATTGCTGCAACTTTGCAAGAAAGATTCGCTGATGATCAATAATTATAAAAAATTATTACGAGAGTTTACCGTGAATAAAAAAAATATTTAGATGTAGATATAGATGTCGAGATTCTTTTTAATTTAGCATTTTGTCGAAAGAAAAATCGTAAATAAAATCTAGTAGAGATATTGGAAAAGAAGCATGCTGCAATCTACCATCCGCAAAATTTATACATCCCAAAATGTATATCGATTTAGCTTCATCGTCGGTGAGCGAGGAGAACTCATTAAAATCTTAAGACGCCTTAATTAACCTAATAGCATCATCCCTTTTCATCGGTACGTCACTAAACGATCTGTTTTCCCCATTCGCTCATTTACCTTCCATCCAATTTCTCCTTCCATCGCGCGATGAGTACGCAAGATGTTCATATATTGTCTAGTGTAAATGTTATTCACTGCGCGAGTAATTGTTAGCGTATCCTAGTGCAGTATGAATTACGTACAATCAGGAAACCAATGAATCTATTTGTAGAACGTCAGTTATATCAAGACGTGCAATAAGTTTAAAGTATCAATGTTGATTCAGGAGAGTAAGACACACATTAGAAAATTGAAAATTAAATAGTGATGACAGTGAATTTCAACGAAATATTATTCAAAGCATTGTAAGAACGTGTGCTTTTCAGAGTGAGGTTTGAATCATAAAATTGCAATATATAACATTATTTTAAAATACAATATTCCAGAAGAAAAAAACTACTTGGAATATTTTTTTCAATGCAGCTTCTTTAGCTCATTTAAAAATCATTTTTTGGCAAAAATATCGCAGCCTGATCATTGCATCTTTCTAATCTCCAACCTTAAAAATAATTTAAGCTTATGTTTTAATAAATATCTATTAATTTAAGTTGTTAATATTTTAATAAATATCCATTTGAAATTGATTAAAGAATACGATTTTTTCAGTCGTTATTTACTTTCTTTTCTCATAATTTCTCTAAAGTTCGCCACAAAAGTTTTCCATATTTTCAATTGTTAATTTATCAAAAATTATCGGAACCTTGATACTTCCACGAGAAAAGATCAATTCCAAAAGAAAGTCAAAGAACCGACAACAAACGTTCGATGGTTCGGGCGCCGTAACCCACGTTGTATCGTACATTTTTTATCTCGCGTGTCCCAGCGCGCCGTAATTAAACTACACGCGGTCTGAATTGTAAATCGTTCACGGTACGCGTCAGGCGACCAGGCCGATGGCCACCAATCGTCAATGCTGCCATTATTGCGGTCGGACCGCGATCATTAACTAAATCGACGACAGATCCGTAGGAAATAATTTGCCGTAGGCGTCATCGAATCTCGGCGCGGCACGAGAAGCAGGAAATTGCCCGGCTTCGTCGGGTTACGATCGCGTAACCCAATTTCGCGAAACAATGGTGGTAGCGGGCGCCGACCCGCTTTTGTCAGCAGCTGCTGCCGCTACATGTCTGTAATTACTCGCGCGACGAAATCTCTCACTAGCATATCGATCGAAGACGTTCGGCCGTTTGATTCAATTAGCGATTGCAGAGGTAGATATACAGCAGGCCGTATTAGCAAGCCCTCCGGCCGATACATCTTCGACCCCCGTCGACCCTTGGCCCCTGCGCCTTCGCAGACACGAAGTCAAAGCCCTCTTTGATAATTATACCGACCTACGGTTCGTCACATTAACGCGCCCTGTGACGCATCGATCCATTAACGCGCCAACCGGGCAAGTCTCAAGGCGGATGTTGCGACGATCCGCGCTGATATCCCGTGGGATTACCAATGTCGCTGGTTGGCGAACTGCTCCCAAAAACCATCTTTGGCTTCCTACCCGGCATATCGCGGCACGTGCCGCACGTGACAAAAGAGCACAAAAGGTGTTTTGCGTTTGCGAATTTTCTCTTGACTTCGGACAGATGTTCGAGTGACTCTGAGAGCAGTTTATCCACGAAATCATTTCACTTCCTGCGCTTGCTGAGTCTCTAGTTAGATCCCGTAACGATCAGAAAGGGTTACAGTGGCCGGTATAACGTAGTTATAATTCTATCAGGACTGCCTTTGTTCGGGACCGTATTTCCAAACGGTGATCTCGATAAAGTAGCCAATGGTGTCCGCCGGAACGCCGGAAGGCATTTCCTCGCGGAGCGGCGCGGTCGTCCGAGCGGGAGGGCGTGGATGCGCGCGGTTAAGGGTGGCTAAAACAGCTCGTAGATGCCGAGGGTGGACGAGGGGGACGAGAACAGCGGGAGAGAGACGGAGAGAGAGAGAGACAGACGGGTGAAGGAAAACGAGAGAAAGACAGACCGTGGAAGGGTGAGGGGAGGAGGGGAATTAGTATGCGGCGGCTGTCACGGCGCCATCCCTCGACTGCGGCGCCTTCCTGCACCTTTTGCCCAACCCTGGACCACCCGGGCTAGACCGTTAATTTTCCATCCCGTGACTCCAATCAATCTTACCGCCGTCAGCGAGTCTCCCTTATGGCGATACCCCGTGGCCCTTTCTCTCTCCTTTGGCTCTCGATACGTTACCCGTCTGCCACCTCGGATTCCAGCCGCTGTCATTTCCGGCTTCCTGATTCCGATGTGCGACTACTAAATACATGCCGTCGTTTACGCGAGAGGCCCGGTGGCCGAGCATCCCGATCGAATTGCGGCAGCCAGTAAAGAGAGATCTCGAATTGACATTATTAGAGTCTGAAAAACTCATTTTCCAACAATTTTCCCGCGATCCATAATGCGTTTGTTCGAAGTGAAAAAGAAAGAAAAAAACCTGTCTCGTTTGTTAGAGATTATTGACACTGCAAATAAATTATACCCTCTGGTATTCATTTTCATGTTCATCGCCGTGCGAGTTTCGTATTATTTTTGTTATAATTATTGCCGGAAAAATGCCATTTACGGTCTGAGCTGGATTTTGATAGTCTAATAATAATATTGTGCAAACTTTGTATACTTTTTTTTCCAAACTCACAATCAGTAAACTGCGGATTTTTTTGCCGGTCTTTAAAACACAGCTCTTTGTTGGAACAGTAAATCCACATACTTAAATCGATAATCGATTTAACTTTTTGATGTTATTGCCGATCTGTTATCTCGTATTTATCTTTAAATTGGTAAATTTAATACTCTCAAAGATACAAATAATTAAATAATTCTTGCGAATAACGGGTTATTTATATAAAAATCTAAATTCCATTGAATGCAGATTTACTGATCTCTAAAGTTCTCTCTTAGATTTGTTTCAAGCACTACGTGCATCACCACATTTGATATAGATATTTAATTATATACAATTATACTATTCTTTTTTAATTCAATTTTAGTTCATTTTAATTGAAATTCAAGTAATTCGATGCGGAATTACTTTTGTTATTTCAGTTAAGCAACCGTCCTCCGTTCGCAATAACAACTGCGAGAGTTCTCTAAACGCGTATTGAGGATTATTACTGTCTGAGTTTCCTATCCATATTATCTGCTTTCGACACCAGCCTCAGGGCTGATCCTGTCGTGAAGACTCGCGCAACACGTAGCGTAATCGGCAAGAGCGTAAACGGAACGCCGACTTTAATGAAGTACGCGAGATGGCTGATTTAACTACTGGGATAACTATTCATCCCGATCAGATCTAAACAGCTAGAGTTTCTTTGCTTACGCTGTTCGAATTCAATAAAGGTTTCTCATGCCCCATATCACAAATACGATGAATAACATCGCGGAACGTTCTCAATACGGTCTTGGAGGTACGAATTAACAATAATCTTATTACAATGATGTGTTAACAAACGTATATGGACGGCTAGAAATTCATCGGCTTGACTCGTTATAATCACAAAGTTTTCGAAAGACAAGCTCGCAGTACTCGCACGGAGTACTCTACTCCTCTCGTGGTGGGGGTCTATGGAGCAGTTATATATTTTACGACTGGATGAAATCGCGTTGACGTCTGAGACCCGCCTGCGACAAACCGCAAGGACGGATTTCGGATTCCGACGAATCCACCGAACGAGAACTAACATTGGCTTTCCCTCGAAGGCATCGTCTTCGCGGATTTTATGGAAATATTTTCTCCTCCTTCTCGGGGATTTTCTTTTTAGCGCGCGTTTCGTCTCCCCTCTCTCTCTCTCTCTCTCTTTCTCTCTGTCTCTGTCTCCCTCCCTCTTTCTCCTTCTTCTTTCCCTTCTCTCTCGCGCTCTCCTAGATCTCCCCCTTTAATCGCATTACCGTACGTAGATATATATTTCCATTCGTCGAACTGTTCCATTCGTTCGACGCCGATTGAGGCGGCTCTTTTACCATCTTCGTGACGTTTCATCTTCGTTCGCTTGCTTACTTTTGCCGTTGCCAATGTTACTGGTAACTGGAAGCCTGTATCATTAAATGAGCGTGAAGGCAATTTCGCAGCAAATCTCCGATATAACTGAATCGTTTGCGCATTAATTGTACACTTTATCTCGCAAATCAAAGTGTATGCTGTTGGGGCACTTTGTTACACAATTGATCGGAATGTTAATGAAAAACAGCGAAGGTCTTGTTGAGTAATTGTTTAGATTGATATTCTGATTATCTAATTAATGGCTGTATATCTGTTATATATTTTTAAACTGGGTTTCGAAAAGATTGCCCCAAATATTAGGTACATTACTGCGTGTTACTACGAGGAGTGCTCGAATGTTATGAAATTAGCGTAGAAAGTTTCGGCGAGCGATTTATTCTCCCGTCTCACAAATCGCGAGTATTATTGTTTGTTTCTTCGGTCTCAGCACCGAAACCAGACCTTCCTAGCCGAATTAGCGCTCACGCAAACGCAAAAGGAGACGCGCAAAAGCCCGTCGGCACAGAGAGTAGGACAAAGTTACAGCGCATTAGTTTGTTTAAGAGACAGACGCTGGAGGGAGGGGGCGCAGTCACCCGGGCGGACCGACGTTACTGGCCGTTTGAGGAACGACTTTCGGAATCGACTTTCCTGCCGGAGCGAAGAGAAGTTTGGCAATTTCCTTGGGCTAATCTGCTGGTCGGTCAGCATTGAGATGCTGCGGGGGTTACTATCGCAGGGAGACCGGACGAGGGTGGGGGTGAACGAGAGAGCGGCACGGCCGGGGTTGATCCATCGACCACGAACGCCGGGCGGTCCCATGAATTATACAAGCGACTCTCTATTGCTCTCTGATCTGGCATCTCTTTCTCACGAGATATTCCCCGTGGTGCCGACAAGAGGTACGACGAGAAAGCGGGAGCTGAAGAAATCCTCCTCTCTTCGATGAAGAAAAGAGACGGGGGAGGGAGAGGAGGACCGAAGACGCAGACGCGTGCCAGAGAGTGATCTGAGCTTACACATCACTGCGACTACCTTGACATGGCAACGAGTGACCATCCAATAAAGGATGACAATTAAAGCTTGACACGAGCGTCGACTTTTTCTTTCATTATCCCCGGCGCACGTTCGTTGGCGGCGCACACAACTGATAGAAGTCGCAGACAGGGTCTCTAGATTGATGAGTTTCGGCCGTTTGGAGCGGCTTTTATAGGTATTAGCTTGCTTTGCGTGGAACTCGCCGCAATAGAACGTAAGTCCCGTTTTCTCGTCGTTTTTTCTCTATCCAGTCTGATTTTTTCCGGCGATAGGATCACATATTGAATATGTATGTACATTTAATTGTCTTAATTATTTACGAATATATCGTTCCGATAATGCTGAATTAACACGCTAACTTAAGGGGTTATATTCGTAAAAAAATTTTCAAAAATCGATTTTTTAAAAATGAAATTTTCGGAAAGTGTATAATCTTATAAATATTCCCTCAAAGTTTCAAGTCAATCGGATCAAAATTCACCGAGTTATAGTTTTATGTATTATCGTCGAATTAGCTGCATATATCGCTGCCTGCGTATTTAATGAAGGTACAAGAGCGCTATTATCGATTATGTACCCCAGACAACATGCATGTCTCAAATCGGGACATATGACGTCTTAAAGACGTCATTAAGACATCTTTAAGACGTCTTATGATGTAACGTCTCTAAGACGTCTTAATGATGTCTTTAAGACGTCTTATGTCCCGATTTGAGACATTATGTTTACTGGGACTCCATGGGAGTGAGTATCGGCCAAATCGCCTATAAATTTGCGAAGAAAGAAGACGCGAAACGCATAAACATCTCCGACAGTAGAGCGCAAGAGAGCACCCAGGAGGGAAGAATGCTTGGTAGGCAAAAGCAGATTGACGTTTTAGAGGCAGCATCTACAGCTGAAGACCTTCTATATGGTCCTTGAATAGATAACTCTGTGTAAGATAAAATATAAATGTTTTAAATACGTGTAATCAGCTTTTAAAACTTTAAACGCGTTTTTCTCGAAACTACGTTTTCAAAATCGGTGAGCAAGATATTTCAAAAACTACTGCATCAATCTTTCTGAAATTTTTTGTGCTTTTTTTAGATATAAAAATCTAGTATTTAATCGAAGGATTTTTTCCCCGATGTGTACTTTCAATTTGATGAATGAAAAATATCGGTTTTTTTTTTCGCAAAAATCAAGACTCTAACTTTAAACACTCGCCATTTTGTTTTAACTTAATGTTTTGAAAATTCCATCGATTAATCACAGGATAAACTAATATACTAACAAAATCTTTTTGGTTTTTTGATTTTTGATGCAACTTATTTATAAATAAATATTTTTTTATGAAAAAAATACTGAATGTTCTTCAAATGTTACTTTTTCAAATACCAAATTTCTGTACAAATATATGCTTATAATTTTTCAGAAAAAATTCTCAAAAATTTGCTCTTTTTCGGCCTCCAGACCGAGTATAACCCCTTAATCAAAGTAACAAATTAGCAGATTCGTTTTCGGTTACTTAAATTATAAAAATTCAAAATTTCTTGTTACAATTATTGAAAGCGAGATCTCTCCAATAATTAAAAATATAATAACATTAATAAAAAAAGGTATAAAATATTACAATAGATTGATATTCTTTCGTCTACTATGAATAAAATATGACATTTATACATTAGAGCATGAATTCTATTATTATATTTATATTATACTATATCATATTATACATATATATTATATTATATTTAACAAAGTATGAAATATACTCTTATGCGTCAATTTTTTAAATGTAGTTATCAAATGCAAAGTATCAAATTATAGCATTGTAAAATCATAGAAACTGAATTTCGCATTGTGTAATTGCAATGGCCTTAGCAATATTTCGATCGCGAAAAGGTGCAGTGTATCAATCTTTCTCCTTTAAAAAAATTTAATAAAAGATATATGTGTATAATACGCATTGAATTTTTTATATTGTAAAGAATAATAAACGTACAAACAATATGCAGTTTAGATATCAGAAACAATGATGGCTTAACAAAAAGCAAGATATATAGGTACGCGAAACACAACTAAATACGTATTGATACATTCAAGGCAATTGTTATTTTCCGAAGATATTCCCCGCCGATTTTTCCGCTGACCTATTTCCACGACGGTTTTGCATGACGGTAAATCCGGGATGGTCTCTCATAAAAAGTACTTGTCGCCCGCTCCCACGCTTATACATATACGCAAATATGTGTGCACGCATATTGTTCGCGTGCACGACGAGAGAACGAGACATTTAACGAATTTACCTTTCAGGAAGTAACGAAGCAGTGTCCGCTACTCCGCAATTAATTCAACCGTGCGGCCATTAAAAATACGCCACGCGAAATTTGCACAGTAAAGAGACAAAAATGTGTCGGGAAACGGCAACTCTTTCCGTCGCGCCGGCATCGAGACGTGAAGTTAATTACCCTTTCGCCGGCGCTCTAAGATTTTCTCACTTTCGGAAATACGCCACAAAGTTGCTATGAATATTCATCGTCATTCTGAGAATGTGGAAAATCGTTCGAGACGCACTAACAGATTTCGGAATTCAGTTTTACGAGCGAAAGCTCATCCCGCCGAGAGCGCTCGTTCCCGCTATTGTGAGCGACGATCCGTGTTTATGGAGCTCGAAAGCTAAATACGCCGTAAGCGCGAGCGGAACTCTCTTCTTTTTTATTCCGCAATCAGAATGAAGTAGCACATGTAATGAATTTGGGTAACAAGGTCGCCGTCCATAATTATTTCACATATATGGAGAAATGCGCCCATTAAAAATAGACTCTCAATTTTCATGCAGAACAAGGCAGCGACGAGAATACACCGTAACAACGGCGCACATTATTCCCGATTATGCAACATTAGTGCATTATGATAACGTGAAATTATTTTTCTGTCGTAATCTCTTGCGTAAATGAATTCATTTAGGTTACATAATATATATATTACACCGTTACATGCACAAAACATTTTTCTCGCGATCATTATCTCTACATTTCAGAATACAGAACATTTTTAATGCGTATCTCGCTATACATTGCGTTTTGAAGCACAATTCATAGGTCTTGTAAAATTTTTACTGGCTCTGCAAACTCTATGAAATAATGGATTATATTAATTCATCTTTAAATCCCGTTTTTATGAAAGACAGAAGAGGAAAGAGGAAGAGGTGCACGCACATATCAGTGCTGACGGAAAGAATATCGTCAAAGTTACGATACAGAGTTGCTGGAGCGACGCAGTTTCGTACCACAGGTATAGTAAACGGGGGTGTAAGATTGCTCGTCCATTGCATCATAAATAATTTATTGAATCGGGGGTTACTAAGAATCGCGACTCAACGAGGAGGACAAAAGTTTCGAAGCGACCCCGAGGCTCTCCACGTTAAAGTTTCGGCCGTGCGGTACGAACTCATGCCCCGAAGGTAGACAGCGGGGGTCTCCATACAACCCGGTACAAAATTTTTACGCCTCCGCGCGCTGACGAAGTTATAGAAAGGTGTGCCATCGGTGGGACGTCCCGTTTTGTGTCTGCCGAGTTTGCGGAAGTCTGATCAATTCATAATTAAAGCGGCCGAGGTAATAGAGAACTTCGCGATATCACGCCGTCGAAAAGTGCCCACTGAGCAAGCAGTTATGTTCGCTCGCCTCTCGAGATGAAGAATTCAACGGTTAGTTCTTCGACGTGAAATCTCATGCGATTTCTATTGTAAATTATACTACAAGACCCATTTCGCGGAGAGAAAAATTGCAGTTTTAAACCTATGAATTTATAGTGCACGATACGTACATGGAACTTCGAGTTATACTATCACCCGTCATTATAAACGACAAATCTGTGAAAAATATAGTTAAATATTGTGTTTTATAAAAAACAGATATCACTTAGCTTTAATATTATAAATAAAGAACTGTATATATGTATATGCAGCAATATAATTGTTAAAAATTGCTGCAATCAAAAATGATAAATTTCTTTCTTGCCTTTTACCTTTTTTTCACATGGATCTATTACTTGTAACATAAACTTATAAGTGAGTAACGATAGCTCGAACACCTTTTATCTCGCTAAAAACGCCTTCAAAAGCGTTTAATTGCAATAATATTGTAGCAATTGCAATGGAGTGATTGATATTTATAGAACAACTGCATTCTGTAATATTCATGATATTCCAAAATTATCCGAGAAATAGGAATACTAATATAGCTGAAAACCGGGAAATGAATATTTCTTCGGAGCACACCTCTCGGATAAGTTAAGAATATAACTTCGTGGCGATACTATCTGCGTGAATATCAGCGAGAAAATGCTTGCCGGCAACGTTTCAAAATCTAAACGAGATTTTCGGTGAAACTCGTTCCTCCGTGTAACTCCGATGGCAAAATTGCTAAGTGCCGCTGCGTTACCAGCGTCCGGAATGCATGTGCAGAAAGAGTTTCACAACAAATTTATCAAAGTCACGCTGGGCCACGACTTCGTTTGCATCTTACGCTGAAGAATTCGTTAGTGAAATTCTCAAATCCAAATGAAAAGCTCGTAGAACTTTGCGACCCACGATACCACGCGACCGCGAAAGTTTTCAAAGTCCGGACAACTCAGTATGGATTTGCAGGAGGAATTTGAGTACAACGAGAAGTTTTCCGTTTGCAAGAATTTTATCAAGAGCTTGTTAAGCGTTAAGAGATTTTTACCGTCGCGTGTCGCATTGTAATTGTCTTGCGAAAACATTTTACGGTATCGAGATTTTCGAGATGTGAAAATACGATTTTGGGAATGTAAGACGTCAAATCGCTAAAACGATGTACTTCGCCAAAAAGTATGATAATAAAATTTAGACATATATATATATATATACAATTAATATATACAATGATTAATTGACTCTTGATAGAAACAATCAAATTATCACAACAGAACAATAAATATTCGAGAGAAGTAATTTATTATTTAATATATTATATACCATAAAATAAGAAGTGAGAAATAATAATTACCAACTGTCTCAAAAAAATATTGCGGCCCTACGTTTGTATGTCTATACATTTAAGTGTTATATATTATTTACACTAATTTAGTGTTACACATTTTTCTCGGCAGACCTCATGTAAAAGGATAATGTCCCATGCATAAGCAAGCATGTCCGAATTAAGGGGAGTGAAAAATGACATTATGGACGCCGACAAAGCAGCCGCGTAACGGCCGTTTATTAGATCCGCGTCTTAGCAGCGACACAGAGCGGTTGAACCGGTGGATGCGGCAGGGGTGGACGTTGCATTATGTATACGACGCTCGGTCTGAGGAAATCACAAGGGCGGCAGGGGGGTGGGTGGCAGTGGGAGACGAAGGACGAGACGAGGAGCCAAATGAATACGATATTGTTACTATCCGAGCGAACGCCGTTAAGTCTTGCCCCGTTCCACCTGTCACTCCTCGAGCGCTAAGCCCGCGCTTCAACGCCGCTACAAATAGCAGTTTGACTCGACCGCGGAATAAATTAGCCAGGAAATTCGAGCTTTTTCGAGGGGGACGGGGGGGGGGGGGAGAAGGGGATGGATCTCTGTCGCAAAGGAAAAAAGGGGCCACAAGAGAGTAAAGACGAGGTAAGACACGGGCACGAAACGCGCTCGGATATCAAGAAACAGGGGTACTTTGCCCCTTAGGCAGTCCTTAATAATAAATTCATATCTCGACCCCTCGTCTCTGTTTCCCCTATTTACTGCTGCTGTAGCTCCGCAACCGAGAGGCATCGTCTTCGCTTCGCGGGACGACTTACCCCCGTGGAGTGAGGTGTCCCCCCCCCCCCCCCCCCTCTCCTGCCTCCCTCGTTTCCTTCAGTCAGTCTACAAATCTCTTTTTTTATGCCGCTTAATAAAACTCGTCTGACATATCTCTAACTGCCGCCACTTAATTTCGAGCCGGCCCCGACCTTCTTCAAGGAACGCGACGGATTCCGTAACTTCTGCCGGTTGTTACTGACTGTACCGAAGTAGGTTTGTTTGCTTCTCTCCCCTGGACCGTCGTGTACCTCCGCCAAGCCTTCGCGGGACCTTTTCGAAGTTATTTCTCCGCTTCCTCTTTGGAGAAGCTCCGAGAAATTCGAATTCCTTTCTGGTCTGACTTTTTCCTCGTATTCTCATCCTCTCGCTCGTAGACAGAACAATGGGATGGTCACAGTCGATTCTAAATCGACGATTTTAAATGGATGGAAAAAGGGCGCACACCTCCCTTTATTTGTTGTTTATTTTTCCGCACAAAGCGAGAACGTTAATCTCCATCAAAAGAGTTCAATTTCTAAAATCTCAAGATATGTCAATTTATTCAATACTTTATTATATTTCTTTCGTATCAATTCCATCGTTACGATATACATCGACGTCAATGCAAAAAATGTATCGTGAGAATTGTTTGTGCATATTGTACAAGCAATCGTAGATGTAAGTTAATAATCCCGGCCTTAAGTGTTTGCAATAATCAACAATTACGCGTCTTAGAACAGAATATATAACGATGCTCGTATATAACTCCGCATCGCATTTGATTGCGGAGCATGACTCTTAGCGCGCGGTTAATCCCGCATCCCTTTCGGGGATACCAATAATTCAGCATTAGCGCCACACAAACAGTCCAACGGGTCATCCGGTCGGAATATAGGATTTCGTCGAAAATGCTTTTCTCAATAATTTACCATCGTGATATATCGCAGTTAACTTTGTTGCAAAAAAAAATGTATTTTTTTCTTTTTAAAAAAGACGTCGCTTATCTGCAAAGCTAAAAAGAGGTGCTTTCGAAAAGTTTTAATTTCATCCACCACAATGTGGATAGTATGCACGGCACGCGCGAATTTTGCAACTATCCAGTTTCGCATAGCTATGCTTATAACATCAATTATACGATTTTAATACGAAGAGACCGTTTTATGTTAAAAGAGCGATATTTTTAGATGTGTAATTAATTGAAAAATATCTAGAAAATGTATGATGCGCGTTTTGTTTCTGAAAATACCGATTTATCGCGTAACTTTTCTTACGTAAATAATCTAGATATTCAAGAAATTTCTAATTTGTTAAACACAATCACGCGCGAAGGTCCGCAGCCAGATTGACGGCAAGAAAGAAAACTATATATATCGCACATCAATCGTTTTCGCCCTTTGTTTTTTATCGAACTAGGAAGGTTTACATTTCACCACTCTTTCTCTTATCGGTAGTCTTTTATGCTAAATGTTCGCTTCATTTGAATATTGCTAATGCGAAAAACCGATCCATACTAATGGAGTGATCTCCCCGCATTCGTTTTCGTAAGCGTCGTCGATTCTATTTGCTCTCTACATATCCCGATTCATACTCTTTTTCATGAGGTACGTACGTTCGTACTTCGTCCCCATATTTCATCCATATCTCCAGTTTTATCGTAGCTGTAAGCCGCAGATGAAATCCTTGATTGTATGCATTTTATATTCCCTCACCTCGCACACGACCAAGGTAACGTAAAGTGCATGCAAAGACTAACGAATCGAAAAGAAATAAATGGAAGAAAAAGGAACGCATCTACGATTGCTTGTCACATTAAAAATGTGGGAACATTGAGACTCAGTCAGGGATAAAAGCTTAAACAGCAGCATGTACGCATGTGGAGCTGCTAGAGTTGCTTTTTGTATTTATACAACCGCGTTAAACTGCAGCCAACTAATGTTGCGATTTAATTCAAGGAAAGTGCCACTGCGAATTGCGATCTGTTGGCAAATATTAGGCAGAGGTAATTAACATGGGTATATTTGTATAGGAGGAAGATCGCGTGACGCGCGCTCGCGTTCGCCGCGGAGTTTAACCGTGTCAAACCGTGCGCTGAACGCGCGTTGCCCGAAGAAACCACGGTATCCGTCAACGGGTGTGCCGTAGAAATTACCGTAGTTCGTTGAGAACCGACCGTCTTCGTCGACTTCGTAAACAACCGGGGAATGACAGCACGACATAAACGCGCCAAACAGCTCGCGACGAACCGTCATTACCTTAGTAAACGGCACTGAGGGGATGGCTCGGGGCGCATGCAGGCAAAACGAGACACTTACTGTACAGACGAATCGTCCCGTCGGTTTCTCCACGTGGGTTCTTGGCGATGCACTTGTAGCTACCGTAGTCTTCTCTCTGAAAGTAAACCGACGAGAGCAAATTACTCTCCAAAATGCATAGAAATTTTAATGAAGTAATCACAATAAAATATTCTTTATTAATTATCAAACTTAATTTTTAAAACTAAAACGTTTTAATTCCCCGTATATTCATAACTTTGTTAACCACGAAATTTGTTCTTTTATGATTAATAGAATCACGCGCGAATGTACGAAGTATTTTCTCTTAATGTTACTCGATAGTTATTGTTATTGTATCTTCTGAAATGTTAATGTCGTTTTATTACCGAATAGTGGTAAATTATTCTGATATCTACGTAGCCGTATATAGCGCCGTATATTATGCATTTTTATTTTGTACGGATATTCTAGACGAGTGCTTTATTACGCTCATCGTCTGTCGCGCTCATCGTCAGTGTGCAACGATCGTGATTTACGATATGGTGCTATTACCCAATCGTGAATTTTAACGCGCTGTACATGATTAAGCCACGCGCTTTTTTAACAGCGATTACGTCGCGATTTCGCTCCGATTATCGTGCAATTTTAATTCATTAAATATGCAAAAAAAATTTACACCGCTCAATTTTCGTGTAATGTATTGAGAGAGCTAAAATATTTTTATGCCGTTTATGTATTTAAAGATAAATTCTTATTCGATAAAAAAAATCTGGTTTTTTTCTTTTTTTTCGTGAATTTCTACACAATTGCAAATACGCAAAAAATTTTATTTGGGAATTCTTAAATGAGCTATTTTTGAAAGCCGAATGGAATTGTAGAATTGTTGATCATCGGCAAGATGCACGAGAGAACCTCCACTCACCTGTATATCGCATATCGTGAGCGTCATGTGCGTCTTGTAGGGTGGCCTGTCCGGTGACGATACAGTCTTGTATTTACTGCTCTCGTGAATCATTAGGCCGTCCTCCCTCGCCCAGTAATTCAAAGAAGTCGGATGAGCCTCGGTATAGCATTCCAGCGTAACGGAGTAACCCAGGGGCGCGCCGACCAATTGGTGCGGTATCCAGAGCATAGGGGGGACTGCAACAGCAGAAGTGATTGATTGGCTCATAAATGTTCCAATTACTAACAATACACGATGGGCCTACGATCGATATCCCTTCCACGCGTCTATATAAATCTCGCTCGCCCGGCTCGATTACGAGCGCGCTGCGAGCCGATAGGAAGGGATGACTCGAGACGATCGCAAATTTTTTCTTTTCTTCGAGAACTCAGTATTTGAAATGTAATTGAATGAATTAGGATTAGGTATATTTCTTGTTATCAGAATAGACTCAAAGTCTAAGATTCTCTGTCAACTTCGGATCAGAGTTGGTTAGGAGCGAACGTCTCAGTATAAAAAGAACTCCCTTAATTACATGAATTTTAACGACGTTATTACTTAAATATTTGTATTGGTGATTGCAAGATAGGAAGGGCCAATAAAGAAAGAAAACAAAACGTTGTGGTACGTGGCCTTAACTATCAGTCCGCTAACGATCTGTTCGATCATATGTACGAGAAAAAGAAGCCAGAACGCAGATGTTGATGTTGAAAATATCTGTGTTAAAATATTTGATCTTTTTTGCTATTATAAATTATTATCTCTTCAATCATTATAGAAGCGAAATGAATGGATCAGGATTATTACAGAAACAATTATACACATAATATATATCAATAAAAAATGTTTACGCACTAACATTATATATATCCTCTGATTCTTTTTTATTATTTCTTTCTCTCCTATAAAAATTTTATATTGAAAAACCCTTCAGTCTCTCTATTATTATATTAATAAATATAAAATAATTACTGAAAGGAAATCATACTAACTGATATTTTAGTGGTATATGTATATACGTGTAAGATATTAAAATATGGAAATTGTTTTTCACGTAATTTAAATTAACACGTCGAAATTAAGATAATACGTTTTCGATGTCTTACAAATATAATTAAGAAAATAAAAAGTTTTTACGTACGTAAAAAAAAATGGGCGCAAAACTTCGCATTTTTGTGGGTTGGACGAGAAAGAGAGAGGCATTTTTTAAAGTTTTATACAAACATAACATGGAAAACTGGGGTTAATTTTTGCTATATACCGTGAATCCTAAATGCGTATCACGCGGCCCTTTAATAAAAAAGTAATCCCATTTCGATGAACAACCCCTGCCCCTTGTTGTCAGCGCTGGTGATAACATTTCCTCGAGGTAAGAGCGCTTCAATTTAACTTAACCTTCTAAGAATATACCATATACCTAACCCATATTCTCTCGCAAAGTGTCACTATGTTCGCGAGGAAAATATCACGCAAGCCGGATACAAATGATTCCTAATTAGTAATTACACAAGCAGTAAAAATATAAACAAGCTTGCAAACGACTACGACTACGTTTTTCGAACTATTTTTGTTGAAACATATTATTCCTGCGGAAGAGATCAATAAGTAGAAGATGTTGATTTGAAATCATGCGTGAAAAATCTGAGTTGACGCGTACGACGCTCAAAATCACGTAAATGATTTCAGCATTTAAATAATATCGATTATTCGTTGAATGGCCAGGGATGGAGAAACTAACTTCACAAATTCCACAGAGAATTATATGTTCTCGTCTCTCTTCTCTCTCATGCCAAAAATAGAAGTTCTATTTCACAGAACAAAAGACTTTTGCATATAACGGATAAATAAATTTTGCATACTTACTAATTGTAAGTTGTACTTACAAAACTACATAACTTAATTATCAATGAGTTAAAATCTCTATTTACTTTCCTCGAACCTATCCCTTGATTTACGAGATACTTCTTTTCGGCACGATCGCAAATCTCTCGAACAACTTTCGGAATAAGATTTGTCTTACAATCTTTTTCTTTGATTTCGTAATTTTCTATAATTTGCTGCACAATTATCGCACGATCCACAATCCGCAAATTAACAATTAATTTTTATTATTCAATAAAATCAAGCCATTAAAAAACTGCTTGAGAAATGTATTTTACGGAGAAGAGAAAGTACCGTTTTTTTTAACAGCTTCCCTAGAAAAAGAGAGAAAAACAGGGTTTGTCGGCTCCTGGATACCGGAACGATCGAGTTTGCTCTCGTTTCATCTGGGATCTCCTTTAAGCAAGAGCCTCGGTAAACGGCGACTCGATTAAATGCGATTGTCCTTCGAGTCCTCTAGAAAATGACCACACGAGAGTCGGACCAATCCGTTTTCCGGCGACTGTTTTTCAACTCTTTCACTTATTCGCGACGACTCTTCCGAATTTTCGTCGCTCTGAGCGTTTATTAATTTCGTGCTTATAGAACATTACTCTCTTTAATTATTTATTATATAAGACATCCTACAATTAGTGATTAACTCAAAGTACAAATCTATTCGAATATGTGACGAGAATCTCCAATCGTTCGAATGTTATTCGAAATTAAACAATTTTTGGAAGTCTTGAAAATCTTGGAATATTTCGGGAGTCTCTTGAATGTGTAAAAAATCTTGAAAATCTCTCTTTGAGAAATATTTTTCTCTTTTATAACAGTTATTATTTCAATCCCTATCTATGATTATATTATACTTTGTAAAATGTTAGAAGTATATTTTTTAATGAAAAATTATTAACACTGTAAGCAAAAATAATTAGAAAAAGATTCCATAATTTCTCATATTTTTTAATGCAGGAATTAAACCGTAAAAAAAAAGAAAAAAATTTATTCTGTCAGTGTTTTACACAAAAAGTTGAATTTGTACTTAAAATACGTAATGCAGATATATATATTACGTAAAATCGAGAAATTGTGTGTGCGTCTATAATTCTCAGTGACGAAAATAACGCGCATGTAAAATAAATATCGTTAAATGTAACATCGGGCGCTTCTACTAAACACGCTCGCGCGGATTCCCCGTTCGTTCACTGTAAAGCGACCCCGCTAGCATCGGTCGTCTCGCCGGGGTGGGTGTTCTTTTTGCCACGTAATACAGGACCGTGAATTACTACGGATTTCAAGAGAGGGATCGCTCTTGTGCCTCCCTTGTCTCCCTCCACCCTTTTTCCCTTCTTTCCCCCTGCCCCGCGACGAGCGCGAAGCGACGAGGGAGGCCTGTCTTCGGATAACGCAAAGGATACCCGACACCTTCTTAAAATGCAAAACATTCCGTCTGAGGGTGAGAAGGGACGGGACCAACCTAGGTTGTCTGTAATGCTTCGGATCCTTATTGCGCAGACAAGCTCGGGCTTTTGCTATGGTACGAAGGCCTCTGACCGGAGCCGTCCTACGCGCATTCGTTTCTTTTTTCTCAAATTGTCTTTTGCGATGTCAAATTCGATCGATGGAAATGGAGTGCTTTCAACGTAAGACACTTCTTCGCGTGCATTGACGGGCTTTACATAATTAATTGCAAGAGATATAAACTTTTTTTGAAACGTTTTTGCATCTTCTTTTACATTCGTATTCTTTGATTAGTTTAGAAATACTTCTTCCTTAGTAAGAATGCGACGACGACCAATTTCTTTAGGTGTAAGCTTTACTAAAATATTCCTATTCTTTAATCTAGTCCGAACAAACGTTCCACTTTATCGGAATTTTAATTAACGACGTAGATACAGAGGTAAACGCGTAATTACATTTGTATAAAATTATTGCGTTATTGCTAAGACAGAAGAGATATTGCTCAATGCCGCCAAAGAATTAAAGAGGCATAATCATCTCTCTAGAATTTTATTTCATCAACCCTCTGCATATTATAACAATGCGTGCCTCAGGCGGGAAATTTTTACAGGTAATAGATGTTTTACCAAGCAAAGTGATCCACGGTGAACGGTGAAGGGTTTAAACATTAGCACGGGCCACTGCGAAATGTAAACGACGTCGAGTTAGATTGCGGAGAACAATGTGTGGAACGACCCGCAAGGTAGATGAAAGCTAATTCAGGTGGAAGTTAAACAGAGTTAAAGGTACGTAGGTACATTTTAGGTAGGGTAGGCAGAGGCTAGGTCGAGACGGGTTACGTTACGAGAGTTCGGCCTTACATTCATCACGCAAGGAGGCCTTGAAGCCTGATGATCGGTATGCCCTTTAATAAAGAATAGCCGGACGCGCGCGCTGGCTTGCTCAGGCAGTGTGCAGCGCATAAAATTTTGCCTCAATGTTTCCAGTCGAACCGCTACGCGCTGCTTTCCCGTCAAATTATCCGCGCGAGGGAAGAAAAGAAAAACGAAAATAGATGCGTACGCTTACCAATTATGAAAATTTTTCTCTAACTTTATGAAAATTTATATTAAAGGGAAATAATTGCGAATTTCAAGACTACCTTTACCTGCCGTTATTTCCAACATGCTTCACTACTGTAAAACCTCGTAACAGGAAGATCATGTACGCTCAGTGGAAGAAAAAGACGTTACTAATTTTCCAGTTTTCAACAGCGATTTTATCAAAAACAAAGATGAAAATTTATTCTATCTCTTTTTATGTAAAATCATTATATTTTCTTTGAAATATTATTGGTTATGAAACGTTCTGTATGCAGAATATGCGTAATATATGACAGATTTGAGATCAATGCTCTCAGGCTAAAAGGCAATTATCCGTTTGTAAAATGTCGCCGAATAATAATATCGCTTAAAATTTAAAACGATTAAAAATAATTAAAATGATAAAACGATTGAAAGCTGTTAATTATCGAATGCCACTTCTAATTTACTTTCTCGTTTACTTCCACCTTTTTTCACGTCAGCGTTTTTAACAATTTTAAAGTCCGTTGGTACTTTTGGCGCGCGTTAAAGACTCAAAGTAGTACAAGTCTAGCCAAGGTAAAAGTTAAAAATAACTGCATGCGGAATGCAACTGTAGAGACACGTTCAAGACATTCGTGAAATTGTGCCGGATCGCAGGATTATTTGCTCGATCAGATTATTTACCTGAACGCAATGCGCATAACGTCTAACGAGAGAGAACCTGTGAGCCACGATAAGCAAGCAGCTGTTTCACAAGCGCGATAAGAACATTATCGTTGACCTTGCCCTTCCTTAATGCTTCCGCATCGTCAATCTTGAGGCTCTCCTGACCTCGTTCTGTATCGTGTGAAACAACAGTGGTTCCTTCAAGCTGTAACCGCTTATAATCGTTTCCTGCATAATCGTTTGTCTTAATTTGCAAATATTTTTGTCTCTGTCATACGTTAGACACTTTAAAAAAAGATTTATATTTCAGATTCTATAAAAAAAAGGGTATCACGTAATTATAATCTAAATTCCAATTTTATCAGCCCTTTTGCCGTACAACTAAAGCTAGGTTTCCACATGCAAAGATTCCTGGCGCCAGGAGTATGCCAGTTTAATGGCGCCAATATTAGTGATGCCAGTTAGTGTTTCCACAATTTTCAATTTGTTTGTAACTGGCGAGATATTTAACATGGCATCAACTGCTGTAGTGCGCGCAAGTATTAATGTTGTGGTACAAATTGTGTTGTTAAAGCTCCAGAAAATATTAAAAAGAAAGAAACGAAAGCATAGATGTTGGGTCCGCAAATGGATTTCACGTAGAGATAATCTATAGGTGCATCGAATACTTTAATTCAAAAGTTAGCCCATTGAAGACCAGGAAGCATATTTTATTCATATGTCTCCAGGAACTTTATTATAAGTTCTAATGACCATTTCTTTGATGTTTTCGCCATTGTTAACAATCTTGACACTTTAGACTCTTGATTACAAAGAAAGACTGGCGCCAAAAAGTACACCGGCTCTGTACTTCATTGGCGTATGGATTAGTGGCGCCAATTAATTAGCGCCAATAATCTTTGCATGTGGAAACCTATAGCTTTAGGTACTGTATATATTGATTTCTGTATTTATTTATCATTGTACAATATAAAATATCCTTAATTTTGTTTAAAAACGATGTTAATAATCTCAACGAATTCATTTCCGACTATTTTTGATGCCTAATGAAAAATTTTGTTTTAAAAACCTCCGTTTTCTGGCTAATGAGATGTTAACTGGATTAATAACCAATGTTGCTCAACATCACAAATAGCTTGCCTTCTTCACGTTTCAAGCAGTTTGGAGTTGGTATGAATTTCATCGTTGGAGCGCTGGCCGAGAAAGGAGGAAGGTAAAAAATTAGCGTGGAAAAAGAGAGTTGCATCCTAAAGTGCGCAGGCAACTTCTACCGAAACTTGGTCCACCTGAGAAAGATTCTTCGACCTACTTTCTATAAATTATTTAACGCTACATTAGCCCTTTTCGGCGACCCCTAAGAGAACGTTTAGCCAGCCTAACTGGCGTCCGGCAGTCAGCGGGATTAGATTTACGGTTGCATAGGGTCAACTGCATTAACCGGCGCCAACGAGGCCTGCAAGAAAGAGAGACGGATAGACAGAGAAGAGAGAGAGAGAGAGAGAGAAGGAGAGAAGGAGAGAAGGAGAGTGCGTCGAAAGCGCTATCAGCCGAAACACATTTTCCACGTGCGACTGCCCGCCATTTTTCACGGTTCGTTTCACACGAAATCGATTTATCACGGCAAGCGCGCGGCCCTGTACCGTCGGTTTTCATACTGGCGGTTTTGTAGCGTTTTCTACTTTATTGGTCCTGCCTTTAATCCGGCTGATGGCCTTCCTTCCTTGCTAGATTGTGCGTATTATTCAGGTGTGATTTCAAATCGTTCCGTCCACTATCGCGATGTTGTCACCTTATAAGAGACCGATCGACGAAAGTTTGCCGTCGACAATAGGTCTCGTTTGACTGTTATCGCGATAGCGATATCTAATTCCGCATATTGATATCTTAAAAAAAGGCATGCAGAATTTTAAATCGTATATCGATTAATAACAATTCGAATTTTTAAAGGTTATTCGTAATTCATTGCAGGATCAAATAAAGTCAGGTGCGATGATTGTTTGCATTTAGATTCGAGCATGTAGACTATGTACCCCGGCACGCAATGATCTGTGATCCCCGTTTTAGAGAGCGGGAATTCAGTAAGCGCTAATACACGGACTTAAGGCTATAGGACTTAACCGTCTCTCGGGACGCTTGCTGGAAGGTAGCTGGCAGTTCGATTTACGGTAATTCGACTGGTATTCGGCACCGGTCTCTCTGGTCTCTCAGATGTCAAACGGTCGCCTTGAATAAGGACCGAAAACGCGGCTGCGAAGATGGGGTAGAGGGCGAAAGGCAGTGAAAGGGTGGGACAAGACAGGGTAGTGGAACGGTTCTCCGATTTAGCTCGGAGTGTCTTCGCCTTTAACGAGGAGAAGCCGCAGGAAGGGTTCGCATAGCTCAGAACCAGCTCGCCGGCTTACTGCTCCACTTAACATCGACGCAGCGGTGTTAATTACAGGCGAAAAGTGTCGCTTTGTGCAAAATATCTTTCGAAGTTAACATTTTTGCGCCAACGCTGATCTGTGTCGGTCTAACAATAAAGTTCCGTTAATTTTACTAGTAAAGTGGATAAAATAAGTACAACATATTTTTAGCATATTATGCAATGTTAAAATATTTCCATAATCTCCATTTAATATCAGAATCTCTGAAGCACGTAATTGGTTATGTTTTTAAATATTATATGTTTTTAAAAATTATTTTACTTAAAGGAAATTATTATAAAGAATATTAAATCCAGATACGTATTTATTTCTCTTAATTTACAATATTTGCTTGCAATTATTTTTATTTACGATTATGAATCAACAATTTTGTAAAACCAACATTAATTTCTGTGTGTATCGAGTGTAAAACTTTTAGGGAAACGTTGTGTTTCAAGATCGCTAACATGATTACGTGAATTGCTGAAACATCACTATATGCATATCTGTTTTAAGCATATGCAGGTGCGCTGCTGCGATTTTCATCGCGGAAACCAAGGCTTTCGCAAACTTACTTAACAGTATCATGAAACTTGACTGGTACAAACTATCTCCGTAACGACAACTGGCAGCAGCATTACGCCACCAGTTACCATCCCGCACATACCTATATTCTATCCATACGTATCAATCATTTAACGGAGCGTAAACGATCGTATTGACAATATTTCTATATATAAAGATTCGCGTTTGTGTGCATATATATTTAACATATAAAATGTCATATTAAATACAATATGAATGCTACATAAAATAGAGAGACAAAAAGAGACTTGCGTCATATATTTTTTCTAAAAATAAAATGAATAAATAAATATTATTCGGAAGTATTCTCTTTTTATTTTTATTTTTTTGCTTGTATATCTTCTTTTACGTCAATTCTTTATTTCGGAATCCCATTCTTTACAAGCATCCCTTTAAAAATTATCATTTCATAAATCGATATAGTAAACTTGGTTGCATATCCATCATTAAACAAGAAAATGCGAAACGACTTATCTTCTCAAAAGCTGTCAAAAATATTTACATTAAAACCGATCTCTGTAGCCTCTTTCCATCCAATTTCGTTTAAATTTGGCGAGCGTGTGGCCTCGAGACGACCGAGGATCAAAGGACACTTTGCGCGCTAGCATCAGTTTTGCTTAGCAAATAAAAAAGTGCTCGCTTGCATTTCCATGACATACTTGCGGTAAAATAATGGCAAATTATCATAGAAAGTAGTATCAATTAAAAAGAATTTTTTCCATCAATAATGTATATATAGAATAAATTAAAAAATCGCAAAGAGAAACATAATAATTAACAAATTAATATGTAAGATAGAAACCACGCCATTAGTCAAAATATCATCTATTTCACAATAATTGATAGCATCTATTTGTGTATCCCTATGTACTTGTTAAATAGTAAATACTTATCAGCAGCACGTCCATTAGATATGAATTTTTACGCTATTCTGACTCGCGTGTAATGAGATAAGTTAAACAAATGTACGCGAGTAAAAATAAAAAAGTGTATGCTGTAAATATCTCTCGTAAGCGGTAATACTACGTCTAAAAAGTAACAAACAAAGTGATGGAACAAATGACAAAAATTGCGAAGAAAAAAGCAAGTGACGAGAGATCCAGAAGATGCTATTAAAACATGCAAAGAACAATTGTTTTATATAGAAAAACCATTAGTGTATATGTCTTTCACAAACGGAAGTAGTGCGAAAAGTGCAAAACAATAATATAGATTTTTGTTATGAAAAGTCGCAACCAAGGAGTTTTATATTTGAAGTAATAGAAAGAGAACGAAAACGAAAATACCAAAACATAGATCGAGAGAAAGGAATTTAGATAAAAAATTGGAATAAAAGAAAGGAAATAATTAATTTATAGATCTCTTTTTGTCTTGTTGAAATATTCAGGTATAAAAAATCGCAGAAATTTGCTACATAAATTTTCATTAATGTTTTGGAATAATTGCTGCTATATTATTTAGCGAAGGCGATTCAGCATTCTCCATTTAGAAAAGAATTAATTATTTAAATAACATTTCCAAAAAGATTCCATACTTTATTTAAAAATTTCAGTTTGAATTTAATATTTAAAGTCCATTTGGACAACTCGGAAATAGATTTTACAATATAAATAAACTCTTATTTCCTGCCTTTCTGAAAATATTTGTCTATTTTCATTAGACTGTATATTATGTACAACAACGTGCGAAAATAGTTATGAAAAATAAAAATAAATAGAATCATACGTAATATTATAAATATATTGTATAACCGATATCGCTTTATTTTCGGAATTTGATATAAATTCTTTATAAAAATAATTTATTTATACGATAATTGTTATTATAACGAAATAAATCTTAAACCGATAAAATCTTCTAAAATGTTGACTGGCACTTCTTTATACAGCAGAAAATGTAAAGTTATACCATTTTAGTCACAGTAATCAAATGACATCGGTAATCATAAAAGAAAGCAAATAGCAATGATAGGACAACTTCTCTCCTTCGCGCGCGTGTCTCTGGATTACTATATATTTTTCAACAGGGAACGCTTCTACGTAATAAATAGCACCGTTTGCCCGCAGCTTGGAGCTACTTAAGGCACTGTTTCTCACTGTCATAGGTAATGTAACAGATTAATGTCCCATTTTTCGAGGCTCGGTATCTCTGCCCATGCCGCATACTAATGCGCGTGGCAAGGATACGCAAGGCGAAAACCACTCCGGTGGCGTCTCTGTTATTTTTAGTATGATTAACGTAAAGTCAGCTCGCCCGGCTCGCGATAAAAATCCCCGCCGCGTTCTGTCCGCATTTAAAATGGGGATCTGGCCGCGCTAGACAAAGAGGCACAAGAGCGAGAGAAAGAGAGAAAGGGTGCGTTCGAGCGCGGACGATAAGTGAAGTAAAATGGATGCATAAAACGTGAACACTTTATGGCTTGTTTATGGCAATCTCCGTTGGCTTTCTAGCAAATTGCGCGCTAAGTAAAACCGAGCACGGTGTGTCCCAAAGTTTTTCGCGACGCAACGAACTTGGCAGTCACATGGGTAGCCGGTTTAATTCGCACCCTCACCGATTTACTCTCTTCGCACTTTTCTGCGACAGGTAAAGCCTCGATTAACTGGGAAACGTTAACCGCGTGTGTTCGGGATAAGGAAACTGCGAGTTAACCGGTAATTAAATGGCCGAGTTGAAATCACGAAGTTCTTCCTGCCTAGTGTTTAACCGCGACTGTATATACGGAACGACTAAAGATCAGAATGTAAAGTAAATATACCTGAACATTGCAAATTACAATGGTATATACGCTCATATCATAAGGAAAACGCATTATTTATTAATCTCGCAACTTCGTAATAATGACGCAACCAGGCAGCGCTTGTCAAAAATGTCAATACTTGGAAATGCACTGGAAGCGATGGAAGTACACAACAAGCAATTTTTTTCCTCAAGAACAGATTGAGAGTTGATTATATTGTTGGTAAATGATAAAAAGAAATGGGAAGAAATCGAATTAAGCAGCGAGTCAACTGGTGAAAACTCATTTAGAGCCCCTAATTATCTTGAATAAGGGAAAGAGTTTGATTTATGCCAGTCATATCGCGTGAAATGTTGCTGATGAAGCGCATGCATCTCGCTGTGAAGCACCGCCAATTCCACGAGAACTCGCGCTGCATGGCTGTACTTGTATGTCGCGCCGGTTTACGTATGCGTGGCAAACTTTCATTCAGGAAATTGAGAGATAGACATCTGTCGACAGCGGCCATTGTATCCGCCGATGGGATTCGGGCCTTAAAACGCCCCACGAATTAAACAGTATCCCTGATCCTTCTCGACTCGCGCACTAGATAAATCCCCGTCTTCCATCATGCACGGCTGTTATCGTACCAATCGATCGGATTAACGCCAAACACGCGCAGTATCCATTAGACTCTTCCACCGTTTTGGGTAACAAAATTATAATATTGCTCAAGTTACCGAATATTACGCTTTAAAACGAGGATTGTTCACAGTGACAATTTTTATCGTACAATTACGTAATAAAATTCATAATTACAATTATCCGATTAAATAGTGAATGTAAAATCAATATTACACTTAAATAATATTTTTGTAAATTTTAAATCTCTCGTGAATTTAACTTTGTTTTTCCTCGCTTAAAACATTTACTGTTAACAATGCGTACCGTCGTCTTCGTTTTCTCGCTCAAAGAAAAATCGAATATATATATATGTATATATATATATATATATAGATACTTTAGACACGGCTTGAAACGCGGGCATTTTATTCGCACTTTATCAGTAAATGCCGTTACATTAAAGTGTCCTAATTTTAACTATTGCGTTCCGACTGCATTGGAAAGTTGGGTATGCAGATAATTCGTCATGGAGAAACGACGGCGTGGTGGGTCGCTTAAAATGACGGAATGAGCGAATTGGTACGATTATCTGCAGAAATGGAACCATGTAATGCATTCCGGAAATTGCGATACTGCACATTCCTCCGTGTCGCATCTCGCACGCCACATTCAGTCGGTTGATTCGCGCCGATAAATTGTCAATGCTTTCGCCGTCGTATAGCACAACCGAATCCGTGAAATTCTACACCCAGACGGAACGACCAGTTAGTTTGCGTTTTATTCAACCCTTGTGACAGAATTTTATTGCGACACTCACCCGGCGTGTTTTTTCGCCATTCAATATTATTCGTTAAAAATATCTTGATTGCATTGTATATTAGTGCTATAATTACGGTTCTCGCACGATATTGACAACGGCATGCACTTCAACGTGTATAAAAAGAGCGCACGCTACAAAATAATAATCAAATAAGTGAAAGATTTTACGATACGAACCGTCAACATTCCTTCATAATTTTTTGCAACGCCTCAAAATGTTATATAGAATAAAGTAAGATTGACAATGTATGATTGACAATGACGACAAATTTGTATATAGCTGAAGCTAAAATCGTTTCGGTATTGGCAACACCATCGGTGACATAACTTTATAGTCTGATCATATTCTGCGTATCAGAGTCGCACATGTAGAATAACTCATAACCATATCAAATGTAACGCTTGCGCTAAATATGATATACATGACATAATTTTCGTATCATGTCGAGTTGATTAGTCGGTATACGTACCGCGCGCCGTCGAAACAAGCCGAAATGCGTATCATGAAACGCGTTTATTAGCATAATATCGATTTAAAATGTGACGTGTATACAGCACATGTTCAGCGCAGCGCTCCTATCTAAGCATAAATTTAATTGCTCGCAAGGTGTACCGGCGAATAGATTAAAACCAATACCGCGCGTTAAGGCTATTAACTGTGATTAATTGCAATTAATTGCTCAAACGATACCGCGCCAAGACTCACCGCGCGAGCAACTTTCGCTCGATCTAATGAAATAAACTTGTTGATTGCTATAATAAAATAATGATCTAATAGCTTTCAAATTTGATTCCGCGAACGAGCTGATATTTTGTAATATTTTGCTTTTTCTCTGAGAACTAAATTTTGTCGACTAATCGTTTCGTCCGTTCTTCTACTATTTTGCTTATTTTAAGGTAAAATGTCACACGAAAATGGATACATTTTTTCCACAACACAAAAATTGAAGGCGACACCTGCTTCTAATTGCGAATTAAGCAACAAACATCAGCGTGATAATATATATTTCTACGTGCAAGTATCAAGAATAAATGCATCTCTTATTTGCAAGGGATAGAGCAAAATCGATAGGCATCACCAGATCCCCGGCACTCTTGCGAGTACTTTTAACTTTTCTATTCTATGTACGTATTGGCGTTCAGTTTTGTAGCTCCATCGAGAGAACGTAAAGTCGAACGGCTGACTTCTCCTGCAGGAGTGTACTTTATGGCACGTGCATTAATTCACTGGCTTGAAAAAGAAAACAGGGAAAAGAAAGAAAAAAAAAAGAGGAAAGGCCGACACGCCCTTCTCATGAAGACACCCTATCTTTCTTTCTTGCTCCTCTCTTTCTCTTTCTCTGTCCTAGGTTTTTGCGTTTTTGATGTAATGTAATACAGCTCTTGAAAGGCGATTCGAAAAAACGTAATATTGCTAACAATAAGAATTAATGTAATTTAATAGAGAGACATTTTAAAACACAAACGTTTTTTGATGGTATAAAGTTTCTAACAAAATGCCGTATCGTTGAGCAGACTTTTTTCGTCTATATAATTATAGAAATATAATAAAATACTTCTCTAATTATATCCATGATATAATTAGAGAAGTATAATTAAAAAAGTATAATAAATCAAACAGTATGTATTTATATTTTTTTTATTTGCGCGTAAACAGTAATGATATATTAATTTTAATATTCATTATATTAATTTTTATCGTTAGCAATATCATGCTTGCGTCTTCGAATCATCACGGAGCGATGTATAAAATGCAAGTGGATCTTTTTACTAAAACATAGTTTATCCTATTTATATGTGGTTTGTTGCCTGGAGGCAGTACGATGCGATAGAGGGTTAAGCAAAGGCAAGCTGTTTAACAGCAGAAGCCGAGATAAGAGATGAGATGAAAGAGATAGAGAAGCGAGCGTACGTATATATCGTGGCGCTTCAGTGCGCAAATGTCGCTTCAGGCAGACGACAATCGAATACGAAATCCTTTCCCTAATGCTACCACCGACGACTACCGACGATCGCCCCGACATTCGTCCCTTCGATTTGTCTATCGTCAATCCACGCAAAGCAGATTCATCTTCGAACGCCTGCGTTCAAACGAGAATCAAATGGAGAATAGCGCGATGAAATGATACAATGTCGAAGATTTGCGTTTATGCGAAATTGCAGGACGCTTGATCAGACTACAAAATTATATAGACACTCGTCAAGCCTTCGAATTTGTAAAACTAGTCTGAGGTCGCAGCATTTATCATCATCCATTTCCTTGCGCCATATTACACAAATAATATTGCCGGAATATTTTATTATAAAAAATATATTTTTAACTTACAATCAATTCTGGATCTATAGCGAATTAATAAAATATACATGAAGCATAATTATATACTAATAGATGATGATAAAATAGAGAGAAGAATAGTTGATATACCTAATGATAGTTTCTCTAATTAGTGAGAATATTTAATATTATTATAAAATAAATATCCGTTGTAGTAAGATTAAAGAACTTAAAATATATGGATCAATATGAGATATTTAGAGTTTATCAATAAATGTGGTTTCTAGAATCTAATAGATTTATAGTAGCTAATATTTTTTTAATCTGATAATGTATGAAATGTTGATTGTTAATAATAACGGGATAATATATAAATATACGTTTTTGTATTCTGTTTTCAACCTTCGTTTAATAGGTAGATGAGAATTGTTTGGTAGCTCTTGTACGATATCGTTTAAAAGCCGTTTCGCCTAAATAGAGTTTTAGAACGCCCCTACGCGATCGCATCATGGCCGGGAACGCAAATGATTATTTCAAAGATTAGTAATTACTTCCCTTTTCGTTTTACTCCCGCCAATCTTCCCAAGAGCCGTTAGACTTCCCTTCGTTTCAGGCGGGGGTGGTAAGCGTGGCGGCGAAGGGAGGAAGAGCAACATCTTGCTCGGATTAGAGATTCGCGGGGAGGAGGGACAGGAAGAAGCTGCTTGGGAATGAAGACAGTTAAGAGGGGATGAAGATGGCGCCGATGCCGTTGTAGAATATGTACGGGGGTTGGGATCGTAATGACACAGTCAAATTCATACGGAGAGAGAAAGAGAGAAGGGGAGAGAGGAGGGAAAGAAAGAGAGAAAGGGAACGAGAGAGAGAGAGAGAGAGAGAGAGAGAGACGGGGGAGTACCTCGGATGAAAAATTACCGATGATAACGGGCGCCGGGCGCGGAAACCGCGCTAAATGATCGCTCGCGGTTCTTTTGTGCGATTTGTGGCACCTTTACAAGCGGGCGCTCGCGGTGGGGCGGGGGGCGGGGGGGGGGGGGGGGGGGGCGCACTGAAAAGGGATCTGGGGCTCTCGCGAAACCGCGTCCATGAGAACTGCCGTTCGCTATTGCCAGGGTTTTACGAATTGTTCCTTGATGCAATATACGCGATAAGATAATGGCCGCGTTTTGAAAGTCGAATATACGGGAACGACAGGGGTGATAAAGCGTAATTAGTTGACGCATATCTCACTCCGAAACAAAGAAGCCGGCGAATTACGTTAACGTAAACGGCGTAACGGCGCCGAAAATGTTCTAATTGACGTTAACGCGGAAAAGTGCCGCGGCAACTCTGCCGCGCATACATCAAGTAAACGGTACGTAAATTTTAGTATTCCCGACCACGGTATACAACGTGGCCCAGCTCAAATTGGTTATGTGGCGTTGCTCGAAATAGAGCAATTAGACTATCTTAACCGTTCCCCAAACAGTAACGAGGTAATTTACGCATATTCTCGGTCAAGCCTGGCGTGCTAGGGTTGCATTTCAGCCCCGAGGAGCGTCAAACGCGCTATATAGTATAGTGTATACCATTGAGCATATAATAATTACACGACTCGTAATACAACTTATGCAGTAACAATTAATTAGATTGATCGAGAAACAATAGCGATTCGTCGAAAAAAAAAATAATTATCGATATAATTATAAATATATATCATAAGTCATAAGTCTATAATTATTTATATAATATGTATATATTATTATTATATAAATTACATATATATAAGTACTGAATATTATTATTATTATAAAATAGCCATAACACGCGGAGAAAGTAACAATCTTTAACGGTAATTCTCGAATTTTTCGTAGTAAAAGTCGCACGATGTTTCGTGAAATCGGAAAGAAACGTCTCATCGGATTGAATTAAGGTAACGCAGTCACGCCTACTCGCGGATAGTCTCTCGATCGTAGCTTGCCTTTCTTTCAAAAATTCCGTCGAAACGCTAATCAAGGGTCGTGTAACGGGCCTAGAATATAAATTCGCTCTTACCCGCAAATTTTCTCGTGGCCATCCCCCCCCCCCCCCCCCCCTCCCCCAACGTTGCCCATCACCTCTCTCTCACCGGTGCGCGCACGGCACACAGCGTCGCAAGTATTCTTTCCACGCGGCTGCTTATCCGCACGGCGCTGAATTATTTCCCTCGTTTGCCGCCGCAGATTATTCTGTCAGTCAGCTGGGACTTAGGGCGAATGGAAGAAGAAGCCGCCATCGTGTTGAAGGGAGGTAGTGTGGCGGCTCGTCGCTCTTCTCACGCACACACACCTACACACACACACACACACCTACACACACACACACACACACACACATGCATCTCCCACACCTCTCGTCCGCGTCCTACCGTGGTATATGATAATTTTACGGTAGCCGTCTAGCGGAGTCCGTGATAAAAAGACGAGCGTACCCTCGGGCTCTCGGCCGCGAAGCACTTTTCCGGACGACGACATATTCGCTGATTCATCCGCTCAGGGCCGAGTCGCGAAGGTGAAGGATACGAGCGCGGAGAGAGTTACGTGTCCAGACTGCGAAGTTATATCGACCGAATTATGGCCTGTTGGGGGGTTATCGAGCGATTAATGACAAAGGATTAATTTAAGGGTGACTAGATAAATATGTCGCAAGTGCCGTACTTGCGGGCTCATCGAAATGTTTACTCTTAAAGTGACAGGGAGAAGCTTAATATCTTATTTTAAATTATAATTAAAATTACTCAAATATTTATAAACGTTGGCTGTTTTATAATAGGTAAACTGAGTTTTCAAGCGATTATTTTCATATAACAAAATACATCCTGATAAGATGAAAATGATTGATATATAAAACAAACTTTAAGCTCTTTGAAGGTTGACGACAGGTAAATGGCCGCGGAAGTGTCTTTGATCGTCACGGTGAAAATCACCGTCGACCAACGTGTGGCGTGCAGAATCGACGGCAGTGTTAAAATTCGTGGAATGACGAAATCGAGGGGTAACTTTTGCAGGCCAGGCACGTAGCCTGTCTCGCAGGAGCGTTCGTTATCTTGGGTCAGACATAGACGAATGAATCATAAAGATACACGACATCAAAATTATAAAATTGCGCGATTCTTTGAATATTGGATTGTTCATGATTATTTCACGAATGTATGATCGATGAAGCGATATCGGTCGATTTTATTATTCCAAAGAATAAATTATGACCGAGTCACTGAGAAGTATAAAGAAATAATTAAAAGACCCCACTAATAAGTATAATTAAAAATAATATAATTGAATAAATGTAACTTTATAATTTATTTTTTTTCAGAACGGCGCTTACACGACCGTAAAGTTATGTAGCAAGTTTTAAATATAAAGATGGTAGGACGATTGTTGAAGTCTATTTAAGTATTAAACACTAGCGTGGTTGAAAATACTCTAAAAATTTTTATAAACTTTTAAAATTTTTATAAACAGCGATGTTACTGCAAAAGTTGTTTAGAGGTACATCAAATATTAATACAAAAGTAATAACCTGAAAATAACGTTCTCTTAATATCTTATTTAATACGTGTACATTTAACAACACTCTTCTTATTTAATAACTTTTAATATTCTATAATATTCTATTGAAGTAGTGGACTACACTTTGTGCGCGCCAATTACAAACTACTAAGATTACAGAAATACACGTCGTTCAAAAATTAATCAATTGACATCAGTAATCTGGTTAATTTGTAATTTTTTTTTAACTCCGCGTCATAACTTTTTACGATGCAATTATTTTTAACTCCGTAAACATTTTTTTCTAAATTTTCCATGGCATGTTAATTATTTATTCCATATATATAGATACGTAAAAATAATTAAATAACAATGTTTGTGATCCCGCCACGTTGATTTTTATCATGAAATTTAGATTGAGAGACCCATTGTCGAAAACTATCGAAAAGTATCTTGATAATGTCTTTACTCTCATGTTACGACCATCCTAATTAATTTCAAGTTACTTTTCAAAACATTCAATCGAGACATCGATGAAAAAGACTAGGTAGTTTATCTTCATTAAGAGATGCGCTGAAAAATCTCGTGTCGGATCTTCATCGAATTTCCACGGACTTTGACGTTGTAAACGCATCTTCGGCGGAGGGTTCGCAGTCTCGTTGCGACAACGCGTAAGAAATGTAGTTTGCCCGAGTGGACAATGGCTGCTCGAGTAGTCGAGGCACGTATCGGGCGCGCCGGAGGGACATCGCAGCCGCTTCACTCTCGACGAGGACGAATGAATCGAGAGACGCTTGACATTACAATTATCGGATAAACGTGGCGCGGGCAGCGTTGCGTCCGTCTTAAGCCAAAGAAAATGGATGATGGGGCCCTGTTGAAGGAGCTACGGCGATTAGCCAAGAGCATTCCGTGATTTATGACGCGCCGAGACAGACAGAAATGACAAAAAAAAGGACGAAAGGAAAGAAATGAAAGAAAAACCGTTTTGATAGAATGAAATCCGTCCGGAGAATATAACCGATGAATTCGACATTCAATAGATAAGAAGCAGAGCAGTGGGGGGGGGGGGGGGGCGGAGCGCGTTAGCTATTGTGCAACGCAATTTGTAGATACATCGCGTTGTGCGTTATCGAAAGCTAATAAATCATTAAGCTCCGACGCTGGAAAGTGTAGCCGGGGCTTAAGTCATAATGGCTCTTATCACGTAATATCGGATTATAATGTGAGACGTATAATTAAACTTCAATGTAACCTGGCGCGCCCCCCCCCGTACTTTGAAAGCGCCGCTTCTGTCGTTGACATCGCGTCCATGGAGGACGCACGCGAGCTCGTGTACGCAATTGTACAAGCCACTTTAGCGTGTGTGCATCGGGAGTCGATGTATGCCGCGTTAAAGGCTATAACGAGTCCTCGTGCGGCGCGATAATTACAAGCCTCGGGTACCCGCGGAAAGCACGCGCGGATTGCGTTATGACATGATTATTGTAGCCCGCCCTGCCAGCAATACAGAGTATAACATGCCGCGCAATACACTCCCCGGCGATATGTCACGTCGCGCATCCACTTTATACGCAATTACAGCACGTTATAATTTGTCCATGAAAACGTAAAACGATATAAAACGTTTGACTTGTCCCGGCAAAAATCGCGGACGTCGAATGCGCGACATCACCCGCAGTCCGCAGTCGTTTCCCGAACAAAAATAAATATTATCTTGTGACTTGTGACTTTTTAAACGTTTGTATAATCGCGATTACATGGCGTATATACATGCATATATTGTTAGCTTGAAATATTTATTCATTATTCGCCGAAAATATAATAAATGAAGTAAATTTAGAATTTAACCAACATGCATATGCGGATACAATTTCATAGCTTCAAATAGATTTAAGATAGACTAAAATTAAAGTGGACTTTACACTTTACAGGATGTGGACATAGTTCTTGCTCTTAAAATATTTATACACATAAAAGGATCGTACAATTAATGTGTAAGGGGATTAATATGATATATATCTTTCTCTCTCTATTTCTCGGGGTGCGCGGTCTCTGCCATACTCAACTGGCAGGGTCAAAGGCTGATAAAGATCGTTATAACAATTATACACGTATGAGAGCGGATTGCGTTATGACATGATTATTATGGGTGAGCCCTGGTCCCGGTGTAACGGCACGGTTACAATACACTACTCGGCAATACGTCAAGCCGTACGTCTACTCCATGTGCCGTTGCATACTGGCTACGCGACATGCAACTGCTCACCCTCCCTCGTAACGCCGGGCATCAGACGGAGAGAATGAGAGTCATGCGATGAGAGACCGTAGAGACGCGGGCTCGTCCGATGAGGAATGAGGAGGAAGGTAGCTCGACGCACGACGAGCAAATTTACCGTGTACTTCTCTCGCCGTGCTTTACATTTTTCTACATAATTTTGATTACGCCACCTGCGCTTTTGGACACCTCTGCACCAGGTGTAGGCGCCGTTCCTAGAAATCGGAGAAAATTTCGGATTTCGAAAATATTAAAGACTAAAATATGTTCCTTCCTCTTCTTATTTAATCTGTGCTTGACGTTTAATTTATTTGCTCGTAAAATTCGATATGATACAACTGTGTAGTTGAATTCTGAGATTTTTTTTTTTATAAAAAAGAAACTTCTTTAAACTTTATATGATATGTAACTTAAAAGAAGTGCTCCTCTTCGCAAGGAACAAATTTCAAACATCAAATCAAGGCATGTCGTAGAAATTATGATTACATGCGACATCTTGTAATTTTTACGTTATAGCATGTAATCTAGATTCGTATCATCTATTATACATAACAATATACGTTCGTTAGTGTGAAGGTAATAATTTTGACTGCGCTAAGTAGTGTGAAGTAATTCACAAAAGCCGCGAGATAATTAAATTGCGCTTCAGTAATCTAGTTGCCGTCTTTAACTACGCGAAAGTACACGGTGCACGGTGTGCATAGCGCGCACAGCTATAAGTATGGTCTCGAAATCTAGCGCTATTTCTCGACCACATCTCGAGAAGGAGAGCTACGATACGCTGTCGTTCGCGTCATGGCAAAAGCATCGGAGACCACATCTAATAGGTACATGTCCTTATGTTTTTTTTTATTTATCTTTCTCTTATATACTTATTCTAACGCGAGTACCTGACGTCTAACTAGGGAGTTGCAGCACTTTCCATTCGCGCCGAGTGCGAAGTGAAATGTAGCCCGTTCGGAGGACTGAAATAAGAAGATATTGGCGACCGGAGGCGTGAATCCATGGGATTTTATGGTTTTATCGTGTTAACGTTATTTTCCGCAAGCCAGAAAATATCCCTCGCTTTGTATGTGCAACTTAGGAATTGCTGCAAAGTACAGGTTGTCGTCTTTCGAGAATAAAAGTATCGACGGGACGAGAGGCGCTTCTTCCGCGCGAAACAATAATGTAAAGATCGTTAATTGCGGAATAAATTATTTGTTCCCGATGAGAGTATGAACGATCTTATCAACGCGCGTCGATTCCGCATCAGCGCGTTGCAAAAAACTGATAGCAGCGACACGTATATGTATGTGCGTGCGTGGATCCGTGTATAAGGTGGACGAAACGTGGGCTAATTCGCGGTATGCAAGCTCATAAAAATTCAACGCCCCTCGGAATTCATACGCGTCGTCGCGCCTCGCGTCGCATCGCCCCGATGCGGTGCAGTGCGACCGCATTTAAAAAGGGCAAACAAAAGCTGCATCACCGGGCACCGGGTATCGCTGCGTCTCGGTTCCACCTTGAAGTATCCACGGCTATTCCGCGCTCTCTCGAATGTGTGCGGCTCTAGGAAGAATTATATATGTGACGGTATGCACTGTCCGCGCGCATTTCCGAACGAGGAAACCGCGCTAGGTCGAGATCAAAAACCGGACTGCCCGGAGTGCCCGGTTCGCCGTCTTTATGCGACAGGCTTTGAAGCTCAAACACTGGAAAGTGACACGGCTGTGTGCATTAGTACAGTGGGAGAGCATGAAAGGCATTACATAATCGCAATTACTTTTGTAGAGAACGCAGAAATTGTGTTCACTTCAATAATATCCCCTACTTGATTAAAGATATAGGCTCGTATTCTGAGCACACTTTTATCGATAAATGCGCTCATTTATTTCTGAGATGCTATAGTATACGTAACATAAACTATAGCATCTTAGAAATAAATGCGCACATTTATCGATAAAAGAGAGTTGAGAATATATGGGTCATTATCTTTATAGTATCTCTCTTTTTTTTTCTCTCTATTAAAAAACGCAACATTGATTTTATATTACACGAAATATTTAATTGCCGAAAATTATAAAGAGCAATTTAATACGTAATAATGATATTCGATTTAATAAGCCACTCCTCAGTTTAAACGGTAAAAGAAAAAGATTTCACTGAAGACCGATTTCGTTCGGTGTTTTTGTGTGTGGCTATGTACGAAGACACGAATCACATAAAGGATCCACATGCCTTTTCAACGAAGCTGCTCGACGTGCTGAGATCAAAAACACTGTTTCGAGCTCTCGAGGCTTTTCAACCTCGAGCTTTCGAGCTTAACTACCCTGAGCATCACTATGCGCACTTCACCGTCACGTATCGCAAGAACCATAAAGACCGGAAACAACTCGTTTCCCAATAACTTTAAAACTTGGACTATAACTTTTAAGTACGCCAATATAATTAATACGCCAGTTTAATTAAAATTTGTTTGTTGTATGCGACACAAAAACTGTTCTGTCACAGCAGTTGTCTTTCTTTTTCAATAATCTATTTTAATTTTCAATAATCCGTTACTTCCAAATATCGATATCATGCTTATATTTTGTTACTATAAAAAGAAATATCATGTCATGCAAAACCAGTCTTGCTGTCATAATAATCATAACAGTTGAAATCTCTTGTAATGCTTTCTGACTGTATCAGCTAAATTACGACAGAGTCGCACAAATTTTCAACGCACTCGAAAATGCACAAGTACCTGACACATTTTGCGTTATTTCTTCATAAAAGTATAATTCTTCAAAGGTGGCCTCGTGTAAACATATTTCGCGAGCAAGGCGGAATGACGCTGAATGGTGCGACGTCCGTCTACACCCCGATATTTTATCATGTCGCGTGCTGCTCACTTATGAATCTTCCGTAGGCTGCGAGACTGCACCAGCCGAGTACTCGCTAAATGTAACGGGTGTTAGTCGACCAGTCGCGTAACACCCTATCTAGATGCGCCCAAAATCATTTCTACGTTTGTCGTTCGATCGTCTCGCTATGTTCGGTGAACCAGAAATGATCGGAACAAACGTGCTCGTTCCTGCGTAACTCCGTAAAGATATTAGTTGCGGTTTGCGTCGGAAGTACAGCACGTGGTTTATTGAGGCAACGTGAAAAAAATAGATAAGAAGACGTGAGAACTGTAAAAATAAAAATTGCAAGGCGTACCATGCCACCGTGATCTCTTTGATCCTCTTCGTTGAGGAAAGCGTGGAGAAATAAATCTAAATTTAATCTCCTCGGCTTCAACTTTAAGATTAATTTTTCTCTGAAGTTATTGAAAATAAAAAAGAAACGAATTAAATTACAGCCGGAGTTTTAACTTCGATCGCTCTTCACGCGCTGTACACACGTATACGTTGTTGTGTCACCGCCTATACGTCTTTTTCTTAGCTACGAAGATGCCTCTTTGTTCCTTGAAAGCATGTGGCTAGAATTCGCGTCTGTTTCTATGTATGTCACCGAGCGCTTTGATATGCTGCGAGAGTAAACAGCGACGGCTTCGTCTGGCAGCTTTAGTGTTCCGCGCGTGTGGTGAGTGAGTTTCGAGGGCTGAAATATTTTATTTATCGCCCGCGCGAGAGAAGATCTGTAATCTAACTTTACATCAACTTAAATGCTTAATACAGCGCGTAACTTAACTTTAACCCGTGGCTTATTGTTAGTTATAAAGGCATCCAGCGCATTGAAGTTTTAAAAATAATTAAAAACGAGCCAATTATGGTGGAAGAAAAACTATTTCATTTTCCAATGAAAATCGTCGCTTTATTCGCACAAAATGCGTTTATTACGCTGAATCTCTTTTATAATGTAAAAACGTAATTAATTAATTCTGAATGTTTGTTCCGAGTTCCGAGTAACTCACGGATATATTCGTGCAGAAATCAGATTGACTCAAAAGGCATTATTTTGTCCATTGTTGCGCTTACTGGTCTCATATGTGGCATTCTTTTTAACATATTCCGATTATTATATTTAAGCATTGCACAAAGAGAAACTGGAAAATGGAGAAATTCATAGATGTATTTGAGGAGAAATCCCTGAAATACGGTCCAATCTCGCGTTGGAACAAATTAAAATAAAAGTTTCTTTTTCAACGAAGCATTTTTCACCATATTTTTACACAAACATGTTCTAAAAATTACAATACGCTTTTATTCGCGCTGCTTAATTTCGCAGCTCGATTTTCAATACTTCTCTCTCAAGACACTCGGCGCTCCGTTGCGTCGTGGCGTCGGATTTCCCATGCTGTGCCTCTTCGCATCGTTCGTGCACACGGGGCTGCACCAGTGGAGAGGAAGAGGAAAAGGGAGAAAGAGGGAATAGGCCACCGAGACACGTTAATGAGTTTTTCGAGGGACGTGCCGGGCGCAGAGACGATCGACAAGAGGCGGGAATTAGAGGTGCGAGAAAGCCACGAGGTAGGGTCGTTTGGCAACAAAGAAGGAAAGAAGTGAAAAGTCGGAATGAAAGAGAAAGAGAGAGAGAGAAGGGGGGGGAGGAGAAAGGAAGAGAGAGAAGACGGCCAAATCGTGAGAAACCGGGGAGAGCCGCTTGAGATCGATTCCCCAGTTTTAAATTTAAATAAATGCCAGCTCGCGTAGCCGATAAGGCCCTACTTCGCAATAGACGCGCGCAAACCCCTCTCGTTTTAGTGGCAATCTTTCTTTCCACCGCCGCTACGTACCAGTCGACTTGCTTGACAGAGACCTGAGAACATCCCCTTCCCTCTCCCCCACCCCAGTAAGGTCAATATTATCAGAAAATCTGATTTTCATTACTTGCATCTGTTAATACTTACATCTGCTGAAGATTTTCACGCCGTACCCGATAAACGCGATTTGATATAGCGCAGCGGTAGAAATACCGAGGCAAATATGTTCAACGACGTCACTTTATTTTCGTAAGCATACTGCTTGATACTATTTCATAATTATGTAGCTTAGAAAAATAATAGCATCTTGATATCTAATTTGATAATAATTAATATTTTGAGAGAGAGACAACACGCGCGTATATATGGTAATTACCTAACATTGTATTTATATAGGATGTAAATTGAGCTGACTGAGACGCGAAACTGGAAAGCAGAAATTATAGAAATGACGATCTGTTGCGGAGTAACAATTAATTTTAAATTTATCGATAGATTCGCGAGGGTTATGAAATCGCATTTTCGTCGGTCGGAAAAGCGGATGATTTCCGGGCTTTACTCGGATAAACCGAAATCAATGGATTCAAATGCCGATCTGTAATATCGGCGCCCACGTGGCGTACGCTCCAAGCAGAATTCCAATTTCCTCGGGCGTCGGACAATTAAATTACAATCGGCAAACACGATAAGCACGATCGTTCCGATCAGAATGGATGTTGCGGGGTAGCATCGTTTAAATCAAAATGTCCGACTTTTTTTTCGAAAAAAAGGGGACAAATAAAAACACTGTCCCACGCCACTCGTCGATGTAGATCAATACTCCTCGTATCGTAGAAATTAAATCTTGTTTCATCGGAGATACTGCGCTCGTTAATAGTTTCATACATAAATAATGCTATAATTGCCGCTGTAGTGCTATAGAATAAGTTGTGCATTTCTTTTTCTACGTGAAGAGAATCGTAAATATTTAACAAATTTTCTGAATAAACTCTTTTCCCTATACTGGATTTCTCGTTAAAAATCGTTTAGTGAAGAGTGCGAAAGAGCGATAAAAACACGTTTCGAAAGACAATTTTCTAAAACCAACATTTAGTTATTTGCGAGCGTACATTCATCTCTTGCACGTAATCGAAACAAACAGTATCTTCGCCGAGTTTTTCTACTATTCGGGTTAGAAGAGCGTAACGTAATGCGACAAAGAGACACGGAGTTAATGATCGTATACGCATCAATTTGCCACTGCTTTTTGTAAATTTACCTTTCAAGTATAAGAACTTCCATTCCCGCTCTCCCTTTTCATTAGCGAAATACATTTTTTTTTTTTTACATATTCACTTAGATTACGTTGAGAAAAAGATAAAGAGGTTTGACGCGCGCGCAGAATTCAAAAAGAACAAAGTTTTTCGCGATTGTACGACAATTACCAGCAATTGTCCCTGGTTTAGCAGTGGGGCGCCCTATTTCCCAGCAAGATTTTTAACAGCGGCAATAGCGACGGCCACCTTTACGTAATTCCGTTTCCGAGTTTGCAGGTGGCTTAATTTTTGCCGTAACACGTCTGTCGTTGCGCGCGCTCCGCTCCGGTGCGTCCCGCGGAGATACGGCACGGATTTTTCTCGTTGCTGATTTTAATAACAGATTGCTACTGGAGGCGAGGGAGGGAAACGCAGGGATGTTAGCGCCGGAACCCGAGGGACAAGGAGAGGAAGGAGAAAGAGAGAGAAGGATCGCGCCTGAGTCACTGCTTATACGTGACTACGGCGACGACGATGCCGCCGTCGTCGCCGCCGCCACCTCCGCTACCCCTTTTGCCACCTCGATATAACTCCCCCTCGTCCCCCGTGCCGCATTCTCTGCAATGTTTCCCCGTTACATTCTCTGCAAATGCGATACCTATACCCACCTACACGAACGGCGGACACGTTCGAATAAATTAAAACGATTCTTTCCGTGACCTGCAACCTCATTTCGTCCTTCGCCGTCTGACGGGGGACATCTTCGGCGACGGTAAGGACGATAAATAAAATTAGCACGACCCGTGACGGATTGCACCCGTGCTCCTGTACTACGTGTACTTGCGTGTGAATAGTTTATCGCGTCCCGTTTATTGCAAATAGATCGGGCCATTTATCGCGCTGATAGCTTCGCGAACGAAATGTATCGTGATAAACGACAATTCTCTTCCTAAGAAATGTATGTAATACAAAAGCATATGTGTTAATAAAAATATATGTTATAAATTGTATAGGTATATATATGTACCTATATAGGTTGTATAGGTATATATGTATATGTATATATATATATATAGCGGTAGCAATTCGGAAACACAGCAAAATAGATTATTTGTTTACACGAACTGTTGTTATTGCAATGTGGAATCCATTTCTAAAGCACGTTTCACATATTAAAAAAGTTACGCTCTGAACAATAAAAGTGAATACTGCATAGTTGCGCTTTTGCATCTCTAATTAGTAAACTGAAAAAATTAAATAATTTGAATGCAAATAAACGTAAAGCTAAATAAAACCGAAAATTAAGTTTTTAAAACATTATCTCGCTTTAATTTCGTTTGTGCTGAAAATTCTTCGGCACACAAGCGAACTCAATTAGAGTTATTTGGTACGTTGTGACCAAATTTAAAAAAAAAATCAAAGGTTGAACGTTTCTGGAACTTTATTCAAAAATTCTAGTTTACACACTCGCGTTTCTTAATGGAAATTTATGCAGAACGCGCTACACGTAATTTCAGCTTTCTCCCCTTCATCAACAAGTCCGTCTGTCCGAGTCGGAAATGGTGACTTTATCATCCTAAATTCGCGCTAACTAATGAGAGACGAAAATTATATTCTTTAGTAGGACGTTATTTTGCCGGAAATAATATTCTTTGACGAGACACGCATATCGTTTCGCATGCTAAAAAATTAAACTGCATACGTAAAAGTAAGCTTTCCGCGTCATCATAATTGTCATAAAGGACTGGTTAAAGTCAAAATCGTCAGGAATGCTGAAAAACTGCACAACACAAAATATAAATATTTCCTCAACGAACGGTAAAAATGCGACGATTAAAAAGTCAAAATTTTTTAATTAGAGTTATTGTTGGTATAAAAATCAAATATCCGTCGACAGTATTATGGGGTATATTGTTTTCGAACGTGTCATAATTTTGTAAGTTTATACAAGTAGGTATAATGCGCGTGGATAAAATATCCAAATATAAACACATATATATGTCCTCAAATATCAACACTTGCAGAATATTAATAATGGTACCAACGATACAATGTTTGCTTTTCTGTTAACTGTATTAATGGATGCAACAAGGGAGTTCAATTGTGTTTGCTGAAATTACATTCGCCGGCAAACAAATGCGATACTGCGATCGCATTGGCGCGTTTCACGTATTCGAGGATGAAAATATTTCGCGAGACGTTTGCAGACGTGGCGACAATATATTTGACGATAGCTTTATAATTATCATATTACAATATTGTCACGTTATGTACGTCAAGTTGCCGACGTAACGAAGTTACGAGGGATGAAACAGCGGCAACAGCAGGCAGGGTGAGATGAAAAGCGTATACAGTTTTTCAGACCGTAAACTTGTAATGTCATCAGACCAAGGATCGCTGGTAGATGGTTGTAATCTGTCTGACCATTTAATTAATCTCGGCTTGAACACGTAAAAACGCGCCAAGTGTTACCGCTGGCCTCCCAGCTGCAGCACTTGCGTTCTTTCCATCTAAAAATATGTCACCATGGTGTCGTCTAGTAATCATTGCGAAGGCGCTATCGATTTCTACATACTAGCATATAAATCGTAATATAGCCTATACATGCCGCTTTTGAAATATATATTCTCATACTAAAACAGTCCTATCGGAATTTACATCTCTCGGTAATATCTTGTATATTCGACGGTAAAACAAAAAAAAATTATACATAGCTATTTAAAAAAAAGGAGAATTTCATATTGCAAGTGAAACGTAAAAATTCACCTTGCAAAATATTAACTTGGCATATACGATCGATTCTTCGTTATACTACTGAAATTCGTGCCGATATTATTGACCATTGGAATATTCTGCCGTGATACGCAAACAAGTTATAATATGAAATGGCCACGGGTCAATGAAAGGGTCAATATTAAAAGTGTTTCTTTTGAATGAATGAGAACGATTGAAACGAGAAATTGGACAAAACCGTGTATCGTTCGATGGAAACTATACATTTCGCAATAAATACTATATATTATGACATTTTACAGCATATTTTCAGATTTTGCAAATATTGGCTACTAATCTTCAACACTGACTGTTGGAACAAATCTATTTAAAAGCAAAAGCGTAATGAGATATTAATCATTCTCATATGTAATTATTCTGTATAACTTTAATAAACAAGGTGATCAGTGATCACTATAGTGATGCAAATTGACTGTTACTCTCTCTTCCATTGACTGTTTATAAAACTGTTTGCAATAATAAAGAAAATAATCTTACAAAACTTTTGTTTTTAATGTTCTATAACATCCTAATTACGTCAATTCCAGTATTTAATTTATACAAATTTATTCACAGTGTCATTACGTCTAACTTTTTGCAAAAATATACAAAGCGGAAGCGAACATTTGCAAAGTGCACGTATTGTTGAACAGCGGTTTCTGCCAATTTCTTATATAATTTCCATCGACGATGAGTTATATTATACACAATCGTGGATAAAACTATTGCATTACTCGATCGTAATTTGACTTCAAAAGAGCCCAAGGTAATACTCGTTGACAAAAGGCTTTGCTGGTTACATGGTTGCAAATAGAATTAAAGGACACTTAAAAGGATAATCCGTAGCATATCCGCGTCGAGAATCGCGGCAAATACATCTGCCTCTTTCTTCATCGCTCGCTCTCGAGCAACATCTCAACCGAATCATAATTGCGACGTATCTCTTTCTGACGCTGTTGAATTAATTAGTTTTAGTTTAATTATATGGATAATCATCATTCCGTTTTCTCGTCTGTTCCCGCAAGATCTCCCGTGTGCAGCTCCGGATTGGCTTAGATCTTACGTGAAAACTCGAGGGAGCCGTTCTTAAGAATACGAAGATTATGTTTTGCATAAGCTCCGACAAACTTCCGCTCTTTCATCGCTCTACACTATCTCTTTGTAGTCGACTTAAAAGGCGGATGCAATTTTACTTTACGGATAATTAATAATTAAATATCGCGGAGCTTTCAAAGGTAGCGCAATACGGCACGGGATTGTAATCGTCCTTTCTTCATTGAGTATCACGTAATGCGCGTGTTTTATTTCTTTCTTATACTTGTCTTTAGAAACGAGTTCAGAAATTGAAACGCGCATCCGTGAACGTCTTGATAATCTTTGCATCTGTAATCGATCCCTACAGGTTTCTATAAGGTGGTCTTTATGAGGACACGAGCAAAAATCTGTATACGCGCAAAGAGAGGCATAAAGAGCGATCCACTTCGAAACATGCATCAACAGATACATGAACGGACCTAGAAACGGATACGAAAACGGAAGCAAAACGAGTGTCGTGGTGAGGGAAACCATGTCATAGAGGAGCTACGAGAAAGAGAGGCACGTGCCCGGTATTTAGGAGAGGCAGTAACGTAACAATAGGCAAGTACAGGGGTGGAAACGGTAATGGTGTGTCGCGGTTCGCCCGAGCTTACTTTTATGTCTCACCAGGGAACCACCGCCGTCTCTTTCTCTTCTCTTTCCCTCTGTATCGTCCCCCTTGACACGCGCACTCACACATGATCGTGACTTTCAACGCCCCTTTGGCTGCCTTTCTACCGTTGCCGTCTCTCTTCCTGTCTCTCTGTCTTTATCTCTTTCTCCCTCTCTTGCTTTCGCTCACTTGCACGCTTATTTTAGCGCAGCAGAAAGCAGCCCAGAGGCAAGAGAGAGAGAGAGAGAATGAGAGAGAGGTGAGAGACTCGGTAAAGCCCGCTTTGTCGTCGGTTTCCTTTCTATGTTATTAAATTGTATGTGTTGAACCCCTTTCTCCGAGCGTATTGTACCGACGTAGTGCAATGCCACAGTTGCCACTTAGAAGCTACCTCACAGCTGCAGGAGTCTATAACTTATTTGTCGGCAGGTACCTTTACTCTCCCGAGAAATCTGGTTGCCCGAAAATCTGGTTATGCGATCCCTTTCGGATCTTTTCTTCCTACTTTCTTTTTTTCGTGTGTCAATATCGTGCGATTTCTTAACGAAGATACATCTATTATTCGGATATATGACAAAACCATTTAAGACCAACTTTTTTAAGCAAATCAATGCTCAGTGATTATCGCAATAAGCTTTAATAGATTATATAAAAAGAAAATATTTTTGTGAATTTATAAAAGATGAATGAATTTAGAAGAACTTGCCAGAGAAGATGCTATAGAAAAGATTAATAGAATGATGCCGATACATTGTGACTATATTGTTTATAATACAATAGTTAGTCACGATTTTTCTCCGGATGGTGTAAGAATGGCGCGTTAAGGCCCGGACACATAGAAAAACTTAAGCAGTGAAACGTGGGCAGTAAGGAAATCAACAGTTTGGATTTCCTAACGCTTAAGTTATGTCTTAAGTTCTGAACTGTGATTGGCTGATTCGATTACTGCCTACGTTTCACTGCTTAAGTTTTTCTATGTGTCCGGGCCTTTAACCTTTGACAGATCATCGCAATTTGATTAAGCATAGAATGTACTTACAGTCGACCGACACTTTGATCTGCTTGCTAACCGATGGTGGTATACCGTTGCTGGCGATGCATAAATAGGCGCCCATGTCCAATCTCGAAATCCGCGCCATTTCCAGCGTTTCGCCCTCCCATTCTGGCACTGAAACAACGCAACCGTTCAACAAACATTACTTGTCAATCGACTGTAGTTAATTATTTCACATTCTCACGGTATATATTTTTAATTCCTTTAAATTTTTAAGAGAAGATTAATATATGATCGTTATTTTATCTATTGACACGAAGTCTCGCCATTAATTATATTGGACGTACCAGATAAAGTTTTGTTGATCGAAATCTTGGAACTGTCGTCTCGTTTCCAGCGAATGCTAGGCGTTGGGCTTCCGGTCGCTTTGCAGGTGAGACTTACATTGGCGCCCTCGCGAACGATCGCATCCGACGAACTCTGCGAATCGTCAATATTCGGCGGCACTATAACAACAAACATTAGAAGTCTTAGTTAGCTACGGATTGACAATACAAAATTTGTAGACAGAATAGGAGATGAAAGTGAGACACATAGGCAAGGCGCGTGTTGCAATTGCGTGAAAAAATTTAAAGTGCCATTATCCGTTAAAAATTAAGCGATGAGTAGTAAGCAGAAATGGCACTTTTCTATGTAATATGCATATACAAGAGACACATACATGTCATACATGTGTATTACAATATGATACATATATAGACACATATACTGGTTCAATAAATTTGTTGCTCTCTTTCTCTTTGCATATAATATAAATATATTACAGAAACGCGCTTTTTGATTGCATAAAGAGATAAAATGTATAAATCAGAATCACAGTATTATACAGTGATCGATTATTGATAACTCTTTAATTGTACCACGGCAGCAATATCACTGCACATTTCACATTTGTGTATATTGACCACGTCGTCACTGCTCTTGAATTAAACGGCCAACCACGTGTGTGTATGCATGCGCAAGAGGCGTATAATTCAATTATAATGTCGTCGTGGTAACGAATAATATTAGTATATGGACATACGTCGTCTGCAACGTCGACGTTGATCAACCTGGAAATGCAAGTAGCTAGGTTTGGTTGACATGTTTAAATGGACAAATATCGTGCTGCTTATATGCAAATATGACACATCAGCCGAATTACTCATCTTCCTCGTATACTAATTAATCAATCAATTTATGACAATCGACATATCAACGAAGAACACTCACGTCGCTCTAATGTGTTTAACATTTTCAGTTGTCATTATGTCATTGTTAAGATGATCGAATATCTAATCCATTTTCTAATTTTCCGCAATTCGGTGATATTTATGATTATATATGATTTATGCATTTATTATTATATAGTATTTATGATTATATATGATTTATGCATTTATCATGCGTGTACATAAAATGCATATTTTTTTTAAAATTTTATTAGAGAGTAACGTTATATTTATCATATTCTCCAATTCTTTATCATATTATAAATAATTCTTCTCAATTATGACTGAAAAATAATTTATTTCGATATTGTGGACAAACGAATATCTATTTCAATACTAAAAATAAAAATGTCAACTATACTAATACAAAACTTAATTAATTCAATTTAATCGCATTATACCGCAGTAATATTATTTCATTCGAATGAGACCATTTAAGAATAAGTCCGCCGCTCTTTGCAACAAAGAAGTCGGAGAAATCTAGGGCGATGTAGAATTATAAAATTATGGAATCGCGGACAGACAAAAAGAAGCTTTCTATCATTAGACTTAAGACTTAAAGTGCACTGGCCATAAGAATGGAATCATGCGAGCGAAACAAAAAAATAAGGCTTAGAACAAATAAGCCGCAGGATGGCAATATTAACTGATAGTGCTGAAATAACAGTGACCATTTTATATTGTACTACAAATGTGACAAATCATTTATAGATTCCATATATAACTTTTCCATACTATTCGTGTCTTGCAATCTGTAATGCTAAATATTCGAAAAGCTTTCTAATTATTCCTTATCTTTAGATATCGCGGATCAGTTCTCTGAAATAATTCAGGTCATTATGGTTGATTCTTGCAAGCAATTTAACCTGTATTACAATAGAATATACATATATCCAAAAAAAGAGATAGAAAGAGAGAGAAAATTAAAACTTATCACAATAGGCTATTCCTGATCATATAAGATAAAAAAGATATTATTTTATATAACTTTATATAAATGTTACAGTAAAAGCGCAAAATTGTGTAAATGTATACACTTACTAGTCAATGGTATGCATTTACGTGCATACATTGATTAGTAAGCGTATACATATTTACTGAATTAACACACTGACTGTGACATAAATAAAAATAGTAGATATAGGTATAATTTAATGGTCGCTTTGAGCTCGATAATGAAAATTAAATCAAATAGAATATTGCAATGTGCAATACATCCGTATATATTTCGACATAATAGGTTTTCCCTGTACTGTTCTTTACGTGTTTTCTTTTATATATATTCATTATAAGAAAAATTTTTATGTCGTATAATTTGTATTGTTATAAGTTATAACGATCAACTGGATAAAATGGCACGATAATTTTTAAACAAAATCAATGTTCAATCAATTAAAGAAAGAAATGCCATTTACGGTCCGGGGACTAGATCTTGGTAGCCTAAAATAATTTTGTATGAATATTGTATACTTTTTCCAAATTCAGTAAACTGCGCGCCGACCTTTTGTCGATCTTTAAAACACAGCTCCTAGTTGGAACAGTGAATCCACATTATACTTAAAACGATAATTAATCGATTAAAATTTTGATGCCAATAAGCATTCTTATTAAATCACTGTAAAGAATTTATTGCGAAAAATATCATCCCAGCCAGGGTTCGAACCTGGACCTCCCTACAGTCCGTGACTGAAAACCAAAGTTTCTTTCCTATAAAATTCGTTGCAACATACCGCATCAAATGGAATAGTAATCATTAATTATCTCACCAGAAAATGCCTGATATCTTACATCATCTAATTCTTATAATCGATCTCCGAACGAGAAAAAAATCCGCCTCTTTGTCCACCAACAGCCGCGTGGTCACCGCGTACGAGGGAACGCGGCCAATCCTATGAATTACCGCAGGTGTCCGCCGATATCCTGCATTAATGCTAATGCGGGGTGTTACCGAATTGTTGAACAAGGGCAGATTGAACGCGCGCAGGGGGGGGGGGGGAGAGGAGGGGTGCGGTCCGCCCTCACTCTCGCCATTCTGCACGCCGTTATACTGCAGTCGCGTAACGGTCTGTTGATGCATTATTCAAGCGCAAACGCCGCCTCTGCCGCGCGCGTGTTGCCGCGCTGTTGTGCGTTAACTTGTCCTAAACTCCGGCAGCACAACGTTCGGGAGACGTCGTCGGGAGGAGAGATCACTCGACGATGCTCACCGGAGACGGGAGTTTAGAGGATAAACGCGCGGGCAACCACCCTGATATTTCAAACGTGCAACAAAAATATGCGTTACGTACGTGTCTAAATATTCAAATATTGACAATTCTAGACAGGACACCGCCGCTTTTCCGTCGCGTTTCCAACATCTCTTTTGGGGATCTCCAGAAAAATAGAAATGTTCTTTTCTTTCGTAAAATAAGAAGTCAATCTCGGTTTTTCAATTCTTTTTAATAAGAAACAAATCTTATGGAAGATCTGATGGAGAAATGAATGATTGATGGAAACGCTATTTTAATGATGCTATGCTGTTGAAATTGATGACAATGAAAATTTTTAATATATAAATTAAGAGAATCTCAAGATTGCAAAAAGGTTTCTTTCCGCGGTGCAAGAAAACGTAATAAATTGAATAGATACGTTATAATAATAAATTGCTAAAATATGTTGTCATGCTATTGCTATAATCCTATTAAAATGTTTTGTCCCGGCGAAATATTGTGATTACCATTCAAAAGAGAGAATTATACTGGGATGATTACTGAGGTTCATTGTGAATGAAGTCATTGTAAGCTGTAGATTGCTAATTATAGCATACCCTTAGGGAATCTAATGTCATGTTCATATCGTATCCTACAATATACATTATGATATGCCTCTTGACTGATGTAAGCCGCATAGTTTATGCGCTTCATAACTTCATTCATGGAGAATATAACGCAGGATTTAATTACAAGGTACATTTGCGATCAACAATGTTCTTTTCTCTTATAAATAATTGTGCAACAAATATTATAATTATATAGGTATTTCAAGACATTCATCAAAAATATGCAAAAGGTATGTGAAAGTACTTAAAATAAAAATTGTTTTCAAAGAAAAATATCTAAGAAATAGGAGAAAATTACGTTATTATTTGTTTAAAAAAGTAAATAAGTTTTGTTTTATTTGTCTTATAAAATAGTCTTGAAATATATAAGAAAGATTTTGTCGCCATCTGTAGCTTCTGAGGAAATGGTTCGTATTTATTAATTTACGTGTGACATCTTATAGACATAACATAAAGAATTAAAAAATTGTTAGCAACTGTCAAAGACAGAGTGACACAGTGAGTGTTTGCTTTTTAATTCCGCCGCGGCTTCTTTACTGGTTAAGTAGGCCAACTTGCTTCTAAATCAAATAAAAGTAGTCTAAGCTTCTGATTTATTTAGGGGGATGGTATAGAGGCAACCGCGCGCAAGTGACAGATCGAAAAATCGAGAAAGAGGTCCAATAACTAAATAGGACAGAAACAAGAAACCGTATAATATCCGATATATGTGTACGTTCACCTGGTCACGAATTTAGCAAATACTTACTGTGACGAGGAATATCGATATTTTAACAGTACGATATTTTTGCGACATTTTAGGGACGCAAAATCCAACGTAAACAGTCTTTTTTAAATACTTTCAATTCTTCTGAATTCATAAGATTTATACATATGCATTAAAATGTGACACGATTGGAAAATTCATTTGCAAAAAATGTTTCGAGTTTATTTTTTGTCATAAAAGTGGAACAAGTAGAAAAATTTTATCATAAAAAATAGAAGAAATAGAAAAAAGAATAGAAAGCTACATTTTAAATCGTGCAAACGCAGACCTACATTGTAGTAGGTCGTCGTGCTACAATTAACCATTGTCCCCGATAAAGCTGATGAACCAGTGAATCTTACTTTTCTTCTGAAAAGGAATCGTTTAATCGGCCGGCCACTTTGCAAAATAAATCGGACGATTATCTCGCGCGACAAATGTGAGAGCAGATAATACCAAAATACATTGGCGGAAGCTTGTTACGCGCGCGATGTAGTCATAGCAGATCGCCATTGTGTCGGCTCCATCGGCATTATCACGAAGTGTCGAGAGCTAGTACCGCAAGGAGATCTTGCGTGTGTTTGTGCAACGGAGAGCAAGAGTCCCGTGGAAACAATTAATCTAGCCCTCTGATTACTTCACACCGACACATCCGTCCCCTCAACCCCGGTATCGTTGCTCTCGCTTCAACGGTGGCTGCAGCCGAGACGTCAAAACTCGAGATATTAATATGTTCTCTCGGCTGGCAGAAGGATGGCGACCGTCTCGAGAACTTATTGATATTCCCTCTTCTGATTAAATTATTATAGCTCTGTTATGCTTTTCCATGCAAAATTAGCAGGAACGGGGATACTTTCGCTCTCTAAGCATAAATCTGTTTAGACGGCTGCGATAAAATGCTTATGCTCCGTTACAAACTTCGTGACTTCGGTAAACTGACTCCATTACGCGAAATGAGATTTATTCGAAGTATCTAATGGATTCAGTACGATACGATAAAGCCGTAAATAACAATGGACCATGGCATGTTCTCTGCTAATGGCGCAGCAGAATTAACGTAAAACGTATCAGAATAGTTCTTATCTCCAAAATAATAAAATACAGTACAGTAACTAGCGAGAAAGCGAAAATCGTCTTTATTCGCTTACAGAAATAATTAATTTTCGTAAAAAAATTAACAATATATATGTATATATATGGCAATATATATTTTTAAATAAAACATGGGGTTCTAATCGCAAAAGGAATCAATTTTCTGGATTAATAAAATCTTTTCGCGATTAATAAATAGAGCTATAATTTGTTCATAGTTAAAAATCTAATATTTAAAAGAATAAGTTATATCTTAAACATTACATTCTACGTGTACGTTAATATATTCTGTTTCTAAAATTACTCTAGATATAAAATATATAATGCCATAAATTTAACATCACAAGAAATATAGAAATGTAGTTTAAGCACGATGTAAAAATAGATATTTCTTCCCTGATTGAATTATTGTTATTTTAATTTTATAAATTCGGAACAAAAAATCTTCGATATCACTATTAATTTGCAAAACGTATTTTTTATATATAAATTAGTAATTATGTAGGAATAATATCAAAGTATATTGTTCTCTAGATTCAAAGTGACTCACATGTATTTAACAGTCTACTTTGTACTAACAAGCAATATCAGTAATATAACTGTTCTTAAAAAAAGAATGCGAAATGATGATGATAATGAAAATATTAAATATTAGAGATATAATGTCAAGTGATTTTAACATTATACAAAAACCGATATATCGCATAAGCAGAGCCCCTTACCTACGACGTGTAGATAGCCATATTGCGTTTTGGCGGCGGCAGTGTTAATCTGGCACATGTACTTTCCCTTGTCCTCCTCGTGCACGTCGTTGATATGTAGGAACCAGGTCCTGTGCTTATCGTGCGACACGGATATTCTGGGGTTCCTGGTAATAACGTGATTCTGTACCGTCAGGATAGCGCTCTTGTCGAAAAGCATCCAGGCCACCTGAAACGAGATGGATATCACATTATACATCGTAAACGCAGTTTGTATATCGATTATTACGAAGTTGCTGTCCGTTCTTATAACAATATTCCGCAATATCATTTCCATTAAAAGTTATGCGTTACAGTATTTATAAAGCGCGTTATTTTCTGCCTTACTTTCTCATTAACGTTTAGATCTCGAATAAAGATTTCTCAACTATCACAGGAATGGTAAGATCGTAAGGATAGGTACATATGTATATTGTACATCTTTTTTAGTTTTTAGTGTTGCGCTAGAATTCAGGGAGAGTATGGCGAATAAAGATGTATAGTAACGATATAAAGGAAGGGAAAGAACAAGGAAATATAGGAATGAGATTCGCGAACGAGACGGATGATCAATGATGCTTTCAAGCATGGAGTGATCTACAAACCTACTATGGTTATAGATATTCACCAGTGGGATAAATCGCTCTGGGACTTCGAGGGCATATGTACTAACGTGCAATGTATATGTACGAGTATATAGCGCGTTGTATGATATGCGCTTGATGTTTTATACGAGCAAAGTTTTCCGAGAGCACACGATGACGCTGTGCAGACGAGTAAAAACTGGTCCCCGTAGAGAGAGGCCATTTCTCTCATTAAATAACCGCTTATTGAGAATCCGGATGGTTGCATTCTGCATAGCTCGTTGAATAGCGTCGATTGTTATTGCTGTTCGAAATATGTAAGTTTTCCAGCCTCTCCCCCGAGAGAAGGGGGGGAAATGGAATAAGAAATCGGAGGCGGAGATAAGTAGAAAGTATCGCGACAACGGGATACGGAAGTGCTCTGAGATATTTAGCCGATTTTCCCATTCACGACGAAGAAAGTGAAGACCGAAGAAAGGTAACAAAGGGAAACGAAGAGGGGGATAGAGAATAAAGAGAATTCTGATCTCTCATTCGCTCGCTGAGAAAAGTCCCTGGAGAAATAAGAAAGGGCAGCGAGTTCTTTCGCCCGAGAACCGAGGAATGTTGCACTTCAACATAGCCGCTCCCTTTCACAATGTGCAAATGCGCTGTTGTGCAGACAGGCTATATCGCGCTATCGTGATAACTCTCGGCGTCGCGACGCTAATCCGTGATGTTCGTGAGAGGCTTGCCAGAGCTGTACGCGCGACGAAAGTAAAAGAGAACGGCTCGTAAAGAACGTCATAATTTATAAAAATCACAATTATAATTATATTGTAATTAATAACGCACAACTATAAATATTGTAATTATAATATTATTTAAGCGGAAAGAATAAAACAACACGGAAAGAATAAACAACACAGAGGACAGATTTTCGAAACGCAATTCCTTAAGAAACGTAAGAGGATCAAGTCTTCACGGCAAAGCCACACATACTTAAGTGGATTTACCTTTTACAATCGATTAATGTAATAGGGGAACGAAGTTCTTCTACGGCCGTAAATCTCGAGGAGCATAACTATTCGCTCCTGACTCGGAACTAAGATCGTTTCGCAGTCGTTTCTCGCGTCTTCCGACCGTAACCGAATTTTCGTCCACCATTTATCCAGTCGCTCTTGCACCGGCGGCTGTCGGCGGTTATCTTCGCAGAGATATACGAATCTCGGCGGGGATTCCCGGCGTCGCGTCGGTGGGATTGCATGGATACCGAAAAACGCAGTTGACACTTTCATCATTTGCCTTTCCGCGGCAACGTATCAATTGTTCGAATTTCACGGTGACAACCTCGCATTGCGATTTCTATACAAATTTCTTTTTTGTTTAAACGCGATTCAATCTAGTTTTATATATTAAAATATAATTCTTCTAGACGTAATTTTTTTCCATTATAATGAGATAAAAATCTGCAGTTGAATTTATTTTATAAATAAACATTAAAAAATAAAATAAGGTTTGCTTTTTGTAACTGATGTATTGTATTAAGATAATCATTGCGCGATTAAAAACTGCTTTGTACGAACTTTGACTTTAAGTTAATACATTCAGTTAGGAAAATTTATTGAAAATAAGGCAAAATTGTTAAATGATGCAATACTTGTCGTACGTTTAAAAGAGTTTTCTCAACTTTGCAGCAATAATGTTCTTTCACAAATTCTTGGAGAAGATCCAAAGGAAATGAATTATATAAGGTTGGGCACCTATGCTCTTTACGGAACAATAAGGGTCCTTAGCTCGATTCGTTTGATCCTTCTCATTGGCATACGGATAATCGAAGGAAATACTATTGTATTCTTTATTTCCTTTGATTGCCATTTCTAATAGCAAGCATTGAACCTGCTTTTTTCTCGAGGTTCTTATTGCAATTCAATAAACACAAGAGAAAAAGAAGAACAAGAAACAGAGGAAAAATATTACAGCACGCAATCAGTCATGAGACAGAGAACCCTATTATTAAAAGTATAATTCTCAACGGCACCGGCGCAATCTCCAAGCAATGAGAAACCAATTTTTCTGCCTCTTATCGATTTCTGCTTCGTCACTTACGGTGACGACCCGACAATGTAAAATCGGTGTTCCGTTAAGTTTAAGACGCGACACGCAGGTGACACGAAGAGCTATGCGGAAAGCAAGTTCGAGTGACCATCTTTCCGACTCGTAGCTCGCTTTCCGATGCATCAACATGCAAGCCACACCAAAACTAAGATGGATGCGCGGGCGCGCGCGAGAGGGGTTTGCTCTAGGAGTTTGTTCCCCCAAGAACCGTGGCACGAAGCATTGATTCCTCAGCGTGAGAGGAGAGTTACAGCTTTGTTTACTACGAGGGCGACGAGCTCAGCGCCGTCCAGTCTGGCCTGGCGCTGGCTATGCTGTCGGTGTCTTCTTTTCTACCACGTTCTCCTTTCCTACCCCTCTCTTTCGACCCGGTCCGTGACTCCTTTCTCTCCTTCCCCTTTTCCACCCCACGGAACGTCTGGACCGCGGGGAGACCTATAGTTAACGTCAAGATCAACTCTCCTCGTCCTTTCCAACGTTCTTCTTCCACGCGAGTACTCCATGGCCCCCGCGTACGCAAACACATTCACCAGGCTGGGCGGTTTATACAGAACCGTGGAAAGCGAAAGAGCGGCGCGGCGTGGCTGAGCCAACCATCTCGCGCAACCCCTCCCGTCGTCTCTCATCCCCTTAGCCATTGTGTATGTGGAAAGTTGGACCACATTCCGGCTGAATGTATTACAACCACTTAACCCGCAAGCTGTCGAGACCTTCAGACCGGAGAATCCATGCGGCGTATGAACCTCTACTGAGGCTGATAGTTCGCTTAATAGGCACATTAAGCGCACTGATGGTTAAGCCCCGGTGAAGCGATTACATAAGTGATACTTTTTACATATAGAAATATCAGATTGATGCAAAAGGTTTTTTTTTGTCAAACTATTAAGTAAAGTTCAAAACAAAGTCAACAAAATCAAATTGGAATTGTTGCCACTGACTTCAATAAATTTCTTTTTATTTGGAAAGATTATCTTTTCATTCTTCTTTTTAAAAAGCTCTCTAAAAAAGTCTAACTTTATTCAATACGAAACTTGAAAAACAAAGAGTCTTCCGTCACAACTTAATATTATTTATAGTAATTTATACGTTTGAGTTTATTTATAAACTTACACAGAGATAACGGAGAAGGATCAACTTTCTCGAGACCTTGTTTTTCATTATTCCCTTTTGTTTATTTTACTGGACCAGGGGAGGATGCATTAACGTTTTGAATACTCACGTCGCATTACAGACAGTTTATTACTCTCGCGTACACAAATACTGCACTTGTCTGGACATTGGAAAATACCCGAATAGAAATTTACAACGTGTAAAACAGCGAGGAAAAGTCAGTTAAGTTTGCCGGAACTTTCGCTGTACTTCTCTGTATAAAATTGGATCAGATTAGCACTCAAACTGTCGAAAATTCGGGCCGTTCCCCCTGCAGCTTGATTCAACAAATTGACCGCGATAAATTGTCTCCTGACACACGATCGTTTTGTGCCGGAATTAGATTCTCTTACAGTTTCGTTTACACGATAACAATGTGCCAGGTAGGCATCAAGCGCTTTTCATTTACGTAAAATCTGGATTTCTTTATCTTTTAAATTAATGAACAGAGAGGTAATAGTGAGGTATGGTATGCCAGCTTGCGAAGCTTCTTCATTAGTAGACCCTTCTTACCTCACGCTTATACCACACCATGCAAGAACTTAGGACACCTTATAGATAAATGTATTAGGACCACTTATCCCACAAGCTGTCGGGTGCTTCGAGCTTGTAGACAACCTCTTAATTATCATAGAGCGCTAAGCCATTGCACAGACCGGAAGTACGACAGTACTGCCATGAGTGCTAAAAGCACCTGGAAACTTCGTGTCAAATATTGTAAATAGGCGAGAGTGTAGTCTCGCACCGCGCGAAATCCATATGACACAAAGTTTCTCATTAAACGAAAACAATATTTATATCACGTTAAATAATAAATGAACAATTAGCAATTTTTAGACAGATGTTTACAGAAGATTAAGACATTGTTTATACATAGCGAACACTAATATAAGAATAAAGAAGAAAAATAGAGAGTAAAATGAATGAAAAAATATAATATCGATATTAGTTTTGTCTTTAGCGTATAAAACTCCTTACTTAATAACTCACTTTGTTTAAACTACATTTTCTGTATTTAAAATGAGAAAGCTATGTATATGTTCAAACTTTGAGAAAGAGAAACGGACAAACTACAGAAGATAAAATTAAAATAAATAAGCTTAATATTTTGTAAGTTTTGTATAAAAATTTTGGCTTAGACAAAACGTTAATTATTAGGTATATACATATACAATATCAAAATTATATATTTTTTTATTTTAATCTGTCCTTAATTCCGTTATGCCTTCGCTTATATAAAGTGTTGATGTAGATGCATATACACACTTGTTTTAAAGCGTATATGCGATCTCGACAGATATAATATTTCATCCACGTAGCGCCTCACATTTTCATCAAACAACCGAGTGCCATAGCTGGATCATAACGACAGAGAACCGGATGCTGCTTCTTGTCAGCCAGGAAGACACCCGCGCTAGCGAGAAGCATTGCGGGCCGCCCTCGCCGCCCTCCGCTTGTCAACACGTTCTTTCTAGCGGAGTTCGAGCGTTCCCTCGGTTCCGCAGTGCCCGCCAGTGGAAACGCAGGGTGAGAGACGTGATTCAATTTAAAAATCATTCGCTAAGTGCTTGGGCTGAAATATCTTTTTTTATTCGTGAAAACACATCGCGCCGCGCTTCTTCCGGTACGGCCATTTAGCTCGCCGCTTTAATTCACATTGTCCTGGCGGACCCCCGTCGGTCGTGAATCCCCTTCGACGTTTCGACGCCGAAATATGGACGGCCGCTCGGACCACTCGCTGGCAACGGCCACCGAGTTGCGGTTTAATCGTCACGTAGTCCAACGATCTCGCAGTACGCGTTCACTTTGCGAAGAAAAACGAAAAAAATAGAATGCGCCGCGACGAAGTGTGTTTGTCCACTCACCAGCGAGAAACGTGTTATCGAAAACGTTATTGCGTTTAAAGAGAGCAAGCGAAAAAGTGTGAAAACAAATAAACGGCTGGATGTTTGATGTTCGACAACATCGGCAATCATTTCATTATTAAGTAGCTGATTCAATCGCGTTTATAATCGCATTTCTAGAACTAGATTATAAGATTGCGATTACGATTGAATGGATCAGTTTGGCATTCGTATAACTTCATATTTCTGGTACTTTAGAGATAAAGAATCGTATCTCCAGTTTTTGTCAAAATAAAGTTAATACTTTTTTCAATATATCAGGAGCTTAAATTGTATAGTGGCAAAGGATCTTATGTCCATTATTACTAATTTCTTAGATACAATGTTTAGAAAAAGTTATATCAGAAATTTCCATAGAAATAATAAACTTTAAACCCTCGGTTTTCTCTAGATTTATAACAATAGAGATATGATTCTTTATCTCCAAAGTACAGATTTATAATTGCGATTTAATCAAGGAGTTCGAACAAAGTTTATCCCAGTTTATCCTGATACATAGCCCAAGTTCTATTTCTCGCGTTTCAGTGATCGATTCTTGAGACAGAATTGTATATACATGCATGTATTAGGATAGATTGTAAATCTTTTACCATCGGATGAAAATTGCATATCACTTAAATGTGTCCCGAAAGTGACTTGAAAAGAGATTGCGTGTAATTTAAGAAAACAGATAACAATTTAAATATTCCGCTGAGAAAAAAAAATCATTCTTAAAAAAGTCTGATTTAAGATTCAAGAATAAATTTTTAAAGTAATCCAACCAGGACTTATGCATGAAACGCTATCTTCTCTTATGCTCTAACAATAATTGATGTCAGATAATAAATTTTCTTGTATTGCTTTTTTTTATTAGATAGTAAAAAAAATTTGCGATATGTACTTGTTCAGTCTTTTTAAAAAACTGGATATATCAACGATTATGGATATCAAAATGACTGTCAAGAGATTCACCTATTGAATTATTTTACATCTTAAGTTTCTTAGCACAAATGCGATTATAAATGGACATATAGCCATACAGCATACATATATAAACATCTTAAAACGCTGACATAATTATGTCAGCAATATCAAATCTAATATTCATATGGAGGTGTTTATTTTTGTTTCCATCAGAAAAATATAAATAATATATATCGGAAGTTTATTTTTATTATTATCATTTCCTTTCAATTTGTTACGTCTCAGAGTAGAAAGATGTGTGATTTAAAATCAAGAAAAATGAGATTAAACAGCGATATGTATGGCGATTTAATATTTTCTTTAATTACTAAAATTACACAATTTTACTTCTTACGATACAAATATGATATAAATCCACTTTTAGACGATCTATAACTAGCGTCAGAATTCAGAACATAGGTAAAATATATGTACCTATATTAAAATACATAGATATATATTTATAAAAATATATATCATAAAAATATGACATATAAAATTATAAATAAAATCCTGAAATCTGACACAAATTATAAATCATCTAAAGTGGGCTTAAAGTAACAATAATAAATTAATTTGCATATTTTTTCGATCAAAATGTGACGATTTTATTCTTTAACTAAATATTATATCTGATGGAGCTTTTTAAAAAGGATAATTAGTCAACCGTGTTTATTAAAAAAAAAGCTTAAATAATATGTTAAGCTCAATTTAAACAACATGTAATTTGTGTCAGAATTTAGGATAGAAATCTATTTATAATTTTATATACATAATATATGCATGTACCTATATCATATTAGGTATGTGTCACATAATGTATGAGAACTATTTGAAGAGGATCAGAATATTTTATGTGTACATAATATATGTATATGTATGTATATATTAAAATACGTATATCAAAATACACGGCATATATATAAAATTACAGATATAATTCTGTTCTGAAATCAGGCGGAAATTATAGATTGTATGAAATGGACTTAATACTTCACTAACACTAGCTAAAAGTAAAGTAATAACGTACATCCATTAATGATATATAAGTATCATTAATTCAACAAAAATTCAAATAATCTTTTCATCGAATTTCTTCAAACTCTGTCAGCAGAACAGAACGGAATCATTACCTCACATGCGAACATATATCACCACGAAGCGAAGTGTAGATAACGGCGTGCGATAACAGCGCGTTCGTCGTGGCTGACTTTGCGACACTGGGAGTGGGCGGCGCGGCGTGCATCTATTTTATAATACACGGTGAATATTTCGTAGCGGGTGACGGTTAACGGTTTTGGTTTACACGAGACGCGCTCGGTGCCTTTCGGCGTACGGCGCGCTGTAAACAAGGTCAACGCGTGGGGTGGGGGTGGGGCGGTGGGGCGCGTAGTGGCGTGAGACGCGCGTCCGGCGTCGTCTCATTATCTCTCGCGACGCGACCGCGAACGGTGCGAACGGGGAGAAGGAGCGCGATCATTCCTCGTATCACACGAACACCGTTCGCTTAATATAAGCGTCGATTGACGCTTTGTGCCAGGTAATCGATCGATAGCATTCGCTCGTCTAAAGGAATCGTAACGATAATTATAATAATGGTAATTATTGCTGTTGTACTCACAATCAAATGCCAGAGCGACTTTATTAACGATCGAATCGCGTCTCGAATCCGCCTCTGAACTTTCCTTTCCGTTTTGGTTTAAACATGTAATATGTGGATCGTCAAATTCTGAGTAATCGAGAGCCGTGATGTACTGCAACCGTATAAAAATAATATATGCGTGTCGCGGGATTTATGCCGAAAATAAATATGCGCGCAACGCGGAGTCTCGATACTTATTCTCTGTACGACACATGGCGTCGGAATGAAGTTGGCGTCATTTTCGCCTTTCTCGATCGTTATTACCAAATCTCGAATCGCGGATTCTCGCGGATGCGAAGCATCGACTCCACTCCGACACTCGCGAGTCGCGAGTCGAGTGGCGGCACTGGCGCTTTTAATCAGCAAGGTACAGTCGTAATTAACCCCGTGTATTGACAGTCGTTAACCGTGTAGTATAAAATATAAATTCGATGTTTGTACGGCGGTAATTTATTAAAACGCGAGCATCTGGCGAGACTCGTTCGGTCGGAGCTTACACCGCGTAGCCGACAAATGCGACGAACGCTGCATTAACGGATATTGTAAACCTCATGGATAATTACCTTTAATTTCGACCCGTGCGTGTTTGTTCTCTCGCTTATATCGTATAATGCGGAATAATGCAAACGCTCAACAACAACAATAAGTCCGAAACGCGAGCGTATAAGTATTGTCGCTCGAGATGCGGCGCGCGAGAGAACGCGAGGTAGGAACGGTTAAACGTTAATGCCGACATTGCATTGCCGCGGCGCGGGCGCGGCGCGGCGCGGCGGCTGGCACGTGAACTCGTGAACTCGTGAAGTTGGCCGCGCACTTCCCGAATTTCCAGTTGGCAGTTTCCACCGCTGTTTAAGATTCGCCCATTACGTTAACTTACGTTGCGAGTGTCGAGCGGATCATGGCGTCGCGTCGCGTCGTGCAAAATCGTGATTCTTTACTCCCCTATCGCAACGTGATAAAGTGCGCGTCGAATGTGGCTATAAATGTCACTGATGTCGGGAGTGCCGCGCGATCGTCGTACTTTGGTAATCAATACGCGTACTGTTAATTAACCTGCGCTGTCGCGAGTGTTGTGCGAGTGCCACAGGAAGAGCCAGCCACGGTACCTAGGTCCTAGAACGCGTGAGGAGGAGGTCCGGCTAGGCACATCGGGCCGGGCGCCGGCGGAGCAACGTGGGGTAACTCATTGAATTTATTTCACTTTATTTATTATGGTGCTTATTCATTATACAGGCGCCACTTCTAAAAAAAATACATAAATGTATTATAGATACATATTTATTTATATATGTATAACAGTAAGATTAATTACTATTACTTCAACAAATAGTAAATAGGTTAATAATCGCCACACTCTCAAGTAGAAAAAAAAGTAGAAGTGGCGCCCATATAATGAATAAGTCCTTATTTTTTATTTATTGTATTAACGGTCTATTCCTGCGACGGTTACATGACGTTTTTTCCATACGCGATTTAGTATCATTGTTGAATGTGACTTTTAGACATTTAAAATATTTTATATTTTAAATATTTTTTTAAATTTATCTTATAATTATACTATCTAATATATTTATAGACTTTATAAATAATATGTATTTTCGTAAATTGTATTATTGTTTTATTAAATATCAACTTGAAGAATAAATAAAATATGAGACCAATAATTATTTTTGATGTATTGATTATTTTGAGTAAAATTTAATTTGGAATATTTGTATTTTACAGATTAAAGTTTATATTGCAACTCCGCTACGCATCGTATCGGTGAGTGAATTATTTTTTATTGTATAACTTGCTAATGGATCTATGGAAATAGTATATTTTAACTACCTTAAGGTAATGATGAATCTATAGAAATAGTATCGTACAAATGTTACTAAAAATTCAAGTTATTTATGAATATAATAGTGTGACAAACTAATATATAATATTTCATAAATCCATTATCTTAAAATGGATGGGCTAGGACAAATTTGTGCAGATATTTAATCCTGAGATACTTATAGCCATCCGTCAATTTATTGTTCGTGTAAGAATGCACGATACGAAATTAGTGAAATTTATCAAATTAACATTGATACTTTATTAACCGATTTAGAAATTCACATTTTGATGCTTTAAATTATACCGTACAAGAGAATATTATTATAATTAAAATCATTTGAGGTTTATAACAAAATTAAATTCACAGTACATGTCATTTTATCATACATAAACAAAATTTTCTTTTAAGAATTGAGAACACCATGAGGATATTGGATATAATATACTATAAATCAGTTGATTAATTTTAGTATCAAATACGTTATTAAACTGAGTTTATTACTTACAATTAGATAAATTACGAGAAGCAAAAAAAACGGAAAAAAGTAAAATATATTGTAATTGTTAAAATACAAAGTTTATGTTTAATTTTCTTTCTGGTGTTCACATTTTACGAACAATAAAAATCGAAAGAAAACATTTATATATATTTTGTATATTTATTTACGTAAAATAAAAATAAATCGGTACATCTATAGAGCACATTAAATAAAAATAGTAGGTACGTAGTAGGTACATATTTACGTACGTTTATTTTTCTTTTTTTCTCTCCCAATTTTTTTTTTAATTGAAGGATTCGCGCGCTTAAGGCCTCTCTATATCCTTCCAGGGTTAAATATTGTACAAATTGATGCAACAAAACGATAGAAAATTTTTTAACGTATGTTTTACAAATACAAAGACGGTAGAAAATATTTTAGTCGAATAAAATATTCTAATTAATTTATTTTTAAAAAGCCTGCTGACAGCTATTAATTTTATATATTCTTACAACGTACCACTTCTATGTTAATTTTTCATAGCTTAGCCATCCATATTTATTGACAATATTATACATATAATATTTAAAACCAAGTAAAATGTTAAATGACGTAAAATCCAGTAAAAATGAAAAAAAGCTGTTTATATAAAGTGCATCTCATGAGAAGAGATGTTGGTCAGTTACATGTACAATTATATTTTAAAATACTTCATATTGACATGACAATTAATGAGGATGTATATTAAAAATGCATAAAATTTATACGAGCAACTATACTGATTTTACAGACGCGCATAATTTTTTTCGATTGTTCCAAAATATACAAATTGTAAAAAGAACGTTGAATTAGGTATGGAAATATTCTTTAAATGCGCACGCGATAGTTTTCCGCTTATAGAGATATAAACGTTGCGGGTAGACATATATAGAATAGAATCGTTGCCGTTATTCCACAACGTCCTGACGTCTCCATTCGTAAGTTATGGGATTCCAAAGTGCAAGAGTGAATTCCGCCACTTGGAGCAAGATCAGCGGCTAACTTTCACGCACCATCCGTAAATCCACTCTTGTACTTCGAAACTCCGTAACTCACGATCGGATCATCGGTATGATACATTATGGTGTGCCATCGGGATACCCACTATGATCTCTGGTCTATGACTTCTACCTTCTACAGCGCGCTAAAAATACGCGCTCCAAGAGAATGATATGTATTCGCCGGCCGCTGTCGTCTCCAAAGTGCATTTTCTCACATTTGGTAGTAAAATCAAATAAAAAAAGCAGAATATTTGTAGCCACATCGTGATTCACGATATGGGAGAGAATCGTTTTTATTTGTGTGATCGGGTACAGGCAAATCGATAAATTGTGATCGAAACTTATATGTGTAGTTATTACGTATTCGTAAAAGCTAACAAACAAACGGACGGAAAATATTTCGCTAAGATATTAAAAGATTTAATAATTAATACTGATCATTAAAATCAAATAAACTTACAATTATTTACTTTAAACAAAACATTAAATTGCAAATTATACTTTGTCTGTTTGAAACAAATAATTATTAGTTCCCATTAGATGCCGTGTAAATGTATAGAAAAAATATCGTTCACCCTAAGATCGATCTTTCTTGTCTCTTATCCTACGTGAGGTTTACTTGCAAAAGCTTAATAGAATAAACTTGAAGAAATCCCCGTATGTATAATATTAATACACTTACGACTATATAATATCAGAAACGTTAGGTTCCACGATCGATTTTACATTCAACCAATATTGATATTAGATTGGTTATTCATACTGCTTTAGCATACAACTGTTCAAAGGAGCGACATTATGCGCGCCGATATAGAGCTTACATGTACAGAGCAAATTATCGAGTAATATTGTATTTAATTATTAAAGAAGCTGCATCGTAATTTCTATTCAAACTGTCGATTAAAAGCTGTAGTATAAATATCTAAGCTATAGAGGAGTTAATAATGCTAACGCACGTGTGCTTATGCACATATTAGTATTCGAATTTTATGGAAGTTGTATGTCGTGCACCTAAGATATTATTCATAGGAATACCCACAGCTGATTCATGGTAGCACAATTACTAACTGCAATATATTACATAAACAAAAATGTTATAGTAAATAATAAAATATTGGTTATTTTCAAATTTCGTTATAATAGAGCCATATAAAATTCAAATAGTGAATTTCTTAGACCTGTAATTAGATAACTCGTATTTATTTATCATTTATTTAATTTAAATAAGTCGAAGTTTAAGTTAAGTTATGAATATAATGAAATAAATAATTCATTCTTCAAAACCATTATTTCCATAAACTTTTACGATAAAAATCTTTTTTATTTGTATTGAAGATATTACAAAAACAGACGTGGAAAACATATCGTGAGATATTGTTTAATTCAAACATGGGATCAATGAAAACAATTTGTTCTTTTGTGTTCTTATTAAAAACAAAATATTAAATAAATGCAATATTATATGGATTAGAATTGCTTCGAAACAAATTTATGGGAGATTCTATTAATATTTTTGAGTATAAAACCGTTTTTAATGTACCTATTGACTCCTAACGTACCCGCATTGACAAATGATTGTAATATCCAAAATTGCAATTGTGTGTGTGTGCAATGCTTTTTATTACTGCCGTCAAATTGTTAAGAATCACGTGTGTAGATTTAATCCACCGAGGCAAAGCAATTGCAATATTACATGACACATCACGTAGCCTACTAGACGCTGAAAAATTGTCATCTGCGTCTTAGCAGCTTGAATTCCCAAGCCGCACGCGAATGCACTTTAAGTGATTACAAAACTTCTTTCGCTCGACGTGGACTCCCCGTCTTCTTGCTACGACAAAGTTTAACTCATACTAATTATTAGCATTAGACGGAGGAACGCATTACATAAATCATTATATCAGGCAAACAAAAGTAAGACTTCACAGATTTACTTTATATAATTTCTTACAAAGTTCAGTTGGCGAAACACAAACGTTTTATAAGAGATGAATCATTTACATACTTTAATCATAATATACATCATCAGTACATAATATACATTTTTTAGATTGACATGTGCATTGTGAGATCTTGATTAGTTCACGTTTACTATTTATCTATTTAACTGTTATGTATGCCTTGAGTTTAAAACAGAACACTAATTACGGCTCTGCCGGCTGAAAGTTAACTCGTCGAAGGTCCAAATTTGGCAGTTTAACGAACAGAAATATATATCTATCTGTTATTCAAATACACGTGTTCAGTAACTTGCATTCGTTTAACGATACGATTTTAGAGAGCGATTGATTCATTATTCATTACGCGTATTTAACTATCACAAAAAATATGTCATTATTTATTATTCATCCTTTATAACAACGTGGCAATTATATTAACTTGTTTTAAATTAACACTTTTACTCACATTAATGTCAAGAGTAGTAATTTTGCAAAAAAATTAATAAATTTATCCTTGTGTACCTTACGGTTTAATATTTAAACCTTATTCTTTTAAACCACCATATATAGCCTTACATTTATTAAATATTGTTTCCAACTACGAAAAACAAAAGAACGAAAAAATTGATCAAAGATTTCCTATATATTTACGTACAAGACTACAATTGTATAACGGAGAAAGCAAGAGGAAAGGGCGAAGAACAGGCGCGACTAAAGGAAGACCGCTCGGATGTTGCTTCCCATCAGCCAAGAGAGTGAAGGTTAGTTGTGGTATACGTTTCTCTAGTCAAGGCACGCGCAACGCGTAATTGTAAGGATGTCGGAGGGCGCGCAAAATCGGAGACGTTAGGTAGCAACAGAGGGGTAAAACGGGGGCAAAAGAGAAGCAGCTTGAAAGCGTGGTGGAGGTGCGCCGGTGCTGAGAGAGAAACCGAGAGAGGAAGCCGAGGTCATTCGGCGACGATAGCCGAGCGGCAGACGAACAGACGAAAAGGTGATGTCGACACGGGGAAGACGCGGGGCTGCGGCTCATTAAACCACCCTAGTACTTACGTGGCATACGAAATCAGCAATAAAATCATCCCTCGATCATTGAGGTGATAAAAGTATGCTTTACCAATACGATGTGTGTGCGAACAATTGAAAATGAAAATTAACCCAACAATAATTGTTAGCAAAAATCCTTACTATAATAAAAAAAATTTTTTAAATCTTGAAGTTAAAATTAATAATGTAAATTAAAACCTGGTAAATCTCCTCTGCTCACTTAAAATTATATACATATGTATAGATGACATTATTTCATTGTCCTGCTGAGTGCAGCAGTAATATTATTTCATTTCTTATTATCTGCATTTTGTGATTAGAAAATGTAAATGATATAAATTTCAAAATTAGAATTAATAAGATGTACAAACACTTTAAAGGTAGGCTTGAGCAAGTACTAAATCGTATTTTCGTTATCAATTTAGACAAAAATGTTGAAAAATTAATACATTAATATCTACATATGAGAAAAGAAATCTGTTATACCTCTATAAAATTTTAGACGAATTGTTAATTTTAACAAGTGTCTGAAACGTGAAAATGTTTGTTTTAAATTTGTAGGTACTTTAAAATAATAACTGAATCTGTTATTTTTACTTTTGCTTCAGCCTCGGCTCCAGCCTATTTCATATTTCATGAAATGATCATTTTTACGAAGAATGTCTCTCGGAGTAATACGCGACTGTGGAAAGACAGCGAAAGAAAGAAAGACTCGAAACGCGATACCGATTATTTAAGGATTCTTGCAAAGAATGAACATAAAGTCAAACGCAATGCATCGCATCGGGATAAATTTCCGCGGCCGGAACAACTGAGAAGAGATAAACGAAACTCCCGTTCATCCGTACATAGAGAACTAATAACGAAGTTTAAGAACTCCATAACTCGGCGGTAAATATTACAGTCGGCATACCGTTTTGTAGCAAAGCTGAATTGTTCCGCTCTTAAGTAATCTCGCGATTGCTCGTGTTCGGTGTGGAAAATGTTTACAACTAATTTCGACACATTCCGCGAGGAAGAAAAGCGCGATAAGAAATAACTCATAATTTTGTCAGTTTCGGTACCGTGATCCCTATACAATACTCAACGTTTAAATACACTTCACGAAGCTAACGTACGATTTTATCTCCGGTTAATTAAACGGAAACAGCTATAATGAATGAATCTCTCGGTACAAGTGCCCTAACCTGCTTCCACAAATCTGTCTGCATTTTGTCCAATTAAGTTTTCACTCGCCGTGCTTTACAATAGCGTCTCGACGCTAATTTTACGCCATCGTACGTGTCTTTTCGACTGTTTCGCCTTTCGGTTACGGAGTCACGCCCGCCCGTGTAGTGGCGCATAGGGATAACTAGTTCATTTCGCGAGAGCGCCGCAATTTGCCCATGTACGATAATAAACTAACAAGAAGGGAGAAAAATCATTGAGATACCGGGAAAAGAACCGCGATTTATCCAAGATCCGAGTGCGCTGTAATAACAAAAAAAAAAAATAGAAAAAATAATAGAAAAACAGGGGGAAAAAAAAAAGAAAAGAAGCTCCAACGGCAACCTTAACTTTTCCACGATCGACGATGCTCTTACAGTCGAGCCACGGCACTGCGCAAAAAACAAACTTTCGAACAAAAGTTTTCCTTAATTCCGCCCGCGAGTTGTCGGACGTACGTGACGAGATATTCCCTCTGGCGTCTTCCTAGGACAGAAGCCACGAACCTCTTCCTAGGAAGGACGCCAATTCCCTGTGCCGTCAAGAGCTCTGTCCTCCGAGACAGATGAAAAACGAGTGTCTGAGGAGGATGGCACAGGGTTGACCCCTCGAGAAGGATAGGATATGAAAGGGGATAGGCATATGCACGTGGAATAATTCAAATTCTTTTATCGCGTGTATGTTTCGATGTTCGAAAACGCGATATATAGACCGAGGTTTACTTTGCGAGGATCGCAAACAATGTTCCAGAAATAACAGGGCAGGAAATCTTTCATCACGGAGACGTGCTAATTTAGTTTTTTCAAATGCCATTGTGGTATAAAAAGAAACGTATCACGTACTCGCGCACAGGAAGATGCATTGCATAATTCAATCGCGAAAAACTGCAAACGGAAGATACCTCTCAATATTTTTTTTTCCGTTTCTGTCACTGTTAAAGCGCTCAATCGAGTTGAGATCGGTTCTCGAAATAAGAAGCAGAGATGCTCCGGTATGCGCGGAATAATCCAAGCAGCTCTGCAGCCGTGTCGCCTATGATCCCTTTCTTTTCGCGAGCGCCGCATCGCCATTTCCTCTCGTCAGCGCGCGCGTCTCATCCCTCTCTTGACTGCGCGTGGGAAAACAAACGGGACAGACAAGTTACAGCGGGGCAGCCGTATAGCAATGCGAGCGGCAAACCGGGCGAGGCGTTGAGGTATTTATATTGGCTTCTCGCGGCGTGACAGTGATCTACTGGGAATTCGACCCCCTGTCCTTCTCCGCCCCTTTGTCCCTCCTTTTTCCGTCTACGCTCCTCCACTTTTCCACCACCTCTAATTCTCTCTCGCTTGTCCCTCTATCCGTTCTCTTTTGTCTCTTTCTCCCACTTGTTCTTTTTCTCTCTCTCTCTCTCTCTTTCTCCTCCCCCTTTTCACACTCGCGTTCCGCCAACTCCGTACCGCTCATTCCCTTTGACTCTTTCCACTTTCTTTCGCTCGCACACCATCAGGCATCGTCGCTGCCATTTTCGCGACGTAGAATGTCGAGGAAAACCAAGCTATACTCTACACTCTACGGTGTCGAAGTAATAAAAGGCTGCGCCGATCCTAGACAGCTATTAGGCCGTAGCGAACTACGGGAAAGAGAAGGAGGTTCCACCGTCCATCGGTGTGTTACAAGGACGAAAACAAAAGAGACCAACTTACGGTGCCTGATGGTCGCTATCGAACATATTGCCACATACGGATATACCTACCAGTTTGGCGTGCGGTACACCGGACCACAATAATGTCAAATGGAAAACTTTTATCGTCGTGTTAGGATAGTAGAAACAGCAGATATCATGTTAGTGGGAATTATTGGGAGCCGCGATAATATTGGGAGTGCAACGTAAGGATTTCTCTCGAGAAAAACTACTTGCAATACCTTAATAACTCTCGCGCGTAAGAAGAAATAATTCCTATCAATAAGAAAAAAAGATTTCTATCTATACCGCGAACGGAAATATTAATCGTTTTGAAATTAGCACCGCGTAAAATATATAAAAGAGAAATAATAAATAAGTGTAATAAAATTATGAATTTACTGTATAATGAACTATGAATTTTAATGATCCATGGTCCATCTTTATCATAGTATTATCATAACAATAAAATATGTAATTATACTCATCGCGCTTGTTACTTGTTTTTAGTGATCGTGTTTCTCTGTTTAACGGAGAATCCAATATGGATTTATTTCATTTCGCACAACACGCCGTGAAAATGAATTTATAAGGATGGATGCTAAAATCGTTGCATTCAGCGCGTAAAAGAGAGGAGGGTGCAACCGGATGAGCCTACGCTGCCACCAAAATAGCCAACCATAAAAATGTCCGATGGAAATGCAATTAAAAAATTACTAGCCCGTATATATCCACTCGGCGTTGACCTGTCGGACGCTGTTTTTTTTGGTCACAACAAATCGATTGGTATTAACAGCGACATGCTTGCGTATATTTTATTATTGGTAGATATTATATGGAGATGAGCGATATTTGTAAATTTTATGGCAATAGGCTTTGGTATTCTTACACAAATCAATATCAATTTATCTATTTTGAAATTAGAGCGAAAACACTTATACAGTAGAAATCTCTCTACAATTAGTATAGATGATAGAGCAAATTATATAAAAATTAATAACGTGAAAAACGTGAAAATGGACGCAGAGTAAAATTGTGACAGTCGAGGCGCAATAAAATAAAATTATATAAACAATTTCTCTTGATTTTATAGACAATTGGAAATCGAAGAGAGAGTCGAATATCATACCTATTCAATGAATTTTATTAACGTGATTTCTGTAGCAAAAGTACGATTAGAGATAGAATTTTTATCGGAACGACGTTTTGTCCTTCTTTTTCGGGGGAGAGAAAGTTGGAACCGCATCGAGACTACCAAAGAAAGAGTAGGAGTCAAAGGAGCGGAAAAGGACGCGCGGAGATAGAATCGAGAAATCGGGATAAAGAAGGAAGAGTGCAACGGTATCCGAATTGAGAGAATTCGAGCATCGCTATAGAGAACGTGGGCTGTTCGAGTTGCAGGGATGTCGCGTACAACTTTACCAATATCCAACACAACAGTATGAGAGAGAAAGACAGAAAGAGAGAGAGAGAGAGAGAGAGAGAGAGAGAGGGAGAGAGGGAGAGAGAGAGATAGAGAGAAGAGGGAGGGAGGAGGACGTGTGTGCCAGATGATACGTGTGTATACTACATGCCGAAGATCTCGTTTGGTCGGTGTCCGAATGGACGATGAATTTACACGAACGGCGAGATATCTGGGAAACCTGAATACCTAACCGAGTATGTCGCTCCCCGTGTCCAGACATCGATCGGGGATGTATGCGGATTAATACATCGCGATCGCTGCCGGAGGATAGCGGACGATTTATCGAGAACTGCGAATAACTTTATGCGGACGCCGCGCGGCGATTTCCAAGCGAATTGCACGATGCTTACTATAACATTGATTGAAATAAGGACAGGTCGAGGCACGGATTCGCGCACACTTGCAAAATTGCGAATTTTGGAGTTATCTAAACTTATCCCAAACTTCTCATTCAATTAAATTCGATTGGACTTCAAACTGGACTATCGAGCGTCTTTATTCCAAAAACTCTCTCACATCTCGCTAATAATGTACGTGCGGGATGATGAACATCTCGGACCGCGGCTGTAAATCAAAATATTTGTCGATGTTGTTTTCACGACCGAGTGGAGCAGGCGTGTCCCAAAGTTGCGTCTAGTGTCTACCGTTGTTGTTATGAAAGAGCGGGAGAAAGAGAAAGACATACGAAAACAGCTACAGGAAGAACGAAAGTTACGGGATAACTGTTGCGAGACGCGAAAGAGGCGCAGTCGAGCAGACATTTCCTTCCATCGGGGGTGATTTGAGCTACAGGATGTCGCGCGCAACTTTTCCAATATCCATCAGGAAGGTACACAAAAATGCATATAGATTGACACGTGCGAATTTACACGTACAACGTATGAAGTAATCGCGCGATTTCTTTCTAACGAGAAGTTCTCGGAGAAGTTACTATCTGTCACTCTCTCACTCTCTTTCTCGCGATACCTTCTAAGTTTCTTTCATTTCATTCCGTAAATCACGATCTCGTGCGCTTTATGCTCGAACGCGAGATAAAGGTGTTTCAAAACGCGAAAGAGAGAGGTGATCCCCAGTTTTCGTCTTCTGCGCAAACACATTCTCGTTTTGCGTTAGTGCTTCACCAAGAAAGCACACATTTACATACTTCGCAACTCCTCACACAGATTCTGATTTATTCAGAAACAAAATAGGTACTTTTAATTCGTAGGAAGAGTTCTCTCTTTTTTTTGTCCTTTTTACATATTTGAGATTATTATGTACAAAAGTTTTTTTTAAGCTTTTTAAATAATTATCTTGTTCTCTATTACTTTATTATCATTTTGTACACAACATTTACGTAAATATGTTGCTAGATACTGAAATAGAATTTAAGCAATACTACGTTCATTTAATTTTTGAACGGAACATCGTTCGTTTTCTTCTTAAAGCTTGACCCACTTCGCGTGATATCGTGATTTCACACCCTTCATCTTATTATCCTGCACCCCATGCATTTTATACGTGACCAGAACATCCAAATAGCATACAAAGAAACCATTAAATGGCAGATAAACAGCACTCGTTCCCGTGTCTAATGGCTCTCATACGTCTCGGTCATATTCGTTCCGCGATCCACATGCCGGATACGACATATATCTGCGCCCGCGGTTGTAAAACGCGATATGAATATTTACAGGGATGTTGGTAATGATTACACGGCGAATACATGGATCTTTCTACAGATTTGGCAGCCTCAAAAAATTTATCAAATATAGTTCAACCCGCTGTTATTCACGCAGTTTTTCTTAATATTCTACTCACGCAGAATATATTTTACATCTCAACGTTAGACATATATTTCCATTAACGTTTTACGATTCGATAAGAATTGCTTTTGAATTAATTTTAATTTAGAAACGTTTCAGGTAAATAATTAATGTGCCATTGAGAAATTGATATTTTTGCGATATTTTTACAATTCTCTTTTATCGATTTTTAGATTATTTTATATAATTCGTTTATTCTTTAAAATCAAAATCTAAAACCATCGGCCATGTTTCATATTTTATTAAATTCTACCACCTCTTAATTTTGACTAATTAATATGATAATTTTGACTAATTAATGTGATAAATATTAAACTACAAACATGACAAATGATATGTACACGTATATCATTAACGCGTACAATAGCAGTTAATTACAGCGTAAGACAGACCGTAGCGAATAAACTACGATCAAAATTATATGCCTTTTATTGCACATTCGTGACTTTTGATAATTAATAGTGTACGAATTCGCATGTTCGCTTTTGATCATTAATGATTCCGGGATTCCATCTAAATGATATTCAAAACTGTCTACCATTGAAAAAACTCAATTTTTTGCAAAGAAAGTGATGAAAAGTGTTTGTAAAAAAATAGAGCAGTACTTCTGAAAACAATACCCTCGAATATCTCATGAATCCTCATAATTTTCATCTCGCACTCCACGTTCTAAAATATTTGATCGGTTTCTCGCGCGAACACTGGCAGTAACAAAAAGTACAAAACATATGTATCTGAAATCGAAACCCTCCGATCTTTCGGTGTAAAAAATATCTCGTAAAAACGTTGATATTTTACTTGAAATAGGTTCGATAAAAGCTGGCGTGATATCGATATCTGACAACTGATTTTTTTCGAATTTTTAGGAATATATAAAATTACACAAAGAATAAAGCAAAAAAATATTAAAATGACGAATTAGACATTATGATGCTCGTACCGTTTACCTACTATGTAAAATGTGCGAAATATGAGCGGGTCCTTATCCAGCGAATGAAGCAAACGAATCCAGAGGTTAAATATTGATTTTCTGCCCGAGTGTTTAATCTCGTTCGCTGCACAAAATCCGTAAATTACCGTGGATTCGATAATTATTTCTCGATGAAATAAACCGGAAGTCGCGATTAGCTGATTGGAAAAATAATAGTGCAGGTGTATCGGCGCACGGAGTTGCTAATTATATTTTTATTTCGTCGCGGCTCTTTACGAAACGACGACGAACTTCCGCGAAAATATGTGCACACTGCGTGTTGACTTACGTCTGTACTGAATATTCGTAAAATTGTGTACAACACTAGTGTTTTCAATAGGACTAAAATCAAAACGCATTTGGCAAGCCGAGTTCGCGACCTATATTTGAATTATCAAACGGCTTTTTCCTTTGTAGCTTTTTCCTGCACTTCTCAATTCACAAAGCACGGAAGCCGTCCACGAACGATTTAGTATTGCAGCATTTTATGGCTGTTAAGTCAGTCCATCAGTCCAACATAATTTTCAAGTACCGCGTAAGAGAAGACTTTACGGCGGGTAGACTTACGAACATAATTTTTTCACGAGGTTCTGAACTTTTTCATTAAACTCTTTACGTTAGAAATATAGGCGCCGATATAACGGTACGTATCTATCGACGGTTAATTATAATTTTGCAGTTATTTGAAATAAAATAATGGTAAATTGCAATTAGAGCCCGGATGAGGGCTGCAAAGTGATGTACCGTTCGTGCTGAGCATCACTGAACGTTGAGAGGTAGTGATGAGGAGTAAAACAATCGTAGTACAGAGTGGGGAAATGCTTTGGGCATTAACCGCTGCTGCGTATAATCTTACTCGTTTAGCGTTCAGTGACGCTCAGCATAAATGACAAAGCGTTACAGCCCTCATCCGGGCTTTAATTATAATATGTATGTGAATGCCTCTCTCAAAAAGACAGAATATCCTATTAATGATAGATTCGTTATTTGCTATTTGAAATCAATTTTATTTAAGATATCAAGAAAAATCATCATTTATCGCAACCCGTGGATTTTTAGCATAAATTGTACAAGCTTAAAGTAAGCTTATTAGAAAATTTTATTAAAGCAAATAATATCTGAAATTATATTAGAAACCACGTGCTAATAATCAGAAAATTATTAATAATTCAATATTTTTGCTGAAAAGAAATTAATCTCAAAAAGATCAGTCATTAAAAAACATTTTTTTGAAATATGTATATTATACATATATATAAAAATTGCTTTTATATTCATTGAATTATTAATTTGTGCTTGCCTTCTCATTTTTTATATAATTCAGAGTCGATGTTTTAATGATGCGCAAAGAGCGTCTGTTTAATTAAATAATTATATTCTCTTACATACTTACACTTTTAGTAGATTACGAATTATGTAAGAAATCTAATCTATTTTATCTGAAGTTGCTGGATATTTTAAACTACTTGTCTATCTTTTTTTCTTTCTCTCTCTTTCTATCTTCATAACTCAAACACTTTACGCTCGTTTGTGTTGCACATTTGCTACGATCGTAAATCAGAAATCAGCTCCAACAATGAGGTTCTCTCGCATCGGTACAGAAGGAAAACACGATACGCGTCTTTTTATCCTACTCTCGCTGAGATTCGATAAATTTTCTTCGCTGTACAGACAGAAACCGCCTGCACAATTTCTGTCCAATCAGGGGCTATACGGAACAGAAGGAGCCAAAGAGGAAAAGCAGAATAGAATGGAGGGACAGACGAAAACAAAAACATTATCGATTAAAAAATCACGCAAGCGCCTAGAAAATCCTGCTTTATTTCGCTTTTAGATAAAAGGAAAAAATTGGTCTTATAGAGTAGTATGGATGTATAATCTATAGAATAAGCTGCAGAAGTGTCTCGAGAATATATGTATAATGAGGATCTGTGAAAGGTGGATACAGTTCGTGTGAAAAACGTAGTGAAACCTGAAAGGTTACGTATTTATGATCGATAGTAACTCTGTCACTGCGATTTATCGCATCCTCTCCATTCCGATCCGCTCTCTTGTTCTATTCGCTTCCTCCTTTATAGATTTCGATTATTTTCTGGTGTTCAATCATACTACGAAAACAGAATTGCAAAAATCTACTATGTCCATACTCGTCATTTGTTATACATATTAATGATTTTCTTCTTTATTTCATCGTGAACAGTCTCCCGAGGTAAACACAAGATCAGTTAATTTAGAGATTTTCTAATGAGAATTGCCAAATATTTCCGCTTTATGCCTGATTTCGCCATCATGTCTCAGCAAAATTCGCTACTCCACGCATTGTAACAATGTCATCATTGTCATCAATGACAGTATTATGAAAACTTTACGATAAAATTCGAAAAGAGATGCGAGATAGGTAACTAATCTCGATAAACGCGACCATCATTTCATCTTCCCGTTTCTGTACTCCCACGTCGAACGTATCGGACATAACATATTGCACGCGTACTCGAGCCTGCTCTATCTCGATCGAAAACCAACAGACCAATACGAATCTCCCTATCGATACTTCTCTTTTTGCTGAGTAACCGCCTCCTCAAAATCACTACGCCCACGACACGTGGCGTATCAACACCACGGAGTAACAATCAGGAACGCTGATTGATTTCGCAGTCGTCCGTATTCGTTGTCTTTCTATGTCCAATTCTGTCGCACCGCCATAAACTTTTTTACCCTTTTCAATATATTCTCTCACTGCTTTTCCAAATATACATGACGATTCGTATTTTATCCACGAGACTAAAGAAATTTGATAAACGTTATACGAGAAACACACCTTGCCAACGATATCCATTGGTTTGAATTTATTGAAAAATATAATATGAAGTGATTAAAATAGTATTATAAACTGCGTGATTGTATTAATTTATCGCATTATTAATTTAAGAGATAATGCCTTATGAGAGGTAATCAGGCGAATGTATTTCCATTCTTAAAAAATATATTTGATGATAGAGAGATAATATAATAGTATTATTCTAAATTTATTGGCATAATGTCTCAATATAAACTACTGCCCGGCGGCACTGTCGAGTAACGAGTCGAACCGAAGTTTATCGACGTTCTCTTACCTAATCCCACATTTCCACTGCCTTATCGTTGGCGAACTTCTTCGAGGCGCCGGGGTGTATTCGCCAGATATAACTCAGTAGTGGAACAGTGTTAGAAGATAAAGAAGCGATATTTTATTTGGACGCGCAGTGCGAATTTCTCTCGATTTCCTCGAACAACGCGCGGAGATCGTCGAAAGCCGATTTTTTTTCCGGCCGTGCCCAGCAGGTAAAGTAATTTTACAGGCAAATACGCCGCTTTGCGGATTTTACGTTAAAAAAGAAGCAGGAATAAAAAAAATACTAGCGCAATGGCAGCTACATGACACCGTGGCGCACACACATTGACGTATGTGGTGCAGTTTGTGAGTTTGAACGGCATGAAGTGGACTGGGGAGGAGAGGATGTGAAAGAGAGAGAAAGACAGAGGAAGAGAGAGAGAGAGATTTCTCGAAAAATAAAAGCATCGAGGCATCATTTTTTTTTATTGGTTCGACGGCGAATCGTTATCACGCCATTTGCTGCAGCCCGACAATAATCCACGTGATCGAATCAATGATTGTGGGCCATTTTTGCGAGGACGTTCTATTTCCACAGCATATGATTGTACTTTTGGACAGTCAGACTCGATTCGCACATACGTAAAACGGATCCTGCATGCATGACGTCGCCACCCGTGGACACCTTGCCACGCATTTTAACATGACATATTTGCGCCTTTGAATCCCATTATTTTCTTACCACTCGCCGCATCATACGTATTCATGATGCTCCCGTAGGACGTGAGAAATATGTGTATATACATATACATATACTATAGAATCTTTTTGCCCACCTTATTCATATTAGGACGAAACTTTGTTACATAAAATTGTGACGTTATACAGAAACTGACATCGTATCCAAATTTCTTGCGTACTTTTATCGAGGATATCATAGAAATTTATATACACATCTTATATTAAAAACGCAAAACGTACAGTTACTATGTGCTATGTGGTAACTATTAATAAATTGCATAAATTGCCTCTATCTATAAAAATCAGGAAAACAGATACGTTGATAAATCATGATGTAATTAAAAATTTCTTTATGGAATAATATATATCTCTAATTTTACTAACTTTTAAAAATGGACGCAATCATCACTTAAGGAAAGAGCCTTGTAACTTTACGAAGTGCACGTGTGCAGGAGGTTTAACGATCCAATTAGTAAAGCATTGGTAGAATTTCCCGTCGAATAAACGAGCTTTGGATTACGCCCACGAGTTAGCCTGACGCGCAAAAATATCGATCTGCCCTTTAACCGGTCTGTATAAAAAAAAAAAAAACCGAGCAGGAAATCTTTGGAATGCAGGAAGCGACAATGAGCGCGCCGCGCGAATGCCGATCGTATGTAAAAAAAACACACCACGCAGCGCGTGGTTTTCGATCGGCGGGACGCTGCAGCGCGCGCGCACGCCATTCTTCGCGTCCTTTTCACCCTCTCTGACCCTCCCCTTCTTTTTTTTTCCACCGCCACGCCGTGCCGTGCTGTGCCGCACCGGAAACTCCCGCGGTCGGCGGCGAAACATTTTTCCATGGACATGGGTGCGCGCCGACATGTGGAATGAGGCACGGTTCGCCGGTTGAAAGCTTTTTAATGACCGGCAAAACGACAGATCGCACTTGGACGGGGCTCGTGAACGCGGAAAAGAGGGATCAATTGTATATATTTCGGATTTCGTTCCTTTTCATTTTAATAATCAACTGATTTACCAATCACGAGTTATTCATTTATTACGTCTAAATCGACACTCAAACCTTTTAAACACGTCGAAAAGCTTTTTATATCGTTATCGATTTAAAGAGAATATTGAGTGTGATTGTTAATGAGAAAAGCTATGAATAAGATCGTTGCTTGATTTAATATAAATATTCAATTCAAATATTAAGTAAAGTTATCAATTATTGATTATTTAGTGCAATTATTTGCCCACAAATAACCAATAGAATATTTCTTTCTTAATTTTAAAACAATCGAGTCAGCATTGACTTAAAAAATTTAAAAATAGCCACAAGAATAGCTTTTTATAGCTATTTACTTAATTACTTAAAGCAAAAACGTAGATATTGATCTCTTCTTCTTCCTAAATATTAACATCCCCCTTTTTTGTCATTAATATAAATTAACTGAAATTGAAATATTTTTTTGAAAATAGATGCGTGTCCTACATTTAATTATATAATCAAAATAATTCTATAATGTCGGAAAAATAATTAAGAAGTCATTCATTTATTTAAATGGATTTAAGTACACGTATCGTATTCGTATACTATGTATTGAGACTAATTGACATATAAAATTATATCTTTTTAGAGAAAAAGGATAATATTCTACACACCTCTCTCTATCTCTCTCTTAAGATATTAAAAACTTAAAAAGATGCAGATGTCACGGCGCGGCGGGAAGATGCGTGATGGTTAAAATAACCGGTTCCGCATCTCGCGCGTAATTACGATTGCGGACACAACGAGATTCGACGATGCTTGGAGAAAAGTTCTTAATTGAATACTTCGTCCTTAATTAAGAGTAGGGAGTCTAGATACGTGGGAGATCGCGCTGCGTTTTTCGTGATTGCGAAAAGCGAAGCTAACTTTCGCTCGCATGTGAGCGAGCGCGCACGGCACATACGCACGTGTACGAGGCCAGCGGAAATGCACGATCGTTAGCGACCGAAGGGGACGAAATGACTTGGCCCAAGGCTAACGCAATCAGCATTCCCAGTTTAATGAGCCCCGTATTCACCCCCGCCTCTCTTTATCACTTTCTATCCTTGCTACGCGCAAACGTTTCCCACCACCGCCGTCTAGATATCCCTTTTGCGTTGCTCTTAGGGATTGCACACTGCTCCCCCCCCCCCCCCCCCCCGCCGTCGTTCCAGAAGAGACAGTGGAGGGCTACGCAATCGTAGCCAGGGTAATTACTAGCCTTTCAAAATAGACCCTCCCGCCAAGCAAGTTGAGCGAGGTGAGTTTAGCGATGTGTAGCAGAATCAGTACAAGAAATGCAAGAAAAAAAGGAATAAGAATAATAATAAAAACGAAAAAAATCAGTACAAAGAACAAAATGAAAAGCAAAAATGGAAAGAGACGGAACGAAATGAGACAGAAAGGGAGAAAGACAGAGAATTAAACATGCAATATAAAAATAAAAGATCAATGTAAAGAGAACAGCACATTAAAACATAATTTTCAAAAAAAAAAAAAAGAAAAAACAAATTAAAGCTAAACGGGAGCGTAAGGATAAGAAAGGAAAACGAAATCAGGAGGAACGAAAAACAACTCTTGAGCGAGGAATGTGGAAGAGTTTATATAAGAAAGAATCTCGCGAAAGAAAAGCGAGCAAAGAAATACAAGGGAGAAAAAAAATTAAAACGCGAGAATAAAAAAGAGAGAGGAGGGAGAGAGAAACAGAGAGAGGCAGAACAGAAAAGAATAAAACTAAATATACGATATAAAGTAAAATTACGGGAGAAAAAAGCAATTAAAAAAATTAATACAGAGTAGGCATTTAAACAAATATAAATAAGAAGATAATCAAGAAAAGTGAGGAAACAGGCCAAGGGCGAGGAGTGTAAAAACTGTAAGGAAAAAAAAACCGAAAGGGACGAAAGCAGATAGAATGAAATCTGTGTGTCATTCCGCGCTAAAGTGCTGAAAAGTGTTCCGATGTGTCCGCGCTAATCGGGGCGTCAAAGCCCCCTTTCGTTCTATCTTACCGAGCGGAGCCGTCTTCGACTAGGTATATAAGGCGGAGAGAAAGGGGATGAAGGGATTTGGCGCGGGTTGGCACGGAGGGTTGGAATATCAAGGATTTTCGCAGAATCTGGCCCACTCGGTGCTCTGGAGCTTAATCGTTTAACGCTGTCGTCTTGTCAAGTAGTATGATCGAGAAGCGAATCGACGTGACATGTTTTTGGTTAACAGGCTCGAAAGGTGCGTGATTGCATCGATTGCGAGTTAACCTTTCATTTTCTGAACCGTATTTTGACGGGCTAACGTTCCATCAACGGACATAATATATTTTATGAAAACTGTGATTGTTATTAAATTGCTGAACCGTAAATCGATAAAATAATCACACATAAAATAATCAAACATCGTATTATAGTGTAGTTATGGCAAACTTAACGCGAATAATATCGTGTTATTATCCGATTTTGTATGATACGGATTTGTTGGAGTTTATGTCTTTTGTTTGTACAGCGATAAAAACCCCGCACGGAATTACTCGCGATATACCGATTTTCGCGTAATGTTTATTAATAAGTCCAAGTGTGTAGGAAAATATGCGCATATTTTCGATACCTTTCTGAATACACGATATTGAATTGAATGGATATCGCGCCAACGTGACAATCCATAATTCTATTTGATATATGCTCTTTGCTTGTGTGAAAGGCTGAAATAAAATAAAATTGTACAAATATACACAAACGATTTAAGAAGATTTAAGAATTCTTATACGGAGAGATAGAAGTATAAATGCCGGATTTACAAGAGGAACTGCGCCGAAAAACAGAGCTTATCTATATAGGAAAGCTGGTATTTTCATGCAACTTTCTCCGTAATGCATTCTCACTCCCTTCCGCGTATTGAGGTAAACAATACAATTATCCGGCTCATTTAATCTCCAATAATGTAAATGTCCCGTAATTTAACTCTCTCCCGTGCGACACGGACGTAACATCGGGGCATCGTGTCTGGGAGTATTTCCAGCATCGCCGATGACTGTTAATAACAATGCCGGTACCCTAAAGATGCGGTAAACGAGCGAGCGAATAATTACGATATTATCCGCGTCAATACTTTATCCATTTTGGTACACGGAAGCTGCTCGCCGCAAATTCTTCGATCGGAGGAGTTTACCGCCACCATCGCCGCCGCCCCTCTGCCTTTACCTCGATCTATCCACCTTATGACCCTGCTACTTTCCTTCTTGGGGCCCGTAAATCGATTACTCGTCGCCGTGTCGAGTACGGCGTTCGTAAATTAGCACCGAGGCGAACGAGCGTGAGCGAAGTGGTTCGACAAGGTGGTACAAAGTCGAGGGTCGCCTTCTTTACGAGGGTTCAGCCTCCGGTGGGGGTGGTTAAGCGGCAGGCTTTAGTGGCACTTACCATCGCAAACATTATTTTATCATTTTAATGGCGACCTAAGAGAAAGAGAGAGGAAGCCGTGGAGAGAGAGAGAGAGAATAAGAAAGAAAAGAGAGAGAGAGAGAAAGAAAGGGGGGTGTTAGAGAGAGAGAGATCGATGAAGTACAGGTGGGTAGAAACGAAAAGTCGATTCTGAAGCAGGAAAGAGGCATAACTCGACTTTGTGGTCTGAGGTTTCTTACAGGCTCCGCCGTCTCCCGATACTTCTCTCCGTTTCTTCTTCTTGTTCTTCTTCTTCTTCTTCCCATCTCCTCATTCTCCTTCTCCACTTTCGATCTCATCCCGCTTCCTACAATTGACCCTCGCGTCTCCTCTCCGCCCCTTCCTGTCTTATATAAGATTACGCTTGTTACGACAGTCTCCGCTCGACAAGGCGGCCTCATCCGTCCGCTTGGCGTGTTGACTTCGTTAGGGAGGACGAACCGCTTTAATTCACTACCCTCTCGCTGTTCCCCTTGAGCCGCCTGTACTACAAACCAACCCTCTTCGGCGCAATGATTCCACAACTGCCGATTCTCTTTTCCCATTCTCACTCGCTCACTCTCTCTTTTCCTTCTCTCTTCCTCTCCTTTGCTTAGCCGTACATCGAGCGATTTCTTACTTTCTTCCTTTTCGCACTATCATTTTTTTCGCATTTTAATCTAACGCGTATAAAATGTGATATTATTGAAAAATATATCTGTAAGCAATATTTTTAAATTAATTTTTATTAATAAAATCATTGTGAGAAAAAAGTTGCGAATGTATTTCTTAAAATAAAATACACACACAAACATGTGGCTCTCTAGAAAATACCTTTCTCCCCCCATCTATTCTTAAAAAATATATATATTCTCAAATATTTTCTCATAAAATGAATCTTAAAATGTTTCTTGCAAATATATTTCCCAACAATATCACATTTTTATGTTAAATCTCGTTTATCATAAATCTGCACAGTCTCGCTGTTATCATCCCTTCCATCCTACTTTGGACGTGACGCGATCTATGGCTGTCAGGATGCTTGTCTTTCATCCAATCTTAAAATGCTTTCAGTCTCTTAAATTTTCTAGACCAAATAAGCCACAATCCTGTAATATCTCTTTTATTATATTGAAGGGACCTCTTTTTCCGATCTTCTTTCATCTCGCTGTAGTTTTGGCCACGTCGCTTCGTATCTCCAATGGCTTCTTTCTTCTTCGTCTGCTCCTCTGTTTTCTTCTTTCTCTTCTTCTTCTCTTTCTTTACCCTAAAGCCCTTTTGGTTGTGTTTCTTTCAGCGCGTGCCTATCATCAAGCGCATAATCTTCCTTTTTTGCCTTCATCTTTAATCCTTTCTCTTGTAAATCATTATAATACACACTATATAGAGCGAATTTCAAAGTAAATACTTTGCAAAGATAGTAGCTGATATCTTGATCGTATCATTTTTTTTCTCTTGTCATTGCTTGTCATTACTTGTTTGGAAAATATGCAGCTTTAACATATAAATTTAAAGCAATCGGCTGAAAAAGATTCCATCCTTTGTCAAATATTATCCATGTTTGCCTTTGTACTTCTTTGTACCTCTCTGCTATTGTTTAACAAAAACATTTCTGTCCAATCTATGCTATGTTAGAATTTTAATCTGTTTTATTCCGCTTTATTCTATTAAATATTTGATGAATTTTCTGCTTTCATTCTCTTTTATACTTCAAATTCTAGAGATCTTTGTGTAACTTAACTTTTAGCGATAATCTCGTTGTACTTATTTCCCTGTAAATCATTCTTTGTTACCCTCGCAACTTTGATAATAATGCATTTCTAAGCAAGAGCGGCAAATTATGTGCACCATGTTTGATACAAGACAAAAATGTTGAACTCTTGAAATCGAAGAACCGGCGGCTCTTCGTCATTTCGCTGTCTTTTTTACAATTTTTCGAACTGGATAAAAATCAATTTCCTTTCTCACCGCCTTGGAAGAGAACTCACACTCGTCTCTCTTATTTTCGCTCTTTCATCTCTCCTTATCTTCTGCTTCATCAACCGTGCGATCCGTACAGTTTCATCTGTTTCTGTCCTTAACGGCTTTCGTCGTCTACTTCATCTGCTTTTTCTCCCGACTTTCTTACCGGCCATCCGAACATAAGGCCGAGGCCTCTCACCACTCCTTCGGAAATATCCATCATCCTTCAACGCAGATTTTTAATAAAACTTCTACAGCCTCGGCCACGCAGCCGCTGCTCTGCTCTCCTCGGCGCTGTGCCTCCCGTGCTGTGCTTAATATTTCATCCCATCTATAGTGATCATCTACGAAGCCCCTGATTTGCCTTCAACGCTCCTGGCTTGCCTCTCACCCCTCCCTCTTTCCTTGCCTGTACGAACAACGAGGCGATCGATTCCACAACGGGACCATTGTGGCCGGTATTCAAGTCGTAAAACGTGTCGTCGACCCCGCTGTCAAATAAGATTGCTACTTATGGGGGACACGATCCAAAACTAATTGATCCTTGAAACATGCTGTTAGAGACAAAAATATAAGCGGCACATAGATTTTTATCCCAGTTTTAGGATTTACAAGATAAAACAATGTTCCCCTGAACATTAATATTTACTGAAAAGAGTAAGTTCGTTTCTTATGAACAGTTGTGTGACGCACATATTTTAGTGGAAATATTGCTTGAAAACATTAAATAATTTTCATCTCAGATTATTGTTATACCTACTATATGGTTAAATTATAACTGACAATGAGATGTGATAGAAGATGCGCGAACGAAGTTTATATGAATCACGTGAAAACTTCGATTTCCTGTTTCTTTGTTCGTGTGAGAATATATAATATAATACTTTTTATGTAGAGATAAGAAATACAAGATAGACCACAAAAGTTACAAGCTATTTTCTTTAGCTTATATAATTCTTGGGACAGCGATAACATTCTTTTTTTCTGATGTTTTAAAATATTTTTTTGGCGCTCTTTAACAAACAAATGGGGTATCATTCTAATATATAATAGGTATATTATTTTAAAATTATCTCTTAAAAGGTACTCTTAAGCATAGAAAATAAATTTTCCATTACATTTCCTTAACTATGTCAAATATGAAAAAAATCGTTCATTTTTAAACAATCACTATTAATCATTTGTATATTACACATATACAAATGAATTTATCTGTATCCATACATCCTAATATTTATAAAAATTATAATATTAATAAACATCTGTTATTCGTGCTAATTATCCTTAATATATGAATGCAATACAATTATCTGTTAAATAATATTATTATTGCGAAAAATAGATAATATATCGCTGTTGCTCGCGTCGAGTTGGAGCGGGTGTAATTTTCTTCACACATCCATGACCTGTATCACGATCTCTTTCGTAATCTCGACTGCTTGATTGGATTCACAATTCAATTATCACAAGTCCTCACGAGCGAAGATCGATAGAACATGCAAACTCTATTGCTTTTGTACAAAACAAATAGGTAGGTATCACCGTACCGTGAAAGAGGGCCGAGAGTCCCTGGTGCAGATGAACGCAAACAGACTCGAAAGAAGCTTAGAGAAAATTATTTCGTCGTAAGAAAGAACGCAAACCACTTCCTCGTATTTCTGATAATTTTCCTGCAAGATGTCGCAAAAACATTGTAGCAAAATCGCAACTATATTTAAAGAAGATTTTGTAAAGAATAATTACAGTAGTGATTATTTCACTTACAATTAGCATTATTGTCGTAATTATTAGTATTATTAGTATTATTTTCACTTTTCATGTAGAAAATTGTTAATTTATCGTTTAATATAAGTGGCGAAATAAAAAGGAAAATTCATCAAAATAATTCGACAAAAAAAATACTAGTTTGCTGCAGAGAAAAAATAGCACGATTGAAATTTGAATAAAAAGGGTGAATATCGATACTACGGTTTTAATTTATCACTTACTGTGTGCGGTCTTTTAATGTGGCTTCCATTTTTACAATATTTAAAATAGTGTCAATATTGGAAATTACGCTCGATTTGAAATTCAAATCATATTGCGCCGTTATAGATATGACAATCCTACTGTTAAATTCCTAATGATTATCGACAGTCGTCGGAAGGAGTTGTAACGAGATCGTAATTTCATAATTTAAGTTAACGATTCATGATTTCACAATTTCAAATATTAAACCAAAGTCAACGCAATTGCAAATACAAAAAGAAACAGTTTAATTTTTATATTTCGGTAAAGAAACGCGTAAAAAAATGCGCATTTTAATTCTTTTTATTTCTAAAAACGACTGTCTATATATTTTATTTTTTTTACGATCGCAACGCAGTTGAATGCATGCAAATGAAGACTCGTATGCAAGCGAAGGATCAACGGAGGACGAATCGACCGCCAGATTGCACGCAATGTTACAGGAGATATTTTTCGGGCAGGATGCCGACGACATAAAGACGTCGCGGACAGGGGGACAGGAGGGCAGAACGGGCGAAGGTGAGAGGAATAGCGGGAGCGGAGGACAATTCGGAGATTCGCGGCACTAAAATTTCACGACTACGTCGGTAGCAATTTCGGCTGATCGAGGGGGTGATGCAGCCGCACCGTGTCCTTGTCTATTTGTGTCCTTAGAGCGACCGAGGGTGGCGACGGGGAACGAAGGGGTAGGAAAGGAGGTTTCGTGAGACCATCCGGAATCAACGGTCGGGAAAATGAGTGCCATCTCTTCCGGAACACGCACCCGGAGAATCACGCCGGTGCCGGTGAGAAATTCACGGAAACGGGTACGCCGGAGAAGGGTGACGAAATTCCATGACTGATGGCGGAGCGAAGATTTTTCGCCGTCGAGCGACACACCAATTTTTTAACGTAAATGAGAGCCCCGTTAGATCATTACTGTGGCACGCATTATCTTATCCTTTCCTTTAACTGTCGTCTCGCATAAATTTCTTATTCATCAAGCCAAAAGTCATCTTTCCTTCTTCGAGTTAATTAAGAACTATATCTATACTACTATATAGGTATGATGATAATGTTTATTTTATATTTTTGTATGTGCATGTTGACGAAGTTTGATTTAAATCCATAACTACCATTTTGTAAATAATTTTTTGGCCGTTGTGCTGTATCGTCTTTTCCTCTCTCTTTTCTCGTATCTATTGCCATTACTTTCGAGAGAAGCACAACATTTCATGGACGTCGAACCTCGTAAAATTCGTAGCGCATCTGGAGCGAAATTTGTCGCGATATATATATTCGCGCGGCTGAACGACATTTAAATCACTATGTGGATGTAAATTTTATACCGTCCATGTAAGCTAATCGTCAGTTCGCAATGACTATTATTGTTACGACGACAACGATTACATCGACACTTTTACAGCTGCGTACGCGCGATTTTGACAACCACGTTTCTCTGAACACGGAATAAAGAGACCGTAAAAATGGTGTACACATTCGCTTCGAAATTACTATATATGTAGAGATACTTCGAATACATAGTCGTTAGCATTTCATTACTTTATCGCACGAAATTGAAATTGTCGTTCCTCATAAAATTTTTTTTTGCAGTGTGTGTTCTTTTTTATTATATTAACGGATTTATAAGAGTCTCAAAAAGCACTGATATCGAATGAATGAAACAATGCTCTTTTTTGAAAGTTTAATGTGTTCAAGCAAAAGATTAGTTTAAATCGCGAATAAAACACTATAGATTAAGTCTTAATTTTATGAGATTAATTGAAGATCGGAAATGTCTTGACGATAATCGAACCAAATCAATGGTCGTATTGTCATGACGATTGCCAGTTAGTCGATTAAATGAAGTATTCTTAATTTGTTAATTGAAGATCTTAATTTTTATGAGATTTATATTTATATTACCAATTTTTATTATATTACTTGTATTTGTTATCACAACGGTAACGGTTATTCGTAATAGTTGCTCCATTATTGCGAATAATGCGAATGCTGTTGCTAGTAGCATCGACAAATACCCTTTGACGCGGTGCATATTGGATGAAATACAAAACGCTTCGGGATAGGATTGTCAGGGATTATATAGGTATACGTTTTGCGAACGTACGGATGGAAAGAGGCGTGGCGTTAGATTGAAGAATCTTTCGAAATATCTCAACGTCATTTTTCGGCACTTGGTGGATAGAAAATATTCTATCGAACAAGCAGAATGGCCGGGGCGGACCGGGAAAGGATAGTACGACAGGTTTTGGATGATCGGGGCGGGCCGGAACGGCGACGAGAGAGTCGAAACGTGGGGATAAAAGGTCAGGAGATTAACGCATCGATTAGTTCGAGCACGGCGAAACACTCTTCGGCACTTTGGCACCGCATGTGTGTACATATATGTGTGTATGTGTGTGTGTGTACGCTACCGTCACGTTTGTCGGTCCAAACGTTCTTTTTATTATGTCCAGCTACCCCCCCCCCCCCCCCCCAAAGAGTTCAGATGAGGCCTCATCGCATTATACGGGCTAATGCAGATAAATTCTTTTTTCCCGAAATAATATATATTAATTTCCTGTAATTCGGCACGTGTCGATTTCGCAATATTTATGGCTACGCTGGAGATGAATTAGAAAGGAGCACTCCGGCACTGTAAATATCTCATTAGTTTCCGCTTTTACATGAACGGAAGGATTAATTAAAGAAAAACGAGGCCGCTGGTGGAATATTTATGCTGTTGGAAAGGAACCGGTCGGAATAAGCTATAAAGATAAAGATGCAAAGAAATAAGTTTTCGTACAAAAAAATTAACTTTACGTGTATTTTTTTATTAAAAAAATAGTATTAAGAATATATTAAAAATTACAGAGTACACACACACACACACGACTTTCTTTCTTATTTTTGAAAATTTTAATAAGAGAAATTTTACAGTTTCAAACGAATTATATATGATAGATATTTAAAATTTATATGTTATAAAATTTAGATTGATATTTATTGAGATAGATATTATGTAATAAAACCGAATTTTTTTCTCCCTACGTTTCGTGCGTAATTGGAGAATTAATTTTTAAATATTAACGGATCGCTAAAGCGAATTATTTAGGTTTTCAGTCCCACGCACTTAAATCGTAAGACCTTGGAAACCATTTTAAAATTTAAACAAGATAGAGAATTATCACTGCAATTTGTGCCGCGTACAAATAAGTATCTTATTGGAAGACCTCATTCTCAATATAAAGATACGAAGAAGAGATACAGAGATAACCACCAGGTTAATAATTTATGAATAAGTAACTTATTGGAAGACCTCATTCTCAATATAACGATACAGAGAAGAGATACGGAGATATAACCACTAAGTTAATCATGTTACCTATATACTATGAGTAAGCATATAATACTCTTGATAATCATCAATTGAATTTTTCATAACAATCAATTGTATTTCTATTTGTATCAGTTGAGACAAGTCATACTAACTAAACATTCTTTATTCAATTCAACGAATACAATAATCCTTCTTTACAAACTATTATATCTTCTCTTAATCCATATACGCAATTACGAGGATAGGATTTAAATACACGACAGATATATAAATGCGAAGTGGAAAACGAACGAAGACGCCACGCGCAGTTTTACGTTTTGCAAAAATACAAATGCGTCTTTTAAATAACAGTCGAGAGCAATAATAGACAGCGTTACACGCGCAAAATGAAAAACACAGACGGAACGAATACGTAAACTAGTACCTGTACCACGTCGGAAGCCAGCAATTTACGTGTTAAAGCGGAAATAAGAGAGAAGAAACGCTGCGCAGAAGAGCGGAGGTTTCGTCTCACAGATGCAAATACTTAATTTTTCTCTTTACGCCAACTACGACTACATTTCCTTTGCGTTTTTGATCCTGGTTGAATTGCATTTGCAGTTTCCACACAGTAATACTAACTTTTTATCCGCCATTTAGACATTTTTCTCCTCTAAATGTAAATACGCAAATACACCAACGGGGAATGCATTCGCGAGCAGACACGAACCATTATAGTATTTTATGAACTCAAATAATGAGAGCATTTTCTAATGACAGTGAAAATTTGTGCCATATCTCTGAAGATAAAGATTTAATCAGTAAACAACCAAGTTTTTGATTAATGTAAGAACATTAGATCTTTATTAGATCTATTTTTGCTTTTATCTTCCTTATTGTGGCTCTTGTTTTTCGATTTCTCTCGTTATCAATATAGCTTCGCGTGTGACACTTTTAAATTATACCAATAAATTGTCAATACTTCAATAATATTTTCATCAATAGTTATATCAATAGTTTTATTCTGAGACAGTTGACCGTTTTAGGATGTGTCAATCATATCCATTGGAATTTATGTATTTTTATAGAAGAAAAGAGAAAGACTGATGCTGCCAAATAAAATTTACGAGTCTCTATATTGTTATGACAAACTATCAAAACAGACGATTTATTTTCTCTTATAAGTTTATTTTTATCACTAGCAGAATAGAACATTCCCATTTACAAAAAAAAAATCATCAAAATAATTGGAGTGAATAAAAAGCATTAATTTCTCTGCCATTTGCGGTCAGGGCGATTTCGCGAGTGATGAATGAAGGCACGAGCAATCTTTTTTTTCCCCCCGTTTTTCTTACGACGTTTCCTTCGCGTGGTCGCTCATTGAAACTACATAAGCTCTACTTACCCCCGCGGCAATAGTGTTGGCTTTGGTTTGAGGTTTGGTCGCGCCAAGCCGCGTGTTTGCGGTTTTGCTGTCGGCGCTCCGAAGTAGACTCCGCGCACACTGTATATCCACATATATCCACAAACCCTGCCGTGTGTCCTGACGACAGCTCTCGAGTACTGTGCAAGAGAGTGAACGGACGCGATCGATATAACGATAGATGTTCTGCGAGCAGACAGCTCGAGCTTATCGACGAATCGCGTGCCGCACCGCTCCCGTGTGATTTGTGGGGATAAAAACGCGCGGGATCGGTCGGTGTCAGATTTTTCGACGATGAGGAAAAAAGCCCACAGCGAGCGGGGTCAGCGAAGCTGATAGCCAAGCGAGGAAAAATCGATGATTATTTTGCAAAAAAAAAAAGCCTTCCCGTATGGGACACTGGGGCTTTTAAAGGTAGCGAAAGCTCGCATTTCGGCCGGCGCGATTCTTCCGACTGCCAGTATCACTATTTGAACAAAACAATAACAAGGAAATGGAAATATAAAATATAAATACAACATATATATATGTGCGCCAGTAAAAAATAACTGAATGAAAAATATAATGACAAATAATAAACAAGTAAAAAGTTTCAATTTATAAGAATATTTATTCAGTTGTGATAATCAAATGAGCGATATCGGTTTAGAAACGCATTTGAGGAAGAGCTTCGAATGGAAAATAACGCAAAGTAGATGGTGGGAGGTGCAGATAGACGGTACACATCGACGGGTTCCGACACGCTTAATTCCATTATCCTCGTTATCCCCAAAAGCGCGGTCAAGCATAACACAATCTAACATCTTAATAATACAACCCGGTACGAACCACCTTCCAGTTCATTACCCATTCCTGTCTAAGGGTGAAAGCGAATCGAGGATAACGAACCTCTTCGAGCTCGTCGATGGTGGCGGGTTGCACGCCGAGGATCAATTGAAGAATCGTTCGGGCTAATTAATTGGAGAATAATCTGAGGAGAACTTAATACAGACATACTCGTCTATAACATGACGATGACTCTTGACGAGAGAGAAAAAAGTGTGAGGGTGAGATCCTCGTTGTACGAATGCTGTATAAATTGGGAGGCCAAATCGACAATATTAAGAGTGTATATCGATCAAATGAATACTCGTCCCAGTTGAAACCTACTCGAATTAATACAAATCAAAATATTCTGTGTGATGTATATCTATGCATTTTTAGCAAGAAAAATCAATAAGAAATACTCTATATCTTCTTGTTCCAAATTTTATCAATGATATTACTATATTTATTTTATTTTCGCCGACAATATAATAATATAATATTTAATTAGATCTGTTAATATATTTTAAAACATATTATAATACATAAAAATATATTCGACATGTATACGTGACCTTCATCTATAGCGAATTTCCGACGACCCAGAGGACGAAAAAAATGGCCTGTATTCCGGCTAGGAATCGAAATGTGTTTTCTTATCAGGCATCTCTTCCTCGTACGATTTCCGTAGAAATACCGATCGGCAAAGCCAATATCCTTACGTTTCACCAGGAGACTCAGAGGCCGCGACCAGCATCGCCGAATAGTATCGGTAAATCGAGGAATTCTCCGTTTAAGAGATACGAGCCGGCTGTACGTCAGGCAAGCGACCAAAAAACAATAACGCCGAGAAGAATTTTTACTTCCGGCCGGATGCATGCCACCGGCTACGGTGCTGGGTGAATTTACATTTTCGTTGGCTGCGCATCGAATCATGCGTTTCTTCCTTTTTTCCTTTTTCGCGACGCTCGCGAACAACGCTCGCACGCGGTCCCACGATTTGCCTGTATTGAAGCGTATATAAAATATTATAAAACCGACAGTCGTATGCGCGCATGACCAATACACGATACACGCGCGACTGGTCGACGAAATTCCAAATAAACCGTCGCTGGAATCCTGATGAGATACGTGTGAGAAAAACAGATATTCTGTACAATTATATTATTAAGATGCGCGGGTTTGTATTTCATTCATACAGATGATGACAAGCGTTTTGTAAGCTTTTTGCGTGATTGCGCGCGATACGAAAATGTGGAATGCGAGTTAAATCAGAATTATATGTTTCTGCGGAAACAGACAATCGATACAACGCAACGGCGAGATACGGATCGTGCAGACTTGTGTAAATTGTGAATAAAATTTTGTTAGGTATATAACTGAACATGACGATTGCTGCATCAATATTATTATCGATTCGTGATGACTCTATGAAACATACTAATTGTAAGATTCATAATTATACTTAAATATTAACATAATAGAAGTATTAATGGAGACTTTTCTAAATTTCTTTTCAAATAAAAATTTAAAAAAAATTAATTCAAAAAAATGAATCGATATAATAGTCCACCAAACTGTAATTTAGAGAGAAACATTGAAATTAATAAAAACAGCTGTTAAATTAAATTCTTATAAATATTATGTTTTATATAACGTTACGGACTAGCTTTTCTGATACATAATATAATGAATACTTTAAAGAACAAAAGAAAATTCTCAGCGAAGTATCATATTACCTGTATCGATGCGCAGTAAAAAAAAGTTGGAATTTTAATATCTTGACTAAGCGGTTATTTTTCTTGGCCGGTGTGTCTTGATTCGCGAGAATGAACGATTGATCTTTACGATGCCGGCAAGTAAAAGGAAGCTATGAAAATCTCGGTGCAGCATCGATGAGGATTAAATATCGCGAATTTTTCTTCGATAATACGTAGAAGCTCACCTCGACGAGCGATCCAGAAGACCAGAAAAATGTAGAAATACGTTAAACGCGATAAAATTTTTTCGCGCGTAAATGTACCCGTTAACGACGTCAAGCGCAACTTCAGAGAGATTGCGAAATAATTCGGATTCCCTGGCAATGAATGCAAAATTATATCAAACGAAGTTCAAAGCGATATAAAATATCCCCCGCCTTGTTCCGTCCCGGAGATAAAAAAAGATCTTTGTAATTTATACGCTCATTTCAATTTAGATTGAAATTAGGACTTTTATTTTGTTTCTCGCAAAATTTACGAAATTAATGTAAAATTAAATTCCTCTCTCTTTCGCTCTCTGTACACCATGCACATACATATATTGCTACTATCTCTTTTACGTTTGCTGTAGCATCCACCATCAATTACTCTCACGACTTCTGCTGCACATAAAATTATGACGTATGTCGTTGCAATAAATCGGGAAATTACTATTTGCAAAACGAAAAAGCCGTACAGCGAGCAGCAGTAATTGATCGATGTGTAACCCCACAACAATTACTTTCCACTCGATATACGTGTGAACCTGAATAAACGGTGGACAGAACGATCGTAGGATAACATAACGCTGATCTTGGTGAGCAGACACGAGGGTTGGTTTAAGTGCGTGTTTAGCGGTTGCGATCCCCGATGGCCTTTTCCATGGGACACTAAAGGGCACTAAGGGGCAGTATAAGGCTCGTAAGGAGGAGTGGTAGTAGTGAGAGGTAAACCGTTGCACGTACTCAGACCACCACAATATAAAATCACTCCGCGTAAACGCCCGACAAAGTATTGTCCGGTTCGATCTTCGACATATTTCAATACGGAAATCCTCACATAAGTTATAAAATACAAAATCTAAATATACATTTTTACAATACATACAATTAATCGTGTGTTAAAAAGTCGAAAATAATTTCTCATGCTTATTCAGGATACAAACTTTAATAGATTATGTCATTATTAATATCGAGACGCTAAAACAAATTTTAGTACTTTGGATATTATATTAAAAAAATGAGTGAAAAAATTGATAGTTAATTTACGAAATGATAGAAAAATATTCAGAGCTCAATCGAGGTTAACGCAAAGTATATAAAAATAAATTTTTACTTAATCGCAATAATTTTAGTTTCAAAAAACCAAGTTACATTTCTTATTTTTAACGGACAACAGCTAAGAAATAAAATTAAAACATTCTACATTAATAATTATATTAAATTTATCACGACGAAATAAATAATTTTGAAATGCGCGTGTAAAAAGAAAACGAGATGCATCTTAAACAGACCGAGAGACCGAGAGAGTGCCTCGCCGGGTACGATCGAATTCTTCAATTTGAGACTCGGGGAAACGAGATGACGACTATTCGAGTGGTGCGACATATAGTGTGAGACGAGCTGGCGCGGATCCAGAAAGTGCCAATTCAATCTTACTTCCCTTTCCGGATGTAAAATTTCAGGTAGCCGCGTCGAACTTCCGACTTCCGTTGCTCGTTCTGACTACTATAGCGTTGCGAGTGTATGTTTCTAGTTCATTTGCGAATACGATCGACATTGTAATTACTCGGTTGCCGAATTGTTTAATAGCTTGGCGTTTTTTTTTTTTTTCGTTTCTTAGCTTATACTTTAGAAGCGAGTTAGATCTTAGACCTTAAAACCTTTGAAAAATGCGAGAAACGTTGCAGATGAGTAAACAATTCATTCTTTCATGACAATGATGATAAAAGATAAATATATCCCTTGTCGTTTCTATATTAAGAATAATATTATCGCGTTCATTAACGATACAATTTTAATTAATCGTGGTGCGAAGAATAATGCTGATATCAAGTAATTTAAACAAATGTTGGCCAATATTAGCATATTCATTAACGATGACTTTAATTAACTTTAATTAATCATAGTGCGAGAAAAAATGATAATATCAGGTAATTTAGACAAACAAATTACTTGAAATTCTGATTTCTAAAAGTCTGAACTTTTAACGTTGTTCACAACTAGTTCCATTTGGATAACCATTATCAGTTTAACAATTGATAACGATCATCAATTCGATCTATTCGTTGCTTGAAGCAAAGATATATTAAATATATAATATTCGATATATACATCCATGGTGCCATTAATTTATTCCGCGTACGATAGCAGCTGAGTGAGATGAGTGCGCCAGATGAGAAAATTATTCAAGATCCTCGAAGATATGTATTCCTCTTCGCCCTCGATTTTTCTCTAGCATCCCGCGCTTCGAATTTAATGAGGTCTTTTATTGATGAATGACATTTATCAAAGTATCTCAGTATCATCGAACCACGTGATCTAACGATATCACGTACTCATAATTCTCTGCTGACTTGGTTTTTCAGCGGAAATTGAATGTAGAAAATTACGAAACGGAAAGTAAAAGGATAACGCCGGTCTTTAAATTTTTAATTAAAAGCCGGCTGAACAAAATGTTGATGTTTAATATTTATCCTAAAACTCTGTACTGCCCGCTCGTTTTAATAAAATTGATTAAATTTTTAATCTTCGATATTAATGTAGACATGTATACGGGCGTAGATATTATTGATTTATTAACTCTTCTTAGTTGTTCAACAAGTGGATAACATTTTTTTGTTGTTCCTATTAATATTACAACCCTCGAATGTAGTTAAATTAGTAAAAGTAATAAATGCACGTTACGCGTAAATGAATGATATTATAGTTGTTTAACAAAGCGTAATTACATGTTATTCATTCATGTACGTACCTTAAATGATCCAAGATCTTTCACACTGCATGCCAGTTTGACATTTCGTCCTGCTGGTACTGTAATATTTCCGATTTCGTCGACGAATTCGGGATCAGGGATGGTGGTAACTGAAAAAAATAATAAAAGTATATGTCAATATATAGATACAAAATATTATAAAATATCTAAGGTATAGCTAATTCTCTAGTAATTGAAATCTCTAAAGTAGTATATTGTACTAAAATTGCGAGAAAATTTCTAGACTAGCGTACAATAATTAACTAAACTCTGTATACATTTAATTACAATTATCTCACAAGTAATAAAACAAAATTACACATGTAAATGCTTAAATCATATTTCATCCCCGTGGTACTGCTTTACAGCATATTGTTTGCACAGAGATAGACCATTATACCACATGAAATTTTAATTAAATTTTAATACGGTTGAAACGGGACATCCATGCATGTCCGACGCCACAATGCGACAAAATCTTGCGCTAAATTTACCTGACGCGTATGAGACAGTTTTGGAATCTGTCAGACATCGTCGAGCTTCGGAAAACTCGATCGACAAAATCCGATACAAAGTTCGACGGCGGAGTTTTTTGAAATCACAACGTCAGTGAGTTTCCACGAGTGCGCCAGGGGGAGCATATACTATCCCGTATACATCCCCCGACGTTGCTTTACTTCGGGAAAGGCAATCGATCGATCTAGGGGCGGTGTACGCGTGGCTGCGTGGATGCGCTTTGAGTTATAGAAGCTCACCAGTCGGCGTGACAGCTTAGTTATTGAATACAAAATGCAATTTTTCAAGTCTCTACGTACCCGCGGTATCCCGCCGCACCAGCGCCAGTCTCCGACCACCGTCTCGGAGAACGTGGCGGAGCGGAGGTCCTTCGCGTGCGCGATGATCGAATCTACAAGAGGATTTCGAGATGCTTATATGGAGATCGAGTTCCCACCCGTCTGTCCCGACGCTTGCATCTCTCCATCCTGCGTGATGTTACTTCATGCGCGAGGCTCGCATTTGCGTAAGAACGCCACGCGTGGAGCACGAATTCGTAACCGATATGTCGCGAAAACGAGTTTATACACGATATCACTTTGCTGCCATGTACTAGTGTCAAATTAGATATACAACAATTTCCATTTATCATTTTTGAATGTGCGTTATTTTGTTCGTAGTTATATATTTTGTCTGAATGTTTTAGGTTCACTTATCGCTGTAATTTTACAAATAAATGTTGCACTTTAAACATCCAACAAGCGCTATGTCTGCCAAGATAGACCGATTTTTATTTTATTCAATACGCGTCATTCAGATATTATTTTCGATTTTAAGAAAATTAATAAAAACACGTGGAAAGAAGCAGAATAAGAGAAAGTTATAAATCTGTAAAGCCTACGTACTTAGAGTTATTTCCGCAATAATACCTACTAGGTACTTTAAACTTCAAATCCGATTTTACTTATACTAAAGTATGTCTTGTTGCGATTCGAGTGTGGATTGTGTGTAAATAAGAGAGGAGTATAAAAGAGACAGGAAAAAAATAGATTATATTCTGCAGGAAATAGAAATTTATTAAGATAAAAAATAATAATACAGCAAAAATAAAATATAACAAAGTATTACAGTATTAAATAGAAAGAAACACGAGAAGAAACATGAAGAAGAGGTGAGAACTAAGAAATTATATGTGCCAGGTAAAAAGAAAGAAGAAAAAGTGTAGATGTAAGAAAAGGATATAAAAAGGAGTAAAAGAGAAAAAGTAGAGGAGCTTATTAAACTGGATTTATCTCGGTGCGATTAATATATCATTTTTTCGTGAGTCATTTTATATATTCTTTTTTGTAAAAGTATACTCTTCGAGCGAGGCAGTCTCAACGGTCGTGTGTGATGACTTTTAAGGGTGAATCGAAGTGACTCTCACTTGCCGAGTAACCAAAGTGTACACTGTTAGAAAATTCTCTTTGGTCCGCTGCCATCGACTTTACTATCTACGGATTCTAGCGGCCGTGCGGTGACACGCGTATGTGGTTTCTGACTGTAGAGAGACTACATTCTCCAAACTCTCGCTACTGAGTCTTTCTATACGTCCGCCTGCAATTGCATTGCACGAAATGGACCGTGTGGGCGAGAGATCTTTAAAATCAAAAGTCTCTCGTCAGACCGTCGCTCAGGCGTGACTTTTATATACCTGAATCAGCAATTCTTAAGTTAGTATGTGCAGACTTTTACGAAGGCAACACGATTATAGACATAACACCAAGATAATTTCTAATCAACAATGTGCATTCGTTTTTTGCTTAATATATATCTAATTACCAGCGATGCTAATAATAATTATGTTTATGTTAAATGATCATCATTTCTTATTACGAGAATACTATCTGTTTCCAGTTTTCCCACGATAACAGTACGGACAACATAGAATGAAGTTTAAATAGAGGAAGAATTTGCTTTGTCATTCGCATCGACTCCGCCGATAGTGTTCCTTTTGTCCGCAGTCTTGTCATCTATTAAACTCTTAATTACGCGGAGAAAATAGTTTTGACGAGAGAAACTTCCGCAATGCGATAATTGATACGGCATCGAAGCATTGACCGTCGCTCGAATGAGGCTGCGTCGCTATAATGAGTCCGATGAGTGACACGGCCGCAAGCCAACCGCGTCGCGCGAAAGACTATTTTTACAAACGCGGCGGAACACAGTGGGGATAAGAAGCCAGGAGATCAGCAACTTCCGCCGTATTATTTGCGGAAACTTTAACCACGACGTGTAATTGGAACGGACTCCAGCTTGGGCCGCGAGAGCCTAAAGGAGAGTAACTTACAGAGCGGCACAAAAGCATGCTTATACGCGCGTTATACACACGTATACACACATACAAACGTTGTCGGGTGGTTTTCATGTGGCGGAGGTGATTAAAGAGCGGGAGATCTCTTCATTACGGGTCGAGTGCCCGCGCGAATTTTAATTAATATCCGCGGCAAGTCTCCAGTCACGTGTCGCGCGTTTCAGTACTCATACCGCGCATCAATCCTAAGAAATTCGACCTGGTGTAATAATCGCTTTGATTCACTAATTATGTAAATCTAACGTAAGAATCTTATAAAATTTATAAGATGTTTTCGTCTCCATGATACCTCTCTATAGAAAGATTATTTTATAGAAATTTATAAAAACTGATTTTTCCTGCATAATATACATTTATGTAATTTCTATTAACGATTAGCAACTAATAATATAGATTTTTATGAATTTACACAACGAAAAATGATCTAGGTAACTTTTTAATATAGAATAAAGAGGTCAGCATTTTCATTAAGTATAAATTTTAATTAAACGACGTGCTACATTATGCTCATTCTACTGTATCAAAGAGTCATATAATTAAAAAAATATATATGTAATAATGTATTTGCTTTAAAATATAATGAAGACAGGAAATAATTTTTTTCTCTTAATATAATAAATTATAATTATTAAAATAAAATTTGTAAGTTGAAGTTATAGATAGAATCAGTCAATTATTTTAGATATATTATAGTAGAGGCCCGGTAGAGGAGATAACAGAAATGGAATCTTAAGGTTTTTGTATTCACGACACCACGAGAAATTACTAACTATAGCCAACCTTGTTATTAGACGTTGATTTATTATTTCTGGAAAGAGTATAATGGAATTATGCTACCAGAATTATATAACTCTTATCTTACAACCTGTGATCTTGCGGCTAAAAGTCTAGGCCGTTTTTCAGAATAAAGGAAGGAAGACTTGAAGGAATTTGCATAAGAAAGAATAACTCTTGACACTCGCGTGACTGAACTTTTACAGGATATATGAAGCAATTTAAAATGTTTTCACTATAACAAATCAAATTTCTAATACAAGTCAAGATTTATGTGGTATCAGATTTAAAGATATTAGTTCTAGTTTATCATATGTGTGTGTTAGCTTGTATCGCGAAAAATTTGACAATAGCGTTCGAGTCTTTTTCTACGAACACTTTAATGTATTTATCATCGTTATTTTGTTGCCTAAAATTTCCGCTCCACATATGTAAGAAGCGGTAATCTGGATAATATCGAGGAATTCACTTGAGTACCGGTAATGTCAAGTAAATCTCAAAGACCACACTTATCTCGAGAGTGTCTCGCGGTGACTATAGTATAAGAGGGCACCGTGAAAGTCTACCTTATACTCTACCGCAACAACGTGCACGACGCGACGCTTCGAGCAAAGGGTCTCGTGAAGAAGTGCCAGGAGCAACAGTTTATGTCAATTTTCCGCTTCATGTACTTCATACCGCACTCTTCGCGAAAAAGCAAGCCGGTGCGACGCGACGCAGCGACAGTAGAGAGCATATCGTTGTGGAAATATTGCTGTTCTAAACGCAAAAGATGATACGTAATTTAGTATCGGGGAAATGATCTTTGTACGAGATCCCATGTTGATGTGCCATGCGTTACTTATAATAGCAATTTCGCCCCCTTACCTCCTTATAATTATCGTTACTAATGCTATAATGGTTTTGATATCGTTTTCTTATGCTACGAGAAACAAGTTACAGGATGTAAATTTTAATATAATATTTTCTTAATAAAATATTACAATGTTTAACACAAATACATACACAAATTATACAAGTACAGATTAAGAATTGCGATATAAAAAAATCTAGCAAATTGCTCTAACAAAACGAATAATCGCTCGTTCAAATTCAATATCAGTCATAAAACGGAGTATTTTTAAACTCAAATGTCATTTCAAATAAAAGGCTAATTGAGTAAAAAAAAAAGAAAAAAGAAAATAGCTAGCGATTACCATATTATGTTAAAAACCGGTGAGTTTAGACGCTTTCGACGGGTTAAACTTTAAAAGCGTAAAAAATAGATAATAGAAGCTCATTTTTTTTAAAACTATCACAGACATCGTGTACGAAAGATACAGATAAGTGCATGAAGATCGAATCGTGAAAATTGCAGCCTCGCGCTGCGTGGAAAGTCACCGCTATGTGGCATCGAGATCGGATTGTTTTCGGATACTCGGGTTTTCATTAAATCGAGATCACAATCGCCTCGATTCCAGGGCACGACGGATAAGAAACCGTCGCGGGGCTCTACGGGTCTGAACGTTCATCAGAAATGCATGGGGTTCCCGCGGCCGATTCCGCAACCAGAAAAAGGACTGTTTCCTTCTTGCGGAGGACCTCTACGTGGGGCTGTAAAGTCCGAAACGAAATCCGAGATAAGACGGTCGAGCGCACACATGTGCAACCCACACGGGGACACCTACGCATCGACCGTTCGTATACAATTTATATACATATCACCGTCCACAGACATTCCCCTGGAACGGAGTTTATCTTGATTCTACTGGAGTATTTCCTTGTCGATGCGTTTCACCCGCCGCTTTTCTCCTTTTTTTCCCCGTTCTCCCCGGTTCTTTTCTTTTTTTGGCTCGGCTCGAGAAAAACCACGCCCGTGGAATGCACTCTCGGCGTGCGAATTGCGCACGTGCGAGACGAAGATTTTCGCAGATAAGATTTTTCAATGCTAATGTCACCTTAACGCCCAGCAGCGACGATTCCATCAAATAATTTTGAATGGCTTCTCGCTTTGCGGTAATAGTTCGTCTTGTTATAAATATTCTTTATGGACAAATAAATGTGATGAATATATTTTGAACAATTCTTCTCAAATTAACGCTATGAATTATAAATAACAAATTAATTATTTGAATCTATCTAAAAAAATCTTATATGTATAAGATATAGATAGGTATGTAAATGCTGGTATTGATCTATATAGTGTAACTTGAAATGCATAAGATGTAAGTATCTATGTATTTTTCACTTACAGAAATAGAAATCAGAATCTATAAGCAGTTTTCAATAAAACAAGAATTGTCGCTAAAAATTGTGAGATTTAGTGTTAATATCCGAAAACGTCTAAATCAGTTCACGATAGATCTCTAATTTAGCTATAACTTTGAATTATCAAGAAACATCCAAATAAAAGAAATGCAATTTTAATTTAAAGCGTCGGTAAATAGCGCATTCGAGAAAAAAATACTGCGAAAATAATAATGCAGCCGGTCAATCGAATTGGAAACTTAGGAAGGCGGAGTTAACAGTATACACATCGTTTCCGGCGAGGATGCCTGACAAATGACAGCAGTCTGTCTATCCCGGGACCAATGAGTCGTCCTTATCAGCCGCCTTACGGCGCCGCAGCCTCTCGATTTTTCCTTTGGAAAAGCGAAAAAAGTCGCTGCCGGCTTACCTATCTATCGATATCACTTCTTTGCCATGGTGGTAGACTGATGATGGAAAAACAAGAACGAGGGCAGATAAACCATTCTTTCGCGCCGACATCATCAGCTACAAAGATTAAGTGGCCTTAATAGAGAAATATCCTAGATTAGTGGCGCTAGACGATGACTGCGATCACAATTATCTGGCGTCGCGGGCCGCGCCGCACCATACCGTGAAAAAACTTCACCACCGACCCACGCACGCACGCGCTTTACCTCCTATTAATGCGGATTATCTTCCGTACCACGATCACATTGATCAACGTAAAAACGCGAGGATAGGACAAATGTTTCGCGTTTTTCATCGCGTTTTTTTTTCTCGTGCCACGATGCCGTCCGTTTTGCTCGTGTTATGTTTTCCATCGCTTATTCCTCGGCCTTTTCTCCGTTTGCAGTAAAAATTTATGTTAAAATGATAAGATAAGAATGAATAAAGTCTCTTTTTTTTTTTGCTTGCACCTGTAACGTTGCAAATGAAAGGTCAACCGCACGCAAAGTATATCGATTTAATGATAAACTTTCGATTCAATCTAACATCACAGTTTTAACGTACGTTATCAGAAATATGCAGAATATTATATGAACCTCCAAAACGATTTTTTTTTTTTTTTTTTTTTTTACCATTATAAAGCAGTAAAAAGTTCAGAGCGACACACAATTTTCAGAGAAGAATATAATTATGTAATAAATGTAGCTATTGGACTGTCACAAAACTAGATAGCATTTATTTCTTTTTTCACATTTTTTTTAGCGCACTCAACTAGATCCACTAATGGGTCAATTTGATAAAAAAAATTTATCAAACTCACTTCTTTATTTAGATAGCGCGAAAATTGAAAGAATCTTTCATATAATAGTTTAACTTAAGCTTAAAAAGTATAATGGGTTATTATACTAATAAGTATATTTCTTAATTTATCTTTTTATGTTAAAACAAAAATTTTATGTCTTGTTTATCTCGCGACTAACGATCGTCTTTCTCAGCCATCTTTCGGTCGCGCACAGCCTCATAATTCTTCCTTTTTCAGCTAATTGTAAGTTTTCAAGAAGCTTGGTGAAATATAATAATTAAAAAATCTAAACTTGAAGAGATATTTATTTTTTATTACTAGATACTCTATTTCTATTGCAATATAAAAGCGATATCCGATTATCCAGACATAGTTTATCAATTAATTTTGGTTGATCAGTTGAATTTCAGTTGTATTTCCCTTGCACATGTGTTTCAAGAACATTCCGAACTGCCCCATGAAGGATCGTCGTATTTTTGGGGGAAATCACAGACGTTTCCCCGCATTAAACTGAACTGTTATATTTGAACTGCGCGATTCCAGTCCCCCTTCCCGAAGTCCGTTTATTTCCCTCTCTCCCATCGCTCCTTTTTTTCTCTTCGAGGTCTCTCAGACTTGCTCTTATTCCCTACCTTATCGGCTCAGATCTCATAAATTTCTCGGAAAACGCGATTAAGCGGCCCCCAGGCCTTTCCCACCCCCTCGCACGGATACCATCTACCTCCACTCTTTACCCGGATCCTGAAGCCCCTCCGCGACCCTTCCAATCTAAGTATTCAAATGAGAGAACCAACTTGCACCCCTTGCGCCGTACGCCGTATAGCTTTTTACAATCGTGAGGTCCTCCCCCGCATGCTCGTTACATTCTCTACATAGGGACGGGGACGAAGAAGCGAGCGTGGCGTATAGTTGGTGTAGTGGACCAACTCGGAAACTTGCAAACGGCGGAAGAGCGGTCGCACACGTACATATTATCCGCGTGTAAAAGAAAGAAAAACGAGAATCGTAGCGGTATCTCTGGGAATTTTTCTTATGAAGAATCCATGCTGAAAAATTTCCACGTTCCTGCGCGTCCAGAGAAGGAGGTGTGGGAAGTCAGAGAATTTTATCTTAAAAGTAATGCAGGAGAATGAGAGGAAGTTATAAAAAGCCTCGATCTAACCAGCGACGAAAATACCATTATAAATTATAATGAAACTTTATAAGAAATCGATAACTCGCAAGATACATCTCGTGTGTTATTTCAACTCGATGTAGCGATTCGATGTATGTACATAACGTTCATGCATCGTTTAGATTAATCTCATATCGTTCGTCTGTTATTATATGACCATTAAACTTCTTTCCCTTATGATGTAAAGAGAGACGATTAAAACGTCCGACCGGGGGAAGATACTGGATTTGTTTTGCCAGTGATAGAAATCTGGAACTGCTATCCTCCGAGAAGTCTGGCAGTCGAATGGCGAAAGACGAAGATCTTATCTAAATGAACTGCCGGCGTCGTAACTTCGTACATACCTACTCCGGCTAAATGGTCGAACGACGTGGAAATGTCCCGTTTTCCCTGAGAAAAGTATAATTGGACGCGGATGTAAAATGAGAAAGTTGAACTGCGTTTCGTTCCCGAAAACGAGATCTAATAAATTTCTAGAGATATTAGAACGTATACTCGTTGCCGTTAGATAAATGCCACTCGAAGGTAAGTAAATGTGCAAACAATTTCGAAAGAAAATTCTGGAGGAGGATTGGATCGTTTCAAAAAAATATATATCGGAGCATCCCGTGGTGAAGCGTCATTTCGGCGCTAAACAGTTTTCCCAAACTGCTATCGTTCGCTATAACCCGGCATTGCTTTCAACGACGGTAAAATAATATTCTTTCATGCATCAATCTGCAGTAAAGTAAATCCTCTCGGGACTCGCGTATCGTGTGACGGATATTCAGCGCTCCCGCGAAGAGAGTGAGGTAAGACGCGCAGTGAGAATATCGGATTTACGTACTATGCAACTCGCCTTTTGCCTGCCGCCGCCCGCGTGATCTCGCCATAAAGGCTCGTCTTCCTTTCCGACTTCGTATCTTCAAACGCGATTTCCATCTTTTGTCTCGCGTCGCGTGACGGACCTCGTGCCGAAGTCTAACGCTTCGCATTGCGATAGTCACTGCGCATATAAAGTCGGCATTTTAACTCCTCCAAAAGATCGTAATCGAAATACTATTTTCTAGCACGAAATTTAGCCAGCGCGAAATCTTGTTTGACACAAAACTATCTGTATTCACTTAAAGAGCACGCGATTCGAGCAACCGGATGTGAAATTTCGATGAGGACAGCCATGCCAATTAATGGAGCGCTCAATATTTCATTAAGAGTAATTTGCGATTGCATTTTCGTCCGTTCATCGTGCATTTGAACTTTTCCGTGCTTCCGGAAACGTGTAATGCAAATTTATTCGTTTATGAGTTTACACAATCGATTATGTGCGCGGGCATCAGCAGATTTTACCGTCGAAAATTAATCTCTCCTTAATTATACCGTAACATCATATTTTCCGATTCTACGAATAACGGCTAAAAGAATGCAATTCGCTGCACATAAAGCCGGAAAATGGTCGTAGCGAGAGCTTAATGGACGGTATTGCCCCCGTGTCGATCTGAATTGTATAGTACTACGTCCAATAGGTTGCCGTGCATTCGTCTACGCTACCTCGTCGCAGCAGTTAACCGATTTTAATTTCCTGCGCGCCTTTATAGCCGCGAAGGTTATTATCCCTTGCAACTTCTCTAGAACGACACTCGTCGACGTGCCTCGCGAAATCTCGCACGCTCCCCATCGGGACGCCGAAGCGTAATATAAGTGCTCTGCTCTGCATCTCGGTGAACCCTAATAACGAATTCATCAGTATTGGCCGAAACATGATACATATACGCGCAAGAACAATGTTTCTTCCCCTTCTGCTTTTGCACGGGGGAGGGAAAAAGATCATCGTCGTAACTGCCTGTCGAGAATTTTATGACTATGTACGTAGGATCTTTATGGCACATGCTGATTTATGTGGCAGATCCGTGAAAAAGTCACAAAATCCGCAAAACCGACATGCTACAAAATTTAGTCTCAACCTCAGATTTTCATATATTATTGATAGTATTTTATCTCTGTTCCACTCTCTCGCTGAAAAAAGATTGCTTGTAATATTTAGAAGTACTACGTATATATATCTGCTATATATATGTGTACATGTATACCACATTTTTCTTATGGAAATAACGATTGATGAGCTAAAAAAAAGGTGGAACTGGCAAAGTATAAACGTAGACATACGTATACACATAAATCGAAACAACAAATAAATTGCTTTTCTCGCTGAATGATTTTGGATATATCTGTATAAGTAAATGTGAAAGAATAGCAATTTCCATCATCCAGTTTTATATCATCAGTTTTTTTTACAGTGCAGTTTTGCGCATTTAGCACCGCTCACACATTGTGTCTCTCCCTTGTGCCCCCCTATTTTAAAACTCGTCAATTCATATCGGATAAAGGCGCAAAATGTAAAAATCGCAAAACCAAAAATGTTCGAAAATGGAAAAGGGAGCAACAGAGCGGAAGTCCGCATGGAGAAGGTTGAGCCCTCGGCGTGTTTTCTGGTCACATATTTGTAAAGTACCCGGCAGCCAGCCGCGCTCTATTCATTTCTGTCCGTACGACGGACGTCCCGTATCCCGGTGCATGCCGCTCGCATAAATTCCGACCACGCAGCATATGAAAGAAAAAAGATTTCCGCCTGCGGCACGCATGGAAGATGACGGTAGGATCCTGTTAGTAGAGACGGAAGTATAGTCAGGGAAGGATATTCAAAAGAAAAGTGATCCAGGATGAATCTGTCTTAAGAGCCTCGAGGGAACGAATGTTGTCTTATTCATTGTTACTTCCAAGCATACTGTGCCTTCGTCTGGGAATAATAACAATATCACCAGATAATGAACATTCATAATTCATAATTGATAATAAAAATTTATTCAAATAGAAGGATAAATTAAAAATATGTATTTGACTGAATTTTTATTCAGTCTTATACGGATTACGAATCATCATAATACACTTCTGCTATCTCGTAAAACGTTTAGCGATAATTGTTTGAAGAATTGTTTATATTTCATTATATTTTTTAGTGGTATAGGTAAGTACCTGTGTATTCAATCCGCGCGATTATGAATTCTTTTTCTCTGTTTCTCATCTTTTCACTATATCGAATTTAAGTTCTGAGCAACACTTATCCTTGGAGCGAAGGAGCAACGTGAGGTGAATATTTAGATACAGAAATATAAGAAATACATACGTAGAAGAATATTCAGACGTAGGTTAGGTCAATTCTACAAAGCACAAAATAGGAGATTTTCTTATTCAGCTGATGATATTCCCATATGTCATCAGACGGTGGCGAGAGGTGCATCTTGCAACACGTCAGTTTAATCTCAAATATCGAAAACGCCATCACTATTTTTCTGCTGTATATTTCGGGATAACGCGATAATTTGAAGTTGGAATGTATACACACATATGTTACTTCAATATATTGCTTTCGACTAGTAAGATTTAATTTCCAATCAAAGACACGATATAAGGCAAATGAGAGCTATATACGCTGATATTTAAGCGAGAGATTTAAATTTGTTTAATAAATTTTAAATCTTTCGTGTATTTCCAAGTACACGAATTTCCAACATACTAAACCGCGCGCCGATTTTTTGTCGGACTAAAAACACATTTGCCTTATATCTGGAGAGCTTGTTTCTTGTTATTAGATTTAATTTCCATAAATATCGTGATGCTTTAAAAACTCATTATTAATCCTTTCGAGTGTACTTGCTGAACACTTCTAAAAGCGTATATGATAGAGACAGCACATAGATATTTTATTCCGTATGGACACTTTCGATATAGATACTAGCTAAAAACACTAACAAATAAAAATAATTTTCACAAATACTAATAAAAACGCCAGATTGAGAAATCAGCAAGCAGCTGGAAAATATAAATTTGAGATAAACAAGAAAGCTAGATTATTTAATAAGCGTTTACATCATATTAGCCATCAGATATATGTATATGATCGCGTATCGATATACATGCGAATGCAAATAGATCGAACAGATAATTAGTTGAATCGCGCGATTGGTATTGCAAACGGAATGTTAAAAGTAAAGAGAGGAGCCCAGCTGCGACGAGAAAATACGAAATAAAACGTTTCCAAACGTGGAATGTTGCGCGACAGTTTTCAGCGATTATTCGAAATTGTATCTAGACGAGTCGAGTGGCGCAAATATTCCATGAAAATGACGCATCGCGGTTCGCGTTTCCCCTCGTTGCCGTCGTCGAAGTTTGCGCTACACATTTTTTTCCGCTTCTCCGCTGCGAGTTTAGCAGTATGTCCATCTATCCGTCCAATATCACCCAATTGCGGAAAATACCGAACGTGGTTAACCGCACATATCGTCGCTACAAACGAGTCGCGGGCCCGCGAGCCAAATCACGAAAATTCGAAAAGCAATACAACACTTGGAGCTGATACGCGCTATTATTTCAGGCGTAAAGAGCGAAATGGCCGGGATGATGTTCATCACTTCCGATGGACAAAGATGGAACGCGTTTAATGATAGCGACCGATCGACCGAGCGATAATCTAATCGTTACTGTGTCGTGTGTCGACTATTACATAAAATGACAGTTTCCATGATTAATCGTACGCTATGCTATGCAATGCTATATTCACTTGATGTCACTCACGGCTCGAAACGTACTTTATCGAAATATTTCGAGAATTAATGAAAAGTCATATCTGTATGTATATATACATATATATATATATATATCCATTTATCTAGTTACATATGTACGTGTATAAGAATTATACCTGCGAGCACACATTTATAGCTTTTCTCGTTTATAGCTTCTTCTATGCACTCAACCGATTAGACTGTTTTACGGTAGACATAATAGTTGAAAATATTATTTTATCGCTGTTATTTTTATTTTATATTAAAAGTACCGTGTGTAAAGTTTCCTCAATATCTATATCTATATATTATTGCAATGTCTCAGTAAATAATACGGATCTCTGAAGTAAATCCATTTGACCATTCGCGTCATTCGTGAGAAAAAGACTAAGATATTTTTCTCGCAAATGTAAACGTCGATAACAGAACAACTGAAGATTGCACTCCTTGCCGTTTACCCAAGTATAACAACGATATTATCCGTGCATTACAAGAAAATACATTCACTCTTAAGAAAATAGATTTTCCGTTTATCTCGAAATTCGGCCATGCTATGCATCTGCGATTTGACTGTTGCCGATATTAAATTAAAATAGCTTCTATGAAACGTGTTCTAGAAGAAAGCAATATTTTTTTTAATACCGGTTATTCGAGTTCGCGATATCTTTCTTTTTGTGTTATATCGTTGATAAGATAAATGAAATAAATTGTGATGAACATGACAGTTGTACAAACGACAATCAATAAATTAACCCATACAATAGAACTGTATAAGTACCTATAAATACATAAATTCGATAAGTTCGAAAATCATGTGAACTAGTTGTCTTTAGTTACGATCAGAACTGTCTCTATTGCGAAATATTTGATTTGTTCGCGTATTTCTCTCCAATAATCAGAAATTATATGTAGGTACGTGGACTTTGCACGGCTTGCACGTCACGGTTCTCGAATTTGAGTTGTTTAGTTATCTAGAACGAATGACGCTGGTACGCGCCAACATGAAATGACCGCGCCAGAGAAATAACGGCGGCGGGGAACGCGTTATAGTCGCGCGTGGCGATCGGCTACGGCAATTTGCGACAACTAATCTAAATTCAAATTGCCTCGAACAAAACTAATCTAGTGGTCACACGGAGCGCCCGCACTCGCCCAGCCTCGCAACTCGCGCCGCGCCACGCCGCGCCGCTACTCTTCTGTTTCACGTCCCTTGCTTTCACCCTTTCGTGCCGTCATCCGAAACGTGTGCTCCATCGCACACCGATAGACCGCGAGTGACAATCGACCGAGCCCCGACTTGGTCAAAATCCACCCGCGTAGAGACGCATACAAACGCTGATTTAGAAACCGCCGGTCCAATTGTTTCATACGCGCTTGAATTGTATCGTATCGTGGCGGTACGAAACAGATCGAATAATAAAATTAGTTACGAAAGCGTGAAGAATGATCGAGTTTAGTCCCTCGCTTTCAAGGAAGTTGCGTGCGATATTCAGAACTTCTTCACTGTCGTGCATTAGTTTCAAGTAATTAATTTTTATTAGCGCTTTAAATACATTTTATTACGCTTCTCGATGCACGAGTAGAAAACAACAAAAATCATATTTGCGCTATTCAAACAAAACATCCGCTTAGAAACGGATACAAAACGGATTAGAATGTCCAGAACACAAGTTATCAGGATGACTTTAAACAGTTGACGAGCTTCGATATATCAATTAGGATTTTCGACAATTCTATCTCTTGGTGGAAACGTATAGATTTTCCACCGTTCGTCGAGCAAGATTTTTCCAAGAAAATCGCACTTAAATCACGACGCGAAAACTCGCCAAGCTGGCTGGCGGAACACATTATAAACGTGCCGTTCCACGGATATTTCGCATATTTCAGGAATTCCACTCAGGAGGGTTCGCGTTTGACGCATGACTCATCGCCTTGCGTAAAGAACACCACTGCATTTTCAGCCACCCGGGCGCATCGCTGGCCAGTTAAGCTCAATCAAATTAACTGCTCCAAATAAACTAGTTCAGAGATACACGAATATAAAATATACCTACGAGTTTATTAAAGAGTTGCGATATAAAAATTTTCTTTCGAACGAAGAATCATTTTAAATCAAACATAATTGGAGAAATAATTAAGTCTTCGCCACGATAAAAATATGTTCTCAGGGCGAATATTCAGGATGAAATAGGATCCCTCAGTCTATACACGATTCATTTCATTTATGAATAAATCAAACGTATTGGTGCAATACGCCGATTTTAAAAAAATTCAATTTTTTGCTTTTTTAAAACATACCTACCTTTTTTACTTGAAAAACAAATGGTCACGTGGTTGTGTAACGTTGATAACCGAGCTTTTACATACATGCTCCAATTTTCGGAACACCATTGAAACACGCCTCCGAAAATCTCGACGGAGCGAAAATGCCTCGCTGAAAAAAACATTTCGACGTCAAGGTATTACGGCTTTAATCGTGGACTAGAGGCGATCGTGTTTTAGGTTTTAGGGTTGGGGCTAAGGAAGGAACTTGTAAACCTGAAGAAGCAATATTGGTTCGACGGTAGGAGTTACCGGGCCACAATTCATTACGAAAATCGATTCGCCGGCAATAGTGGCTGATTGGAGGTGGTCACTAGTTTCATCTCTTTCCTTCTTCCTATTTCGTTCCTTCCTTTCGCTCTTTTTCTCTCCGCTCGTTTTCGTTTCAGCAATCATTCGCGTATCGTAGTCACCCTAAGTTCGATTTGAGGCAAACTGTATCGCGATTGCGGTGATCCAGTACCTAGCCCCTTGAAATTATCCGGAAGAACGTTAGGAATCTTCGCAGACAATTCTTCACCGCATGAAATGTTATTCCATTATGCTAAACTTTTATATTCGTTGTCTCAGATCACGGAAATAACATTTTCCTAATTGTAACAAGATATGCTCAATGATGTTATTTTCAATAAGAACAATATTGGAAAAAGGGAGGAATTTGTTGAAACAGCAACTTTTTTTGCATCTAAAAATTTATTATGTAGATACAATTATGACATAATATATATTTATTGTCATATACAAATAAGACCAAGAGTGAGAGAGAAATGCAGATATGAGTCCTTGTAGCTTTATTCGATAACTTTTTCGATTTGCATTGTTTGACGCGTTCAAAATACCAGAATAAAAATTTCTTCTTTTATTATGTAAATATATTTTTTTCCAATGCACATGGTAACATGGTTCACAAAAACTTGCTGCGGCTTAACTTTATGCGTAGCGTCGTGAGAGAGCTTATGCTTATTTTACGACAAATACAAGATAGCTATAAATGGTGTGTGTTAAATTTTTACGATACCGAGGGATTTATATTTATGTAACCGCGTAACTAAGATTTGTGTATGTTTATATAAGTTTTAGTTATTATAAGAGCTCTGACACCGATCGCTATAAAATCAATATGCCGAGCGAACGTCCACCACTTTCCGTTTGTACTTGTTTTATTTCGAATCCTTTACTTTTGATTTAATCTCATATTCCTAACGAATTTTTGCAATAAGGATGAAAAAGATTAAGTAATAAATATCGGTACGCGTTATCGCGCAGGAAAAAAAGGACGTCTTTAAATCCGGAAGTTTCGTGACGCTAAGTGATGGGACAACAGTGCACGAATCAGGACAATAAAGGTCCGCCCTGTCTGCGAGGGGTTGCTGTACGCGGCGCCTCACACCACGTGACATTGTCCTGGCCGGTATTTGTGATATTAAACTGTTTAATCACCGAACTATAGAAAAAGCGTGAGTGCCTACGGTCGCGCGCGTCGTCGTTCGTGAGTTTCGTGTGCGTAGCTGTGTGCACATCGGTTCCCGCATAGCTCGTAAATCTCACCCATTCCGAGTTCCCCCGTTATACTATGGAGGAACGGACGTTTATACACCGATACAACATGCTTGTCGTAGCCGATGGGTGAGTGTACGAAACATCCAGTTGAATCGACGAGGAACAGAATGCAGAGGATGAGGAGTGAAATCGGAGGGAACAACAAGTTACACGATGGTGGCAGGAGAGATCCTTTCCTCTCTTTCTCTTTCGCGCTTTTAACCACTTTAATATAAAGCCCTGACGGCTCATCCTTTCTCCAAATAAAATTAGCGAAGCTTACGCTGAATTAATATACGTTTTAACCATTCATATAATAATATGCAAATTTTATTCATCTCCGTTGCATTTATTTACAATCACCTTAATTATAATTTTAGAATCGGAACTATAAAACTTGTATCTATCTAATATTCTTCTCGAACAATTTTTATAGCTAGGATTCGATAGTCGAACTATTGGAAATTTAGTTCGAATTCAGTAATAAATAGGCTAAAATTTCTAATCTTTCTCTATAGCAAAGTTAAACACAATTAATGCTACGTTCAGCTTTTAGAGCAAGACTATATTCATCGAGAAAAATTTGCGTCAACGCAAGTATTTATCGATTTATTTCATTCTCTCGCTATCGTTAATTGACCGCGACTCATGACGACGGGCATCGATAACGGGCATGAAAGAAAGGATTAGTGTCGGTGTGAAAATCGCAAAATAGAAGGAGAATATAAATAAACACGAATATATATATAGATTTCGGTGCGGGATTTGCAGATCCGGGAGAGAAGCGACATCGGACAGTATATTGCACCGCTTGTTGCACCGCAACGAAACGCAATAACGTATCGGTGCACAAATGTCAGTACGGTTGTCTGTCGCGGCACATATACACCGCGGGCGAAGCTGTCGAGGACCGAAAGAATAACAACCATAATAGGCTCCTGAATTGTGTGGCGAACAATGGGCAAAATGAAAAACGACCCAGCGCCTCTTTCTCTCTTTTTCTCTTTCTCTCTCTCTTTCTTTCTCTTTCTTTATCTTTCTCTTTTCATTCTTTAAACTTTTTTGTTGAGTGAATTTTATCTGTATTTTTAATTTTAATTAATTATGAATTTTTTTCTCATAGATTATAATTTTACATCGTTAATATATGACGTGAAATGTTGATATAAACGGGAGCTCTTGAACTATTTGCCTTTCATAATGCTATTCCAATAATATAAAATGTGCAAAAGATATCAGCGATAAGAAAGATATCTAAAATAGCTTAATGCAAAAATGCACCTACTTATGCATTAGCAATAGTTTACCAAACTCATAATCTCGGTATTTATCACTGACAAACACGTATCTCGCTCGTTATTCAAAGTTTACAAAAGTCTAATGAGAGATCTCCAACCGCGATAAAATAACAACATACATTATTTACGAGAATTTTATTGTCCAAAATAAACTAGTAAAACTGCTATACATTCTCTCATCCCATCGCGCGGCGAAAGTTAAACTTTGCCTTCAAATATTTTTGATTATTATTTTAATTTGAATATTATCGCGTTCTGCACCCAAATTATCTTGTATTACGCCCGAGTTACTTCCTAAATTATCTCGCGTAACATACATAAATTGTATCGAGCAATAAACGATACATTGGCACAAGCATTCCAGCCATACCAAATTTAAAACGCAATTCCGGTATTTTAGTACAATTTTAATAATGTGTTCTGAGATATTTCCATAGAATTTAAAGTATCTCTGTTGTCAAAATTATTATAAATTCTCTTCAATTACTACACACGCATACCGAAAGTTATTTTCAATAATGAATCAAAAATTATTATTGAACAATATCATAATATAGTAATAATATAGCTCATTTTTTTAAACTTTATTATGCTCTTTATTATGTAGCCATTATAGATCAAGTTTATTACAAAATACGATATATCACAAAATTTTTTAAGAATTTTTGATAATGTACGAGTAAATTATTTATATATATATAAAACATACATTTCATAAATTAAATCACTTTACTAACTCACGTTATAAAATTATATTACCGGATATGTGTGTGGACAGAATTTTGATTTCAGCATTTTCAAACTAATTTAAAGCTGTATAATTTATTCTAATACTGATACAATTTGACGTTCGCATAGTGTCCGAATTATACATTGAAGGGAAATTCTGTAAAGTGAACGGATGAAAAGTTATTTATGCTCTATAGAGTAGTGTATAAGTGAGTACACAAACAAAGCGTTAAACGCTTGATAATTTCGAGGATTCTACCCCGCTATCCTGAATCTTGTGGTTATTATCGCAGGCTGCTTCTTCGGGAACTCTAGATCAAAAGATTTAAAAGCTTTTTTTTTCACTCCAAGGTGTTACACCTCAGCCACTAAATAAGCACCGCTCACACAGCATGGCATGAAATTATATAAGAAAACTAGCCCGCCGTGTAGCTACCACAATCTGTCCCGATTTCCAGCATGGCGTAGGACGTGACAGCTTTACGAGGATAATAAGCTAGTATTACGCCCTCACGGTGAGAGTTTTTGCAAATTGAAGTAAATTCCATTCCCATCCCTGTATTCCCCCCTGTCGTCCACGATGGTGTACGATGCGTGAAACCACATTCCCCGTAAGTAATGCTTTACTACGCTCGTTGGCCTGGTTCTCTCGTCTAGATCGCAGTCCTCTAGACTTCATAAGAACCCTCTCGCCCGAGTGCTTATATCCGCGTCAAAGCACCAATAATACCATCAGCCACATTTTAACGTGGCAATCGACAGTCGTCAGGCTTTTCGCGGTTATGATGCAGTAATACATGATGCATAATTATATGACATGCAATTATGTTATACATGCACAATTATTATATGAATATATATTATATGTAATCAAAACTTTCATCTCAAATCACATGGAAAATCGTAATTAAAACAGATATGAAGTCAGTAATATTGATATGTACTAATATAATTAGTGAATGTATTTCCATAACACATATGATATCTCTGTACGAAACTATCTCTATATCTTTGCATTCGTCACGCTGGAAACGCGAATAATTTTTCGTTGTCAACGTATTATGGATCGTAATATTGAAACTCAAACTCGCGCAAGGTATATCTCGGTTTCATTTCCCGAATAAAAATATGTATCCGTTGAGATATCCATGAAAATATATTTGTTTATTCGCACCGTGAGCGCCGCGCGCGCGCGCGCGCGCGATCCACGTATCTTTAGCAAGGTAGTCACAGACAAACCTGGCCAGCCCCGACAACACCTTCTCCTGGTTTTGTTCCTCGACAACGTGGAAATATCCCCTCGAAATGTTTTCCGCGAAGATAGTACGTGCTCTGCGGTTTTACCCTACCTTCCTCACATGAATATTCACGGCTAATTTGTAAGAAGCTCTCCAAACAACGTTGCTACATACCGTCTAACCGAGCGTACAAGCACTCATACGCGTGCGTACCAACACGACTCGACCACCAGAATTTACCTTTAATTATCGTAAGAGCGAATAAAAGATCGTTTTCACGTGTAAACAGCGAGAATATTCGTCGATAAATTCAATTTCAGCGTCGACTATCGGTACACGTTGGAAAATCTTCAGTTCAGAATTACGTTAGTGCAAAATTGAAATCCTGTTAGGAAGAGAACAATAAGTTACACGAGAAGAGATGGATAATTTGCGATAGTGAAAAGCGTACATATATGAGAATAATATCTCGACGATGATCTTTTAACAATTGAAATTTATATGGATATATGTATTGCAGCTCGACTCTCTGAAAGAGAAAGAAAAAGCGATAATATATTGATTACATTTTATTAAAATTCTAGGAAATAATAAAAGACGCAAATGTCTGGCGGGGCGGATCGCAAAAATATTGAGAAAATTATTTGCAGCTGTATCTAATATATGATGTACGATTCAACAATGAAATCTGGAATAACGTCGATACGTATATACGCGTATATAGAAACATCGGCGACACTTTTGTGCTCGGGCTCAACACGCTAGAATTCTCATAAAATGCAAATATTATTAGCATTCCCCGACGTCCTCTTACATGTCCGCGATCTTGCCAATATACATGTCTACGTGTACGTACCGTACACCGTAGTTGATATTCAGATGATGAGATTTACGACAGTACAAAGATACATTGTCGGATAGTTCCCTGCGGTTTGCACATTCGTTTCAATTCAACGCAAAGTCTTACCTTCGTAATTATTCTTCGTCGAGTGAATATGCGTGAATTCTACAATGATTCTCTCCTTGTGTGGACGATCCACATATTTGCATAGGTATACTCGATATTAAGATTATCGGCATGACACGTTTGCGTAACATTTTCGTGTACCTACTCTCCCGATTCGCTGGCTTATTGTTCGTGAATTACGTTTTACGCAAGGATTTTCATCGCTTACGTTATTAAAGTTGGATAGTTATACAATAATTAGTGTATTCACACAAAATTTATATAGGATTTTAAGATTTTAATAAATTCAAAAAAGTGAAACAAATTTGATTCTTTAAACTCATTAAAATGAGTTAGAAAATTATAAAATGTTGCAAATACAATTTTTAATTTAATTTATTTTGATTAATTTAATTTTATCTTAAATAATTTAATTTAATTTAAATAAATAAATTTAATTTAATTTAAATTTATTTTATTCAATATTTCCAAATAGTTATGCTTTTTTTTCTATATAAATACCTTTAGGAGGAGAAAATATACAATATTCATTCAGTGTATTGATATGTTGCACATATCAATACACATGCATGACTGAATGACAGTGCAATACCGAGAGTGATATTCCGTTGGTCTAGACTCTTCTCGTCGCAGTTAAACCAAGTTTTACCGTTGTAATTATCGTTCCTCGACCGCATGCATGCGTATTCGAGATGGTAGGAAAAGAATTACATCAGATATAAAGGAGTTCGGCATTTTCTTCGGTTTACGAGCGCGCTTGTTACGAGGGCGTAAAGATGCCCCGCGGGCTTTTATTAAATTCTATCCCGGTGAACACACCAAGGTCCGAGTTATATAAACGACGTTACATGCCTTCCGGCGACATTTTAGGGGTACCTAGACGACTCCACGATGCGTTTAACGGCCAAATAGTCGATCCATCGTGTCAGATTTGTGTTTTGATTTGCCTTTTTCGTCGTGTACTCGGTAGAGAGAGGACCATCGCATCTCGTCTCAAATGAGGAAATAAAGCACGCTTAATAAAAATGAAAACAAAGTAGATATCTGATGCACGACGGACAAAGTAATTAATCGCAATAATTGATCGCGCTCAGTCTAAATAAAAAAAACGCTAATTTAAAGCTCTCGATCATATATCCGAAGAAATTGTATCGCATTGCGTTTCAATGGATTACTTTCGTGTCCAATTAAGATACGATCAAAATTATTATTAAAAATAGAGAAAAAAACTGCTTACGTGAAAGCGACACGTGAGAAATGCGCCTGATCATTAGTATTCTCTATCGGTGTGCCGTTCGCGGATGCATAGAGTTTATGTTTCATGTGACGTTTGCGATTGCAAGGCAACGTATTGCCAGATGCTTCGTCTGATTTCCCCCGAGATCACACTGCGCTACACTTTTTAACAACGAATTATAAACTTTCAGTTGTGAATTGGGAGAGAAATTTCGATTATTTTCGTTTGCAGTGATAGTTGCTCGCTCTTTCCGTTCTTAAACGATACATGCGTACGTATATACCTAAAGCCAAACAGCTTTTTTTTCCTATAAATATTCGAGGTGAACCATGCGGTGAAACTTGTTTTTATTTCAAGGCTGGAACCAGAAAACAAATTTTGTTCAAATTTTGGTGGTTCGCACTTAAAAGCTTGATCCGCAAAGAATAAAAATAGTATGATGGGGCACGATTTTCGACCCGACCCCGAAAAGTTGTGAAACGATGGCATAAACTATTCATCGTTCTCTTGTCACTCTAGATCCGATATTTCCCGTCTCCACAATACTTTAATTACGACGGATTAACGCTACGTTCTACATAGTCACGTGTAATTAAAACGCCGCAAAAAGGTGATTCGGATTAACGGAGCGAAATAAACCGAAAAAGCTACCTGGTTTCCCTGTTTACCAGACACGTGACGTAGGATGTCCCGAAAGAAAATAACGTCCGGCTCAAAGATTACTCGTTTACGGGGGCGGGGGGAGGGGGGGGGGGCCGAGTGATAGATTCGTTATTACTCGCGAATCTCATATTCTATACACGCTAGGTGACCGTGTAATAGGGAAAAGGGTAATGGCTATTCAGTATGCATTGCTGTCCCTCGGTACGGGGGTAATATCAAGCTCTCAAGTACATGATACGTTCCATACGGTGCATATATACATGTATCGTGTGTTTATGCATAAGTGTATTGCGCAGTTACAGTCGAATGGACACGCTTCCGTGTGCATATGTATGATATAATATATGCGTATGTGTTATAGACACGCAAGACGTTACATCATATATCTAATTGCTCCTTTTAGCTTTTTTTAAAAAGTCGCGAAGACATACGTGCTTGATCGATCAGCCGTTTACAAAAGGGATGCATCGAAATGATAGCCGGCAAAGTTGTCAACCTTTCTCGGCTTTGCCACCTGATTGTCAAACGCATGACAATCCGCAAAAGACTTGGCGATGTGATCGGCAAAGACTTTATTAAGTAACTTTTTTTGTTAACGAAGTGTTAATAAGTTTGCCAAGACCAAAGAAAAAGTTCGGAGAAGAAGACTGTTCGCGTATTACATTAGAATCCGTGATCTATCGATAACTTCGTTCGTAAGAATAAACTGCTAGTTCATCAAATTACTTGTCGCATTTGTAAGTGTCCGGTTGAACTTAGTTTATTTTTTTTAGTGCTTTAATCTCTTGCGTATTGTTGTTTAACATTCAAATCACCTTATCACCTTCAAATCAACTTATTTTATTCGTTAGACGTAATAGATAGAAAAATGCTACAAATCAAAGAAGAAACTTTAAAAGATCAGAAATTTGTTAAAACATGCAAAAGAAATACAAGACAGATTCTATCAGAGCTTGCCGCGTAAGAGTTCATCATCCGTGATGATGCAAAAATTATTTCTGCATCATCAAAAGCAATAGATTCAATTATCACTATCGTTCCTACGCTTTGATTTCGCATTGATGCAATTTGCACACTTTTAAATCTCTGTGCAGTGTTTTATAGTTCATAATAGGTTGATAATGCCGATAAGAATCAAGGGATATAAATCCACGTTCTGCTAAATCCGCGGCAAGACCCTTTCACCTCCTGCTTCCGCTTTTCCCCCAATACGCATCGAAGCGAAGAGAGAGAGAGAAAGAGAAAGAGAGAGAGGGAGAAGGGTATACCGGATGAGACAGGCAGATTACCTAATCACGGGTAACCCGTAAAGCAATCAAATTCTCCGTGGTATCGTTACCAACGTGTTGGTCGTGCATCAGTGTGAGGGGTGCCCGGGCCCGGAGGTTCGTACGGAGGGTAGCCAGAGACGGAGTAGATGAAGGGAGAAGTGGTAGGGGGATCGGCTTCGTAGGCCGTTAAATTCGATTTAAACCATTAATGCGGTATTGTCCGGGTAATGACCGTGCATCCGGCGCCGAGTTTCCTTTTCGATGTCATCTCTCGACTGCTATTGCTGCCGTCACTGCTGCTGCTGCTGCTGCTGCCGCTGCTGTCGCTGCTGACTGTTTCTTTTAGCGAATTAGAGATGCTTCGTCGGCAGTCGCAGGTGCAGTTACGATCGCGTTTAAAATATGCTCGTAGGCACGGTCAGTAATCGTTGATTTGTTCTAATGTCATTTGCGCTTTATAAATGTCGTGATTAATGCTTCAGAATTAATTATTCGCATATAGGGACGTAAAGATTTAGTTTACGGTCGGATAACTATAAAAACTGAAAAATATTCTGCTGTTCGCAGTTACTTGCTTCGTTTGGGCGAAATTTAATTTTTACAAAAACGGCAAAATAATTCCGTATTTTTCTATTGCATAGTTAACAGAGATACGAAAAAACTTTAACTTCACCGCCTGTGCAACAACATTAATGTCCATTTCTATCAATGTAGATTAACTTTAATCTCGGCTTTACTTTTTATCTTTCTCTAGTTCTAGGAATTAGAAAAGAACAAAAAGTAAGTTAAACCAAGATTAAGTTAATCCGCATCGATAGAAATGAACATAAGAAGCACATCAGTTTGAAAATCAAAATATCTTTCGTCACATTTATTCGTCACATTTTCATCAAAGTACCTATATCACAAAAACGAGAGATATAATGCCGCGGATTCTTGCAAGACTATTAGAGAGAACGAATTATATCCCTTTAAAAAGCTACACGGCTGTAGATCTCCGCGCGCGAATTTGAAAAAAAATTATGATATATCGCGGCGTATTGTATCCGTTTTTACACAACCACAAGTAGTTCTGGCAACACTATCTCCCGCTTTTTTTTTCTTGCGGGATAACATTGTACGGATTCTCCGCAATAAAGCCACGCGACGACTCCGCAGAGGCAACGGCGCGGCGGTCACTTTTAATCGCCCGTTTATCATCGCGTGTCGTACCGCCTCTCCATTCTGGTTTTACTCGCCAAGTTGGCGAGCTTACGATACCGCCAAATGTAGTAATTTCGATAATAACGGACAGATTGCGCGTTAGACTTGGATATCCTGCCCGTGATCGCTATTAGACGATCATAGTGCGTTCCATTTTATTAATGCGAGATATTAAAATTGTCCTTGTATTGTAATTGCGAAGAAGGTCAAAATTTTTCCTGTGTGTCCTTTATCAGATTGATTGTTCAGCCGTTGCTGAAGCTCCTTCTAGTAACTACCGAGTTGTTTTAATTCGGCTATGTACATTTATCTTTTTAAGCGTCTCTAACTCAATTGATCTCATTCTCGCCTTCTTTCCTCCTTAATCCCCTCTCCACTATTATTTCCTCTGTTCGCTTTTTTATTTAATCATGCCTTGTACCGTGATACATTCAACGGAACGTAATCACGCGAATTAACATGACAAAGAAGCTATTCAGTACGGACCGCTTTGCATTGAATTTTTATTAAACGGGTACATAATTGATCTTTCAATTTTATTTGTATTCCTTTTTCAAGCTTGAATTCATCAAAAAACTACGTGAAAAGCCAATTGATTCAATCATCGATCTATACATGCAAAAATATAGATTTTCTAATGTGCTTTTAAATAAATCGTTTATGAGATCAATAACGCGATTTACAACGTTAGTATCTGTTGTCCTGAATATTTCATACCACGCTGCCATTCGGATATATCCCTACTCAATTCAGGCATATGAATAGTATTAGCTACGTGCACAGTTAACGAGTTGACGCCCGATGCATAAATAATGGGCCGGCCGATTAATAGCGCGATCGTTCGCTTAATGATCTAAGTTAATAAGAGATAAACACTGAACAGAGCAATATCACGAAACTGTTGATGGCCTGCTACATGTCTATTTCCATATAATGCCATTGGTGAGGGAATTTAATTATTTAATAATTAAAGGTAATTATTTAATTGCAATTAGCCATAATTCGATTCCTTCCAGTTGCTATTTACAATGCGAAATTAAGGAGAAATCTGAATTAGCCAATCAAATTTTAATCGGTCTTCCAAGAATTGTGTCTGTGTTTAGAATATTTCATTAACAGCCAGCGTAAGGTAAGTGGGGTAGTTTCTGACACTCTTAAAAAAAAGAGGTAGTTTCTGACACATAAAAAAAAAGGTAGTTTCTGACACATAAAGAAAAAGTGTCTATGCAATAATCAACAGCAAAAAACGCTCTTTAATTTGCCTGTAATTTTTTTTATATTTGACGAAAACTTTATTTATTACAAATATAAATGTACCGTCGGTGTCAGGAACTGCAACAGTGTCACTAATTCCCCCCTTTACTAATTTATACTGGAACGAATATTTCTATTATCGTCACGAACAAAATAATTTTTTTGTTAGTGACAAATAAAAGCTTTCTCTTCACTTTTTCAGTCATTCTAATTTTCACACACACAAAAATATTACAATTTTCAAAAAAAGAATCATGTTAAAAAATTTTGCCTATATATCATTTAACAAAAATTCTTTGCATTATAATTACAGTTTAATTGCTGGTTTTCTGATAAAATCTCAATAAGCAGTTTTAAAAATTTTACTCATATATTATTAGGCTGCTTCTATATTGCCCGTGGAATATTCGTCGCAATTAAAAAATAATAATATAAGCTGCACTCTGTTCGCGATTATAACGAGTCATGCAGCTGGTCGAAATCCAAACGCGTTTTTAACGATAATGAGAACAGGAGATAAAAAATATGACGCGTAAAGCGTACGTGGATTGAGAAAGTGGAAAGAGATGGTTATTGCGACAGAGATGGTTAGTGTCTTTAATCACGAGATACACAATGCGGGAGGTGTTACTTTTACAGTGTCGCAGATAAATTGCGGGCGTCGAGAGGTATCTGGACAGGGCGGTCATTTTTGTCCGTACGTGACTGCTTTCTGAGATACTTGACCGTATAAGACCAGGATCGTATAAGTTGCGTCGTGAGAACATAGCATCCCTCTCCAGGCCGTCGCTTTCAAACGGCATTTATTGAAAATTTATCGTTTTGTCCTCACGGGACTTTATCGACATTCCGTTTGCCGTCATCAGCCGATACTTGTCGTGTGTGCAGTAGATACGTATCAATATCCATTTCAAAATCACCTAATACCTGCCGAACAAGTATTCGCGTTTCTCGTTATTAAATTAATTATATTAAATGTATTCGCTTATTCATATATATTTTGAAAATTACCGATGAGCAATCAGTACATTGAAAACCGAAGAGAAACGACGAGAGGAACGATACTACACGATATCGTTCTCATTTTGAACTTATCATATTTTTTTCCATTTAATTTAACCATTTTCTTTCGACGTCAATCGTAATTAATAATTTTTCTACGAATTTTGGTGTAGTGTTTGAAGTAAAATAAAAGACTGCGCGTATATTCGTTAATTCTGTGTAAAATTAAAGTATCGAAAGAGATGTATTTTAGCAATATCAGCGCGAGTAGTTTCCGTGTGTCTCGCACGTGCAAAGGTATCTTCCCTTCCGCATCGGTGTGCTACACGTGGCGTTGCACAGCGCGCCGCGCCGGTGCATCCCGGTGCCGCATCCTCGCGCTAACATAATGAATCCATACCGCGCACCGGACGCGTTACAGGTCGCATCGTGAGGGTCAAACGCACGTGTTCCCACGTGTGTGCACACGTCGCGCTAAACATACAAATACAGAGGCATGTTGTCCCCCTCCCTCCCTCCCCGCCCCTCGTTTCCTCCCGTTCTTCGCGATCGCGTTGTTGAAAACGGCACATTTCGTAATTGGAATACCAGTCCTGTACGGAGCAAAGAGAGGCACGTTGTGGCGATATACGCACCTGCGTACACGCATACGACGACACGCGAATAGACGGGGAAAGATAATAACGGATAAACACTGTGTTAATACGCGATATATACGCGGATACAGCGCGGACATATTTGTCATTACATCAGGACGGATTAGTACGAAAACTGTGGTTGCCGACATTAAGTAGGTACGTTTTACATGAAGTTGTATCACAATTTGCGCATAAAAGTCTAAAGAGATGTGCAGTGTATTCGATTTAAGCATTAACACGTAATTTTTAACAGTATCTTTCTTACAAGCAAAAATTATTCCATTTTAAAACGCTCTTACAAAGTTATATATTTTATTTATGTATATTATTCAAAATACTCGTTTCCAATATCATTTTAGGTCGAATTTTAATTTCTTGAAATGGAATATATATGTACTTATTTTATAATAATATTGAAAAATCACGCTATATAATAAACTTAGTGACATGAAAGAAAAATGTAACTCGTTTATATGATTAGGTTAATTATAAAAAATTTCTTTCTCCTTCGTTCTGCAACATTAATCTCGGAATATTCGATAATAAAGAGCTCTTTTTTCGGTGATACCTATATATACCTATACGCGCATGTCTAATATGCATATGTGGATTCCGGGAGCGCAAATTCGTCGATATAGGGATAACGAGGGGGGTAGGATAACAAGAAAGAGAGCTATAGCCGAACAATGTCCGGTATGAGTAGACTCCGCACGAGCCGCACGCTTCCATTACGTCCGCTGACAATTAATAATTACCCCATATCGCTGATGATATCCCGGAATGCATTTTGGCTCGTAGAATTGCGACCTATGGTCTCTCCCTCGTTTCCTCCCTCACCCTAGACACCGCTGCAAATCTCCGGCTTTCTCTCTCCCTCTCCCTCTCTCTCTCTCTCTCTCTCTCTCTTCTCCCCCTCTCACCTATTGCATCCGTTAGATCGCAGCGGGCTGCAAACGCGGCGCAGCGCGTGCATCCTCGTGCATCTGGACGATCCAGCTCGTATCGGTTTGTAGTAACGTTTCGCCGAGCGGCTCTGAACCATTTTGTCCAACCCTCCAATAACTGGAGGTGCATTAATGCAGCCTAGCGAGAAGATAACGCCGTTGCATCGACGGGCACGATGGGCACAGCGCTATCGATCCTATCGACCGATGCGCGAGAAGTTAATAGGGAAAGCACAGCAGAGGCTACTATGCACGACCAGCAGCAGCAACAGCGGTAGCGGCATCGTATTTTAAAGGGAGGTGGCTGGCGAATAGGGGACAGAAAGGGGTGGATGCTGCCGGCCGTTCGCATCGCCGCCGGCAGTAGTCAGGATCCGCGCTACATCGCTACGCTGCTGGACGCGTGGATTCGCGGTTCTACAACGCGGTACGTAGATGGAATTCCAGCCTTCGCTTAGGGAAGGGAAAATCCACCCGTATATGCGTGTCGTAATTTGTACGAAGAACAGATTCGCAAGGAAAATCAAATCATGATCACGTGATAGTCGATATCTTTCAGCAGAATCATTATACATTATCATTATAAGGATATGAAATCGTGAACTTTTCCTGCGATGTCATAAACAAAGCTTTGCGAAAACTCATTTTTTTGCCAAACATATTGTGTATAACGATAAATCAATCCGAAAGTAATTCAGATTATACGTACAATGTTGCGAATAAATTGAAAGCTTCCTATAGCACATCGCAAACAAATATCTGCAGAAGTCCATTTGTGCTAAATATAGTGTAACAAATGAATTTATTTTATTTATTCTTGGTTTGAATCAAATGCGCAAAACGCGCAATTCGTATCCTAAAGAAAGTCCGCACAATGATACGCATAATTGTTGTTTGTTGGCCGCATTTATCAAGATTAATGGCTCCGACAATGAGATTCTCCCCGGTCCTTTAATAGTGAAAACGAATTAGTTGGTGCTGAAAGGGCCACGTCCAGGAAAACCCAGCATTACTTTCGTGTCACATTCGTGATTTATGCGCGACATACGCGAGAAATCGTATCTGTGATGAACGTAAATTACGGCAAAATATTATAGCGATATATCCAATGGGTAACGAAATTATCGTCGATATATAGAGAAAAACTGATGATCCAATCGAGTAATGCAATAAAACTCGCTCGCGACATTAGGAGAAATTTACACATAAGCAGAATAATGTGAGGCACGGGAGAGGAGCTCGCAGAATCTCAAATCTCCAACAATGTGTATACCTTGCATCGGAATCCGAATGCAGATACATTGCGTATTATCGGCGCAGAACAAAACGACCACTCGCATGCATCAATTCATTCAAGTATGCGAGCCGATAATTGAATGAAAAGCACAACACATGACGATGTCGCGTTAACAAATATCTGAAACCAGTATTTTCGTATAAAAGAATATCTTTATTGCATTATTTTCAGAATTAACACAATGTGATATCTGTATATCGTAATATACATCTAACATTACAACCGATTGGAATTGCGCAAATTTACGAATAACAAACAACGAGGAAAGTTTTATTCGATAAATAATACTTTATTTGCACAAAAACTTGCTTGTGTGTATCGTGTGTACATAAATAAACATTGTATTTATACTGTAAATCAAAAAGCTCCTAAAATAAGAAATAATTAATCTGATCTTGCAAAAAGATATTATTTAATCAATTAAATAATTCTAGTTTTTACCATTTCTCTCGAATGACATATAAAATGTAATACATATTTGCTACAAAAATCTATCTACATGTACAATAATTATCCAAAAGCTCACGATTTTATTGAATGAGAATACGAGAGAGAGAAAAATGCGAAATGCGTGCATTATGCTACGTATCAAGGCCGAATACACGTGTACCTACTCTGTCCGTTGAAAATGTTCTGCCACCTCGACAAATTCGCACCCGCTTTTTTTTCTCCCCTGCAGGCTGCAGCGCTCCAAGATATTTATTGTTTTAATTTACCACACCGGTGTTTAATTATAGAGAGTTAATTTTAACCGGCACGCCACATAAGGGGCATGATTGCACCGGCTCTTAGCTAAAAAAAACAGGTTTTATTTGTGCTTTACCAGAACCAAACACCGATTATTTACGAATCTGACGAGTGCATTGATACGTAAAAACGAAACATGTTCCGGTTTAAAAGTACTTCTGCGAGATTTCAATAGATACTCTGTATCCTAAAATTATCTGTCCTTTTCGTATATCTAGACTAGAGGTATAGAATACAGTAAACAACGTATGTTGTTTCTAAATAGAAGAACAAAAAAATACATATACACAGATTTACTATTTTATAAAAATATTATATAATAAAATATTACACAGTATATAGTAAAATATTTCACAGCAATAGCTGTAAAAATATTTCAGAAAATATATCGTAAAAAATAGATAGAAATATCCCTAAAAATTATAGAGCAGAGCAAGCGCGGGATCTAAAACGACGGTTAAACACATCTCCTTGCTTCTTGCTGGTCCGTGTTCAACGTCTAAAATTGGTGAAGACTGTTCATTAACAGAGACCATGTGACTCCGTGCCAAGAAATAGTCGGTCTTTGTTCGGTGTACTGTCTCCACTATCGAGAGTTTAGCACCAGTGCGAGAGCACCGAGCAGTGGAGACAAGAGAAAGTAGAGGATATAGAAACTCCTCAGGGAACTGAAGCAAAAATAGAAGAAGAGATCGCGCAGAATAGAAACACAGTCGTGCAGCTGCGCGAAGCGAGGATATAGATCGAGATAGATACGACTGGTTTGTTTTCATCTAATTAAGCGCCATTCAGGAGTTTTGGCAACATTACAACTCGGAGTATGTGCATTAATCACGATGAATTAACATATTCTTGAAACAAATGCATAATAGCTTTCTTATTTAGCATATCTCTTTGAACATTCCTTCAATTTTCGTTTGAAAATAGACTACTAAATAGGTATCTAAACACAGAAATAAATATTACTTTTGTTATTTCTTTAAGGACAAACTTTTCAAGTTAGAAAGTAAAAAGTATTTTAAGTACAAGATTCCAAGTGACATAAATATTACATTTTCTATTATATGTGACAAGATTTTTCTTTTTTATTCATTATACATATATTTATTCGCCATGTGCTCATTTTTTCCTTATGCGCGCAATATTAGAATTTTAAAAAGGCAAAATGTATATATATGCTAATATTTCTGAAAAGATAAAACAGCTCAAAAAAAACGAAGAGCCACGATTTAAATTCGAAATAAAATAATATTATTCTCTATATTTACCTTTTAAGATTAAGCTTGACAAAATTTTTTGTGAACATTCGGGATTGAGTGTGCTGTTCAATAAATTAAGTTTGCAATCGCTGCGCGCAGCCCTCTTTGCGTGCAAATGAAAGTAAAATAGCTCGGGGAAAAGGCGTGGGGAAGTGATGAATTAAAGAAAGCGAAAGGGAAAATTGCGACGCAAGAAGGCGCGAATTACATACAGTCAAAGAGCAGTGTGCAGTAGAATGACACGCGAGCGCCGAGGAATCTAATGAAGGTGAAGAAGAGACAAATGGAAAGCGGGAAGAGAGATAGAAGAGACTGACGGTAGACACAGATGAAGAAAAAGAGCAAGTATACGGTACCGAAATAGCTGGACATTCCGTTAACTTGGCTCTCTGCAGCTACTCGAGACACAGAATAAAAGGGTCGGGCGGGACGAAGGAAGGAAAGCGGCGTTTGTCTGTCGTGTTTCTCGCCGGTCCTACCTCGTCTAGGAGCGTTTCAATTACGAAATCCTGCGAAATCGTCCGACGATTCTAGCAGAGTGTTCGTCTACCCGTTATATCCGTCGCTGCGGTGTCGCTCTTTGGTTCTATTTCTCTTTTTCTTTCTCCTCTTTCCTACCGTCTCACTCCCTTCCCCCGTTTTCTCCTCCTTTCGTTTCGATCTTCCTCTCTTTCTCTTTCCCTTATCGTGTTGCTGAAACGGCTAAATAAAAGAGCCACGTCTATTGTTTGTACGACACAGAGTAAACACCAGTGGCTGCAAAAACCGAAGGCGAGAGCTCCCGGGATTGCAGGGTTTCAGTACTCGGATATTTATGTCCCTCTTTACATTCACGTGTGGCCATTAGTTGACAATTCGACGGTGATTTCCAAACAATTCCAATATTGCAACGGGAGAGACGCGGTGTTTCGCGATCGCTCGTTTCAACGAGAATCGCAATCGATCGGCAGATTAAAAACTGTACAGTTTCGAAGGTACCTATTTATTATAAAAAAGCATGTTTTATATAGGTACGTAAAACGTAGAAGTATATTTCCTTGTTAAAGCAGAGCCTTCCGTGTGGCTTGATGCACAATTATTGTATTCATGCATAAGATCATCATTCTGTACCTTTTCTTCGAGCAGTATGAGAAATTATTTTAAGTCTGGCATAACTCGCAAGTGTCAGAAGTTCTAATTGACCTACTTCATTATTCAAAATTGATATCGTGGTCGGATCGCGGCCAGGTAACCAAAATCTTCGAATATTTAAACGTATTTTAGTAGTCTAGACTGTCATTTCGAATAATTAGAAATATTTGATCTGAACTGACCGTTGCATTCAGATTTCGTACAATGCCGGCATGCATATCAGTTACTCTCTCTATAATTGTATTAAGCTTAATTTAATCTTAACGAATCAGAGTATGACTTATACCGATGACCCCGCGGACTCTGTGCAGGTGAAATCTGGCTGTTATGAAGCCGGTCGAATAATGGAGTACAATATAGCACCATTTCGCGCTTAAATTGCCAGACATTGTTTAAGCCCGTGACGAATGATCCTGCGCTTTTCTTAAATCCCGTGAAACTCTAATAAAACAAGAATATACAGAGTATCGTAATAGTAATAACTATAAATCATTAAAGTGCTAATGTACATTAGATAGTCTCGCACAACTGTTCAATTGAAAGCATAATTAGCAGTAAATTATCTGTGCAGATATCAACATCGAATTCCTTTGAGAGTACAGACTTGTCATACAGACGAGATTTCGTTTCAGTGTAAAAATAATTATTTTTTATTAGCTTTGTTCAATAAAAAACTCATTTATGTAAAATAATTAGGACTGTTAGTTCAATTATTGAATAATGTAAAAAACGATTATCCCTAATTTAATTTAGTACATCTAGCAATTAATTATTTCGCAAACGGCAGACACAAGCATCCTCGCTGGAACAATCTCTTTTTTTTAATCGCTAAGACGGAACTCAATTCTTAAACTGCAGGTAGTTCCGAAAAAGCCTTGATAGGCAGCATAATTATAGGTACACTTTATCCGGCTGTCGCGGCGCTACGTCAATATCCCGAGCGCACTGCAAATAAAACGGTTCGAGATTCGAACCGGGATTCACTCTCGTAACGAACGTACGCAAATAAAGATTGTAATTCCTTGCCCACGGTAGGATAGCGGCTGGCGGTGGCTACATGCGCTACGCTGTTTTTTGAAAAACAGCCGTAGGTCGTATGTTCGATACGTGATGTAGGTTGTCAGACGGTACACACCGATGTCGATGGAATATCACATTATGTAATTATGTGGGTTATTCCCCGCGCGTTTCTTCCGCGCCGCGAATATTTCGCTCGTGGCTCTTGCCGCGGCGCGTATGATTCCGAGGGGTTCGGCGCATAAAACCGTGGAATCACGTGGAACCTCCGCCGGGAGAAATTCCGAACCCGAACCGTTTTAACTCCATTATGACTTTTTCTTTCCGATGGGAGGAATCCAAATCGAATCGTTGTTAGCCATTCCAAAGAACATCGGCGCTAACGTCACGTAAAAAACGTAAATTGAAACGTGTTTCTCTGTTTTTAGACATATCTCACTCCCTCGCCCCCCGCCCTTCTCCGTGATTAAAGTACTCTTATTTGTTGAAATAATTCACTGAAGACTAATTGACAAATGGTCAATAAGTAAAAAAAATGCAAACAATTATTTCTTTCATACATTATAATTTTACTAATGGCATTCAGAATGATTTGTAATAATATTTTTTTCTTGAAAAAATGTTTTTATTTATTCATTATAATTATGATAAAGAAATAAAATATCTAATAAATACAAAATTTCTACGGATCAGTATTACAATAAAGCTTAATTTAAAACGTGCTATCGTGCTATTCATAACACAGCATTTAAAAAAGTGATTGTTAAAAATATTGGAAATGCAATACTTTTCATTGATACTAAAATATTCTTAGGTCTGTTAGGTACACAAATAGAAGAGCAGGAGAACGGCAATGCTTTCAATATGGCCAATCAATACGGAATATATATCCATATTTATGTAGGTTGGATAGCAATAGAATAGAATCAATTAATTTAATTGAAAGATATATATAAATCGACAAAACAATATTTAAAAATAGTATATCTGAGAAAAAGACTGTCTCTCGGTAACCATTTATGGTAATCACTACTTTCTGTTTTAACTTTTAATAAGTGATAATAGAAAAAGTTGATGTAATTGGTGATGAAGGATCTTTCAGATCTCTTATTTATTTTTTCAGGTTTTCTTTTAACGATTCTTTTGACGTAATGTTAATCAATGTTTATCAAAAATATCTAAAATAATAAATAGGATAAATTAGAAAAAAAAATTAATATTTCAAAATCAATATTTTTAATTATTTATTCATTTTTATATCTACACACAAACATGAACTAAAAGATAAAGTACAAGCTCTAAAGTGAATTTTCAGAAATTATATATACAGTACCTATAGTATATCTCGTTACTATCAACTGTGCAATAACATTTATCTCTGGCAACATTAATTAATTAAGATAATTATTATCTCAATATAAATATATAAATTCAGTGTTATGTGTACATTAACATTTAATATTCTTATTTGCAAAGGAATATAATATTAATAATTTCCATTTTTAATGCCAATAAATAAGATAGAATATGTATATCTGAACTCAATAATCGCGTTTGTAGATCAATAATCACATTTCTGTTATTACGGATAAATGTCGAGGCTACTATTATGCGCCTAAACATCGAAATCTTAACTCATTATCATTATACCAGTTTAATGGTTGTTTTCATTTCGATGTCTTCGATACAGTAAAGTGTAAGTCAACTGAGTCATCAATACACATTGCTGTAACTTCTCGTCAGTTCAATTCGGCTCGAGATCGCAATCAGTTTTCGTATGAAGCTCCGCGATATCAAATCAGGCAGCGAAAACGCAGACTCCTCAAGCCCTCAACTCGAAACGATTCTGAAATCGAAGTTTCTTGGCTATGTAAGCATGAGCCGTGTTTCTAGCGCTTTCTGAAAGAAAGTCCGGCTGTAGGAAAGTCCACGGGGGTGATTGGTGGACGACGAGTCGGGATTGAGGGTGGTGCACCGTTACGAGAGCGAATAACAATGGCCACATCCGTGTATGCATTTCCGGTCGGTGAGCACCTTCCGGTTGTGAATTACGCGGATGAATAAATAGAGTGGAGACCTAGGTATTCTGGACTACGGAGAATATTATGAACGACCGGGTACGCGAAAGCATATACATATAAGCTCGTTTAATGAAATTAAAATGAATGGCAAAGGAAGGATTAGCTTCTGCTATACGACGGTCGAATATCCGCGGCGAGAGACGAGAAACCGCTTTGGAAAGCGTTACGCTGCTGGTAGAGGCGAGAAAACTTTTTGCAAGTTAGCTTCTTACTCTATGAATCTATTATGATGAAATTAAAAATTCGCCTTTGATTACATAAAGTAACGGATATTTACTACAAAGTCTTATATGCTTAAATGGGTTCTACTCATCTTGCAACTTTTCGTACCCAACAAATACTTAATTGCCATACTATTACTACGTGTGTCACGTTGCGATGAAAATGACGTTGCCATAGCAATTTCTGCATTGCATGCGAAAAATTACGACAAGACCACGTATCACGATCGAGCTTCTGACAATAGAATTCATGCGTATAATACAATTCCACGAGGAAAGTCAACGATCATTTCTTTGAAATATCAGAACAATAATTCAAACATAACAAACGGCCGAATAGTCAAGACGTTGCTGCATACGTTCACGAACTTCTGCTGCATATTTTACGAATCACCAGCTGCGCAAACTCGTGCAGCAACCTCTGCGCAGCGATTTCGGTTTACGAAAATACATTCCCCGCAGAAATGGATATCCTCTAGACTGCGTTTTCATAAACTAAATTTTCCTGAAATTTTCTTCAAAGACTTTCGACAAGGAAAGAGGACAAATTAGAGATACGCCCGTGAAATTAATGATTCACAAATTATAATAATAGCTCTGTAGTCAGAAAAAGTTAATTTGATTACAATGTTAATATACAATTTGAAAATTCCGCAGACAATATAAAGTAGAAAGATGTATCAAAGATATGTAAAAATATTTTGAAGATACATATAGTAAAGAAAGCAAAATGTGATCGTACTCGAGCGCGACTTGCAGAGTTGAGTAAAAAAAAAAAAAAGTTTCTATGAAGTCAGATTAGGTGTGTTGAGGGTGCGCGCTGTGCACACTAAGCGGCTGTGGGGCAAGACTAATTATTCTAATGGGCCACAGTGTTTGTATTTACCGTGTAAATGGTGCATTCAAAGGATCGGTACTGGCCTCTGTGGACGCTTGAGTGCGCATCCATGTCCTCCTCCGCAAGAGCGGAACCGTAACACACATTGTGCCGATCGGTCCATCGAGATTGATGAGATACCGATAACGTCGATGCAAAGAAAGTGCACTGGGATTTTATTCTCCGCGGCATCGAATTATTATCGTTTCGCCGACTTCGATTATGTTAAACATACGCTAATGAAAGCATGTTTAAGCTGAATTGCATTTTTTCAGACAAAATCGTGTAATTATTTTTTTTACATAAACCAAGTATATCCTGTACATAATAATATTAACGTAAAGTCGTTAGAAACGAACATTCTTTACTTATTCCAATTTTATTCCAATAAGTATATATTTTGACACAATATATGATAAAATAATCATACATTCGAGCATATTGTACATAAGAAAGAAGTACAATCTTGTTATAAAGAGCTATGTAGGTAATTATATCTATCAATCAGAAACATTTTTACAAATCATTATCTAACTAACTTTAACAGCCAATAAATTATTAACGAAAATCGAGAAATTTATTAAGAGACAAAATTAATCAAGAGACATGGCAGTGTCTCATGCCAAGTGTACACGCCCACAGGTAGCGAGACAGAGAGTGTATCTATAATATATCTGAACCATCGGTTGAGCGGAGGCACGGTTGTTATATCATAAAGAACGGCTAAGTGGATGAAATTTTTAATAGGCTCAATCGATTTCTTGGGATAATATATTTGCGTATAAAAGTGTCTTTATTTTTTCTACGTTGAATATTAAGAGATTTTTTAATATATATGTTAAAATCGGGTAATTTAGATTTAAGAAATGTCATTATTATCATTATCAACGTCGTCGTCGTCCTGATGTCCGGTTTATAAATCGACGTTTCAATATTCGCGTACACTCACACATCCCTAAGCATCCTTCACACTCTTACTTATCTTCACTCACGTCATTCACCTGACCATTCCAAAAACCTTAATACACTCCGACACGTCCCAACACACCCTTACCTATCTACGTACATCACTACTCTTCCACCCCCACTCTCCCAAGTAACAGAATATTTCGTCAAAAAAAATTTGACGTTGCTAAACAAATATCCATATAAATGTTTCAAGTGCATGTGTGAAATTTGTGTGAATAAAGAGCGAATTTGATTTAAAATATGAATATTTTAAGATATATATGTGCGAAGTAGATATAGTGTATAACCTGTTCATACATATAGAGAGACGGCTTCCTTTCTCTGCATGAAACACTCGCATGCATATTTATTTAGCAACGTCAAATTTTTTTGGACAAAATATTTTGTTATTTCAATAAGCACAATAATAAAAGAATTAAATTTCATGATAAACACAATTTTGCATGCTCAATGCCAAATTCTTTTGCATTAAATATTTTATTTCTTTATTATTATCATCATGATTATGATAAAAGAATTAAATTTTATTATGTGTAGGTATATAAACTCATGCTCAATTGGCGCGACGTTCGATATCACTATTTTTTTAACAAAAAAAAATAGATTAAACCAACATTGTTTTGCACAATAGCTTGTGATGAGCGCGGACACTTGGCGCTCTTTTTTTACCTTTTTCTAAAAAGGTATTTTTAATGGTATTTAATTTACGATGCGCAATTTTGATCTTTACATTTGCATTTATGTTATATTTAGCTTTGACACAGAAATATCTTGATACCTATACCTATTTCTAGATCGAACCATTGGTCGAATCTCTCTGAACCTCTCATTATTGATATATATATATATACCTATATATATAATTTACATCACTCCTGCAACTGATAAGCAAAATTGCGCGGTTTTTTCAGGCAAATATTTTTTATATGATCCCCGAACAAAGTTTTCGTTTTATTTTATCCATTGCTTTCCAAGTCAGCGATCATCTCCTCGATTTCCAACGCGACGGATTCGATTCCTTCGCAACGGGAATGTGACTTCTCCTGAAACGACCGTGATCAATTTATACGCGCATTCTTTACTCCTTCGATTCGCGAATGCAGATGGTGTCTGCCTCGACGTCGCGTCGGGGACGCTCGACGGTGCCCCCTCGTAGACGTCGCGTCGACGCCGTAACGGTGGTGGAACTTTAATTCGCGTTTTCGGATTTCCAATATCGTAAAGCGTCGAAAGAAGACGACGAGTAATACATGACGGTCGATAAGGATAACTTCCTTTCGATAGGCGACGGAAGCACGGAGGGCGAGGGGTAGCGATGGTGGCACAGGAGCGCGGAATCGAAGGGGGTTATTTCGTGACTGCTGCTTGCGCCACGTGTATTATCATATTTATAACTCGATTCGACCCGTGGAAACGTGAAAAAGCTGTGGAATGGACTTGGCGCGGCAGACGGAATCCGTCCAATGTGACGCGCTCAAGGATATCACGGTAGGATCGAAGTGCGAATCGAGTATGTTAATAAGATCTACTGTCACCGATAAACTCTCTCTCTCTCTCCCCCTCCCTCCTTTCCATGTAATAAGGAAAGACAAGTCAAGATGTCCCTGAAGTAGCCGCATCAAACCTTGAGAACTTATTTCATATTCATTGTGAAAATTAAAAAAAAACAGCTAGAGAAATTCTTTCTTTTCCACCGCGGCAAAATTTTATTGAAATACCTAACAATATTGTTATTTTTTAATATCTAGTTTTTTTCTTTTTTCTCCCATTTATTTTTTATCAGTTACTGATAATAAAATATATATTGTGATTCAATATATAAGTCAATTTGATATTATGGTGCAATAAATCTATGTCAAAGTAAAGCTTTTATCAGTCTATGTTGAGTCAATATGAAGCGTGTATCATTGAGAAAGGAAGTCTTTTTTAGCATTTCCTCTAAGATCAGGTCTTTTCATTGTTGAAATAGAATATAATACATATAAAATTCAGTCATTTTCAGCAGGGCTCTATATAATGTGTGCATTATAAATACAAATTTTATATGATATACTAGAAGAGACAAACCCAAAGACTGTTTGTATATTTTTATGACTTCCTGGTTATTATTAACATTAACCGCTATTATACTTGCTATTCCCTATTCATCTTTATCCTCAATCATCCTCATAACAATAAATTCTATCATTAAAATATCATTTTGTCCTTCCAGTTCCTCAATAGTTGTAATTATCTTAATTATATCTATCCTTAATTAACCTTACATTTTCCATTTATTATAGAATAGCAGATAGAAATATCAAGGGGACAATTATATATATGTGTATCATTAAAATATAATATTATTTAAAGGAGATAGTGGAGTATATTCGAAGATTTAACCTTTTGATAGGATCTGAGTTTTAAATAAAGGTTTTAGCAAGAAGTTTTACTTTCCTGGAATGAGGGTGAGCAACAGACTAAACTCATTCCGTTTACGCGCGTGGTCCGCGACCACGGACAGAGGGTGCAACATTTTCTAGGAAGGGAAAAGATCCCTTCTCTCGGTATACGTTCGGTAAGCTTCGAGAATACAAATAGGTGGATTCTCTGGGGACGAATAGGAGATTAATCAGAAGATAATTTTTGTTAATAAAGAATAAGGACGCTCGCCCACGTCGTTTTTAGATCGCTCGACTCTGTACGCCAAAATATCTGCAATATTAAACAATGCGTTTTCTTAAATGTACGATAAATGCACGCATAATAAATGCATTTATAATAAAGCTATACATCAATAAAAAACCAGCACCGTGCAAAATATCATTAATTCCGAAAATGTTAATTAAAATATGTATAGCGATCGAGATAAATCACTAGACAGTCTGACCTGAATTCTTTTATCATTTTTTAAAACTATCATCAAAATGCACTAATATACTTTTTATAAATATGCTTTAAAGAGCATGTTCTTGAATTGCTCTTGAATTGTTCTTGAACTTATTCCTTTGCAATATAATTATTTATATGCGAAAGAAATCTTACATAGCATAACATGCATTACGTAAGACCGCAATCGAATCAGAAACTGACGTATAGCGGCGTTAAAAGGTTAACACGCAGTGTCACCTAAAACGTATTGCGAAATTTTCCTCGAAGTTCCAATTCGCCCCACGAAACTTAGATCTTCCGCAATGCAGTGCGCTACTTCCCGCGATCATTCACTCTCTCTCTCTCTCTTCCCCCCCCCCCCCCCCTCACTCTTTCCCGCTTTTTCTCGGGCACTTGGATTCTGTTATTCCGGTAGTAACGGACGCTCGACGAATTTACTGATTTTCACTCCTAGCACGAAGTCCGACGTCTGCTGCGTAACGAGGAGTCAAGCTCTTTCGAGTAGAAGACCATCGAACTGGCCGGCGCCAAAAAGGTCGCAGAAGCGAGTAACGTTAGGTGACGGCGTAACGGAGGCGTAAGAGAGGGTGGTAGGAGGCAGGATGGTGGTGGTAGGATGGAAAGGACCCTAACTTCCTAACCGAATTGTTAACTCGGCAGCAGTCGGACAGGAGCAAACTTGTCCGTTAACTTCTTGCCGAGGAGCGCGGAGCGAGCGAACGAGCGAGGCGGGCGATTGCGAAATGAAAGAAGAGAACGCACGGGGGCGAATGGCAGAGGGTGGCGGGGAGGGGAGGGGGAAGGGAGGGGGGTGGAAGGTAAAAAGGAAAATCAGCCCGCAAAGAGGGCTGATTTAGTAAACGTAATTTGAATATCTGATTGCTGCTGGCTTTAAGTTTCGTTGTATCTCCTCGCACTGCGTGGCGCGGAACGTCTTAACCCGTCCCGTCATCTTCTGTCGTTTTCCTCGTCCGGTTTTTTCTCCCCCGCCGATCTACCTGGGCTCACTTTGTATCCCTCCACCGGATATTTCGCTCGTCCGAAGTGGTACGGTGGAAAATGGCGGGTGGAAAACCCGACTCCGCACTCCGCAACCCCCACCTCCTCCCCCTCCCCCCTCCCCCCTCGCCGCTAGAGAACTTGAAATTATTTAGATTTTATAACACAATAGCGAACTTTATGAGATGGGCCCCCGGTATATACCTGCAATTTCCATAAGAATTTAATAATACCGCAACACAGTGCGCAATTAATGTACTTTTTTGCCTTGTTAGAGAGCAGCTATTGCGAAAGGCGGCAATTCTCAAAGGGAGACGTTCTCCGCCACGACGTAATAAGAATTATATCCTTGGCTGGCATAATATCTCGAATGACGCTTCTGACGCAGATTGGCAGAAACGTTGGATCACGGTCCTGGTTGTCCGCCGATCTGCTCTCGGCAAATCCGCTTGAACAGGCAACTAAAAGCTTTTTCCACCCTGGCGCGATCATAAACGTGAAAAAAGAAGTTTCACAAATCTTGCGACTCACGATTTCGCCAAAATAATTGCCGGCGACACAAGAGTGAGTCATATCATTGTGAAACAATTTATGCTAAATCGGTAAAGCAATTTGTTTAAAATCTTTAGCGTTTCTATAATGATGTATTTATTTTATAGTTTATACAATTCCTTCGGCATACCAGTCACATCAGATGTCAAAAAAATTAAATCCGTAACAAATCCTACCCTCAAAAAATAATCTATTACATAATGTATTAAAATAAAAACCTGAAAAATAAATTGCAATTTTTAACTTTGAATTATGAGATTACGCAGAACAAAAAGCAGATTAATTAACAACGATATCAATTCCCCATTATTTTAACACCTTCAAGTTAATAACGCTCCGCACAATTGCCCGTGCTTTAAGCTCGACCCTACGTGGAACATTCCAAAGCCAATAAATCGCCGCGCACCTCTCGAAGGCCAGATTTGTAATCCCCCTACGGACTTCTCGGTCGCCCGGTATCACCCTCTAACCGCGTAGCCACAGAGGCTTTGCCTTGCCAGTGGATTCAGAAACCGGTTGCGGCAATCTCAAATATTAATGGCCCACGTATACCACGACCACTGTTTTAACGTCTTTTTCCTTCGAGGCAATCCTAAAAGTTGGAGAAAAAAGTAGGGGGGAGGGGGGGGGGGAAGGAAAGAGAATAAGGTCCTCGGAGGAGTTGAGAAGGAAACGGCTACCGTTATTGGCCAAACAGGGACGCGTAGGACGAGAACGGGAACATTATCTTGTACATGGAACGTACGATAAATGATGGCCGTGAAAAGCAAAATTAGCAAACGATAAAGTTGACATATTGAAAAAAAATGGAATTGAAGTGCGGAGAGCTTATTTTACTAGAATTGAGGTTCTCATGCGCGTGTAAACGCGCGTAAAAAAAAGCGAGTAAATAATTAATATATTCATGAGAGACACAACAGATAGTGGTGCATATCAAAGATGGAAGTTGTTGGTAGTCGAGATAGCTGAGATATTCGCGAGAAGAGACCACGGAAGAGAAAGCTTTCCTTCCACACGTACGCACGCCGAGGATTCGAGAAAGAGAGAAAGAGAGAGAAAGAAAAAAAAAAGGAAGAAACGGGAAGACGAGCTGAAAGGCAGTGGCGGTGAAGGTGCGAAGTTGACTCGAGGTGGGGAGTTGAGCGGAAGAGAGGAGAGAAAACGAGAGGATGAGAGAGCTTCGAGTATTTCGCCAACTTGGTAAGCCGAGTCGAGATCGCTCACGCGAGGATTTCTTCTCGGGAAACACGTTCTCCTTTCCTCACCTTTCGCCCCTCTCTTTTCTTTCTCGCGCACCCTTTTCCTTTCTTTACTTCTCTCACCCGCCTCTCGTTCTCCCAACTCTGTCTGCTCCACTACGTCGCGAGACCAAATCTTTCGCGAACAGATTAAGGTGCGGAATATCGAGTAATTTGGGATGTCAAATACAGCTATAATGACATGTTTACGTATACACGCTTTTCCTATAATCCGTAATAAAAAAAAAGAAATAAAAAGGAGCGAAATATTAAAAAGTGTTAGTAATTCCCGTACATTTATGTATATTTATGTAATAATATTTTAACATAAGGTACTATAGAATTAATCTTCTTAAATTATAAATAAAAATGCAAACATTTTATAATAATACAATATTATTATATATTTGTTATAATAATAAAATTTAATGATACAATAATTTATAATCTAATAATTAATAATATAAAATCGACTATTTCATGATATAATAATACAATTTATAAATTTGATTAATATATGTACAATATATGTAGATTAATTTTAAATTTATACTAAATACAATTCAACTTAAAATGTGTATTTAAAAAATATATTTACGAAAATTATTTTTGTTATATTAAAACAAACTTTTTCAAACACACATGCATTTAAAAAAAACACGCACCATAAACTGTCTCGTTCCCTCTCTCGTTCGTACACATTACTGAAGAAATTAAAACATTTATTTCAAGAAATTATATTTCACAACTCTGCTTCTTCTCCTTTGTTTTATTTTTCTCCAAATTTCTCCCTCAAGAAAGGCGTCGGCATATCTGCCATACGCCGATAGATACCTGCCCGAAGGGAGATAAGAAGAGGGTCGAGAAAGAACGTTCAATGACTGAACCATGATCAAAGATAATTTCCGATCAAAGATTAAGGATTACTCCCGTGAGCCGTGCGGCCCGTCTAAGAATCAAAGTCTACCGAAATATAAAATGCATGAAGCGAGAATCCCAGGGGTGCGCAGCACGTGAAGCTCCCCGCTTGTCTCTTTCTCTTTCTCTCTTTCTCTCCCTCCCCCCTCTCTCTCCCACTCTCTCTGTTTATACGTGTATACGAATGAGTATACGTTCAGAAGCGAACAACTCCCAGTCCACCCACTTTACCCCACTTAAAGGCAGATGACGCACGATCGCTGCATACGCATCATACACTTGCCTTGTGCATATTATATCATAAGATATCGTAAAAATAAAATAGTAAAAAGGTAATGTAATATACACGGAAATACTATAAAAGATATTTTTTGAATTACGCATTATCAAAAAGATGCTTGTAATACACTGTATGTCTTCCTGTACTCCCTTTCGCGCATGGATTCCCGAATTAAATTTAAATAAAGTTTTTAACAAGGTATCAGAATTTAGAATGTGAACGTAGTCTTTAAACTGTAAACAATTAAGAATCTATCTCTATGAAATAAGCTTCGAGGAATAAATTGCAAATAAATAACATCTTATTCTTCTTCTTCAAATAGATCTTAATGGGATTTTAATTTGAACAACATTGTTATCTGTTATAAAAACATAGTTATAGAATATAGTTACGCGAACATGTTACAAATTATAATGTATACAAAAAAGGTATTTTTCTCGGTATTTTTAGAACATGAATGTCCGTTAATTCATATCGAATCTCTAAACAATTTGAGGAATAGTTTTTTCTCCTTTGTTAAACGTACCGTAATCATGATTATCTACGCTGTATAGAGGGATGAGCGCCTTTTACGGAGCTGAACAATTGGCCAAAATGTATGGAAATCTTTCGTATTTTCGACACGTATAGCACAGACCTCGCGCTTCGGACATTAGATATTAGATTTAGCGCCCTTACAACTGTCGCCGTACATAATTAGGGGTGGCTTCCCCTATCGAAACAGATGGCAACCCTTAGGCTACGAGATAATTTCGCGGAGAACAGTGGGGAGAGCGACATAGCCCCTGGTGTAGAAGAGAAAGACAGTAAGGAGAAAAAGTGCAGAAAAGATAAAGGGAAAGGGCAGACAAATGCCGACTAAGAATAGAAGACTCCGCACACCGACGATAAGTTCGACGAACGGAAAACGCGCGCGAAAAAAGGCCAATATACGACTCGACAATCGTTATCAAATTTCTTCAATAATTCATTGAAATTAGATAAGCGCGCGCGGCAACGGCGGCGGCCGCGGCGCGGGCGGCGGAATGGATATCGGGCTCGTACACCAAGTACGTATTAAACGTAACGGCGGCGAGGCAATCGGCAGTAACCGGACTAAAGTGGTTTTATTCGTCGTTCAGTGCGATCAGATATGGAGACAATGAGAGACCCTCCATATTCCCGATCGTGGACCACGGGATCTATCTATCTCTATCCGATGCGAGACTACGTTACCTAAGAGATTGCACTCGAGGGCAGTAACATGCGAATTGAATGACCACCGTATAAAATTCGCATCCACCGCGACCGCCAGCGGAAAAGGGTGGGAAGGGGGGGACGGGATGATAATAGCCACTCGCCATCCCGATTTCAAGACCGGCAATCTGTGCGTTCGTAAAGACAATTGGATTTGGAAATCACGCCACCCTCCCCGAGGCTTAACGCAACCACATTGTTTCCGTAGATGTAAATTCGATTGATGGCCAGACCATCGCACTCTTTTCAAAAAATTTTCGGAGATTCTCACGAATATACACAAGCATGTTGAGTACATTGAGAAAGTGTATCTTGTTAATATATCTTTTTTTTATTTTTCAAATTTATGATCCTATACGTATTGTATAATGTACATAATTGGACTTTTATAAGTTTTCAAAATAAGTTTACGTAAAAAAAAATTAATTAATATTTTATTAAATATACAATACCCAGTTGTAGTAAAATCTAATAAAATCTTAGTTGTCTTCAATAAAGCTATTAATTTATTGTAGGTATTCATAATTATTGCACAATAAATATATTATTATATTTATTGTGCAACATCCGAAATAATATGAAGACAGTTAATATTTGAACATTTAAGTATTACGTAAAGCTCACTTTAGACGATTTCAGGATAAAATAGCATTTACAATCTGATATAGGCACCGTGAATTTTGATCTGTTTATTTTAATATCTATATATTTTACATAGGTATGTTCGTATTTTTGACTCTTTAAATGTTCTATATTACGTTATGAGTTATAGACCATCTAAAATAGGAGTTTTATGTAATATATTTATAACATATCTCACAACGATAGCTAATAAATTTCTTATATAAATTCTCATAAAAAAAAGTGAAACATAAGGGAAGAAAAGCGCTTTCGTGTACGATGAGGCGCGTACTACGATGTAAACGACACCAGCGTGGAGAGGAGCATTAATTTGCATCTGCTTTCGTACTCTACCACTTCCGAAAATTTTATTCGCTCGCCGTTTAATTGTGGTATACGCGAAATAATAAAGTGGAAGTAAAAGGCCGGTGTGCGGAAAGAAAAGTGTGCCGGGAGCTTAATACCCCGTGTAAGTAGTAGCCACTGCATTACAGTCAGATTCATTTGCATGCACTTTTACATCCTTCCGTCCTCAAAAAATATTTATCGCCCGAGGTTTCACCGTGACGCCTCGCTTATGAATTATGCATGTGAAGCACGCGCACAGGACGTAGCTCATTCCTAGCGCAATTTCGCCATTGAAGCGTAATTTCAGCAAGCTCGGGTATTAGAGCCCCTCGAGCAGCTTTTTCGTGATAGTGCTTACGAGGGGGAACGAAAAGACGTGTCATTCGGAACGACGATGATCACCTCAATTGCGTCGAAAAGAAGAGCGCCGTGCGTATTAACTTCATACTACGCCCCGAGCGCCCCGAGTGTGAATATGAATTTTATTTCATACGTAACGTTACGAAATGTATCTTCCTTCGCCGTTAATTAGGCGCGCGACGATGCTGTTGCGTTACGGGTACTTATGTATAATTATTTGAACTTCAAAAATTGTATTCAACACGTCTTTAGATTTAGAGTTAATATAGCATCTACATATTTAAAAAAAGATAATTTTTTCCCTGACAATAATATTAAAAAACAATATATGATTAAATTATTTTATATATAGTTTTATATATTGTTATACATATATATAGGTATAGATATATTGTTATACATATGGATAAATGTTATATTGCATATGAAATTCTTCTGAACTTTTGTTTTCAATTTTAATGAGGAGAGTGGTAGATTCTAAATTAAAAGATATACATATATTTTTTTCTTCCTCATAAAGAAATATGATCTCCAAAATTGTATTTTGTTCCTTGATCACTCTCTTAGCGCAAATTAGCAATTCATTTTCGTCGTATATAACATTGGAAAGCTATAATATATCGAAACATTGTATACCATTGTCAGCGCCAGGTTTAACGTGACCAAAATTAAATCCGAGATTACCGATCGAATAGTATGGGTTTAAGTCACCATACAAACAAACGTGGGAGATACCAGCGGGGGATATGCGGTGGATAGTTTATATTTAATTATGTCACAAACTTTTGCAATATATATTAATCCACTACAAAACTGAAACTATAATTAATAGCGGAATTGAATCGTTATAATCGTTATAACGCTATAGATTGGTATAATTGCAATACGTATATATTTATATGTATATAATATATCGTGAGATAATTATGAATAATTATGTAGCGTTATCTCAACAAAGTCATCTATCACCTCTATTATAAACCAAACCAAGAACGCCAATTTATGGTACACCGATATACACGCAGATACGCGTGTAAATTATTTCGAATAATATTTCTCGCCTAAAAAATAAAAGGCTTTATTTGCAATTGACAAGCTATTAAATTTTAACAATAATATTTTTTATTGAAAAGGATTGAGGAAAATTAAAATATACCGTATCTTTCTAAAGTAAAGATAAAAATATCAAATTAAATAACCTTTCTGATATTTGAACAGTCATTTTTATTTAATACTACAGAATACTAGAAATAAATATAGCATTATATGACTTATAATTGTTAATAAATACAAATGTTAATTTGCATTTTTTAAATAGAAATTTGTATTTGAGACTTTATAAAATTTTTTCAGAAACACGTATTGCAGGTGCTTTGATAAATTGCTTGCCCCAACCGTTATACGAAACAGAGCTATTGGTAAACAGTTATAACTATACACATATAACAGTTATAAATGACGATTATTTGGCTAAACCAAAATCGACAATTATTCATGTGCTTTCTCTTTGAGAGATAATATCGCAATAGGATAAATTTATAACATTACCAGTAGTGAACGCTGCGAATGTCGACCGACCATTCTGCAGTAGAAGGCAAGCGAAAACAAAGACCGCCACCATCCTCGGTAGGAAATTAAAAGTCATCCCCTTCCTCCTTCCAGCATGTAGCTGCATCACCGATATCCGATTAACAAATTCGATGTCACGAGTATAAGATCCGCATTCGCATTCTATCGGTTCACCAGTCGAGTCCCTCCAGTCACTGCCAATTACCCCAAGACGACACTCGCTCCGTCCCTCGGGAGTCCAGCAAGGACAAGCGTTAAAGCACTTCTCGCGTTGATCCGAGGGAGCCCCGGTGCGATCTTTCATCAAGAGGAGACCTGGTACTAGGGCTATGTCAGAATTTTGTAAAAGATTATGTCCCCGCGATGCATCCTAGACGTGTCCCAAGTGAAGAGAGGCGTAATGTCACTTCTTCGAGTCAACAAGCGCGTCCTGTGGTCGAATATCGATATTTCAAGAAAAATAGGAGTACACCGATACTTCTTACTTCTTCTCTCGGCAATTCGCGAGATTTCCTCGTGAGTGTACGCGCGATATCGTAGCGGCGAGTTAACGTCGCTCGTCAGTTACGTGAGGTACCCGGTGTTCGACTTGGGCGCGATACGAGAACAGCTCCCAGCAAGTGCGCGCTTGGGACGCCCGGCGTCGACTGGCGTTCATAGAAGTACCAGTAGAACCGGTCGGCGGCACACGCCGCCGTCCCGGCATCACGGCGCAGATCTCTGCCACCCCCGTGCAAGACCTCTCACCCTTTCCTGAACCAGGCCAATCGGCGCTTGCGAGTCACCGCCCATCGCGTTGCGAGGGCGGCACCGCGCCCGAATTAAGATTTTCGACTTTTCTTAGTCGGGTCTACTCCCGCCAGCTATCTGTCTATTCTCCTTTTGCCCTCTCTCGCACCATGTTCTCTCAGCACCACGCATTGTCCCCTCATTTGAGAGAGCCTGTCCCCTCTGTCTTCTTTCTTCTTTTTTTTCTTTACAGACATTGTGCATACGCGAGTCGCAACACCGATGAGTCACCCCCGAAGAAAACCACACAAGATGCGGATAATTTACATATGGAATAATAATTCAAATGTCTGTTGTTATACAATCAAATTCCGAGGTTTACATGTCATAGTTTTAATTTTTTTTCTATTTTGGCGACGAGACGCGGATAATTTACGTGGAATAATAATTCAAATGTCTACTGTTATACCTACAATCAAATTCCGAAGTTTACATGTCATGGTTTTAATTTTTTTTCTATTTTGGCGAAATGTAGTTGAGAATTAATGTGTCAGCTCAGTCTTCGCTATTTAAAAACCTTATTTGAATAAAACTTTATTCCTACTTCACAAGAGATAGTAATTCTGCTACATTTTTATATGTTACTGCTTGTAATGGAATTATAATTTACTCTCTGCGCGCGTTTGCCATGAATAAATGTAACATTCATGATCGAAATCGTTTTGCCAATCCCGATTCAGATAAAATTGAAAACAGCGCTCGTGAAATATTGGTATGTTACCTTATTAACGTTAGTGGATAAATAAATATTCCATGAAAAGGCGCGATCGTACACACATAACGCGACATAAATCAAAAGCAACATATATTATCATCAAAAAGTCACTACTCCGCATGTTATATTATAATATTTTATAGACACATGCATATACATTTTGCCAATGTCGCGAAAGTATGTAGCGGATATTAATTTTATATCGCATCACGTACATAAAAGAAATTTAAATGACTCGCGCAAGTGGAATACGCAAACAAACGATAATAGATTTAAAACTATTTTCACAATCTAAGTGAATAATTGTAAATAACCGAATAAATAAACATCACAAAAAAACATCGAATGTTTTTAATACATTGTATGCTGTTTTTTTTTTTAATCCAACTTGCGATTTCTAAACATGACTCTCGCAGGAAAGGTTTGCGCAAAATGTATGGCTCGACCTATCAAATTTCTTTTATTAAATAACAACCCTAGCGTGCAAAAATGGTTATAATAGAAACATACAGTCCACGTTTGCCGAAAAGCAACATCGCGGAACGAAACATACGATATACAAGACTGATGAGCACGGTTGATGGTAGAATCATGTAGGATGCGGCTGCAGCGCCATTAGAATAATATCACCCATTCTTTATCAAGAAGCAAGTCGGAGATGTGCCGTGCACTCATTTCACGTGACATTTAATTTTCGTGAAAAATCGCCGGTGAGTTTGCTCACACGAAATAGAGCGTAAAACTACCGGGATGAGTTTGGACCGTTTGGACATACTCTTCCAGATTTCGTGATCTCGCGTCACTCGAAAACGTCCGAATGCGATATCCCGCAAGCGGATAATATCCAAGAATAATATCCACGTGAAACGTAATCACCGATACGAACAAACTACGTTTTTTCAACGCGAATATTTCGCTTTATTAAAATAGTTATGTACGTGAGAAATATTATTAAAAATTATTAAGTTATTTTTCAGAATGTTTCCTCCTTTATTTCATAGTGCGACAGATAAGATAGAATGCGTTTGAGGATAACAAATTTAAAATGCGGAATTGCAAGAGTGTTCGTTAATGAAGTCGGTGAATTTTTATTCTTCGCGATGTCCTATGTGCATACGTGTGTATATGTCTCGAACAAAAATTCGTTTGGAACGTATAAAACAAACATATATATGAAAGAAGTAATTTAAATTCAAATTTTACCGATGTTCATTTTAATGTAATTTTAATCTTGATGAAAGATTGGATTTGTGATGGTAACGCTGGCAAGTAATAAGAGAAAAGTGCATTTAAAAATGTTGAATTTTTATATTAATCGGATAGACATCATGCATTGAATGGGTCTATAATATTTTACAATAATATTCGATATATACATATCAATATTATATGATAATAGGATACATGAATGATAAATAAAATCTGATTTTTACTACTTTTTCTGTAAAATATAATTTAATTTTTAATAAAATAATACGCATTAAAAAAATAAAAGAGTTTGGCAATAATAATATTATTTTAGCGGGAGGTTCCAGGTTCAAACCCTGGCTGGGGTAATATTTTTCGCAATAATTTCTTTAACATCATAAGTTGAATCGTTTCGCTATTCCAACAGGGGCTGTGTTTTTAAGTCTGACAAATCTAGTCGGCGCACAGTTTTCAAGAGTTGGAGGTAAAAATTGATTTAACTAAAGGGAAGGAGGGGATAATATGTGTAGCACACAATAAAATAATATTAGGCTACTAAGATCCAAGCTTGGACCGTTATGGCGATTATTCTAATTTAATTTGGTTTGATATGTACGGTCGTATAACTTTAGTCTTTAATATAATATTATTTAGTACATTACTGATACATTACAATTAAAAAATAGACACTTTTAAATTTTATTTGAATGATACAACGTACTTTTCCCTACAGAAAAAGGTAACTGTTTGAAAATTATATTAACGTATAATTCTTTATGTGTGTCAAAGTGTATCAGTACAGCACTACTGACCAGTGCGATCGCATATCATTTCCATGAAAATTTCAGATTAAACATGGCAATTATATTCGGCTCGTAATTATATTTTGCCTTTATCAGCGTTATCTTCAATCCACGTGCGACCCGGTATTTCGTCACTTTGCCTATAATTTTCCAGTATACAATACATTCAGCCTATGATTCAGTTTACGTTTATTCCAAGCATTAGAGAATGGATCGCTTTAATCAGAGCACAATTGCATGCGATATATCTTTGTACTAAAATATGACATGCGATATTGCAAATGATATGCATATTCTATCGAAATGGAGTAGATTCTATCTCTAAAATGCTAATATAGAAAAGATATAAAAGAGGATTATAAAACAAAGTAAAATATCACAAGTTCTAACTTTTGTATTATAGTCTTGATATTTACGTGCATGCGTCTATGTGAACCTTATGATTATAAAATGCAATTGCATATTTTTTAAAATTAAATTCTCATATTTTTAATACGTTCGTTGATATATCTCACACCTTTTATACATTCGTATCTTCCAGTTAGAGATTCTGTTAAAAAAAGTTGTATTTAATTTTCAAAGACCTTTAAATTTAAAAGAAATTTTGAGAAAAAGTGCAACTGCAGCTGCATATCATCCCTCCGCGAATAAACGACTTTTAGGTCAGCGAATTTGAAAAATGGTTGTACAAACCACGAATACACACAGAAAAAAATATCTGCACACGGGATAATTTTGCACATAGAAGAAATGCATGAATACAATGTGCTAGTTTAGTAATATTATTTTAAAAAAAAATTATTTATATTAGTATAATAAAATAATAATAAAAACAATTGTCTAATTAAAACATCTTGCAATAATCTTTCCAATAATCTTTTGCAATTTATTCCGAAGAAAATGAGATATAAAAATACTACAGTTTCTTTTATCCATACTATATGAAACGCGCGAATAAAGAATGTATGATTACGGTGCTTCGATCGCGTACGTATCGCGCATGTCGATGTATTCTTTACGATATATGAAGGATATGTCATCATCACATGCGTCTAGATATTCGTAGAAAGTTTTCTTAATAAACAGCCAAGAGAGACCCGCGTTGAAAGTTCGAGAACAAATAAAAGCAGCGCGGAAGATCAAGCGGATATCCGGCGGAACGGAACCCAGACGTCTAAAAGATGGAAGACGGAAGAGAGCGAGGCTTTCATTACCTTGATGTAAGTTTTAGGCGCGCCTAGGCTGATCCGCAGACCACCTCGTAGCGCGGAAAGAAGATAAACCGTCCCATCGTTATCAACAGCCAGAGAGAGACTGCGCTCCCATCCTTCGAATCCATCCTTAAAATCACCGCTTGCACTCCCTACCTCACGTCCTTATCAGCGTTATTAGTTATCTCACATCTTATTCCGCGAGCCAAGATTGACATCCTGGGTTATCGTCCGAGGAATTTTCCGTAAGAACAATTAACCGACCCTGTCGGCTCGCGCTGCGAGTCTGGTACTTTCATCGTTAAGCGAAACTTCCGCGCTTACACGAGAACCTGTGATATCTTTGTCAGTGCTACAAGATCATGAGGATCATGAGAACCGCGCGAGACCGCACGAGAGATTTCGCTAATAATATCTGGATTACGAAAATCGGAGATCCTTCACGTGAGATACGCGAAGCGACTACGAATGGCGCAATTTGGCAATCGGGAAAATAAGCTCTTAATCTCAAGTGCAATTCTACGGAAAAATGTGACTAACTAATCGCAATCAAAGATTAGATTAGAATAATCATAAAGCGACTAAATTCATTATTTTAGAGAAAAACTCCATTCGATATTACAATAACGTTTATAAATTACATTTCACGTTCTATCTGTCGTGGAAAGCTCATAATAATTTGTCTTTATGCAATTAATAATCGGTGCGGTTGTAAATCTACATGCTTAAGGATTTGGATATATAAAACCACGGACGGTTTGGCTAGATATTGAGAGCTCGAAGAAAAAGGGAAGAATGGGAAAAAGAAAATGATGTGACAATCAGAGGCGAGTTTTTGCCCGGGACACATCTGGTCGCTTATTTTCATTTTCTCCGTCAAATGATTTCTTTCCTACTTTAACTGAAGAACTCTGCAAATACTTTCTGCGAGTAGGTCGCTTTTTTCGGAGTAACTTTCCTTATCAATTCGTAAGATATAGAGTAACATGGTAATCCGCGTGACAAAAAATCTTTGATTAATACCAAAAGATTTTTAAAGATATCTTTGACACATTACTTTTTTTTATTTTATTCTCATTGTAACATTTTTATGCTATATCCAGAAACTTATCGAAAAATTTTTAAAGAGCTACATTTCTCGGAATGTCAAGTAAAATCTGTTCATTAAAATAAAATTAAGACTGAAAATAAATGTGATACTGTAATATTTTACTGTAACCTACATAATTTACAGTTTTAACTATTCAATGATTTATTAAATAAATAGTTATCGCTTGTAAGAGCTTTATAACGATTAACATATATCTACATTCATTGAAAATTTATTATATATAAAGCATTCAAATAACTTAATAACTGTATTCAAGATACACGCGTCGAAGCTCATTCAAAAGACGGGCATTAAATCTTGAACTTTTATAGAACAAGTGATTCAAGTGTCACGAATAAATATACTCATAAACGGGGAATACTTTCGAATACGCGCACCCGTCGCCGCCGTTGTGCAATACGATCCTCCCAATCGCGACGAGATTCAACGGATCAGTCTCAATTCGCAAAACATTATTATCTTCGGTCGACCAGGCCGGTTTCCTTCTGCAAACAAAACTCCGTAAGCGATAGACAATTGCAGTTTCGAGACTCCCCGGTACTCTACAGCCAATTAAGATTCAATACAATCGATGAGGGACTATTCAAACGATGAGACAATCGGAATGTAATTGCGTCGCCCCGATCCCTCTGAATACCAATTCATTTTCCGAAGCCCGCCACCGTGCACCTTTCGTCCTTTCACTTCCACCTCCCGCCAGACCGCTTTTGTCTTGTGAAAATCTTCTTACCGAGTCCGCGAGCGCCAATTCTGAAAGTTTAAATTTCTTTTCCTCGCGTCTCCTCTCTGTCAAACACCTTTTCTTCCTTAAACCCCACCGCTATCTCTTTCTCTTTCTCGCTCTCCCATCCACGGTACCACGCCCTCCCGTAGAGCGCGGACGAGCGGGGTGGCAGGGTGGAGGAGAGGGAGGGATTGTGGGTGGCCACCCTCAGGGACACGTAATTACGGCCTTATATTTCACAAATATTTCGCTAGTGTGATTAATGACGTTCCTCCCTGGCTCCGTGGTGGATAAAGTAATGTATGAAGGGCGACAAAATCGAAATCATATCGTGACGGCAGAGCGAGTGATAATAAGAGACAAGCATTACCAGCGGGACGAAACGGAAAGCGCTCTATTCCTATAAACGAACGATGACGAAACTGAACAATCTCATAATAATCCTCCGTAATCCCCGAACAATCGCGTGATAATCCTATAATCTTATAATCCCTTAACAATCCCGTAATAAGTATACAATGAAACGTAATAAATATACGTATATCGTTGCATAAATAAGTGTGCTGCGTTACCCTAAAATCATAGTTTTTTTTTTTTTCTAAAAATATAGTTATGCCTTATGAGATGCAAAGCCATGTTTCATTCTACCTGATAATCTCTACCGTGTCATCTCTATGTACGAAAGTGTTAACTCTAGTACTAGCTTTGATCCTCATTACATCTCACGGAACGAAAACTAATCATCTTCCGGATACCAAGGGTTACGCCCACGTGAGGCGCGAGGCGCGCACTGCGGGATAATAAAATTGCCGCGCCTCTGCGATTTTTATCTCACCTAAGACGCGAGGTGTCCGCGCGCTAAAAGGCTCGATATATTTTCCGAATAACTTTAAAGCAGGGCGCGCACGCGATCGATGCTCACGGCTGCGCGGTTTCCGTGTAGGCGAGGGGGAAGAGACCGAGAACGGGCGCGTACAATAAGGAACAAGCGCGCGATCGCTTCGATCCACGGTGGCTTCGAGATGAGGTAATAAAATTGTTTGTTTTAACGGGATAAAAATGCAGGGCTCGAAAACGTGCTTTCTAAAGTGTTGACGATGAGAACGATACCGATCGCGCAAGCTGGGATACGCGAGAACGACGCAGCCCCAAAAAAAAACAGAGATAGAGCACGGCGCGAGAGGACCATTCGCCAACACCGACGTTTGTTGCGTACCTATCGGGATAGGACGGGAAAAGTCGGATCGCGAATAAAACAAAACGCGACGTGGCTATCGTCAAAAATAGACAAAGAGAGAGAGACAGAAATAGATAGATAGAGAGAACGAGAGAGGGAGAGACAGCGAGGAAAACAGGTATACCTGGCAAACGTCAAAAGAGGGGGATGCGAGGGAAAAAGGGCGCGAGGAACAAAAATGTTCCTCCTGGTTTTGCGACGGGCTATACAGGGACAGAGCGCGCGCTATCGACGCATCAACGCGTTTTGAGCTTTTGAGCTTGGAGCTTTTAAAATCTGTCACCGACACACATTAACCGTTACGCACTTCGAGCCCGGTTGCACAATGCGCGAGCGCGGGCTGCGAGTTCGCTGCTTGTTTTCGAGTCGTTGTACCGAATGCAAACGAATGTATGTTGCTACATATCGTCCCGGTTATCGACACGCGTTGTTCCCGTTGGACGCCCTACGTTCGCGGAGGTAGAGCGAATTTGTTGCACACATGTTGCTCCTTTAAAAAATTGATCCGACTGCCAGCAGTCTGGAAAAAATATAAGAAAAACATAAGAATAATTGACATAAAATAAGGAAATTATATGTATAGGTTTGAATATACTTGATATTCGCTTTTCGAATAATGACGTTTCTCTTACTTAAGTCGTCTTCTTTCGTTGAATTTCAATCGAATTCGAAACAGGAAAGATTCTCTAAGGCCGGTATTCATAGTCGATTCTTATTTCAAGACCGTCTTAAGTAATATCTTAAGATGTTAATACGGCTCTGTGATTGGTTCATGACATCTTAAGATTGAACTTAAGACGGTCTTAAATATAAGAACCGTCTATGAATACCGGCCTAAGATAAGAATTCATTTTGCTTAACCCTTAACTCGCACACTGGTGCCAATTCGCATTAGGAAATTCTTCGGCTCTCTGATGACTTTTTCAATAAAGTTGTTAAAAATAAATTTTTTTTTGTAACTAAATATAATTTTTTCTCAATTTTACTATAACTAATCGATTTCTCGGAAAATTTTTCCCCAAAAAGCAGGTATTAAAGTTTAAAATCCGTTTATTCCAACCGGAGCTATGCTGATTCAAAAAAAGCGGAATCCCAATTCGCGGTGCAGTTTGAAGGTGCGTAAAGGCCCGGACACATAGAAAAACTTAAGCAGTGAAACGTAGACAGTAAGCGAATCAGCCAATCACAGTTCAGAACTTAAGACATAACTTAAGCGTTAGCAAATCCAAACTGTTTATTTCCTTACTGCCTACGTTTCACTGCTTAAGTTTTTCTATGTGTCCGGGCCTTAACTGAGGTGTGCCACTTAAGGGTTAAAGATACTTACGTTCGACCGCCCTTCATTTACCTGGGTGATAACTACGTCCTTAAAATTTTTTAGTTTTTCCTCAGATCATTTCTTTTCAGACGTTTCAACGAAACTGTAATGAAATGCTAAATGATTTTCTGTCATCAAGGTCACGGCGTGTAATGAAAACCGAGAGATGTCCCAGTAGGTATCGCCGCGTATAATTCGTGCCGATCGAAGTGTACGGCCTCTATAGCTTTTTTACGCGGCACGATTTATGAAGACTTCAGCACGATGGGTGGCGACTGGGCGCGGAACGGCCCTCAAAATTGATTAATGAACGAGGCAGCCGATCGATTCGATTAAACCAGTGTAAACGAAAGGGGCGACCGATAAATATCTGCCGATATAAACGTCGACGTTACGTCGTGACTTTTCCATAAATCAAAACCCGGCCGCGTATGTGCCGCGTAAACGTGCCAACGTGCCCAACAATAACAATCCCAGTAGCCAGATCGGGTACAACCACGATAATTGACGCGTACGCGTGACACAATCGTAGAAATAAAAAAAACACGTTGCTGGCGTATAATAGCGTGTTATTACGTCCTATAATATTAAGCGTCGTTTAATTAACCATGAACTACAAAGGCCGTCACCGGTCAAAAATAAATACTTTCGGGGAATGTGAGCGAAATAATTGCAGATTGGGTCGCTTTCATTAAACTGAGAAATTTGTAATTAATATCCGTCGTTGACCTAACAGTTAATTAATTATATGACGCGGGAAGAGTGGATAAAATTGAAATAACGCAACAATGATTTTATAGCATGTATAATTTGTTTGAAATATATATAATTGCATAAGTTGCGCTTAAACACCGGCATAGATCCAGGAAAAATAGGTAATCGCGCAATACGTGCAATTTTCCTAACGTAAAACACTCCTGTCGCATATCTCGGAGATAGATGATATGTATAAGGAGTTATACATCCATTTACATATAGATATACAACAGACAGATCCTACATAGTACGAATAAGTGAGTGAACAAGGGAAAGAAGGAGAGAGAGGATATGCGAGTATATCTGCGTAAGGCTGCCACTGACAGCCCTGTCTTCACAGGCAAATTTCACTTTTTGTCAACGAACGGGTCGTTTGAAAGGAACGAATATTGGATTCGGTTATTACTTCTTCGACCTTCGTCCGATTCTATACCTCCTCTCGATCTATCTCCGCGTAACAAACTGTATGCGCAAAATCGATATTCCTTTCCGCGATCGCACACATATGTACGTAAAATCATTTCCTTTATCACGAGAAATATTTATAATATAAACTTAGCACATTTTTTAAATTTATAATAAAAATCCTCGACATAAATACAAAAAATGTTATGGTTTGACTAGGAAAAATGTGAGAATCACTGTTATAATAAATATATATATGTATGTATATACACTGCTCAACAAAATTAAAGGATCACTTAAAATCAGCGCTAAAAAGGACCAAATTCAAAGTTACGTATCTTTGTGAAAAATGATCGCAGCGCGATGTTTAAAAAAGCATTTTAAAGCTTGAACCCTCAATTTTCGAATTCTTTAAGGCTTGTTTTGATAATGCTAATACCGGCGGCACAATACAGTTTTTTATAAAAAAAGGCCTTAAAATGCACTACTCACTTCAAATCGTCATAACTCAGTGAAAAAAAATGGTAGCGTAATGATTAAAAAAGCATTTTAAAGAGGAAATGTTAAGTTTTACGATACAATCAATAAAATTTAGAGAATAAATTTCGTTCTCCCCGTACACGCCATCAAAGTTGAAGTTTATTCTTCAATTCTGCAAGGTCTATTTTAAATTAACGCCGTTTGTAGTAATATCTTCGCAGAGAAACTCTTATAAAGCTAAAATCCTCAGATTTTGAATGCTTCAAGGCTCGTTTCTCTGCGAAGATTTTACTACAAACAGCGCTAATTTAAAATGGACTTTGCAAAATTGAAGAATAAACTTCAACTTTGATTGCGTGTACGGGGAGAACGAAATTTATTCTCCAAATTGTATTGATTGCATCGTAAAATTTAACATTTCCTCTTTAAAATGCCTTTTTAATCATTACGCTACCTTTTTTTCTCACTGAGTTATAACGATTTGAAGTGAGTAGTGCATTTTAAGGCCTTTTTTTATAAAAAAAACTGTATTGTGCCGCCGGTATTAACATTATCGAAACGAGCCTTGAAGCATTCAAAAGCTGAGGGTTCAAGCTTTAAAATGCCATTTAAACATCGCTCTGCGATTATTTTTCACAAAGATACGTAATTTTGAATTTGATCCTTTTTAGCGCTGATTTTAAGTAATCCTTTAATTTTGTTGAGCAGTGTATATATGTATGTATACGAGGAACGAAGCCGTATTCCATGAAAATATTCGAAAATGATATTCTTTTCTTTCATCCGAAAATGACAAAAGAAAACGAAGCTGAAAGTTTGATAAAAAAACTCGATATTGTGAGATATACTGTGCGCCCGTAACAATATACTCCGTGAAATTTCTTAATAAAGGAAACACATGGTAAAGCAGAAATGTGAAACGTGAAAAAAGAAAGTGGAAAATATGCTAATTAATGACGGCTGGCATATGACTATTTATTTATTTACATTGCGCGTAACTAACACATGTTAACTCATTCGATTAATTACATTTTACCATTTTATCGAAAAATGCATCCGTATAGATGGCCGATGTAATTGTGAGTCATGTGTATAAAGCATAAGTTTATTCATTTGTCGACTGTAATATGTAACGTGCGATATAATGCTTTGTGTTATAAATTTTCGCTACAATTATATTTACATCAACGATGTGTGTAGTCGAAAAAGCTCGAATAGAGCGTGACATATATGAGTTTTGTAATGGAATTTAGTTGAGTTTATTACACACAACTCGCGCCGGGTTGTTTCAAAATCAGTGTCTATTAATATGACTGCGCATACAATATCACATGTTGGATTTCAAAACAAATATTTTCGCCTGACGCAACATGTGATTTAACAATTACTCGCCCACTAATAATCTGATCTGCTTATTTGAAAACAGCCATTTATTAAATTTAATTAAACTTATTAATACGAGTAATGAAAGGTTATTATAAAAGGCAAATTAGTTAATTTCTCATAATTTATTATAAAACGAATATTTTATAATGTTTAATATGATAAACAAAGGGAACTATGCTATTATACATGTATACGTTATATTAAAAATCATTTAGTATTCTAATAATTGTTATAATGTAACGAAATAATTAAAGAAAGGTTTCATTACATTCATAGTGATCTGACTAGAGCAAGTAAAGCCAGTTAAACTCCATTATTATTCCTGATAAATTGCCAATTCCGTTCGGGCCGCGCCTTTCGAAATTTCATGATTGATACGCCAGACTTGGAGAAAAGGAGAAAAGAAAAAACAGAGATGTGAGACGAAAACAGATTAGCTAATATCATATATATATATAACGGAGTTCCTTACTTTAATACCGCCACGAGATAAATGGTACGATAAGCATCGCAGGTTGAGGTTGAAAGAAGAAAGAACGCAGTTACTTCGGTGATTTATCATAGGAATCTATGGTGTTACGAGATATAATGTAGCTTATTAAATATATTTAATTAATTACATTGTTCGGACTGCGAGCTTCGATTTCTCCTCTCTTCTTTTTCTATATTCCGCATCATCGATGAAATAGTTTTCTAGGCCGAAGTAAGATATAGATTTAATGGATGGATATTGGATATCGACTAATCATAATTAAATTAGAGTTCGCCTATTAATAGCAATTGTGCATTAAATCAAATAAATTTAGATTAAACACAGCTTAAGAAAATCAATTTGATTTTTAAAGTGTCTAAATTTAACATTGTTAATAAAGGAACCATTCTCCACGAATCCAAATCATATATCTACAATCTTTCAAAGTTCTTGTTACTGTTTTTGTCACTTTCAATTTAAATTAATCCGACGCATACGTACTTTATTAGCACTCAATATAAAAAATTCTCAGTGTGCCGCAAGAAAATGCCGGAGATCTCTACTTTCCTTCAATTCGTACCTCTTTTCTTTCAATAGAAATTACATTGTCACGTAATATCGCATTTATCGCGCTCATCGTCATCCCGTTCATCTCATCATTACTATTTTCAAGTGGACAACGGCGGAATTGTCCGGAATTGACAACAGCGGTACAACAAGAAACTCCGTCATTTTAATGTTAGTCCGATGACGCGTTGTGACGACGGGACGGTCAACAGCCACGAGGTAGAGAGCGAGGTAGCGAGAGGTAGCGGGAACGTATATGTATAGGTAGTGAACAGTCGAAGTAGTGTAAGGGAGAGTCAAAGGGAGGGACGGACCGACAGCGGAGCGGCAGCGAGGTGTTAGTTTCCTGGTCGGATATTAGCTGTCACGCGGCTCACTGGACAGGACACACCAGACGTATACACAGAGGGGACACGGTGTAAAGGTAACACCAACGCCCTAAGTACGCCGGACAAGTCCGGCATTGGAAGCTCGCCACACATTTTATGTATAGAAAAATCTGATCGCGCGCCCGCGCCGACGAGAAGCCGGATAACTCGCGCGCGGCGGCATTTCGACGCGGGGCGCATTTCTCTCGCAGATATAAAGCCGGGGAGGCCTATCGGCCGCGTTACCGCCCTTTCCGCGTCGCGCATTCCCGCGTTCACGTACCTTCTTACAGCAGGGAAAACGAATCTGCGGACATGTCAGATTGATCGGCCGATATAAGCAAGAAACTTCACCAAAACACGCCGAGATAGCCGGGACATAAATAACAACGCGGGGATACGAGGTCTCGTCGTAACGTCCTTTCCCTGAAGCTTTTCTCTTGCCGACGTCCTCGTCGCTGCGATTATCTCGCTGGAAATTTCGCTGTTACGTCACATCGTGCATTCTTGAAGCCAATAAGGAGGATTGAAATGGAATGATTTCGACTCAAAATGGAAGATTATGAAATTAAATCGACATCCTTGCTTGATATTTACAACAATTTCGTGCGCACTTGTAGTCTGGTAATTTTTATTATTACCGGATCGTTTAATAATATAATTGTTCTACATATATTGTCGGTTTACTTTCTGTAATCTACCATTTTTAACGTGCAGTCGCTGGTAATAGATTATAATTTAATTATATCAATGAATTCATAATTAATATTTGCACGACGATCCATTCCGCTGTAATTGGCAATCAGTTTTCCGGAATTAGCGGACGGTCGATATCCCATGGCAAAGAGAGGTACAAAGCGCCGATTTTCTTTACGCACGCATATAAACCGTAATGAATGTCATTTCCATTCGGAAAGTGGGACATATCGAGTTTTTACTTCCACTGACTTATATCACCGTTTCATCCGACCCGCATAAACATATTAATTATATCGAAAAATGCTGAAAAAGGCAATTTGCCCTCTGTCACGTAATTGCGATACAATTTATAATGGGGGATCGATGGCGAGCACACACGACCGGCCGTAAGCCAAGTAGCCGTGTGTCGCGCCCCTTAACTCTCTCGCTCTCGCAAAGCAAGCAAGCGGGCCGAGAGCAGGCGACACGCTCAAAGTGTCTTCCAATTTAACGGGCGTCCGGGGGATGGCTTGATGAGCGCGTATCCGGGGTATCGCGCTGATCCGCTACCGAATATCTCCATATATACGTGTAAACCTGTGGCCTATGTTGTAGTCAAGGTGCGGCATACGTGATGCAATGCAGCCCAGATCGTCACCGGAATACCAAACTACCAAGCCCTTCCTCCTCGCCCCCATAGCCTTTACCATCCATACTCGGCGCACGGAATCGTCGTCTTCCTCACCCGTCCTCCCCCTTCCTCCTCCCCCCCCCCCCCCCCCCCCCCCCCCTCGACGGGGAGGACGCGTCCAAACGGAGCCCTCGCATCATTTTCATGTTGGGGCGCGTGCGTGTATCTACTCATCCCCCCCCCCCCCCCCCCGTGTACACGTCGTACGCTTATGTACGGTGAAACTTATTGCCGCTCGCACACGAGAGTTTACATCCTGAATCTACAAAATGCAACTTCAATATCAATACTAGAATCTAGAGTCGCGTCACGCTTTCTACGGAATTACGGGTTTTACAGTCCCTGGTTTTTTTTTCTCCCCCACCCCCTCGGGTAGAAGAGAGACTGACCCGCTGAAGCTTGACACATATTCCCGTTTTGAGTTCGGTAAATTTTGTCACTATATGCTCTCTCTCTATCTCTCTCTCTCTCTCTCTCTCTCCGTGAATATACACCGTGTCCTGAAATGCGAGAATGAGATTTAGAGCCAGATAACCACGGTGACCTCGGAGTCGACTGTGTTAAATCCGTCTCTATTTCATTTCGACCTCGGCATACGCAAATATAGCTGCATGCATACACGGCACAAGTACAGATTACGTGACGTTAACATAACGAAAGCAGCTACTTAAAACGAAAAGCGGCTATGCGTAAATGCTTAGAGTACAGTATTATGATAAGATTCTCGCGTGCTTGTCGGAAGAGGATCACGATGAGATTTGATAATACATTACCGTAAAATCGTGTCTAACATATGCATTTGCTTAATCCATTATTTATAGAAACTCCTTACATATTTTTGACTAACCCAATATAATCCGTGATTATTAAACTCATTGTCAGTACATGATTTATCAAGTAACAATGCGTTTTAATACAAAGTATTAACGACAGAAGAGCGGAATATCTTATAGTGTTGTAATTGAAGATAGGAAATAAACGATTTTGCAAAATAAACGAAAAACCTTTACTTTGCACTAGAGAGTTTTGAAAATCATGTAGACGTCGCTTAAAACGAGGACAGAAGCAAATTGAAATGAATGAAACAAATAACTTTTGCAGCCAAAAGTCTTGTTTCGATCTTTTAGAAAGAGCGGTAATTGCTTTTACAATAATTGCTTAACGGTGACCCGCGTGACGGCGTTGCAGACATTACAGCGGCAAACCATTGAACCTCTGACATTCGTGAATATGTTCCTGATTATCTGGAATGTCATTGATTATCTGGCAGGTCGCCATTATCCCGGTAGAAGTAATACTTCTACTGCTGTTTCTCGTAGACCGTTTTCATACAATTCTAAAGGAAGAAATCCAATAAAATCAGATTTACAAAGCTCTCTAATGCGAAATAAAGACACACTTCCCCGCTTTTGCGAATTGTTCTCTATTTTAAAATGATTATCAGGCTCTCTCCTTTATAACTTTGCAAAATGTTTCGATATTATTCCAGAATACTTTATGTATTCTGAGATTGTGTTATCGCATCGTTTTTTTTACTTCAGATATGTATCCGCTGTGTGTATGTGTCTGCATCACGTACCTCGTGTCAAGTTTTATTCTTTTTATTTATGCCTTTCGTATTTGTCTGCCGGTTTTCATTATTAGCGAGTAAGATAACGTCGTTTCTCCGCGGAATAATTTAATTTTTGTCTCAACTCGCCTTAGCGTCGTAAAGGCCTTAAAAGAATTACGGTCTGTCGCGTTTAAAGGAAAGCTGAGTCCGAGAAATCTGCGGGATCGGATATCATCGAGTAGAGTCACGAATGTCCCGCGCGTCGTTCGAATTTTTGAAGGACGGAGAGATGAGATTTCGCCGACTCGACGAAATCTATGTCCCGACAAGAAATGTCAGAATTACTGTACTCGGTCTAGGACTAGTTATTGCTGTGCGCACTGACGGCGTTATTTACCGGAGCACGCGTGGCCCACATTTGAATGTGCACCGGGCACATGGGAACCTGGCTGCTAATCGAGTTACCGACGTGTCCGTTCCTAAATTATAACTGTTATCAGATAATAACGTGCACAATCTATAATAAAACTTTAATCTAACACATCTCAAAATGTTCTCAAATATGTTTTTGTGTGTGTGTGTGTGTTTGCTGAAATAATTGGAATACATTCGAAATAGAATTCCCAAAAGTTTAAACTTGAAGGATGTAGCTAGCAGATAGAATGCGAAAGAGATTGTTTTTCGCGTTCGTACGCACGTTCGTCATTTTCATTCTGTGTACTCTCATCGATCTGTCGCACCGCCCATCTCTCGTACTGATCGAAAAGAGTCAGCGCGCTTGGATTTTTACAGAAATAAATGAACTTCGGTTGGAGGACGTGCTGACAGAGGCGTTGCTGCCGCCGTGGGTTAGCGTTAGCAGAGTGAAACGGGTCTAAAATACACGAGCGTACGGGAGCGTTGCGGATATAAGCAAGCCGTAACGGTTACCAACCTACCCGTTCAGGGGCTACCTATCTATCCTACATACCAAGGAGAGAAAGAGAGGGCGAGAGCGCCACGGTCTCGAGTAAGGGATGGTCGGCGGTGAGCTCGAAGGTTGCAGAGATGACTGCGGGGTTGGGGTTGGACGTGATCTTTCATAGCTGCTTGATTGGCCCAGCACGCGAGCAAATGTATTGTCCTGGCTGCGAGCGCCGGCTGCTCGTCTCGAAGTGGCAAAATATTTAAGGCCACGTTAAACTGGCAACAATAAAAGGAGACACGTTGATGAAATCAAGATCGCAGGAAAGTTGTGCGCCAGGCCGGCCCTGCACGTTCACGCTTAGCTCGAGAGAAGCGCCATGGAGGAAGTCGGGAGGCAAAAAAGGAGATGGGCTAGAACAGCCGAGTTAGCTCCCATGCCGCTATGTCCAATAACTAATAAGGCAATGTAGAGATAAGGCAATGCCGTAATTGTTGCAAAATTGGCGTTGGTCGTGGATCAAATAGCTCGCGTGAAAAAAACAATCCTGCGCAAAATCTGCCGTAATTGTAGCGCGTATATAAAACACGAATTTACATTCTTAACGAGAAGATTAGAAAGCAAATTGTCGTAGCAATAATTACAACAAATAATTGCTGTTACCGGATGTAAATACTGTTTTTATATACAATATTATACTGTTTTTATATATTTAAACATAGATATAATAACGCACGTTTAAATAATTAATTGAAGAGCTCCTTTGAGAAGCATCTTTATTTACATGCTAACGAAGCATGCCGCTAACAAGCGAGGAGACCAGGAAGCAACTTGACTCCAATAATCGAGAAGATGGTTCCGTTCGGCGTAACTCTGCTGGCTTTCCGACCTCACGAAAATTACAAGTAATCACGCCGAGTTCGGAACGTACGATCGACACGTGAGCCGCGCGAATATCATCCGGTATCACGAAATACCTGGTCGCCGCGGATTGCATCGGGGACATTGAGAGCGAGGAAGAGGCAGGGAAGAGTGAACGGTGAGACTTTGCCGAGGAGAAACGACTGGAGTCATGACTCCGGTCGTAAATATTAGGCAACTCCTACCGTTGATTGGGGTGTGAATCTTCAGCGCAGCGTGGTATGTTATACGGGTATATACATGTTCACCGATAAATGCGCGTACACGTGTACACACGTATACGCAACACGAGCGCGCACACATACACATACGCAGAAGTTAAGCTAGTGACTTATCTTTTCCAACCGACGGCGACGTATCGATTACGGCGTCGCGTCTTCATCTTAATTGATTCAGAGGGATCGGGATACCCTCAAGACCGGCATTCTAGTTCTCATGAATCCTTGACGCTCTTTCTTATATCTCTTCATGCTCCCCCTCCCCCTCTCCTCCCATACCTCGTCCTCGAGCATTACAACGCTTCCGCGTACCTTCTCTCGTTCCTGACCAGCCTGACCTCTTTGATACACTTCGACCATGGGATCGCCAAGAGAGTGCACGAGAACAGGAACCGTCTTTTTAGTCCGCTTCCTAAACTTTTATTTCTTAGAGAAACCGAAGGAAGAGTTCAAGTTGCCGTAAAATCGGAAGGAACGGAAACGGGTCATGGAATGTCGCATTACGAATCTGCGATTCAGTAAAGGACCCCAAGGGCAACATCGATGAAGACCGATAACAAATAAAAGAGACTGCAGGAGTAAGAGCGTGGGCAACAAGAAATTACATATTAATTATATTCTCTACACAAAAGCTTTAATTATATTACAATTCTTCCATGGCTTCTTATTCAATTTTGTATTGACAACTCTCACAATGCCAGTTATATTCTGTACATAAAGAAATCATATATTTTTTTTATGAAAAGAAAAACCTAACATAGGACTCTCGATAATGAAACCAATAAAGTGGAGTTTAAAAAGGGGCATTGAGAGTAGAATGCGATTGTTGGTGCGTAAGTTGTCAGAATAAAAGTAATTTATTAATTATGTATAGTGATACAAACGTTTCGACTCCGCTTTGAGTCATCTTCAGCGATGTCAAAAGAAAAATTTAAACTTGTAGTTATATCTCACGCTTTCCGTTAAGCCACAGATGAGTACCGCAGATGCTTCAAGATTAGAAAGTTAAAAAGTCATATTGGAAAGTTGGCGTAAATTTCTTTTTGTTTTTCCAGTCAAAGTCATGATTGAAATTAATTCGATGTTCAGTGATGACAGATTGAGTGGATGTGTTTCTGCGGATATGATGACAATGTTCCGAAATTCTAGTTTTTTAGCTGTCTCATAGTTTGTTCAACGCAGGTTGAACATTATTCTGACAATTTATGTACCAACAACCGCGTTGTACTCTCAATGTTCTTTTTCAACTCCACTTTGTATATTTTTTCACTTTAGAAATCACATCGCCGTTTCACTGAATATCGAAAAAATTTACTTGTTTCCATTGCGTGAGAAACAATTTAATTTATTTCATCGAAACAATATTCAACAAATCTAATAATCCGACGTTAAAAATTTTAATTTTAAATATATTTGCAATAGCGCATGCAACTGCATATGATATAAATGTGAAATAATTATAAACAATTACTAGTAATACACGCTGCAGAAAAATTGTACGAGATATTTCACGTATAAGCATCGACTAAACGGAGATATTTTTATCGAGTAAAAATTCATCATCCTCGTACGGCGCGCAACTTGCCTCGTTATCCCGAAACGGATGTAATTCATTTCAATCGGCCGAACTGCCGCGCGGCGCCCCTAACAGTGCATCAGCAGGCTCTTCAGGATCCGGGGACTTCTCAAAAACGCTTAGTTATCTTCTCGTTTCCGACATTTTATTTCCGTCGGTGTCCACCGGTTTACGGTACGTGCGCGTGTGTGTATGATGCCGAGGAGACCGACGGGGGAATTTAAGCAGGTTCCTCCTCAAAACGGTGCAAACCTAATGACGTACGTGCTCGTTCGCTCGGCCCTCTCCCGGCTACCTACTCCTTCCCCCCGTTACCCCCCACGTTGCCAACCACTAACGCTCCTCTCCTTCGACATCCACCCTTTCCTATCCGCTCTGCCTCTCTCCGCCCCCCCCCTCCCCCATCGCGAACCCTTCTAAAACCTCCCTGCAACTGCAGAACTTAACACGCGTACCTAGTTTCGCAAGCGTAACAAGAAGTAACAGCTGCAACGAGTCCGTGGCAGCCACCGACGATATATCCGAGAGATCGAGCAGACGAAAGTAATTATGTGGAATACATCGAACGCAATCTCCGTTCCCGGTGCCCGTGTGCCGCGAATGCGCCCACTCACCCACCGGGATTCTTGCGTATACGAAGGAAGTTTTGATTTATCGTTTCGCCTCGCGCGGGCATATCCCGTTCTTCTTTTGACACAATGGCTAAAATGAGCCAAGCCGCCCGGCCGATGCATACACGCGTGCGTGCCGAACAAAGTACAAGATTATCCCGTGGATAGCGATCTTGCGGCAAACCAATCAATATATTTTTTTTTTTGTTTACGCATATACGCACGCGCGCGCACGTACGCGGCATATAAATTGCTGCATCTCGCTGGGTATATATCAAAAGATCTAGTGAACAATTTAATTAGATCTACGTAAGTCGTATCGGGAAAGAATGGTGATTGATCGTTTGTTATGCTTAATATCATAACTTCTGGTGGTATATTGCCCAATTTCAGGATGATGGAAGACTTCCTTGTTTCTTTTTTTTTTGTTTCCTTATAATATTTTAGCATGGGAATATCAGAAAAGTCATGAGGCGTTATATTACTCATATTTCTTAGGAAGAAGAAAAGCTGTATCGATCGTAATAAATAATTAGCATAAACGTTACGCATGGCATTTATGCCCGACAACCATTATTTTATTTATATACATAGGTACTTATATACATATTTTTGCCAAACAAGAACTTCTGGAAATGCTGAAAAACGCAGCGGTAATTAAGACAATATTGCTCTCAGCTCAGCACACTTAATCCTGTGTCCAAGAGTTTTCAATTTTGACCACGTGTGACATATTGTTACAAAACGCGCGGTAAAACAAGCAACGACAAATCCGGGGATTTAAAATACATCGTATTTACCGCGTTATTTATAGATGATATAGATAAGTAATTAATATGAATAATTACTGCATATTGCATATGGTTGTATTTAATAACGTTTTCGTATCGAATCGCGTTTCGCATTTCGCACAGGACAATCACGGTAATTGATTCCAATTTAATCCACGGTCGTCACGCATCCATCGTAACGCTTCTAATAGTACGCGTATTATAGCTATAATCTTCCCTCTTTCCGACCATCCCGCGATCGATCCTATAAATCTTATACTCTTCCGTGAATCTTATCAGAATGTAAATAGCGGTGTTGGAGTAGAGGTAGGCGAATTCAAGTTACGGACGGCGGGGACCCGCCTGATGAAAGCGTTGAATGAAACAAGTTTGCTTTTGTCCGACAATTACGCCGAAACAATGAGGTAGCCCACCCCACGGACAAGGGTGGCTACCCTGGTTCGGCAGCTGCCACCTCTTATGCTCTCCTCCGTGGCCGCAGTCGAACGATCACAACCACAAGCACCACCGACAGCACCAACACCCACCACCGCCGATCCCAAACTAATATCAAACTCTTCGAAAAGAAAAGGTAGCACGGGGCGCGGAGGGACGGGGGGGAAGTAGGCGAAGATCCACCTTCCGTTTCTCAGTTATGTCTGTGTATGGAGAGAAAAGATTTAGATCGAGGGTATATACGCGCGTTACACGTGTATGGGCGTCCATTAATGTATACATAGATGCTAAGTAGAACACCGACGGCGTGGGCGTACGAGTGTGCCACGCCACCTAATAGGTATGGTCGCACGTGTGTCGGTATTCACACACGCGGGCAAAACGGAGCCCGGATGGCGTGCCACGGCTGAGGATATAGAGATTGGAAAAGAGATCGAGATAGGGAAGGGTGGTGCGGGGGTAGACCACTACGAAGTCTGGAAGTAAAGCAGAAGGAGAGGATGTTCTCCGCGGCAAATAATTGATTGTATTAGGTGAGTTAGTATTCCGCCCGCGGATTGCGCGGTCAAAGTCTTGCCGCGCAAAGCTCTCGGCTCCCGGCGGCGTGTAGGGTATATGTGTATGGTAGCGCTATACCTATATACACGTTACATGTACCTATGTACATGTTACATGTAATATTATATAACATGTAAATAAATATAGCGCTATATATTATACATAAAAATAATATATAATGTTATATACAACATGTACATACATATACATGTTTTATATACATATACATATATATATTCACACATATACATACACGTATAAATATGCGTACACATATCGGCCGACATAATATATGTTTGCGCAGAATTATAGGTCTCCCGGCCATTGTGTCGATTGCAAATGGCTCTGATATAATAATAAAAGCGAACAAATGCGTAATAATTGCGCAATAATTTTGACGATAAAATTATCGAAAGCAGAGGACATTCAAGAGGCTGAAACGCATCACATATCTATAATCTTCAAGATCCACTTTAGACAAATCTTTAAAATAAATTTTGGGAAAATAATTACGAAGCTATATATACGAAGCTTTAAGGATGTATGGGTTACATCTCAAAGCATTACCAAAAATCTAAAAATTTCATAGATTGTGTTCTATTATTACGTCTGAGTATCTGTGTAAAATTTGAGCACAATTCTCTTATTGGTTTAAATGTTATTTGACTTTTTTTGTTTGCATTGATTTTTATCATATCTCGGGATTGGCTGCACCAATCTTATTCGGACTGGTCGCAATCGAAAGCTTGTATCGACATTATATTCGAAAAATGTCGTTAGATTTATTATTACGGCTTTAGTTTCTGATATTTTAATCGAAAGTTTGTTGACATATAAATTTTCAAACAAAAAAATTAAATAACTTTTAAACCAATAGGTAAGAGAATTGTGCTCAAATTTTACACAGATACTCAGACGTAATAATAGAACAATCTATGAAATTTTTAGATTTTTGGTAATGCTTTGAGATGTGACATACATCCTTAATTAAATTTGAACTGATGTAAACTCAGTTCCAGACTGAAATCATATATAGAAAGAAATCAACGTAACTTTATAAATAGTTGATCCAAATTAATTATATGGTTGTAACACATTACACAGTCGATTCGCCGAACATATTTATATTCGCAGGAAATGCTTCTAACAATAAGATATTCGGACGCCGCGCCGTGGCCGCGTAAAATCCGAGCTGGCACGCCGACGTTCGAATATTTAGTGAAGCCTGTCGGTTTCGAAGACACCACCTTTTTCATTGGCTTCAACTCGTAATTGAATCGTAACCCAAATCTTTTGGGATAGACCAACGAAAGGGTTGTTATGGCATCGCAACTCATCGAATGGATGAAAGCGCGAGACAGGAATGGAGAAAATCTTGGACAGATGTAAAAAGAAAGCGAGAGAGGAAGAAAGAGAGAGAGAGAGAGCGGGAGAACGTAAGCGAGAGAGGTCGAGAGGGAGAGAAGCGATTCGATCGATCAGGTCGCAACTTTCATAGGAACTGGCAGAAGATTTCGAAGACGAGGAGGCAGTGGCGGACGACGTCGGGAGAGGAAAAAGGAAAGAGATTGGAAAAGGAAAGAGAGAGAGAGAGAGAGAGAGAGAGAGCGGTAAGAGGCGGTAGAGAGGAAAAGGAGCAGTATAAGAGAGACGGCGAGAGAGCGGCTGCCTGTCGGTATTCGATGCCTATACACATCCAGCCAGGTGTAGAGAGGCATGAAGCAAGCCGTAAGTAAGCTGTAAGCCGAAGCAAGGGGGAGGAGGGCGGGCTGGCTCTGACTGGCAGGTTTCTTCATCGGAGAAGCCACCGGAAATGATGCTTCCCTTCCCGATACCGGGAATATATTGTCGATAGCCGCGCTAAGAGGCGTATCCGCGTCCACGTCAATAAATGTGCCATCGACGAAAATATACTTTAAATATGAAACAGTCAGGCGCAGCGTGGCCCCGATCCCCATCGAGATGGTTCCCGACAGGAACACGCCTTGCACACGCCATACGATATATACCCAGGTCCCCGTACGCGCGCGTTCTACTTCCTCTTCTTTCCGCGAACTTTCGTAACGTTGCGCAACGACGACGCGGAAGCACGACGACGTTAACACAGATACGTATACGCGGGATTACGCGCGGCCACGTCTCACTCTCGGGACGATCTCTTTAGACGTGAAAGACGATATCGATCCTGCGTGGCCAAAGGCCTATCTCATTTTTCCTCAGATATATACGGAATACCTTCGAGGGCACGAAAACACGTCGATGCTTGTACATTTCGTACAGGGATAGATTTTTTTGGGAGATAGCGACACTGTTGCATACGTTCCGCTCCAGTTTCTCCGTTGTCCCATTCGCGTTTTACTCGAAATGATCGATGGGCACGGACAGGTTGATATAAACGCAAGGTACACACATATGTGAGAATTAATGGCGAAAACACATCTGTAGGATTAATAAACGGCGTTATTTACGGCAAACCTTGAAACTGAGAAACGTAAAATAATAGAGAAAATATTTGTTGAAATTTTGTTGCTGCAGGATTTTCTTGTACGCCAATTCACCCATGACTCTCTTATCTCGGGGGCGAATAAAAATATCCGTTTTCAATATCCGAAATATTTGTATTTTCGCCAACAAAGAAGCTGGTGCTAATAAAGCACGCATCGTAAAATTCTTTTGTTAGCAGTTACTATTCAATCCTGTGAATTTTAAGAAAGGCTCGAGACTTCCAATTCGTCAAACATTTTCCCTCTGATATTTTTCCTGCTCTAGCCCGTCTTTATTTATACCTGGAACTTCTATAATTGTTTCTGTAGCATATATATCTGCATGATAATAACTCGGTATAGCCTTTCTTAATTATTGGTATCCGGATTATTGAGACGTAATCATTAGAGGAGAAAATGTTTTCTGCCTTTTCTTTTTCGGTCTAATCATGCCAGGCGAGACACGAAAGAGGCACGAACGCGAAAACGCGCTGAAATCAGAGGTCTACATCCGCATGGTCAGGACAGACGGCCGGCGTCGGCGCGGCTTCGTTATCAGAAACGAATGCCAATTATACTTTAACCAACTGCGAGTCCAATTTGTGAACCGACTTGTGGAGGGGCCTCAAAGTTCGGACGAAGAGGCTTGCTCTTCAAGCGTGCTGTAGTGCTTACGCTTGCCGCGCCACCGAATAACAAGAATGTCTTGCCTACCTCACTTTTCGAGCACCAAGCTAACGCGTAGAAATGTTGTACTCCATTCATTCGCATTTCCCTCGACCAGTCCATACAAGCATGTAATAATATTCACAACATTATTGCGCGTCTCTTATTATGATTATTCTTATTAACGTGTCACGTATAGAAAACATTCGCGTTATATATCTTATAATAATTCATAATGCTGTTTTCTATTATCACATATAGATATTATAGTGCGAATAATATTTTCTTTAACCCTTTAAAGACAGTACTAATTTAGAATAATAAAAAACTTTTTTGTATTATTTGTATTATTATTATTATATTTGTATAACATTAGTACTTTTTTGTGGTACTTATATAAACCATTAGACCTATGCAAAAAAGGATGTCCACAAAATGAAAATAAAGAAAGTTTTTGATTTTATTACTTCATTCTAGAAAAAAAACAATACATTGTTAAGAATTGTAAAGCGCAAAACATTTCTTGCATAAAGGAATGCCACATTCTTGGCAAACTGTTTTTTACGTGTGAGTTTTATTTTCTGTGCATCTTTTTTGCATCTTCTTATGATACTTCAATTGGAAGATATAAAACGATACATTTCCGAAATATTTCTTCCTTTTAAAAGAAATATTAATAATCGGCGCACATTTCACGTCGATGCCCGAGTATTCACCTATAAAGATGCATTAAAAACTATAATAGTCTTATATGTAAAAACCAATTTTATTAATTTTAACGACAAATAAAACTTTAGTCCTAAATTCAAATTTGATAATACATATGTGTACCTAGAATCTCGAAAGGGTTAAAGCCTTAAAGGGTCAATTCAACAAGTTACCCAAAATGAGCCAAGTTAACAATCAGACTGCTATAAATTCAGGATACAGAAATCTGATTACCAGTTTGATCACTTTTGGGTAAAGTTGCCAAGAATCATTGTTCACGCATCTCACGTAATTTATAAAAATGTAACACTTCGAGCGAAAAGGAACAATGCGACGATATAACGTATAGATTTGTTCACCGCTCGTACCTTGAAGCGCGCGAGACACGTAGTTAAGCACGAGACGAAATACAAATTCGTCCGATAGGTATTTGCACGTTATGCACGTGAATAAAACGTCACGGCACATGCGTACGTACATGAACGCGTATGGCCTATGCTATGCCCGTTAGAAAGAATCCGCGTACGAAGATTGAAAATGGATTTTCGAAACGCAATTTCCCAGCGAGGAAATGAAGCGCGTGCACGGCCCGGCGGCCATACGTATTTACGTCGGTCGGTATGTATATGCTGAATATTAACAAAAATAATCCAATTCGCCCCTAACCGTCAATAGCGACCGCGTCGACAATTGGATCGGGCCGATTTTATGCACGCATAATTCGCGCGTGACTATATTATGCAATTACGAGTTGCAAAGGAGATCAGGAAAAAACTTCAAATCTTCAAGACTATTAAGGAGGTTCGCCTATTACTTGTGAGTCAAAAATGCGATTGAAATAAATGTCATTACAGCGATCCCGAATTATATGCAATATTAGTATAATTAATTGTGGATGCTACTTATGTGCTATATTCTTCATAAATTATTAGTGTATAGAATATTAACAAGCATATGCCGGGGTATGAGAGCGTCAACGACTCGGGAATTTTTTAAATTAAAAAAATGGATTTAAATTTAACGCGTTTAAAACTTGAAATACGTTTTTTTTAAATCATATGTCTTCAAAGTCAATGTGCAAGTTTTCGAAAAGATTACTAAATCGAGTAATTTCCATTAAACGTATTTTTTTCTTTTCTCCAACACAGTGGTAATACAAATCGTGAGGAAAGACAAGAAAATATGGACCTTCAGCCTAAAGATATTCAAGATAACATTATTCCCAGTGTTTCAAACAATTTACAATTACAAAATGAAACAGATATATTAGAGTTGCTTACTCCAAATAATGTTCTTAAAAACATCAAAATATATGATTCGACCGTGTAAGTATTTTAAAACAGTATTTTTTTTACTAAACTTTACTAATTTTTGTAGCATAAATAAAGACCATTTATGCTACAAAAATTAGTAAAGTTTAGTAAAAGCTTATATTAAAAATTCGAAATAATATAAGTTTGAATAACACTATAAGTACCTCTCTATAATGTGTTAAAAAAATAATAAATAATAATAAAGAATAATATATATAATTATAACAGTTACCTAATATAAAATAGAAAAAGTAACAATTTAATGAAAACATGTGTAAATGTTTGAAAGAAAAAATATTAAGTAATGAAATAAATTACTATGATTATAAACAACTATAAATAACTATAAATTTATCTAATATACAAAACATGTTTTTTAAAATAACAAATATGTTATTTTTGTACATATTAAAACAATTTTTTGGTTTTTTTTTACTTTTTTCAGAAAATGTCGAGCAAATCTATATACATTTTGTCCTCAAATACTGATAATTGTAGAACAATAAAAAAATATGCAATATATATATAATTAATAACAATAACTTAATTGAGGTGTAAAAGTAGCTCCAAGTGGCAGTTTATGCAAAAAAATGAGGCGCCCGTTCTCGAGTTAATTACTTATATTCATTATATTATATTTACAGTGAAATAGTAGGATACGTAGATGGATTGGAATCTCCACGTGTAGTCTATCATTAAGGATAATGTTTCGAACATTTACCATTAACCAAACACCAATTACCACAAGGTCCATGAATCATATGTCTCATAATTATATTATGCAAAACACGATTCTCATTTGGATCAGGAATTTCAGCAGAAATATATTTATCTACAACTTGTAGAGTTGTTATTTTAAAAGGATACGTAGATGGATTGGAATCTCCACGTGTAGTCTATCATTTAGGATAATGTTCGAACATTTACCATTAACCAAACACCAATTACCACAAGGTCCATGAATCGTATGTCTCATAATTATATCATGCAAAACACGATTCTCATTTGGATCAGGAATTTCAGCAGAAATATATTTATCTACAACTTGTAAAGTTATTATTTTAAAATTCTGCTTTAGAGTAATTAATATGTGAACATGATGCAAACCACGCTTTTGAAATTCAATAACGTATACAAATGCTGCTACCTCAGAAAAAATTTTTTGCTTAACGATTAAATCGATTAAATTATCCTTCTTAATATTAAAAACTCGAGCACAAATATCAGAGGCTTGTTGACCAAAAAAAAGATTTTCTTTTATCTCACGCCATTGTGGATTACATGTCATTGTGATAAAAAGATCAGGTTTACCAAATTTATTTACAATTGCCATTGCATCTTGATAATTTTGTAAAATATTTTACGCGGAGATCCAATAAACGTAGAAGGAAGTATAACCATTTTTCCCACACGACCATTTATATTATTTGTCATATTTTGCATATAATCTATTAAACCCTGATATGCGTTTCAACACGTAATTCTTTTTGATGAGCTTTACAATAATCTATTCTATCCTTTTCAATTTTTACATAGTTATCTACAAACCATTGTTGAAATAAACGACGTCCTAATAAGAAAAATTCTGCTAATATTCATAGTCTATAAAATATTCAGACTAGAAATAAAAATGGAGACTAAGGGAAGTGAAAGAGAAGTGAAATCCACTCAAACCAAATCCAGAGAATAGAGATTGACAAACTGAAGCCTTGGGGAAGACATCAAAAAGTTATTCCACACACAGAAAATCAAATCTTTCCTTTTTTGCAGATACTTATTTCTGATATCAGTGCGTATGTAACGAACAAATAGAATTAGTTCACAAATGCAAATGTTGCTTTGACGACCTCTGGCTCAATTACCCTGAAATTATTACTAGAGTCTCTTCTATTGCTCTGTCATTCACCCTTCAGTTATTGTTTGTGACGTATCATAAAGCGAACTGTAAAGCGCATACTTTGCGCACGACATTGTTTTTGACTACGAACGAAACAGACTAAAACGCAGCGGCGATGCGAAGCAGCTGCCACGAGCAGACTCATTTCCAATCATTTTCAAACATATTTCATATCCAGGTCCGGAAGTCGATTAAATATCGAGTGGTTCGATTTCATGCGATGATTAATATTGTCCGATAACATACGCGAGGAATGTAACGCTCGTCGAAAACGAGCGAATTACAGGGATAAAATTTGTAGAATGCCATTTTTCTCACTGAGCAATTAATTAATAGTACTTTATTTATCAAGAGCACCGAATGTAAGCATATTGAATATTCTGCCAAATTTTATATACAGCTCGAATAGGTTTTGCATTCATATGTTGTTAATATTATTGCTACATGTAATGCGCGATACGTGTATTTTAAGGCAGGAGCGAATCGTTACGGCTAAACTTGAATTGATTGCATATTGTGATAATAGAAGAGAAAATTCACGATTTTTTAATGCATTAAACTCCTTTTTATAAGGTCCAACCGCAAATACTAATGTATAAATATGTAATTATTTAAGTGTACATTTAAATATATATTTCTAAATATGCGTTAACTGCAATAGGATTATTATATTTTTCTGCGCGTAGTTGTTATAAAAACGCAAATTGAAATGAAATAATATTAAAATATGCTCAAAAAGAATTTTCAAAATTTTAATGGAATTTTTTAACCATAAAGCTTTTAATCTCTTGATTGTAATTACATGCATATTAGATAACTAAAAATGATGGATAATTCGATAACTAAAAGGTATGTAAATAATTCTTTTTCTAAAAATATTAATCAATTTTCCTAGTTTTCAATTAATTACAACATAACAAAAGAAATGCAGAAGTCGCCGATTTAACGAATAACGATTGATATCGAAAGGAATGAATTTCGTTAATGAAGGAATTAAATATCTTGTAAAGATCTTCTTACGAAGTTGTGTGTCAAAATGTATTCAAGATAGAAGTTAATATACGATACGAATGGCACATAAAATTTTATATTATGCCATGCTTATCGCGTCATATTTATCATTACGATCTGTAATTTATACATAAGTCCGCACTGTTTTCACCGCCGCGGAATCGAAGTAGATTGAATTGCGTTTTGTCAGACGCGCGAGATTTATTGACAGATTAACAATAATTATTCTACGAGATTCATCAATAGATACGGCTAAATGAGAGTATCGAATCGTTTGGAATCGCGGACGCCGTTAATGGAACGCCGCGGCGCGGCGGGAGAAAGGAAGGACCGGAAAGAGACGCGAGTCAGTAGGATTGCTTTTAAATTCGGTTATCTAGTGGCACTAAATTCACTGTACTGATGGCAATAATTTAGTTCCCTAATACTTCACAGGTCGCGGAAACTCAACGGTGCGTGCGATGCGCGGCCTAAAAAAATCCCCGGCACTGTATATGCCCCGTATATTTACGAAATATAGTATACATATATATACGGATAGAAAAAGACACTGAATAAATGAAGGACGGCAAGGCAGAGGACGGGATTGAACCCGAGCCGATGGCAGTAGGGACGGTGGAGGGCTGTGAAGCAGATTTCATCCCTCCTGGGGGCATCGCGGGGCCGCCAACCTCCACTAGAGCCGATTAACGGGGTAATTTATCAAAAAATAAACGCATGCTTTTAAGCTGATATTTTGCGACACATGGTGCAAGCTTGCACAAAATATCCCAGGTACAATTCACCTTCGCTACCTCGGCAGCGAGATAATTATCGAACATTCCGTAGGTCGTTAACTCTTTCCCATTCTGCCTAAAGCCATTGGAGAGTTTTTTCTTCCCTCCTCTTTTTTTCTTGACACACCGTGCGACCAGAACGTGCGATTACCCCGTGATTATATTATAGTAAAGCAATTGAGAGGTCTACTTGAGAAATAAGAAAATAAAAAGTATATTAATTGCACAATTTAACGTTTTTTTTTACATCCTCTATAACTTTAATTTTGTAAGATTACTTTTTCAAGTTTGCGATTACAGAAATATCCTAAAATCTTTTTTTCCTAGGATATCAATTTTTAAATTAATATTTAAGTTACTTCCCGTGATTAACATGGGATTTTCAACATCTACGCAACCTTTGCAAATAAATATAAACTATATTGCATGCAAATAAAGTACATTATTCGTTATATTTCCTATATTCTCCTGAATTGTTCTTACATACAGTTTATACATGTCGTACATTATATGCAACATATATATATGTGTGTATATATATATATATATGTCGCATATAATGTACGAGTGTCGATGTTTTTTTATATGCTATACGAAATATTGATAAAAACCGCAGTGTTGTTTCATATGAATATATTCTCTTTGCGCAAGCGGTTTTTCAATCTAGTAAATGCTCTTAACACCATAAAAAGAGAGAAAGAGAGAGGAGAGAAAAAGCACGCTCGCAAACAAATATTGGTCAAAACTGATTCATAACATCAATCGATATTCGTCAAATCGGCGACCTCTGCATTTCGTTTGTTACCTCGTAATTAATTAAAAGCTACAAAACTCATATTTTTTTCGCAAAAATAAACGGCCATCTATTTCTTTCTTTATGTAATATTTATTGAACATCACTAAAGAATATTTTAATTAAATTATTATGCTTCTTTAAAAAAAAAAAAAAAGACCATTCTTTTTTATCATATTTTTCTTAATTTTAAGACGTCTCTCTCAACTTTAATTTAACGGCTAATGTATTGACAAAATATATAAATGTATAAAAATATAATAAAAAATATATATGAATGTGTGTATTTTGTCATACACGCGCAAGTTATATTATTGCTTTCCCCGCCTTTTTACCGCCGTAATCGCGAGCCGACGTACGCCGAATAATCTACTATGAATGTAATTAATTCAAGACGAGCGTAAAGAGGAGGGAGGGAGGGGAGAAGGTCGTCGCCGTGGCTTCGGCCCTTTAATGTCCCGTACAGGTGTTGCTGATGGCAGACTCAAGTCGCTAATGTATTGACCGTCCTCGGGTACGTCGGATCGCAAAAATTTCACGTGGCAAGAAAAAAAGCGATGGGCGCCGGTATCGAGGGGACCCGCGAGGGCATTGCGCCCCCGATCGGGGCAATCGATTCTCGCTCAGGCAAGATCCGTGGCTGGTGACGAGTAAAATTGCCGGAAGCGACGTCAGACAATATTTCGCTCGTTAAGGGCCGCGCGCTGCGCGCCCAGGAAAGGCGGGTGGAGGAAGTGGAAGAGATATTAAAAGTAAGGCACGATGGGCGAACTTATCTCATTAGAACAGCTTGTAAAGCCAATCTCCGTGCAGCTCTCGTCCCAACGTCGGGTTACACACAACTTTCAACGGCGATTGAGAGTTCGAACTTGTCCCTTTCGTGACTGGTAGACGTGCCCTCCTTCTCTCTCTCTCTCTCGCTCTCTCTCTCTCTCTCTCTCTCTCTCTCTCTCTCTCTCTCTCTCTCTCTCTCTCTCTCTCTCTTTCTCTCTCTTACTCCCCCTCTTCTCCGTCCTCTTGTTATCCTAAATCGGGGAAATTCGAGAATAAGAAAAAAAGATGCCCGATCATAGTCAATCTTTCGTTATCTCGAGTCAACTAGATAATTCCCTGTAGAACTACGCTACGATATCTGTACGGTCATCAGAAGCGCGACAATAATAGTTCGGTTATCGCAAAATATGGAATTGCATTTAATGAGGATATAGAAGGTACTTTCCTTCCCTCCCTTCTTCTCCGCCCCGTCTCTTTTTTTAGAGAGATGGCATCCATAAGTGTGTCAATGAAAAAATACGAAATAAAACACGCATAATAAAATTACAAGATTCCTCAAAAGTCATTTGCGAGAATCAGTCGCGTATGCAATGCGGGATCATCAGGATGTGCATCGCGCGGTGCTTGTCACGATCAACGGATAAATCGAACCGGCTCTGCAGATATTAAAGTATGCTAAAAAAATCTATATCACCACGTGTGCCCTTAATGCACTCATATGTATGTGTAGAGTATTCTAATGTGATTTCTGATTCATAATGCATCTGCAAAGAACGCGGACGAAAAGAGAAACGGTAGTGCAATGTTATATATATATATATATACATATATATGTATATGTGTGTGTGTGTGTGTGTACATACATATATACACTCCCTGATCACATATATACAATATAATAACGTATTCTTCTCAAAATCATATTCCACGAAATTCACTTATCAAAAATTCTTCTTCGCTCACCGAAACATATACAGTAAAACTTGTACAAAATGTAAATGGCAAGAATTCATATTACGAGCTGTTAATACTTACTAAATATAATGATAATAATTATTACTAAATTTGAATTTAATTAATTTAATTTAATTGATTAATTTTTAACAAAATTTCAATTAAAAATAATTACAGCTAAATGTTAATATCACGCGGCATACGTGATGTGTTTTTCGAGAAGCCACTCATTCACTTCAGTTGGATTAGTAATTTTTTATTATTAATCATCACTAAAAGATTATCTTTATCTTTTTACATTGCATTGACTAAAAATTTTACATTATTCATAATGCTGAGTTTATAGAGTCATTTTAGGCCTCAAAGCGGGATATTTGCGCTGGACGCCGATAAAATGGAAAAGGACCGTATAAACGATATTCGTTAAGCCTGGAGGAACGTTGTGAAAACGATATCATAGGCGCGATGCTGTCAAAACGCAATTTTGATCAGAAAGCGGATTTAAATATTTCTACGAATTTACATTCTGCTTCAAAACGCTGCATCATTGCCTGAATCGATGAGATTTACCGCTTTCCGTGAAAGGCGTGGCGGATTGTACAAATATAAATATTTCCATATGTCCTCGTTTTCTTTTTATTATTTTGATCCGTTCTATTTGGACGAATCCGGTTTAATAAGCACTCGGCTCTTTGTAGATGATTAATCTCACATGAAAAAGAGTGGAACGTGCGAGAGATCTATCATCAATTTGTGCTTGATTCAAATACGCTTGTGTGCCCAATGTAATCCTTTCTCTCAAAGCGCGAGCTCGCAATCGGTATAATTATTACTGGATGATGAATATTTCCCAGAATAAAGATCAAAATACTTTAAAGCGCTTTGAGGATATAAGAATTTTATATAGTAACATTTCTCGCGGGTTACGTACTTGTTACTTATAAAATCATCACAGTCAGCTGCAAACATATGAATAAATTTATCCACGCATAATGAACTATACATAATGAACTACAAAGCGAAGAATTTATCTTCACGATTTTTATCAATTTATACATGTCTAATGCCGTATGCCGTATCTTTCAAGGGTAAGCAATCGTTCCCTAGGTCCCTAGGGGGATGTTAAATCTGCGACCTTACATAGACACGTTTGAGAATCGTAAGACGTAATTAAGAGGCGCGAAGGATAACGCCAAAATGAAGATTAATGCAAACAAAATGGTACATTGCTAATACGTATATCGAGGCATTATGTTATAAATTAGCTATTGTGGCGCGATCGCACGTGTGGATGTAGCTAACTGACGAAGGATAATTTAGCTTAGCCGCGTTCAGCAGAATATCCGCGAGAATCGCCATGAGCATAGCAAAATGCCCTTTCTAATTAGCATGTCGGCCCATGTGGAAATTATGCCCGATTTGTCGGCGATTTGACGTGTTGCGGAAGGCTACAAGATACACATTTCGCGTCAGCACTGACCTCCTTGTTTGTATCCCTTTCAATCGAATAATTGCGTGACGGCCAAAATAGACGAACACCAGTTTGTCTTATAGATTTATTATCTATATGTATAAGATATATTTATTTATCTTATAGATATATGTAAACACACACACGCGCGCACACGCGCTTCAAGAAAGTGGCTATGAAACACTAAGCTGTTAAAATAACAAATAAAGAATTGACATCAAATTGCCGATTGCAGGCACGGAGCGGCGATTGTCGCGAATTTGAAAAACAATTAGTGAATTGTGGTCCGCAGCGACATACCACCTCTATTTGAGCGTGCCTTCCACAAATGTTCCGCCGATCTCGTAGCGGTCATCACACACGTATCCAAATTCATTTGCATATACGGAAAATGGTGGATAGAAACCGCGAAAATTTCGTGATGCGGTTTCACGCGAATATAATGGACCCGCGCCTAAAAAAAAGGCGCGGTAACGTAACGCTAGACGAATATTCGTTCGAGCGTACCATATTGATATGTATAGAAAGGCGCGCCGATAGTATACGTATGTATATTTCAACCAATAATATGAGACAGACTGTAGACCGTGTCACAGCGGAATACAGGCTTGTACATTGTAGTTGTTATTGTAATGTATAATAGAGATCTTTATATATATATACAAGATACCACGCCACAACAAATAACACGCAATTCTTTTCAAAATATCTAACGTCTCATCGAACATTTCGTCGCTATATGTGTGTGTGTGGTGGTGATGTATAATTCATATTTCCATTTCATGTAATTTTACACCTCGCATCGAGTGCGATGCGTTGCGCGAGATGATTTTTGCACCCAGGAAATATACGAGTGCCAATTTCATTTGCCTCAAAATTCTTTTGATATATATATAGTACACTTTTGTTATATTACCAGTATTTTTTTATCCTTTTCGAAAAGAATTAATAACGGTTTTTAAATTATATGTTTGTGTAAGCATAAGACTTGCGACATAGAGATTAGAATATTTCTGGGAAAATAATTAAACATTTTTACGTTTTAATTAAGAAAGATGTAGATCATCAAATATATATATATATATATATACGCATATATACTGTATATATATGAAGGAAATTTTAAATGAAAACGAAGAGCAGATTCAACATGCACCCTGCCACTCCCAGGATATAGCCGACGGCTAACACCCATGTCGTGTCGACCATATATTCCACGTATTTCCACTGACGATTATTTTACACGTCAGAAAAATCTGTATCTGATAATCGATGCATAACAGCGCTGATCCATCCTCAATTCGATATCAATCTGATCTGATTTAACAACATATGTCGGCTTAGCTGGCATTGAGTCGTTTTAAATTGTTTTAACTATGACCCCAGATTGGGGTATTACGCAAATTTAATAAACGAAGTTTATCCTGTGTACGCGTAACAATCAATCTGATCTTATGCAAGCAAATAATATAAGTAAAACACATTTTTAAAGAATTGGGAGTATAAATATATAGACATATATGCGATGTAGAGATTAGAAACTAACGTAAAGATTAAATTATAGACAAATTTTTTATATAAAATAAAAAAACTATAATGTCCATGCAGCATGCTAAGGAATAATGTAAGAAAACTTTGTAGCAAGTAAAAAAAGAGGCTAATAAGATAAAAAGAAAAAAGATCTATTTATATATTAAGACATAAATATTAACACTGCGCGGACACCGTGTTTTTGGTGCACTCACCCGGACACCCTGGGACTTTTAAGTCAAAAGGGTTTTTGAAAGCGTTACTGTATTACAAAAACCCTATAAAAATTCATGTATCACCTTTAAGGTTTCAAAAAGTGATCTCTATACTTACATAGGCCGGAACTGTTACAATTTTTTTTTAAGTGTTGAAATGAATTGAAATGAAAAATCGACTGTGCCGTAAAAGGCCCACGGTGTCCGCACAGTGTTAATTAATCCCGCAAACGGCAAAACCTTTAACTTTTTCTTGAAGAGAGATACACATCTTGTACAATAATATATATTTACTTTCAAATTTCCATATATGTATATTTACTCACTTTTTAAGTATGGGAATTAACAATATTTAAAATGTGACGTATAAACGCACGTTGATATTGAACAACTTAACGAGGACTTTCTTTTTCACACGATACCAAGCGATATCTTGAGCTTTTCTGTTTCTAAAAATTTTAACTATGTACAGTATTATAAATTGCATATCCGTAAAATCAGATACATTTTTACATGAAATGTCCCACCTTCTCTGTCCTTCATGTTCGTTTATACGCGCGCGCGTAATAATCGTGTAATAATTTAATATTTCCCGGATTTTCGGATGCGAAAATAATAGAGTGCGAGCAAAATCAATCGTGAAATATAACGTGTAGACGCCGAATAAATTGAAACATTATCCGAAATGTATTAATATCACGCGCGTCCTCCCCCCCCCCCCCCCCCCCCACTCCTGCACGGGACACTTGAATTTGCGTTCTCGCGTTACCGCGAAGTAACTTATGTTTCGCTACTGCCTGGGAATTAATTAAAATAGTCATCTATATATACAAACACGCGCACATGCACATGTAATTGTATCTCTCCAAAACATTATACGCGAATGTCCCAGAAAACACGTATGTGTCATTTAGACGCAATCAGCCGGATACGTTACGACAGCAATGCAAGAGACGTGATATAATTTAAGCATATCACTGTACTTTTACACGCCGGAGACTGTGAAATATATTATCCTAATTTATTATTTTACGTAAACAATATCAAGAAAGAGAAATTAAATATTTCTCGCGAACTTAATCTTAAAACTAACATACATCAAATTTTTAGAAGCCGTCAAATCGGTAGAAAAAGGGTAGCATAAGTCAAACTCGAGTTTTTCTCTGCCGAAATAAAACAAAAAGGAACCTTAATTGCCACTTGTTATATCGATTTCAGAAGAAATTAGTCGTAGACGCAAAAATTCGAGGATGTTCGTCTACCTGGAGTATGCGGAAAATGCCCGGCGCGTGCCGAAACTTTCCATCGTCTTTCCGGCATCCGATAAATACCTTGGGATAAGTAAACGCGTTAATAATCTCGTGATTTAATACGCTTACGACAATTAAGTTACGACGATAAGCTTGTTGCTTGTAAAATCCCGTGATGTCGTTGCGCGCATGCACAAAGTAGCGTTCTAATATAATGAAATATTACGTCGTTAAAAGGACAAGAGAAGAGAACGGACGTTTGTGACAGCAACGAAAAAGTTGCAGAAACGCGTAAACCACTTTATAATAGCGCGCGCACATACAATTAGTCGCGGATCTCTAATTTACACGTTTACGCAATTCAACGCGCGATAATTAATTGCTTTAAATCCGTGATAATTTACGCCGCCACATTTCGAAACAACGGCCGTTCTACATGATTGAAAATGGGGAAAAGGCGTCCACTATTAAAATATTCAAACAAATTGTTCGCCAATTTATTTTCTTTTGTAATATAAAACGATAGAGAGAATGGCACTTAAAAATTAAAAAAAAAGAGAAGCACGAAATAAAAAAAAATATACAATTACACAAATGTACGCGCGCGCGTTTATATACATATACATATACCTACATATATATTTATAATAATTATATTGTATATAAATTACAACTACATGGAGGTATATTTTATTAAATGCAAAATAAAGCAATTTTTTTAATCACGATAATATTACGTTAATTTAAATTAAATACATATTACAAAAGAACTATAATAATATAATTCCTTTGACTAAAAATTTGATCATTTAATTTCACAAATTAATTCATATTATGTATTTTATGCAATTACAGTATAATTATGGAAGAGAAGAACAAATGCATTATACATGCATTAATTCTTACAAATTACACTGTATCACATCAAATTGCTATTCAGTCCATTTAACAATGTCATGTACGGTGATTTTGATAATGACCAAGATTTCAACATGTACTAATTAGAAATAAAACTTCCCTTGTAAATGAAAGCGCGAGGGGAAATCACAGAGGGAAGCAATTATTCGCAAATCACTGATACACAATTTTGCATCGAATCTCAATGCGCATTATGTTTCCCAAAAGGATTACGTACGTTCCGACAACGAATCCGAATTAATTAATCTGGCTAATTCGCGAGGCGCAATACGAGGCCAAATGGTGTCGAAACAGAAAGATTTATTTTCAGCGCGCATCGCGCGAGAACGGAAGGGCAATCACCATCGTGATAATTGAATTTTTATAATGATAGAAATTCTGCCCTTTCTCTCACTCGTCGAACAAGCGTTTATTTGCCGACGCGTTTTATGTAATATGTCGCCGAATGATTCGCGTTTTCGCTAAAGGATTCACCTGTACCATCCACTTTCTAAATTAAATGCCATCTCGGATATTATTTTTTGCTGCAACGAAAAAAAAAAAATTTCTTTTCTCCCTTTTTCTCTTTTTCATCGATTTTGCAACCACCAACCCATGAGTCTTCTTTAAATCACGATGTGGTCGGGTATTCGCGAAAAATGTTTGTATCTATCAGCGTTTATCTATGATTGATAAATTTCGATCCGGTGCGTAACGACACGAAGCACAATGCGGCAGTCCGGCGATGATACATATATAGAAAAAAAAAAAAAAAGAGAGAAAGATACGAGGCGGGGTGCCTCGGGACGCTACAGGGGGGGGGAAGAGGAATACGAGCCATCGAAAACGGACTATTGGTCCAGTGGCACAATTCGTGCGCTTTTTCTCACGGTTATATACATGTATGCGCAGCAAATCGAAATTCTATCTCTCGACGTTGCGTAGGAGGGAGCAGAAACTGGTGGATCGGTAGAGAGTGTATGCGAACATCGTATTCGATGGCGATACCCGGCCTCGTATGTACATAAACGGGCCCGTGCGTGCGTATGCGTGCGTGCGTGTTGGAGCGCGTATGTATGTACGTGTTGGCGCTGCAACTGAAACCAAATTCGACTGCAGAGAGGCTAAAGGGCTTTTTTATACGTTGCAAACCAACCGTATGCGCGGCGCGAAATAAACGACAGTGTGTGAGCTGCATTTCCTTTCCTCCCGTGCGCAGCCCAGAGGTGCAAGCACGCGGAGTCTGTTGCCCCGCTACAGAGGGATCAGCAAATTTGTAACAATCGTTTGTTTGAACAAAGATAATGAACTGCGGTACGAGATGGGCGATGATTTTTTATTTTTCAAAAATTTGTATTTTACTTAACGCTCTTTTATCATGCGGCGTTCGCGTTCGGTGTTATTAATCATTGATTATTGAAGAAGACACTCGTTATCTTAGCGATATTTCATAAGAATCTATACGTCACACGTTATCATACTCTACGATATTTCACGATATTTGGAAATCGTGCAACTGATACCAAAAATAAGCTCAAAGTTAAAATAGATAGTAAATTAGAGATCGCAAATACAATTTTTCTTCTGAACGATCTTTTCAGCGAGATGTATGCGGGCGGGATTCAAGAAGTGTGAAAAATGTACGGTATATATCTCACCGTGCCCGTGGTGAATACCAGGGTGCATAATTATCGGGTCTACCTCGCGCAACGGTGATTTTTACGTAGGGCACAAAATCAGACATCCGACGATGTCGCATTTCCGCCTCGGACATTTTTCTATACGATATCGCCGCACGATATTTCATTTTTAATCGTCGACAGTACGACGTCGAATCGGGTCAATCGGCTTTTCTTTCTAGCGGGCGTTTCACTCCGCCGTGACGTTCAATTTCCTTCGTGTAGTCGTTATCGCTGTATTCAAAAGACGAGCACGTACGTGTACCACATGTACCGTGACGACATGTATGGAAAGCTTCGCGCTTGTATGCGGATACGATATTGACACGTTGGTCACCTGACGAAAAAAAAAATACTCAACCGGCCAAAAGTAAAGGTCTCCCGTGCGCGCGCAGCTAATTTAATATTTATATTTTGCGTGATTTTATGCATAATTGTTGACTACAGCCCAAGAAAGGAGCGACAATCGATAATGCATCGGTCACCTCATAGAAAAAAAACCCAATCGGCCAAAAGTAAAGATTTCCTATTGCGCTCATTGCAGCCAATGATAATCAAGATATTTCTCAGGGGAACTAATGTGCAAAGATATTTTCGATTGGTTTAATCGAAATCGACATGCAGAAGTGACCTATGTTCCAGTTCTTTATATATTTTCAATTAATTTGTTCTACAGTTAAATCACTTTATCAAGAGACACGGTAGTGTCTTGCGCCAAGTTAATACATAGATATGTGAGAATGTTTCGAATTTTTTTTCTTTTCTGCTTTATTCTTATACAAAAATGATAAAAGTTATTAATTAAGTTACAGTTAGTATAGTTTGAAATGTCAAAGTTCGTTTCACAATAATATTTTAATAAAACCGTTAACTTATTTACTGTAAAAAAAAGCGATAATGTTACTTCAGAACAGTTTTTAAATTTTTTCGTATCAAATTAATATTTTAATTGATATCTGCTTAAACAGAAATGTAAAAATACTGCATATAGGATTACATGGGTATTATTTGTTCAAATTTAAAACCTATGTTAAAAAATCTCGATCTATATAATGAAATTTTGTAACAGATGGAAATAATTCACCTATCATGGTCTCGTCCAAATCACTGCAGATTATAAATTTACGAAAAATAGTTAAAAATTTTAATCGTATGTGTTATACCTAGAGGGACCATGCGAGATATCAGTCAGATCAAATGTATTTTGAGATCAGTTGTAGAAGAATAGATTTTTATATTCGAGATTGTGCAGGTTCTTCAATCTTACGTATTTGGGAGAAAAAGCAAGTTAAGAGAGGATCTTTCTATAATATCAAAAATAACGACAACGACTATCTGTAGTAACCGTGCCGAGGTGCAGAGTGCGAGTGACAGCGTTCCCTATAAATTTGCAAGAGGAGACTTTCGTATTCGTCTCGTAGCTTATCTCGCGACGCGAGATGCCGACGTGTCGTGCTTCGTGCTCCGTGTTCCGTGTTCGTACGCCTTATCTCGATCGCAAGATTCGACTAGAAGGGTTTGTACATACGGATGACGTGTGGGTGGCTCATATCGAACTATGCAAAGTTACGCCGTCACGTCGAGGAGAGGAGAGCAGACGAGAGGAGGAGCTTGAGGAAAGAAAGAGAGCCGGAGAGGAAGCAACGTGCGAGTATCGGTTTGGTTTCCGATGCTTGTCGCGAAGAAAAGTCTACGAGACTCGAAATAACGATAAATCTTCGCGGTATACTGAGGCGTTCGAAGCTAATTCGCTTCGAATCTATAAACAAGAAATTGAACGTGACATGAATGGCAGATTATGCGCTACACGAATGTATGCTTTTTGCCCTTTAATAAGATATAAGATATAAGATCTCCCTCTACACTTTTAAGCGACGGTTTCAATGGAATCAAGTCGGCTTTATACACGGATTCGTATAATTTCTTTGAGAGGTACTGATTTGCGGATCGATTTTGCGATTTATTAATATCTTTTTCTGAAAATACTCTTTAAAATATTCATCTCTAGTATATTTTAATCCTTTATCTGTTCTTAAACGATTCTTTAACTATAATGTAATTGCAAAATCGCCTAATGAGAATTTAATGTGTTTGGGACAAAGGAGAAAAGCCGTGTTGTCGTTTCCTCACTCGCAATCCAAACATCGCCGTACTTAAACGATATTAAAGTCCTTTTGCTTGATAAAAGTCAAGCCAGCCTGAGCGGTGGACGTAAACAGCAAACGGCAATTTCACGCGAGTACATGAAAAAAAAACCTTCATCTTTCGATAAAACAACGCTTCTACTCTCGTCTCCTGTCTTAACCGCTTCCCGTAAAGAGATCACACGCAGAGAGGATCAAAAAGTTACGAGATAGAAATTCCAGAACAAGTCTCCCCGGCTGTTTTATTTTATATTAAAATCTCTTCGATTATAATTTTTCTCTTCAATATCGTCAGTCTGTCCTGCGAAAACAGAGCGAGAGACTGAAGCTTCAACTTAAACTATATCCTCTATTATTATTATTGTTTCTTTTTCCTTTTTAGAACGACTGACAACCGTTATATCATAATTACGATGTCACCTCGCCGGTGAGTAGAGACTCATTATTCTTATTACATAACAATGCTACCTGCACTCTCTCGTTATCATACTTCCGTCGAAAAGAAGATATTCCGTTGCGCGCACAAGCCTTTCTCTTTTTCTCTCTGTATATTGCTCTCTATATATTATATACTAGTCTTTATACTATAGACTTTTTATATACTCTCTATGTATAAATCTATTTATTAAGATCGAGTTATTAAGGAGAGAGAAGGAGAAAAAGAAACGTGTATGTATATCAGAACAACCAGAAACATGCCCATCAATGGCACGATCTCTATAGTCTCTATGTCTCTTATATTTTTATTCCCAATACTTACTCTTCCTTTCCTTGCTTCCATCACCTCCGTCGGTGTGGCTATCGTCGCGTTCGTATAGCCTTGAGCACTTTTCGAGATGCGCTAAATGGCAGCCAACATGAAAACTTCGCGATCTCTCGATACCGCAATTCCTAGTCCTTTCGGAAAGAAGATCTCAGTCACTGAAAAAAAAATGAAACATATCGTAAAGTAAGAAGAGATTATCTCTTTCTCGTGTATTAATATTAGTCAATAATTCGTAATTTTTAACTCGAGATTCGAACACATTCGATTTGTGCTAATTACTGATTTTGATCAAAGTTAAAAGAAGATCTGTGCGCTAATCTAAAAAAGTACATAAGTACATTTCTCACCAAACATGTTATAAATATAATACGGTTTATATAATATAATATGATAAAATATACAATATATGATTTGTCACAAATCTTGCATTTTCATTCAAGTAAACAACCTGAAGCGTCAATAAAAAGAAATTCGAAAGTGGTCTCTTGTAGATTTACGAAGAATTTATTGCTTCTCTCACAATCTCACGTACTGTTGTTACAATTCGAAACCGAAATGACTGTTTGCTAGGTCATTCGCTACGGTGGCCACAATCCGTGGAAGTAAATTAAAAGACATCCCTGTGAGATATTTTGGTAAAGCGTATGGGGTTTTGGAAAATAAAGTGGAAGAATCGCACAAACACTAGATAATCTGCGCGCACGAAAAAACCCAGAAAAACTTATCCCATGAAAGTTCCTTACGTGCGAAGTTATTCCTGCACGGCAAGAATTGAAAATAATAGCAGAAACAGAATCACATAATAAAGTAAACATTTCACGTTATTCGCAATAAAATTATGTAAAAATAATAAATTTGAGGATGATTTTTATTGCGTTAATTCTTGCGTTCGATTTATGTACGTTATTCATTGTTCCAGCACAACAAAAATAACTTTAAGGACAATTTTGAGAAACAGGAGTATGTCGTCGGCGATTCGCAGTCAGTTATATCACAGTTGTACTTTTGAAATTAAACAAGTTTCTACTTCTCTCTCTCTCTCTCTTTTTCTCTCTTAACGTACACCGGGAGAAACGTAAGAAGTTTTAGTTTAAAATGCGAAATCCCGATACGCTACAGGCTTAAGCATAATTTATATGTACCATACGTCCTCGGAGGATTGAGCAGAAACACCGAGAAATACCCCCGAGCGAATCCACACCGCAAGCAGCGGCGCGGCGTCCCTGCAGGGGTAAGTGGATTTTGCCCTCTACCGCCCGGTTTTCTTCGTTCGCTTAGGTTCTTCGTTAGCGGTTTCGAGGGCGAAGTGCCGCGGAGTTAGCTAATTGGTTGGACGCCTCCGGCGGCTACTCCCTGAATTCACGATATATACCAAATCCTTCCGCGACCGCGCCCCCAAACTACCCCGTATTTTCTCTCCTACCCTGACCCAATCCTGGCTCCATTTCGTATCTATATCCCGGTATCTCGAACGACGTTAGGAGAAAGGAGAGACGTGGAGGAGAGTAGGAGAGCGTACGACTGTATACTTTCCGCGAGATTACGAAATCGCGTTTTCGGCATACGCACGCGAATCTACGGGTCTACGGGAAAAGCCGGAAACGTTTTCGGGAGCTCGAGGTTTATCGTGAAAACTTTTCGCCGGTCGTGTCCGAGGATAAGAACGCGAAATCCGAGATCTCGCGTCGGTGACAATGAGAGGACTCCACTCGATATCCCCACCGTCTCGCCAATTTCGTCCCTGAGAATTGCCGCAAGATATCGCGATCGATCTTAAGCTGTCGCAGTAAATATCGAGACTATTATCTGCTATAATGTCGATGCGTGGATAACGATTTTTATAAACGTAAAGATCATTAACTTTATTTGTATATGTGCCAACGCCGATCTATTTCTGTCAAAGAAACATTGGAATACGAATAAACTCATCATATATTTGAAAAATATAACAAAAGAAAAAACTGATATAATTTATTTTATCTTTCAATATTACGATCAAATGCAACGGTGCTAAAAAATCAAAGGAGAATTTTTTTAAAAATGTGATTCAAATACTGGCACATTGATCGCGACCTTATCTTTTAATATTACAATCAAATGTAACTGGTGCTAAAAAATCAAAGGAGAGATTTAATAAAAACGTGATTCAAAGACTGGCACTGATCGCGACCTTCTAACTCCACGATGTTAAGCATCCGAAGGTATAATCGAACCTTGTATTAAAACTCCATTCACCAACATGAAGTCCATTAAAAATTTTTTTAAGGAATTTTTTTCTCATCGATTTGTTACCCCCTTGAATACGTAATACGCCGGGAATATTACATAACTTTGTTATTAAGTCTCCTAACTTTTTCACTACGGGCGAAATTAACATAAAACTCGCCGGAAAAAAATCTACAACTGCCGCGCGAGAAAACGCGCGATTAATGATGCATGCTGCGTTCGCAATCGGGCGAGAGAGCGCCAAATATCTGCTTTTTTATAAAGCATCACGATCGCGCGCGGGTATCCATCGGGTATCAACACTATCAACGGCGTTTCCCACGGGTGAGGATTTACGAGGCGGGGCGCGTAATTCTCGTTCGCGCGCCGCTTTTTCGTCACAGCTCGTCGTTTCTCATTCGCGCACCGCGTAGAGTATATCGCGATTTAGCGCGTTGCCGGGTAATAAATACGGCAAGTATGCGCGAAGACACGCGGGCCCGGCGCGGCGCGGCGCGACGCGTATTTATCGCCGCAAGAACATCGATCCGCGCTTTCGCGCGCGGACGGCGTTATTATCGCCGACGTTACGTCGGACACGCTTCGTCAGGGGGATTTTCCCGTGCGGGGGGAGCAGCCGCGTTTTCGTTTTAATCGAAATGCGATGCACGCATTCGTGTAATTTCGTAATCACCTCGCGCGCAACGGAGCGGCGAGAGGGCGGCGGGCGCGAGAGGTCGGCGAGAGGGGTGGAACAACGGGTTGAATTGAAAAACACGGCTACCCCGTTTCGATCTGACGGATAAAAAAAACTGGGGCGGGCGTGTGAAAGTCTCGCCGTGTCGCGTCGCGAGAATGATGCGATAAACGATCCGCGTAGCCGCGCGCCGCGGAGCATCGACGTTAACGCGTTTAAACGTTTTTAACGATAATCTGCATAACGCGCGACGAGCGCGATACGCGCGTCGGACGCGAAAGTTCAAAAGCTCGCGAAAAGGAGGAGGAGGAGGAGGAGTGGACGCGATAACGCGCGCGCTGTGCAACGCGCCGCGTATAATTACCGCGAATTGATTGCCGCGCGGGAATAGGCGGGCGGGGCCGTTTATAAATTCAATGCGAATATTCATCGCGCGTTTATATCGCAAACGGCGAGATTGCAGCCGCCAATTAGTCGAATGCGCCAACTTATTATGTATTAGTTCTTTGTACGACCGTGGAGCGGAATCGCGGCTCATCGGCCCGTTCGGCCGGTGATCGAAACGCAGCCTCTCTCGCTGCTGCGCCAAGTCGAACTTTCGATGTCAGCGCGATTTTCGCGCGCGAAAGAGCGAGTCTTACTCTAATTGTTTGTCATCTGTTGACTGCATGATTAAGCACGTAATTAAGTATCGTAACACTTGTTATTTTATATTGAAGTACACACGCGACACGATATAAAATTATACATCAAATTCTTATCATGAAATATTTTTATTTCTAAGTACATCGATACCATATTTCGTCTTCCGCCATCTTTTTCCTAATAAATAATAAGTCGAGATAATAAACCGCAATGCATTTTGTAAGATTTGTTCTCGGATTTGTTACAATAACAATAAAGAACTGACAAAAACTCACTTTCCAGCGTAGTCCTTTTGCCTTTTGTCATGCTTATCCGTGGTACATCAGCTACTTTATCTTTATGCCTCCGGAAAAAAATACCTTTATCTGATTGTGAGAAGTGAGCCGCTTATGCACTCGTACCGCCACCGTTCACACTACTGAAATTCTCTGGAAATTATGCTCTGGGTACGTATTATGGGGCTTTTCGGAATAGATTCCGATCGGAATTGTTTAGTTATTTCCTAGATTTCCATTGTGTTTTCTAGGCAACACAGAATAATTTCGAATTCGAAACCCATTCCGAAAAGTTCTATAATACCTACCCTGAAAAACAACAAAAGTTTTTACGTTTTGAAATATATTCGAAAATTGTCTTATATTTATATTTACGTAATATTCAAAAATAATGTTTTATTAGAAAAAACAAAATATTTTTAAAATTATAATGAAAGTTAATATAAAGATGTAACTTGACGGAAGCACATAAACGGCTACAATGACTCGGTCTATGATAACATTTTATACACCATCTGCCGATGACAATATACATATGTATAAGAAATACTGGTATATGATATATTACCGATTATAGGTAAAATATAATGACTAAAATAAGATTTTTCATCATACGAATAACATAAGAATATTATGTTATTCGTATGATGTATATCATAATTACTCAAAGAAATCTAATTGTAAGATATAAAAATGACAGAATTTGTGTACAATAAATAGAATGAAGGAAAGGAGGGTAAATTAGTTTCTCAATGTTGCGACAGAGGATGCTGTGGTCTCTTCCTGCACTCAAATACGCTTACGAGAGGGATAACGTTAGACAAAGACAGAAAAACCTTATTATCGAATCCATTTTTCATGTGGTTCCTGAATTTTTTATAGATCTCTTTAAAGATTTTTTGTAGACGACTAAAATAGAGACTATGTTAAAAGTAGAGTTAAAAATTGAGGATAATTTACGATTTTTATTAGAGCGCTTCACTTTCACGCTTCTTCACTTTCAAATTATTTGCTTGTCCGCTCCAAACCCTAGCCCTTTCAACAACCGCCTTTCAAGCGAGAGGATCAGTTACGCGAAAAGCGTAATAATGCGTGATCGAACAAAGCGGAGCCTGACACGAAACGCGGCGCATGACCACGCGGTGGCACTCCGATAACACGCTCGAATAATAAGGATAGCGCCCGCAGAGGATACAGGGTTGGATACGCACGCGTGAGCCCGCGTTCGGGGTCCGTCTTCCGTTTCCAGTCCGGTCACTATGACGCGCGATGTGGAACCGAGTCGAGGCACCGTATAGAAATGTGCGGCGGTTCTATCGCGCTAAAAATTTATTGCAGGTGCACGACGTCTGATGTAACCTCCCGAACTCCCGACTGCTAATTAACACTAGAACTACCTGGGGGTCAAAATGACCCGCTTGACATTTTTTAATAATTTATTAGATATTTATTTTAAAACGTCTTAATTTTTGAAATTTTTTCTAACGTTTATTGAAATACATATTAGATAATTAAATTTTATTAATTTGTATTCTCTTTTTCTCTTTTCCTTTCTAACAATAAGATTTCTTCGGCAGAAAAGAAATATAAATTAATCTCCCGTAGTTCTAGTGTTAAACCGCAATTAGGCCCCAAATCTGGCCTGTGCTTGTACGATACGCAATATATTTCATCACCCACGAAAATTTGTTTTTAAAAAAGCAACACGCTGAATCCGTTGGCCACTATCGTGACCGTATGATGACGAACATCAGTATAAAAAACACTAAATAACATCATAATTTTTATTTTACTTTTCTTCGTAGGTTACTTTGCGCGTACACACAAGCAAAATTTGCATAAGAGAGAGAACAACGCAATTCAACAATCGTATACTATTGTAATCGATTGTTATACACTTTCAACTCAATTTTACTTTTAATTCCTCATGAATCATCATCTCTTCACCTCTTCCTTTTAATGAGTACGTGACTATGTCTGAAGAAAAAAATAATTCATATCTACGATAAATGAGGACTCTAAAGCCCCAGACACAATGCGAGGCGCTAGCGATAGCGATAGGCGATAGCGATAGCAATAGCGACCAATAACCGACAAGTTGTGTTTTCCAACTATCGCTATCGCCTCGCATTGTATCTGGGGCTTAACTAGAAAACAATTGCCAGGTTTTCGACTAAGCGGTCTTTACTTTTACGTAAAGTTTCGGTCTTATAAATATACAAATTATAATCACCGAATGAAAAAAAAAAAATCCTTAACGGGTTAATTTCGCGGCGTTCCGCGTCCTGAACGCTCACTCTATTTATCGCGCGCACTTTCTTTCCGCGCCACGTACTCCGTCGTCGGTGTCGCGCTACTTCTCGGACATGAGCCCCCTTTCGCGAGATTCGTATTCCTTTTTTCAACGAAGGAATCGAACGATCACGGGATTTTTGCGGCCAAGACGGATCTTTAATACAGCCGCATTGTCTCCGCTTTCTCCCGTTGCGTATAAAACATGCGCTACCGTGTATCACTACGTGGCACAATAGCGTAGATATTTGTACCCTATGGGCCTTAACGACGATAAAAAATTTATCTCTGAGTGGTTTACACGTCAATCATGGTATCTTTATTGATTAGAAAAGAAAATACTTCTCGGGGAAAAGTTTTTCGTATATAATTATACGAAAAATAATATTTACGACATATATATATATATATAAAATATGTCCATATATATATTTTTTTTCTTGTATAATTTCTGTTTGTATACCTACATATATAAGAAAAATAAAAAAAAATAATTTAAAAAATAAGAAAAATAATTAGAAAAACAACTTTCACATTGTTTCTTTTAATAAAAAGTAAAATTACGATTAGATTATAGATTATACAATATTCTATACATAATCATATTTTATATACGATATAAATGTAATAAAATATATAAAATACGATTATATAGGCAATTTTTTCTCATTTCCTCAAATTTCACTTATTTGTAAAAAAAAAACTGCGAAAATTATCCTTTTAATTATTTTGTAATTTTTATTGTTATTACTTTTCTTGCATATACGAACAGAGATTATACAAGAGAAAGAAAAACTGCATGAACAAATTTTATTCAGGGGTAAACAGTACAGTTGTTGGTACTCTACAATGATTGGCCACATCTTAAAAAATTAAAGATTATAAAGAAATACTATTGAAATGTTTTTAATTATTACACCGAAAGATGTATTAAATATTTTTGTATTTATAATTAAAAACATTTTAACAGTATTTCTTTATAATCTTTAATTTTTTAAGATGTGGCCAATCATTGTAGAGTGGCCAACAACTGTACTGCTCACCTCTATAATTATATATAAAAAAAATTTTCCCGGGTTAATAATTCCTATATAAGTTTATTTAGTGGAAGATGCTTCTATAAGTTCGAAATTTCTACAATCTGACGTTTTGTGGACGTTTTCGATCCGATAGCTTATCAATAAGCGAAGATTGAACGTTATTTGAGTGACAGTCTCAAAAGACGATCGATAGAGAACATTAAATAATAACAGGCAGACCGCAGAAGAGAGGAAAAAGGACTCGTGTGGGTGGAATAGTTCGACGATCCGACCACGAGAGCGCTGGGTCAGTTTGCGTGGAGATACGACCCTTCGAAATGGAAGAAGGCGGCTCATTCGGTCGGTGTTTACCGCTACCGGGTAGATCGTGCGCGCTTTTACGTGGCTGTGATCGCCGTCGGCGACGTCAGTGACAAGAACTCGTGGATTTTGTCGAAGCAAAGACAACCGGAGATATCGATCGATCTTACGCGACGCAGTGCAAACCGGCGACGGAGTTCTCAGTTATTAAAAAAGAAGACACTTTAGTTTATTAAATAAAAAAAATTAAAATTTAAAAAAAAAATTTAATAAAAGATTCGTGTTTTTCCTAAGATCGTTTTCGCGTGGACGTGACGAGGCGAGGCGATAGTTCTGGTGAAAGCATCTGGCGATCATTTCGATCGCCCCGCGGAACTTTCGCGCTGTTAGGCGCGGTAATAAAATGCGAGCCTCGGGCGTGCTCGCGCCGCTTCAACGGATTTCCGAACGGCAGACTCGCGAGTGAACGTTCCGCGATTACGGAGTGATTTGCCGCCGATCGATCCCGTCGATGGCGAAATCCGCGGCAGAGAATGGTGCGTTTATCTGCGAGCGGGATCTATGACTTGGCGAACGTATAGGCGCGGGTGTGTATCACGGATCTGTATCCCGCGAATTGTGCTCTCGATCCTCGATCGCGCGCGCACGTGTTCCTTCACGTGTCGATTCCGCTCGCGCGGAATCATTTTTCCCACGAAGGACGTAAGTCGACAGACTTTGATAATCCGCATGGGGAAACTTCGACTGCAAAATCCCCACAAATATTCGGACCTAATCCTCATAAATATTCGACCTGTCAGCACACTTTAACATGCCCCGATTAGTAAGTCGTCGGATTATCGGTCCCGTCACGTCATAAATCCCAAAAGTGTTCTCCAAATCCGTGTATCTTTCGATCTCGCGCGATCGTCGGAAGGCAGTCACTCTCGGACGAATCTCATCCCCTAGTCAGTCGACGAAGATGCCTTGATCGAGTCATCTGGTCCCCCGCAAAAATGACGTCCGATCGCTCGATCCGTTTGCCGGTGCTCTTTCTCTTCGTCTGCGTTTCTCGCGCCTTCGTCCTCGGCGAGCAGCAATTCCTCGAGACGCCACAGCCCTACCAGGAGGTGTCGTCCGGCGACGATGTGCGGCTGCGTTGCATAGTGCAGGACAAGGGTGGCGACTGCTTCTGGCTGAAGGACTGGAAGGTGTTGAGCATGCACTCGGGCAAGTACGAGTGGGCGAACGAGCGCGGCCGCGAGGGCGGCGATTGCACCCTTCTGATAAAACGCGCCGGTCTGGACTTCGACGACGGCATGTGGCAATGCCAGGTCGCTTCCAGCAACTTTATCCGCCAAGACGGGCTCTCGTCCGAGCAGTCCAGACTGCTCGTCAAGGGTGAGAACCCGATTTAATTCCGTCCACCTTCGGCGGGACCTTTATGTTTTGTACTTTTAGGTTTATTCCGTGTGTTTTTGTACGATTTACTATTATAGGGAACAAGGAAGGAATAATTTTTCGTGCTAGTAAACAAGAAAGGAGTAAATGTGTTATGCTCTGAATAATAAGTATGATGAATTTAAATATATGCTTAATTAGCACATGACTCTCGACATTAAAACTAACGAATAAAAAGGTCTCATAGCTCGTAGTTAATTTAAATTTAAATATGTAGTATTGTATAGCTGTTATACAACGGTTATATAAAATTGTAACTTTATATAAAATAACTACATACACGATCTACATTCGCATGGTGTATTTACATAAAATTAGATATTTACTAAACGCAAAGACGATGGAAATAAAATTATTATGAAAAAGTTGGCACACACTCTTGTACTCGCGTATAAAAATTTATTTTTTACGTTTTGCGCACGCGATTAAGGCACGTTTATATTTTAACATAATTTATGCAATCTATTAGCATGTTCAGTGCAATCGCGAATATTTCGTTAAAGCGCGTGATGGGGTCGTTCGGAAGCATCGTTAATATTCCGCGAACATTGACCTCGAGTGATGCAAGGAAACACACAAAGCAGCCGTTATGCTCTACTTTCCTATAATTTTGCAATATCCGTGTTAATGGAAATTTGGCTCGCGAGTGGCTCAATCGGCTCCTTTTAGCTATTCCCTGGTAAGAGCACGTAACACGTAATGATAAGATCGCGGTCATTACTATTCGTCGAACCCAAGTGGGGGCAGAACCGGAGGTAGCCGAACTCAAACATAACAATTCCTATCTCGCTCTATCTTATCTAAAATGCACCCTAATGCGTGTTCCAGTACCACCTAAAAAACCTCAACTGCAATACCTAGCGTCAGGGGCCATTCTGGGCGCCACCCTATCGCTGAAGGAGGAGCAGGAAGTAATCATTTCCTGCGTTTCGAAACACGGAAATCCACCCGCCCTCATCAAGTGGTAAGCTGACACTTTGACAAAAACATTCGTATTGCGTCGCGATGAAATTACTCTAATAACGTAAAAACAAAATATAATAAAAAAGAGATAGAATTTAAAAATGGAAAAAGATAAAAAACACTTGAAAACTGCAGACAATAAAAATGTATAAGTATGTATGGAAAAGATTCTATCTGTTGTGAATGTTTGATATCAGTTTTAAGATTTAATGCGACATACATGAACATCTAAAAGAAGCAATAAGTATAATGTTTCACTTTAAGTCCCTTTGTTTATGCACTTACGTTACGACGAAATCTCGTACGCGCGATAATTTCTCATTTGTAAGAAGTGTTCTAGCATGACGATAGAAAGGAATGATAAAAAAAAAATGTTGAAAGGTTTAGAGTTTATACCCGATAATTACAAATGCATCCATTTGTCTCAGACGGTCTTTTACCTGAGACACGGCAATTAGGAGTTAAACATTTTTACTTTTGGGCGCAATCGGCTGACTATCGGAATGTTGACCATACCTGCCGATCTTGATGGGACGAAATCTCCATTACAGTCGGTTAAAGGAGTATCAGATAATTTATACGAGTAAATTCCTGAAAACGGAGAGTAAGTAAACACAGCGAGAAGAAAAAGAGAAAAACATCTCTTGTTCATCTTAAACCATTTCCACGATCCAGTAGGCTTTTACAATTCCTCGGAATTAAAGTTTTGAAAAATTCTCAGAGATTATATAAGAAGTGTATTTATCTTTCCCAAGGACATCCGCAAAAAATTTTTTTTTATAAATCTTTAGGGATATTTAATTACCTGTCGGCGTCGGATGTCGGTCCTGGAGCGATTCCCGAATATTTACCGATACGACATCGCAATAACGACATCCCGACTGTTTTGTGACCGAACTGATCGCTAGGAGGTCCGAGATAACACTTTCGGATTGCGTTTTTGCGACCCGGCGACGCCTCGTCGGGAGGCTAAGTAGCGCGCTTTATGCACATTCCTGCGTATACACGCCTGCACTTGTTTTCTTATACCTCCGCAGAAAATACGGCCGTTTTCAAACGTGGAACATCACGGCGGGTTCGTATAAGTACGCGGCCGGTCCGCTGATCCGAGAGCCGGTCTGGTGCAAGAAGCCGTGACGTTGTGTTTATGCAAGGAAGGGCCGCGCGGAGGGATCGTCGTTTTGGTTTACGGTCCGTTGAATTTAGCCGCGCCTTATCTACGTTCTTATGCGATGTAAAACATCTGTTCCTCAGGATGGCACGCGCTTCTTTTGGAAGCTTACGCTCCGCTCACTTCCCAGTTGGAGAGAGCGAGAGGGAAAAAAGAGAACCGGCGGGTGTAATTTAAAAACCCAGTACGGTGGCATATGTATCCCCTTCACGAAGGGGGACCCCATTGATGAATGGGTCTTTTGAGAAAAAGCTAAGTTTCCGATGCGGCTCGCCGTCTCGCTCCGCCTCGTCATGTGTAACTTCTTGGGACACATGCATGTAAATACGTTTGAAAGCCGTACTAGTCTCTCACAAGCCTCTCCTTTGTACATCTCTTAAAAACTTTTGCGTCGGGTAGGTCCGATTGTAATTTAGCCTCTTTATTTTACTGCAACAAAGTTACGACCTCCTTATACTTTTGCACGTTTACGTGGAACTGTGGAAAAAACGACGGGGCGGTCGATCGAATTGTATTTCGGGAAGAGAAGCCCGGATAACATTCGCGTTCCCACGCATTTATTTTTAGGGTCAGGGGTACTAATGAAGAATTTCGTCCGGTGGAACTCGTCTGAAACAATATCGACCGCGCATTCTTTTACGACCGATAATAGCCACGCGGTTTAATGATCTCTGCCCGGTTTTCTTTTTCTTCGCGTTGCGGACACGGCCACGCCGAGTATAATTATGTAGATTATAGCCATAGAAACCGAGAAACTGGCCGCGAGCGTAGTCCCGCCGCCGCGGCCGCGCCGCGCCTGTGAATCACGCTAGAAAAGGGTACGGACCTTCTCTCGGCGGCGCTCTTCTTTTTTTCTGGGAAGAAGGCCGGCCCGTTCAGCGTAAACCGATGAATTTATGTGAATCAACTCGCGGAAACGATACTGCACACGGAACTGTATGGTCTTGGGCTAATCACGAGCATCCAACTTCCGTTTGCGCGTTTTCACGTAACACAGTATCCAAATTGATACATGGGACACAGAAAAAGCATAGGAATTTTCAAATACGGTAATAAAACATTGTTTAAAGATTTTTTTTTACAAAAAAAGTCCCAATTTTGAAAGAAAATGTAACGTATGCGACAATTTTTTTAAAAATTATTGGTATTGTTTTGTAAAAAAACAATTTTTTCTAAACATTCCGTGTACTGAAACACTGAAATCGCGAAAAATCGATAATATGTGTTATATTTTATTCCGATATATTTTGACGTAGAATATAAAATACTTCATAAAATATTTATTATTAAGAAAAATGGATTATATAAAAAGATATGATTCTATTTAAAACATATCGATGGCACACTGATAGATATCTCATAAGAAATGCATGCTATGAAAAATTTATTGCAAGCATTAATCTGTGCTTAAAACGGTGAAATACATTCTAAATTTAACGACTGCCTTCTTATGAACTATGACTGCCTTCTGACTAATCTAGAATCGTTTTCTTCTTTTGCGAAAATCTCTACTATTTCACCGTTAAACTATCTTTAGAACTATACTGTTAAATTCATAAGTGTCAAATTATCCTCAATTTGAATCATTTTTAACCATTCCTGTAGGTCGCCACTGCTCCTAATCAATATGTCGTTAATTTCATTAAATCAATGTAGTTAAAATAATACTGTTTTGTATTAAAAAGATAAATTTCGACACACATGGTAGTTAAAAATAACAAAATGTTATTTAACTCACAAGATATATGTTTAAATTTCATCTTTTAATATTTAACAGTGTAATTCTTAGATTACTCAAACCATGTGTTTGAGTAAAGTCTGGTTAAAATTAAATGAGGTGTTAAGCTCATACCTGGGGGTCTGATACCTGGGGTAATGCTTTCAAATTTGCCCGGCAGGTTCATAGGGAACAAGGAGATGAAATCTATCGAGCCGCAGCGCAACGCAACGGAGGTGGATAAACAAAAGACCTGGGCGGCTCACAGTCTTCTACGGGTGCGTGGTCAGAGGGAGAATCACGGTCTACCGATCCGATGTGTGACCATGCATCCGACGAGCAACGTACCGATCAGCGCAGAGACACAACTGGACGTTCTTTGTACGTGCGATCAATCTCTATTAGAGCTATTGAAACAAATAAAATTTATACCTATAAAGTTTATCAACATCCTCAAATATCAAACAATAATCAAAGAAACTTATCGAAATTATTAGGCATAATACATCTCTTCTCTGGAATAAGAGTTAAGGGAACAATTAAAATTCACTTTGTCTTTTTAACAGTTCCCTGGTGAAAAACTTTCTCATATTTTCTCGGACATTTTCTAAGAATTTCTCATGTTTTAGATTTATTAAAAATATGTAAAACTTTTCAGATATTTTTAGAAATAATTGGATGAGAATTTTCGAAATATTTTAGTATCTGTACTATATATGAAAGTTTCTAATAAATTGCGCGGATTTTCTCATATTTATCCAGATTTCTACAAAGATGTGTTGGCAAGAAAAATCTGAAATATTTTATTATTATTTTGTTTCAGTTTTTCTGAAAAACATTCTAATTCGTATAAAAAATCTAAAAAATTCTGAGATAGTCTTAACATTTTCATAGAAATTCTGATTAATAATTTAGAAAATTCTAAGACATTTTTCCACCAAGGTCCTCTTTATATTATAACACACACACACACACACAGTTACGTATTCGAAAAATTTATCTTTAAAACATAATTAAAAGAAACGGATATCACGTGTGTGTTAGAAAGTTACTTTTAAGCACACAGTTTCCACTATACTGTAACGAATCTAAGATGACTTAGGAACAAGCGGTATGTTTTGTGCTCCTAAGCCGGACAAAGTAAAATCAACACGTGCGTCACAGCAGTGCTTTGCGGTTTCAGATTCACCGGATGTGCGACTCGAGCCGAGTCCGCAGCCGCTCACAGCCGCTCCGGAGGATTCGGTGAGCTTCTTTAACCTGAGGTGCCTGGCAGATGCTAATCCCGCCCCGAGCATCAAGTGGGAAAAAGACTCGGTGCCGCTCAGCGCGTCGTTGATCGACGCCTCGTCCTCGCCGTCGCTAACACAGGACAGAATAAAGCTGAACGAAACCTGGTGGGCTACCGAATTGCGCTTTATTCCGGTCGCAAGGCGCGACGCCGGCCTGTACTCGTGCAAGGCGACGAACGACGTCGGTGAAAGCGCACTCGCGAATTACAGGCTCGATGTGCAATGTTCGTAGAATTACATTATGTATCTCGCTCCGATATACTTTGCCATTTTCCTTTCCCTCCGTAACTGTCTAAAAAGCGATCTACGCATCGCTTAACGTCTTTCCTCGGAATGACAAGGTTCTTCTCTTCCTTCATAAAATTGCGTCACACATAAAATTTTTATGCACAATTATATAGAGCGCTACTGTGAAAGTTGTAATTTTTGAACGTTTAACTCTTCTCTCCTCTCACGCAGAAAAATAAAAGGGAAATTCGAAATATCTTCATATATACCTATACTGTTAAATATTAAAGAACAATATTTAAACCAGTATCTTGAGTTAAATAACATTTTGTTATTTTTAAATACCATGTGTCAAAATTTATTTATTTTTTTTTATACAAAAAAGTATTATTTTAACTACATTGTTTTAGTTAAATTATCGACATATTGAGTAGGAGCAGTAGCGATTTATAGGAATAGTTAAAAATTATTCAAATTGAGGATAATTTGACAAGGTTCAACGTAGTATTTTTAACGTTCCCTCTTAATATTACTTTATTTATTTATAATTAGATATAAGTAAAAATATTTTATTCCATTTGCCGCGTCTTAAAGCGAGGATACAATCGACAGACAGATACACGGTTACGCATTTCTTAATTGTGTTTTTCTGTAGATGGACCACAGTTGAAGAGCGCAGACGGAAACAACACGCTCTCGAACGTGGAGGAAACGGCGCTGTTAGGCTCTACCGTGGATCCCTTCGAGTGCCCCGAGTATGATGCGAATCCGCCCGCTCAATACAGATGGGTGCATATCCGCGGTAGCTTGACAGAGACGATCAAGAATCGCATGCAAAACAAAGGTAGCGGCCGACGCCTGCATCTCCATAATATCATGTGGTCCGACGAAGGGGAATACCGTTGCATCGCCTTCAACACGATCAACGACGTCAGACGGGAGACTGAATACAAGGGACACTACCTGCTGCACGTGACCGGACCGCCGGAAATCCAGACCAAGCCGTTGCCTGGCGGCCGAGACTACGAGTCCGTCGGATGGACCGGGGAACCCGTGCACAGGATCAAGTCCCGATTCTGCTCGCGGCCGCCACCGAAACTGGTCGCTTGGCAATGGGGCAGTTCTCATATTCGAGCCGGTACAGAAAAATATCTTTTTGCTGAGTAGCTTAAATTAGAGTTTCAGCTCAATTCTCACTTGAACGTCAGTAAAAATCTGTTTTCGATTCCGCAGAACAGTCGACTACTCTGTGGGAATACTGAATCAATACTTAAAAATTACGTAGCACTTATTTATGCTTGTTTCAGACAATAAAATTCCGATCATAACAAGTAGACAAGTTTAGATGATGCAGTTCGATTGAGAATTCAATATTTGATAGTCGAGTTTAATCGCTAACAAATCGCGTCTGTGCTCCGCTTTTTTTTATCTGGCCTTTTAAATTTCCAACAGGAGAGAACATTCACCCGAAGTACGAGGCCTTGCCGTTGGACCCGATCGTCGAGAATAAGATGCCGACCAACTGTTACTGGGCCAAGCTGGAGATCAAGGATCTGCGGAAGGAAGACGCTCGGATGTACACTTTATTGGTGGAGAGCGAGAAGGGCCGGGACTCGACGAACATCAAATTGATAGTGAGAGACCCCACGGAGATGCGCGTGATAGCCGCGGCCGTGGCGGTCGGTCTGCTATTCCTGCTGCTGCTGGTCTCCGTCAGCGTGTACTCGCTGCTGAAGATGCGACGTGGACGGTACCGGCAGAAGGTGGAGGAGGAGGGCAGTATCGCGGCCGATGCGCTCTACGGGAACGGTGCGTCGTTGGACCAACAAAAGTCTATCAATTCGTCCCACGCGAAGACTTTCGCGAGGAAGTCCACCTTAGACGTTAACCAGGGCGTGTACGATTATAGCCGCATCGCGAAGCAGACGCGTGCCATGAGCCCCGAAGCGCTGAAGGTCAGGAGAGCGCCCGCGGTCCTGCAGCCGCCCACTATCGTGTAAAATATACCTCCGTCTTGTTATCGAATCCCCTCCCTCATCGTCGAATCTAATTGCTTCTCCTTATAGCAATGGATTCTACCTTTGTTGTATTCATACCTCTTTTCGGAATCTTGTATCAGTCTACTTCCTTCTTGAGATATTTTCAAGACTTAATCTAGACTATCTAGAGTTAGATTATATGTGTAAAATCAGAGATATCTTTTAATTACTTTAATGACGTGATAGTCGTGATACGCAATGTGTATATTTGTATCGAATGTTATAGTCAGATATTTATATCGAGAACTCAACACAAGTGTTCTCGCGAGACTGCCAACTGTTATTGCGTATCTTTGTATCGTTGAAAAATTTTAAATCTTTTTTCTACATTTAAGTTATTTATTATACCGTGTTGGTCATTGTATTTTACCATGGTAAGGCTACAATAGCAATCTATCCATTCGAAATGCAGGCACGCCGTGATAAATATTGTATGAAGAACTCGCGTACCGGTGCAAAGTATAGTCCACGTCGTCGGAGCGGAACGAAGCGTAACTTTAATAGCGGTCGCATCTCAGTGATTTTAATGGCGGTTGCACGACGAGGCGGGATCAGTGCAAAACTGGACCTCACGGAAACTATTATGTACAGTTCCCCGATTTTGATACTTCGACCAAGATGAAATGTAGGAAAAAATTCTACGAGAATTTCTTGTTTCGAGAATGGTACGAAACATTATTTCGACTTTACATACGTTCGAAATAGATGACTCAAATAGGAAATAAGCATCTTTTTGCGACAATCATTTATTATACGAAAATAAATTAGACAAAACGTATTATTAAATAATAATATATATATACACACATATATATTATATATATAGTTCCTTTCACTCCTCGCGGAGCATAGGGCCTCCAAGGAGGTTTCAGTAATCTTTAAATTTAGATGTGCGGGTGATTAGCCCACAGCACCCTGGCTTGGTGGATATTGCCATATAGTATTTGGACACGGTTTAACGTCTCTTCCGAAAGACGGAGCCCAGTTTTTCCCATTTGAGAAATTTCTCGCATGGGGGGCGCAGTTTCTGGAAATAAATTCCAGTATACTCAAGTGGACTCGAACCCGGTTCCCCGGATTGCGAGTCTGGCGCTCTACCACTAGACCACACCGCCGCCCGATATATTATATATAGTGCGTGCGAAATCGTAGTACAAGCGAGAACAAGGTAATTTATCGTGTCAAAATAAGTCTAAATTGTAAAAAAAAATTTTCTTTGTACGAGGTTTTGTCTTTTAAATAAACGGTTCTGAAAATCTACCAAGTACACGCGCACTAGATAGCGAGAGCTTGTATTACGATTTCGTACATACCACGTATATGTGTGTATATATACATATAAATATAAAATAGCATATATAATAAAATATAGTATTAAATAGAAAAGGAACAATCTTTTTGTTCATGATTGCTGCAAATCACCTTCTTCCTGGTAATCCTGTTTCAGAATAGCCGAGTGCATAGCTTTCAGAAATTTGGATAGTGTAGATTTGTTCATGGATGTGTGAAGAGCATGCGCCAGAAATGGTATTTTTCTTAAGGTACGACCAGTTAAGCCTTCGCTCTCACGGCTAAGCTCCAACAGTTTTAGGCTGTTTTTAGTGTCTTCATATTCTGCGTATCCAAGTACCTTTAACTGCGATATGTCGTGTATCTCTTCATCTTCCAAAATTCCAGTCTAGAATATATATTAAGTATTATATAGTAGTATTATCCAAGGAATATCATTAATACTAAGTAAACAATTTAGTAATATAATATGATGTCTTGTATCAGAAATAATTGGTGAATTGCAGAAAGTGCTAAGAGATGTATTATTTTAACGCTATAATCGACATTTATATATTAAGTATTTATATGTTATTGCGTCTCACAGGATTAAGAAGAGACATACATACCCTCATTAATTCCTTTAAGCACGAATGATAAATATTGTAAATAGCAACCTCGGATGGGAGTCCGAGATACTGCTTTATGTCCGCTCGATCGACAAACGCAAGATCTATAGCTTCTGTCATATTGCTCGTTGTTAAAATTAAAACGTTCGGATACCGTTTGATTTGATCCAACTGTGTGAGCAGTGCGTTCACAACGCGTATGGAGTCAGATGGTTCGGCGCCGTTGCTGCATAATTTACGTGCGTGAGCTAACGACTCTACCTCATCAATCAGAATGCATATCAGGGCCTTTTCATCCTGAACTAAATTCTTTATTTCGTCGAACAGCTTCATAACAAGTTTCCCACTCTGCAGCAAATACAAAATAACACTAACTTTAATATCGAATGGTATAATATGTGAATTTTGTTACCTAATTGTGAATATTGTTATTAATATATAGATTTGATCTTGAATGTATTTCTTCTATCACAGATTTTAATCCTACATTTTATTATCCCTCTTCTAAAGCAAGATAGGAATAAATAACAGTCAAATACGTACCTCAGAAAACCATTTTGAAAATAAGCTGTGGCTATTAATTTCTATAAACTTTCCATGAGTAAAGCGATCTCCCATACGAATTACAGCTTTTTGAGCGAGAGCTTTGCACATACTAGTTTTGCCTGTACCTGGGGGACCGTGCAACAATACCACTTTATTCCAGCTTATAATGTTAGAATTAACAGCGTGATCAGAAAATAACATTGTGGTCTCCACGAAACGTAATAACTAAAAAAAAAGGAAAATTAAAGATAAAAACTGATATAAAATCACTGTACGAGATATACTGCAAGTAACTGCGGTGATACGTACAGAGAAATCATTTTACATTTGTAAATTATCTATTAAATTTACTAACGTTATTCTTTATATCACAATCATAATACAGATTTTCCCACATGTAGTGAAATTCCTGTGCGGGTAACAACCAGTGAGCTGCAACTGGTAATTCATCAGAATCACACTTCATTGTTTCTATGGCAGCATCCTCCTGCGTCAGTCTGTAGACATAATACTTAATGGTAGCTCCAGGAATTTTAAATGTTCCCCTCTGAAATAAATATATAGGTATTATTTATGCAAATACAAAATCGCTTTGCAATAAATTAATATGAAAACTGATAATACCTCTACGTAATCAGATGAGAATATCATGGATTCGACATGTTCTTTTATAACTGTATTTGTAAAGTCTTTACCAAATAGAATGACATCGAGAGGGATCTCTTCCAACAATTGTAATTCTGTATTTACCGTTTCTTCAATTGTGCTTTTCGACAAAGTACTGAAACAATGGAGTAGGTGTAAATTATTTCATTTTATCGAAATAAAATAAAGTCCTTGTAAGTTGTCTTAAAATTGTTTTCAAATGCAATTAAATGCAAATTTAAATCCTATTGAAATTGACTAGAACTACTAGATTATTTGAAGCCTTTAATGATCAATATTATAAATTATTGCACCAATAAAATTGTTTCAATAGTTTCAAAGAAAGTATTACTTCATAAGGAATACATTTAATCATTATTTTATTATATGGTTTATATTTCTCTCAATATTCCCATGGAAGTTACTTGATAAACAAGACTAATATAAGAAATATACACTTCGATCATCTTATCATGACAGTGCTCTTTATCAAATCACATGTCATTTTGCAAAAAAGGCTTGACCAATCCTTCCAGTCTTTTTCAAGGTTCACATGAACATAATGAATGAGACGATTCTAATTAAAAATCAAATCAATATATTCATGACCCTGTCGACAGAACGTGTCCAAACAATCCAAACAAAGAAGTAAACAATACCTGCTGGCATGTTGACATACTTCTACGTGTAACACGTTCTCCCCGTTCATCTCGAACGTTCTTACGAATCTGACGGCGTAGGACAATTTAAAAGATCCAGATTAGATCCCTAATGGCACATAATAGACGAGATTTCGATGATGTCGACAGACGCTATTTCGCCTGCCTTTGTGTCGCTTCGTCCCGGCTCATGACATGACGGATTCAAAATTTGAAGTCGTTGTCGTTGAGCATGAAGTGGAGAGACCTAGAAGCCGGCAGAACAGAAGTGTCTGGCGGATTCTAGAGTCACTAGAGTGGGCGATCGAGACGCCTTATCCGTCGTAGGTAATTCCGAGCGTTGCTAGAAACGTCGATTCGATCGCTTCTTGATGGTACAATCTAGAAACATCTAGAAGTCGATGTTTCTGGAAACGTTGAGTTGAGAGATATACATTATACGGAATGTCGTTCTATTTCGGGACAGATTCTATGATTAATTTATTGACTATTTCATATATGGAGATTAATATATTTGATGGAGATTACTTTCTTATTTGTAATTCTTATTAACATTATACATTTTTTAAACTAACATATAAATATACATATGTATTTATAAGCCGTACACGTTTGAATTAAGTATTAAAATCTTGTATAATATAAAGTCTGTCTAAAATTATAACAAACAAATTTGATTTTACGCAAATAAAAATAATAATTAAAAAATTATTAATAATTTGATTTTACTTGATATCGCAATTTAATTGACATTTTCTATCTTTTTAAAAATAAATTTATAAGAATAAAGATTTAGTTTCTTTAACAACTATAAACGATTTTTTCTCGATAGATTCACCTACTTTTTTATTTAGATAATTCCTTTGAAAACTGTAGTTCTTTGAACAATTCTAGTACATCCATTTTATAACATATGCTTTCGATTAGTCTTAATACTAGACTGAATTTACAAACAGATATTCTAAATCTGATTTTATTCTAAGAAACGTAAACGTGCACTTCATATGTATATAGACTGTTATTTAAATTTCTAGAGATAGCTGTAAGATGTTTATTCGAGTTTATTCCGGGTCTGATGTAAAGATACGAAAATTTGCTCACTCGCGATTATATTTTCTAAGATAACATTCATGTTTATATTCCATATCCGTCACGAAGATTCGAGAATTTGCTCGTCCGCGATTATCATTTCGCTAGAACGTACGAGACTCTTCGCTCGCTCACGCCTCGAAAGATCGAACCGTTTCTCAACGCATGCGCAGCCGTATATATACACCGGCTACGCGCCGAGTGAGTTCATTGTTCAGTACGCTATCAGCAAGCGTGAGTGAGCGATCTGTTGATATCAGTATAGCGAGTTGCAACAAGTGATTCAATTCCATACGCAAAAGCGATCGAATCGTATTCTACTTGGAGCGTGTTCGCAACCATCACTACCTATCACCGAGAAAAATACTGCGAGATGTCCCTGCTACCATTCTTGCTCAGCGACTGGGAGGACCTGGTGTGCCACTCCCTCCTGGACCAGAATCTCGGCCTGGATCTTCGCCGACCGAAGCTGCTGCCGTGCCTGCCGTTGCCGGCTGAGACTGTCAACCGCCTGAAGTTGCTACCGCGACAGAGTCGTCCAGATCACGAGCTGGACGAGCTCAAAGAGATGTTGAGCCGGGCGATCAAGCGTTGCGAGAGTCCGTCACCTGTCGTCAACAAGGACGACTTTCATGTGGTGCTGGACGTGCAGCACTTCAGGCCGGAGGAGATCGACGTGAAGATCGTGGACAATCACCTGGTCGTCGAGGCCAAACACGAGGAGAAGCAGGACGAGCACGGCTCGATATCCCGCCAATTCGTCCGCAGGTATCGACTGCCGCAGGATGTCAACATCGATAATCTGACATCCAGGCTGTCCTCGGACGGTCTCCTGACGATCGTTGCGCCTAAGAAGCAGCCGCTGAAGGACGAGTCGCTAAGGACGCTCCGAATCGAGTGCACTGGCAAGCCCTTCGTCAACAAGAAGCAAGAAAAGCCGAAGACGCTCGAGCAGGATGAGGAGAAAAAGATGCAGCAGTAAGAAAAGGGCTCTCTTCGAAGTATTAACTGTTCATAGGTTCGCTAAATCAATATTATGTTCTTGTTGTAATCCTACGGATGTACGATAGATCTATCGACTGTTAAACTTGTAAACTTAATAATCGTATATACTTATCTATTTTATAAGTTAGTTTCTGTGATACAATTAAAGTTGCAGTTATTTTTATATGAGGGCATTCATAAGTCCATATAAGTAATGCATTTATTTAAAGTTAATTCATTTAATTAATCATTTTAATAGACTGTTGAACCAACAATATTTACTACTCCTAAATTAACTACTATCGCATAAATTAGGAAACATGACTTCCGATATCATAAATTGCTCCATTTTTTATTTTTATTTTCTTTTATTGAAATTGTATCCGTGAACTTTTGCGCTAAAATAATAGATAAACTAATAGGATAGATAAACTAGTATTTATTATTAGATTTACTCGAATAAAGCTACTAGTTAGTGTTAGGTGAACAGAGGTATAAAGTTTTTGTTTTTGTCTGGAACATAGAAAATTAATGATTTTAAAACCGATGTAAGACTGCGATTATTGATAAAATATAAAGATTCTTTTTTTAATTATATGGTGTCATTTTATCACCCTGATGTCGTTTTCCACTTCCTGATTTTCTTATCTCGTTTATAGTCACTTCTATCACTGTATAAATGTATACATGTATTTATTTGAGAAATATTCTACAAAGTAACTTATTCTATGTACGCGTTGTTTTATAACAATAGGATGTCTTTACAGATTCTTCTCGGCTTATAATTTATTTTTCTTTAGCGGAAATATCAAAATGTCAGAGATCTTCGAATTAGGTATAAACGATTAAAAAAGGAGAACTTAAAATCTTACGAAGCCAAATAGATATAATAAAACTATTCGATTAATTTCAGATGGAGTTTAAAAAAATGTTTAGTTAATCACGAAGATATGTGATACAAAAAGAAAAAAGTTATAGTAAATAATTCTCCCCCTCCCTCGTTTCCTTCTATACACTACTGTCGATTAGAAGAAAAAAATTAAAAAAACGTGTAAGACAGTTTTATTATATAAAGTTAAGATGTAATTAAAGAAGGTACAAAATCTACATACTAAATTACATATGTTGTACGATCGCGGTCAGAGTAGTTGCAACATTTAAAAAACTAAACTTATTTTTAAAAAACTATAACATAACTAACTTATTTTTTCAACCTAATTTATAAAAAAAGTGTTGCAACTACTCTGGCCGCGACCCTACTTATAAGAGAGAATTCTGTATATATATTATATTTATAACACTTGTGTGTAATCATATTAAATTATTACATTTTGTGTGCAAATATACATTCACACAGAATCCACACGATCACGCGATGTTTCTAGTCAAGGTTAAAGTAGCCTTGTGGAATATGAAAGGTACTCTAAATTGAAAATCAATATGACAGCCTGACAATAACGGCCATGGAAAATCATAAATAATTTTTTTTTAATAACTACTAGTCAATAAATGTGTGCGGGTTGATAGGTAGATGAAGATATTCCACCTCCATCCTAACGTTATAAATTTAATTGTAATAACCGATATCTAACAGCGTTCTGGAATTTATTCGTTTATTATCCTGTGCAGTTTCTTTTATTTCTGATTCAACTTATTTTATTTCTGACTCGACTTCTAGCTTATTGTCAGTTAAATTCTTATTACTTTTAAACTTACATACTTTCAGGATTGTCTCTCAAGTATCCTCGATTAATGATTCGTTAATGACTCTTTCCTTCGTGTCTTCTACAGCTCTCTTTTGATTTACTTACAATTAGTGCCATGATGGTTAACAATAAGACATAGGTGGTCTTGACCAGAGAGAGAGAAAATATGTGTATATCTCCCTGAAATATACATTGACAAAAAAGATGAGAAGAGGAAAGTCATTATGTAGATGCCTGTGCGTAAACCTGAAATCTATTTGTTTTACTTACTTTATAGTTTTTTTTCATAAAATAAAATAAATATACATATTTCGGCATTGAAAAGAAGAACAAAAAATCTAAATAGAAAATATGTGAGTAAAATAAACGGGGCTATACCTAACCGTGCAAAGTGAATAATGCAATATGTGTTAATTGAATTAAAAATGTATAATTTTGCTGTCCTTGAAAAAGGAAGGAAGATTATCAAAAAGAAAAATTAAATTAAAATTTCACAAATGTTTGTTCCAATATATCATTCATTATTTGATGAAAACTGCGTTATTCTCTTTTCCTTTCTTTTTCAAATCATAAGAAACTTATTAGAAAATTAAACACATCTAATAAACTTTATTATCCAAATATTCGTTCTTTTTCAAACATCCCGTTTTCTTGAAATAATTTATGATGAAACCGTAGTAGAAATGATTCATCCTGTAATAAATTTGCAAATATTCAATATTTTATAACACGCTTGTTGCTCATTAAATGATGAACGTTCAACGTTCATACGTATTGGCGGGACGATGGTTAAGGACTTTTCGAGGTGTGCATGAGCAAAAATATTTATATACCTACCTAGATAACGTATGTATTCAAATATAATGTTTCTTGCGTGTTCCTTCACGTGTTGATTCCGCTCGCGCGGATTATTTTTCCCGAAGGACGTAATAAGTCGAGAGACTTAAACAAACATGCCCCGATTAGTAAGTCGTCGGTCCCGTCAATATTTATAAATATTGTACTTTACGCGAGTGGGGGGATTGTGCGGAAAACGGACGAGTCTCTTCCTCGAATCAGTCGACGAAAGATGATCGGATTACTCGTGCTCGTCACCTCCGTCCTCGGCGAGCAGCTTTTGACGCCACCCTACCAGGTGTCCGTGACCGGACCGCCGGAAATGTCGTTGCCTGGCTATGAGTCCGAAGGATGGACCGGGGAACCGGTGCACACGATCAAGTCCCGATTCTGCTCGCGGCCGGCACCAAAACTGGTCGCTTGGCAATGTGGCAGTTCTCACATTCGAGCCGGTACAGAAAAATATCTTTTTGCTGAGTAGCTTAAATTAAAGTCTCAGCTGAATTCTCACTTGAACGTCAATAAAAATCTGTTTTCGATTCCGCAGGACAGTTGACTACTCTGTGAGAATACTGAATCAATACTTAGAAATTACGTAGCATTTATTTATCCTTATTTCAGAAAATAAAATTCTGATCATAACTAACAAGCAGACAAGTTTAGATGAGTTCAATTCAGTTCAATATTTGATAGTCGAGTCTAGTCGCTAACAAATCGCGTCTGTGCTCCGCTTTTTTTATCTCCGGCCTTTTAAATTTCCAATAGGAGAGATCATTCACCCGAAGTACGAGGCCTTGCCGTTGGATCCGATCGTCGAGAATAAGATGCCGACTAACTGTTACTGGGCCCAGCTGGATATCAAGGATCTGCGGAAGGAAGACGCAGGGATGTACACATTAATGGTGCGTAGCGAGTTGGGCGGGGACTCGACACACATCAAATTGACAGTGAAAGACCCCACCACGGACATGTGCGTGATAGTTGCGGCCGTGGCGGTCGGTCTGCTATTCCTGCTGCTGCTGGTCTCCGTCAGCGTGTACTCGTTGCTGAAGATGCGACGTGGACGGTACCGGCAGAAGGTGGAGGAGGAAGGCAGTATCGCAGCCGATGCGCTCAATGGGAACGGCGCGTCGTTGTACCAGCCGTCAATTGAAGCAGCCGCTGAAGGACGAGTCGCAAAGGACGCTCCGAATCGAGTGCACTGGCAAGCCCTTCGTCAACAAGAAGCAAGAGAAGCCGAAGACGCTCGAGCAGGGTGAGGAGGAAAAGATGCAGCAGTAAGAAAAGGGCTCTCTTCGAAGTATTAACTGTTCATAGGTTCGCTAAATCAATATTATGTTCCTGTTATAATCCTACGGATGTACGTTACATCTATCGACTGTTTAGACTTGTAAACTTAATATATAGTATATCTATTTTATAAGTTAGTTTCTGTGATACAATTAAAGTTGCAGTTATTTTTATATGAGGGCATTCATAAGTCCATATAAGTAATGCATTTATTTAAAGTTAATTCATTTAATTAATCATTTTAATAGACTGTTGAACCAACAATATTTACTACTCCTAAATTAACTACTATCGCATAAATTAGGAAACATGACTTCCGATATCATAAATTGCTCCATTTTTTTTTTTTCTTTTATTGAAATTGTATCCGTGAACTTTTGCGCTAAAATAATAGATAGACTAATAGGATAGATAAACTAGTATTTATTATTAGATTTACTCGAATAAAGCTACTAGTTAGTGTTAGGTGAACAGAGGTATAAAGTTTATGTTTTTGTCTGGAACATAGAAAATTAATGATTTTAAAACCGATGTAAGACTGCGATTATTGATAAAATATAAAGATTCTTTTTTTAATTATATGGTGTCATTTTATCACCCTGATGTCGTTTTCCACTTCCTGATTTTCTTATCTCGTTTATAGTCACTTCTATCACTGTATAAGTGTATATATGTATTTATTTGAGAAATATTCTACAAAGTAACTTATTCTATGTACGCGTTGTTTTATAACAATAGGATGTCTTTACAGATTCTTCGGCTTATAATTTATTTTTCTTTAGCAGAGATATCAAAATGTCAGAAATCTTCGAATTAGGTATAAACGATTAAAAAAGGAGAACTTAAAATCTTACGAAGCCAAATAGATATAATAAAACTATTCGATTAATTTCAGATGGAGTTTAAAAAAATGTTTAGTTAATCGCGAAGATATGTGATACAAAAAGAAAATAGTTATAGTAAATAATTCTCCCCCTCCCTCGTTTCCTTCTATACACTACTGTCGATTAGAAGAAAAAAATTAAAAAAACGTGTAAGACAGTTTTATTATATAAAGTTAAGATGTAATTAAAGAAGGTACAAAATCTACATACTAAATTACATATGTTGTACGATCGCGGTCAGAGTAGTTGCAACATTTAAAAAACTAAACTTATTTTTAAAAAACTATAACATAACTAACTTATTTTTTCAACCTAATTTTAAAAAAAAGTGTTGCAACTACTCTGGCCGCGACCCTACTTATAAGAGAATTCTGTATATATATTATATTTATAACACTTGTGTGTAATCATATTAAATTATTACATTTTGTGTGCAATATAGATCCACACAGAATCCACACGATCACGCGATGTTTCTAGTCAAGGTTAAAGTAGCCTTGTGGAATATGAAAGGTACTCTAAATTGAAAATCAATATGACAGCCTGACAATAACGGCCATGGAAAATCATAAATGATTTTTTTTTAATAACTACTAGTCAATAAAAGTGTGCGGGTTGATAGGTAGATGGATATTCCACCTCCATCCTAACGTTATAAATTTAATTGTAATAACCGATATCTAACAGCGTTCTGGAATTTATTCGTTTATTATCCTGTGCAGTTTCTTTTATTTCTGATTCAACTTATTTTATTTCTGACTCGACTTCTAGCTTATTGTCAGTTAAATTCTTATTACTTTTAAACTTACATACTTTCAGGATTGTCTCTCAAGTATCCTCGATTAATGATTCGTTAATGACTCTTTCCTTCGTGTCTTCTACAGCTCTCTTTTGATTTACTTACAATTAGTGCCATGATGGTTAACAATAAGACATAGGTGGTCTTGACCAGAGAGAGAGAAAATATGTGTATATCTCCCTGAAATATACATTGACAAAAAAGATGAGAAGAGGAAAGTCATTATGTAGATGCCTGTGCGTAAACCTGAAATCTATTTGTTTTACTTTATAGTTTTTTTTCATAAAATAAAATAAATATACATATTTCGGCATTGAAAAAAAGAACAAAAAATCTAAATAGAAAATATGTGAGTAAAATAAACGGGGCTATGCCGTAACCGTGCAAAGTGAATAATGCAATATGTGTTAATTGAATTAAATATGTATAATTTTGCTGTCCTTGAAAAGGAAGGAAGATTATCAAAAAAAAAAAATTAAATTAAAATTTTACAAATGTTTGTTCCAATATATCATTCATTATTTGATGAAAACTGCGTTATTCTCTTTTCCTTTCTTTTTCAAATCATAAGAAACTTATTAGAAAATTAAACACATCTAATAAACTTTATTATCCAAATATTCGTTCTTTTTCAAACATCCCGTTTTCTTGAAATAATTTATGATGAAACCGTAGTAGAAATGATTCATCCTGTAATAAATTTGCAAATATTCAATATTTTATAACACGCTTGTTGCTCATAAATGATGAACGTTCAACGTTTATACGTATTGGCGGGACGATGGTTAAGGACTTTTCGAGGTGTGCATGAGCAAAAATATTTATATACCTACCTAGATAACGTATGTATTCAAATATAATGTTTCTTGCGTGTTCCTTCACGTGTTGATTCCGCTCGCGCGGATTATTTTTCCCGAAGGACGTAATAAGTCGAGAGACTTAAACAAACATGCCCCGATTAGTAAGTCGTCGGTCCCGTCAATATTTATAAATATTGTACTTTACGCGAGTGGGGGGATTGTGCGGAAAACGGACGAGTCTCTTCCTCGAATCAGTCGACGAAAGATGATCGGATTACTCGTGCTCGTCACCTCCGTCCTCGGCGAGCAGCTTTTGACGCCACCCTACCAGGTGTCCGTGACCGGACCGCCGGAAATGTCGTTGCCTGGCTATGAGTCCGAAGGATGGACCGGGGAACCGGTGCACAGGATAAAGTCCCGATTCTGCTCGTGGCCGCCACCGACCCTGGTCACTTGGAAATGGGGCAGGTCTCACATTCGAGCCGGTACAAAAAAATATCTTTTTACTGAGTAGCTTAAATTAAAGTCTCAGCTCTCAATTCTCACTTTAACGTCAATAAAAATCTGTTTTCGATTCCGCAGAACAGTCGACTACTCTATGAGAATACTGAATCAATACTTAGAAATTACGTAGCATTTATTTATGCTTGTTTCCGAAAATAAAATTCTGATCATAACTAACAAGCAGACAAGTGTAAATGAGTTCAATTGAGTTCAATATTTGATAGTCGAGTCTAGTCGCTAACAAATCGCATCTGTGCTCCGCTTTTTTTATCTCCGGCCTTTTAAATTTCCAATAGGAGAGAACATTCACCCGAAGTACGAGGCCTTGCCGTTGGATCCGATCGTCGAGAATAAGATGCCGACTAACTGTTACTGGGCCCAGCTGGATATCAAGGATCTGCGGAAGGAAGACGCAGGGATCTACACATTAATGGTGCGTAGCGAGTTGGGCGGGGACTTGACACGCATCAAATTGACAGTGAAAGACCCCACCACGGACATGTGCGTGATAGTTGCGGCCGTGGCGGTCGGTCTGCTATTCCTGCTGCTGCTGCTGGTCTCCGTCAGCTTGTACTCGTTGCTTAAGATGCGACGTGGACGGTACCGGCAGAATGTGGAGGAGGAAGGCAGTATCGCAGCCGATGCGCTCAATGGGAACGGCGCGTCGTTGTACCAGCCGTCAATTGAAGCAGCCGCTGAAGGACGAGTCGCAAAGGACGCTCCGAATCGAGTGCACTGGCAAGCCCTTCGTCAACAAGAAGCAAGAGAAGCCGAAGACGCTCGAGCAGGGTGAGGAGGAAAAGATGCAGCAGTAAGAAAAGGGCTCTCTTCGAAGTATTAACTGTTCATAGGTTCGCTAAATCAATATTATGTTCCTGTTATAATCCTACGGATGTACGTTACATCTATCGACTGTTTAGACTTGTAAACTTAATATATAGTATATCTATTTTATAAGTTAGTTTCTGTGATACAATTAAAGTTGCAGTTATTTTTATATGAGGGCATTCATAAGTCCATATAAGTAATGCATTTATTTACAGTTAATTCATTTAATTAATCATTTTAATAGACTGTTGAACCAACAATATTTACTACTCCTAAATTAACTACTATCGCATAAATTAGGAAACATGACTTCCGATATCATAAATTGCTCCATTTTTTTTTTTTCTTTTATTGAAATTGTATCCGTGAACTTTTGCGCTAAAATAATAGATAGACTAATAGGATAGATAAACTAGTATTTATTATTAGATTTACTCGAATAAAGCTACTAGTTAGTGTTAGGTGAACAGAGGTATAAAGTTTATGTTTTTGTCTGGAACATAGAAAATTAATGATTGTAAAACTGATGTAAGACTGCGATTATTGATAAAATATAAAGATTCTTTTTTTAATTATATGGTGTCATTTTATCACCCTGATGTCGTTTTCCACTTCCTGATTTTCTTATCTCGTTTATAGTCACTTCTATCACTGTATAAGTGTATATATGTATTTATTTGAGAAATATTCTACAAAGTACCTTATTCTATGTACGTGTTTTTTTATAACAATAGTATGTCTTTACAGATTCTTCGGCTTATAATTTATTTTTCTTTAGTAGAAATATCAAAATGTCAGAAATCTTCGAATTAGGTATAAACGATTAAAAAAGGAGAACTTAAAATCTTACGAAGCCAAATAGATATAATAAAACCATTCGATTAATTTTAGATGAAGTTTTAAAAAATGTTTAGTTAATCGCGAAAGATATGTGATACAAAAGAAAAAAAAGTTATAGTAAATAATTCTCCCCCTCCCTCGTTTCTTTCTACATACTAATGTCGATTAGAAGAAAAAAATTAAAAAAACGTGTAAGACAGTTTTATTATATAAAATTAAGATGTAATTAAAGAAGGTACAAAATCTACATACTAAATTACATATGTTGTACGGTCGCAGTCAGAGTAGTTGCAACACTTAAAAAACTAAACTTATTTTTAAAAAACTATAACAACTATAATTTATTTTTTGAAACTTATTTTTAAAAAAATTGTTGCAACTACTCTGGCCGCGACTCTACTTATAACAGAATTCTATGACTATATATACAGGGTGTACCAGACCTAACGTACCACCCGTTAATGGTAGATTGCTGAGATCATTTGGAGACAAAAATCTTAATGCCAAAATGTCGAGGCTGCTACAGTGTTTAAACGGGAAAGGTTCAAAGTTTACTAGTGTGCTTGTCAAAATTTTACGCATTCAGGGACGTCGCATGTCAAAACAACTCTTCCACACTTTACTCAACTCGATAGAAATATTTGAAACTATTATTCACTTTATTTCTTTGTACACTGTTCGCAAGACCGACGAATATCGGGATGACAATTTGGCAGCCTCGACATTTTGGCATTAAGATTTTTGTCTCCAAATGATCTCAGGAATCTGCCATTAACGGGTGGTACGTTAGGTCTGGTACACCCTGTATATATTATATTTATAACACTGTGTGTAATCATATTAAATTATTACATTTTGTGTGCAAATATAGATCCACACAGAATCCACACGATCACGCGATGTTTCTAGTCAAGGTTAAAGTAGCCTTGTGGAATATAAAAGGTACTCTAAATTGAAAATCAATATGACAGCCTGACAATAACGGCCATGGAAATTCATAAATGATTTTTTTTTAATAACTACTAGTCAATAAAAGTGTGCGAATTGATAGATACATGAAGATATTCCTCCTCCATCCTAATGTTATAAATTTAACTGTTATGTCATAACAGATATCTAACAGCGCGCTGGAATTTATTCCTTTATTATCCTATGCAGTTTCTTTTATTTCTGATTCGACTTCTAGCTGATTGTCAGTTAAATTCTTATTACTTTTAAACTTACATACTTTCAGGATTGTCACTCAGGTATTCTCGATTAATGACTCGTTAATGACTCTTTTCCTTCGTGTCTTCCACAGCTCTCTTTTGATTTACTTACAATTAGTGCCACGATGGTTAACAATAAGACATAGGTGGTCTTGACGAGAGAGAGAGAGTGATTGATTGATTGAGTTTATTATGCCCAAGCCGAGGCTAAAGGGCAAAGATACAATTAACAAAAGACTTAGAATGTAACATAATAGTAGCCGAGTAGTAGAAAGAAAGAAGATACAAATGTGTTGCATACCAATGTAAAACTTAAAACTAAATATAAAAAGCAAGAACCATAATCCGCAACTTAAACCTAAACTAAAGCAAGAAACAATATATATATATAACACAGCAGACTAGAAGTCTGACTAGACGACGGTAACATTGCAAAAGTAAGAACAATAATCCGCAACTTAACCTAAACTAAAACAGGAAACCCATTAGTATGCGCAGATAACTTAACCTAGACAATATATATATATATATAACGCAGCAGACAAGAAGTCTGACCAGACGACGGTAACATTGCACAAAGTGATTAACACAAGATGGCTAAGAGTATCAAATGGATTCTGATGCAAGTAAAAACAAGCAGAGAAGGTCTTTAAAGGATGAAAAAGTGATGAAGAGAGAGAGAGAGAGAGAGAGAGAGAGAGAGAGAGAGAGAGAGAGAGAGAGAGAGAGAGAGAGAGAGAGAGAGAGAAATATGTGTATATCTTCTTGAAATATACGTTTACAAAAAAGATGAGAAGAAGAAAGTCATTAAGTATGCAGATGCCTATGCATAAACCTGAAATCTATTTCTTTTACTTTGTAGCGTTTTCTTTCATAAAATAAAATAAATATACATATTTCGTGTTAATGAAAATTTGGTCGAAAGTGGCTCAATCGGCTCCTTTTAACTATTCCCTGGTAAGCGCACGTAATGATAAGATCGCCGCGGTCATTACTATTCGTCCAACCCAAGTGGGGGCAGAACTGGAGGTAGCCGAACCCAAACATAACAATTCCTATCTTGCTCTATCTTATCTAAAATGCACCCTAATGTGTGTTCTAGTACCACCTAAAAAACCGCAACTGCAAAACATAGAGACGAGGGCCATTCTTGGCGCCAACCTAACGCTGAAGGAGGAGCAGAAAGTAAACATTTCCTGCGTTTCGAAATACGGAAATCCACCCGCTCTTATCAAGTGGTAAGCTGACACTTTGTCGAAAACATTCATATTGCGTTGCGATGAAATTACTCTAATAACGTAAAAACAAGTTATAAGAAAAAAGAGATAGAATTTAAAAATGGAAAGATTTAAAAAACTTGAAAACTGAAAACAATCAAAATGTATAAGTATTCGTCTTAAAACATTTCCATGATCCATGCTTTACAATCCTTCGGAATTAAAATTTTTAAAAATTCTCAGAGATTATACAACAATTATTTATCTTTCCCAAGAACATCCGCAAAAAGAATTGTTTTTTCATAAATGCTTGTAAGAATATTTATTTACCTGTCGTCGTCGGATATCGGTCCTGGGGTGCGATTCTGTAACTCGTTATGCACATAACGATTGTCGTTGCGCAGGTATAATGCGGGAAAAAAGCTGCGCAACGACAACATAACGACATCGTTATCCGCATAACGAGTTACAGAATCGCACCTCTGGAGCGATTCCCGAATATTTACCGATACGACATCACAATAACGATATCCCAACTGTTTTGTGAGCGAACTGGTCGCTAGGAAGTCCGAGATAACACTTTCGGATTGCGTTTTTGTGACCCGGCGACGCGCGACGCCTCGTCGGGAGGCTAAGTAGCGCGCTTTATGCACATTCCTGCGCATACACGCCAAATTCATAAGTGTCAAACTATGCACAATTTGAGTTTTTTTTATAACAATTCTTGTAGGTCGCCACAGCTCCTACTCAATATGTCGTTAATTTAACTAAAACAATGTTAATTTAATTAAATCAATAGAGTTAAAATAATATTGTTTTGAGTTAAAGTAATACCTAAATTTCGACACACATATGGTAGTTAAAAACAACATATTATTTAACTCACAAGATATGTTTAAATTTCATCTTTTAATATTTAACAGTGTAATTCTTAGATTACACAAACCTGTGTTTGAGTAAAGTCTGGTTAAAATTAAATGAGGTGGTAAGCTCAGACCTGGGGGTCTTATACCTTGGATAATGCTTTCAAATTTGCCCGGCAGGTTTATAGGGAACAAGGAGATAAAATCTGTCGAGCCGCAGCGCAACACAACGGAGGTGGACAATCCAAAGACCTGGGAGGCTTACAGTCTTCTAGAGGTGCGTGGTCAGAGGGAGAATCACGGTCTACAGATCCGATGTGTGACCATGCATCCGACGAGCAGCGTACCGATCAGCGCAGAGACACGACTGGACGTTCATTGTACGAGCAATCAATCTCTATTATAGCTAATAAAACAAAAAAAAATTATACCTATAAAGTTTATGAAGATCCTCAAATATCAAACAATAATCAAAGAAACTTGTCGAAATTATTAGACATAATACATCTCTTCTCTGGAATAAGAGTTAAGGAAACAATTAAAATTTACTTTGTCTTTTTAACAGTTCTCTGGTGAAAAACTTTCTCATATTTTCTCGAAAATTTTCCAAGAATTTCTCATGTTTTAGATTTATGAAAAAGTCTGAAAAAATATGTAAAACTTTTCAGATATTTTCAGAAATAATTGGATGAGAATTTTCGAAATATTTTAGTATCTGTACTATATATGAAAGTTTCTAATAAATTGCGCGGATTTTCTCATATTTATCCAGATTTCTACAAAGATGTGTTGGCAAGAAAAATCTGAAATATTTTATTATCATTTTGTTTCAGTTTTTCTGAAAAACATTCTAATTCGTATAAAAAATCTAAAAAACTTGAGATAGTCTTAACATTTTCATAGAAATTCTAATTAATAATTTAAAAAATTCTAAGACATTTTTCCACTAAGGTTCTCTTTATTATAACAGTTACGTATTTGCGAAAAATTTATCTTTAAAACATTTTTAAAAGAAATGGATATCACGTGATTCACGTGTTAGAAAGTTACTTTTATAAGCACACAGTTTCCACTATATTGTAACGAATCTAAGATGACTTAGGAACAAGCGGTATGTTTTGTGCTCCTAAGCCGGACAAAGTAAGATCAACACGTGCGTCACAGCAGTGCTTTGCGGTTTCAGATTCGCCGGAAGTGCGACTCGAGCACCGCTCACAGCTCTAGAGGATTCGGTGAGCTTCTTGAACCTGACGTGCCTGGCGGATGCTAATCCCGCCCCGAGCATCAAGTGGGAAAAAGACTCGGTGCCGCTCAGCAAGTTGTTGAACGACACCACGTCCTCGCCGTCGCTAACACAGAACAGAATAATGCAGCTGAACGAAACTTTTTGGGCTCTCGAGTTGCGCTTTGATCCGGTCACAAGGTGCGACGCCGGCCTGTACTCGTGCAAGGCGACGAACGACGTCGGTGGAAGTGCACTCGTGAATTACAGGCTCGATGTGCAATGTTCGTAAAATTACATTATGTATCTCGCTCCGATATACTTTGCTTTTCCTCCATAACTGTCTAAAAAGCGATCTATCATCGCTTAATAACGTCTTTCCTCGGAATGACAAGGTTCCCCTCTTTCTACATAAAATTGCATCACACATAAAGTTTTTATGCACAATTATATAGAGCGCTACTGTGAAAATTGTAATTCTTGAACGTTTAACTTTCTTCTCTCTTCTCTCACGCAGAAAAATGAGAGGGAGATTCGAAATATCTACATATATACCTATACTGTTAAATATTAAAGAACAAAATTTAAACCAGTATCTTGAGTAAAATAACATTTTGTTATTTTTAACTATCATGTGTCTTTATTATTTTAATACAAAACAGTATTATTTTAACTCATCCATTGTTTTAGTTAAATTAACGACATATTGAATAGAAGCAGTGGCGACTTATAGGAATGGTAAAAAATGACTCAAATTGAGTACAATTTAACACTACAAATTTAACAGTGTATAGACAAGGTTCAACGTAGTGCAATTTGTAACGTTCCCTCTTAATGTTGCTTTATTTATTTATAATTAAATATAAGTAAGAATATTTTATTCCATTTGCCGTGTTTATTTGTTAATTGTGTTTTTCTGCAGATGCGCCACAGTTGAAGAGCATAGACGGAAACAACACGCTCCCGAACGTGATGAAAACGGCACTGTTAGGCCCCACCGTGGATCCCTTCGAGTGCCCCGAGTATGATGCGAATCCGCCCGCTCAATACAGATGGGTGCATATACGCGGTAACTTGACAGAGACAATCAAGAATCACATGCAAAACAATGGCAGCGGCCGACGCCTGCATCTCGATAATACCATGTGGTCCGACGAAGGGGAATACCGTTGCATCGCCTTCAACACGATCAACGACGTCAGACGGGAGACTGAGTGCAAGAGACGCTACGTGCTGCACGCAAATTTCTCGCATGGGGGGCGCAGTTTATGGAAATAAATTCCAGTGTACTCAAGTGGACTCGAACCCGGTTCCCCGGATTGCGAGTCTGGCGCTCTACCACTAAACCACACCGCCGCCCGATATATTATATATAGTGCGTGCGAAATCGTAGTACAAGCGAGAACAAGGTAATTTCTCGTGTCAAAATAAGTCTAAATTGTAAAAAAAATTTTTCTTTGTACGAGGTTTTGTTTTTTAAATAAACGGTTCGAAGATAACTCTGCCTCCATGGAAATCCAGTAGGAGATCCTGGAGCCGGTCCCAAGCCCGGATTAAAAGAGGAGGGTTGGGCGTGGGGTTGACTACCCCACCCCGTAAAAAAACCACTAGTCAAGAAACCTCAACTGAAGCCTCGGATACAGGACGGATGCAAGGATGATGGACATAGGAAACGAAACAAGGACATGAATATTGGCACATGGAACACAAGGAGTCTGCACAGAACGGGGGCAATTAAGGAATTGACCAAAGTAATTGCTGATTACAATATTGACATACTAGCGATACAAGAGACAAGATGGACAGGGTCAGGGATATCAGAGACAAAAAAATATACAATACTACGCAGTGGTAGCGAGAATAGGCATGAGCTAGGAGTGGCATTCATAGTCAATAATAAGATAAAGGAACACATTCTAGATTTTAGATCAATAAACGAAAGAATGTGCATGTTAAGAATAAGGACACAATTCTTCAATATGACACTCATCAATGCACACGCTGAGACAGAGGAAAAGGACGAGATAATCAAAGATAGTTTCTACCATAAACTAGAACAGGCATATGATGGAGCCCCATCCAATGACATAAAAATAGTCCTAGGCGATTTCAACGCCAAAATAGGTAGAGAACCAGAGTTCAGACAGGTAGCAGGGGGACAGAGTTTGCACCAAGAAAGCAGTGACAATGGAATGCGCGTAATAAACTTTGCAATATCCAGAGATATGGTAATTAGCTCGACGTGTTTCCCTCGAAGAAATATTCATAAGTGGACATGGAGCTCCCCAGATGGACGGACACACAATCAGATTGATCACATTATAATAAGCAGGAGAAACGCATCTAGCGTTATGAATGTGAGAACATACAGAGGGGCCAATTGTGAGTCGGACCATTTTCTGGTCTGCATGAGATTCAGAGCTCGTATAACGAGAGAAAGAATGAACGACAAACCGAAACCAAGAAAATTCTTCCTGGATAAGCTTAAAATACCGGAAGCGGTGAACGAGTATCAGCAAAAACTGCAGGAAATTTTTGAGTCGTGTGATGCAGCAACGTGCAATACTGACATAGCGGAACGTGCAATGGAAGAAGACTGGAAGATAATCAAGAGTGCAATAACAAACGCGGGAGAAACCGTGATAGGCCACAGACCAAAGAAAGGAAGGAACGAGTGGTTTGACCAGGAATGCATGGAAAAGATAGAAGCGAGGAACGCAGCTCGTAGAAACTACCTAGAAAGGCCAACAAGAGCAAAGAGATATGAATACGAAGAGGAGAGGAGAGTGGCAAAAAGGACGATAAGAGACAAGAAACGGAAGTACCTGAACGCCAAGGTATTACAGATAGAGAAGGATTTCAAGGAAAACAAACCAAGAGAGGCCTATAGGGCGGTAAATATGTTCAAGAAAGGATATAATCCCAGAACCTCTATTTGCCGGAACAAAGAAGGAAAGATAGTAGCTGGACAAGAACAAGTGCTGGACAGGTGGAGAGAGTATTTTACTCATCTTCTCAACCCCGACCCAGCACAAGATGAAGACCAGCAGGCTGAACTGGAGAACGAGAAAGAAGAGGACCCAATAATCCCCCCAACGATGGAAGAAGTAAGAAAAGCAGTCCGTAAACTAAAAAACAATAAAGCACCGGGAATAGACAACATCCCCGGAGAACTATACAAGCATGGAGGGGGAACGTTATTAACAAAACTACACGAGCTATTCGGCAAAATCTGGAGAGAGGAAAAAATTCCGGAGGAATGGCAGGCCAGCGTCATTCACCCGATCTACAAGAAAGGGGACAGGTTGGCGTGTGAAAATTACCGAGGTATATCGTTATTAAACACATCATATAAGATCTTTACAGAGATTGTAAAGGAAAGACTGGAACCATACGCGGAAGGTATTCTGGGAGAATACCAGGCTGGTTTCAGAAGAGGGAGATCGACTAACGACCAACTATTTGTAGTAAAACAGATTGCCGAAAAATTCTAGGAGTATAATATAGACCTATACCAAGTGTTTGTGGATTTCAAGCAGGCCTATGATAGTATTGCTAGAGAGAAGATATACGCAATTCTACGAGAGTTTAACATCCCACCTAAACTAATAAGAATTATAAAAGCAACTATGCAAAAGACAGTGGGACACGTGAGAATCGACGGAGAATTGACAGCCCCCTTCAAAATATCGGAAGGATTAAAGCAAGGCGACGGGCTGGCACCCATGCTCTTTAACCTGATGTTAGAATATGTCATCAGAAAAACACGGATCGACTACGAGCTCGACAATTATGTACAAATCAGTACAACTGGCGGGGTACGCGGACGATGTGATATCCAGCCGGATATTCTCGCCGGACGACACCTCCTGGTAGGGCTGTGGCGTCTTCAAGAATTGCTGCTCGCTGAGGTCGCCGAGGACGAAGGCGCGAGAAACGCAGGTGACGAGGAGCACAAGAAAACCGATCGAGCGACTCATCTTTGCGGGTTTCGACTGATTCGAGGAAGAGACTCGTCGGGAGAACGTTCGGGTGAATGTTCTCTCCTATTGGAAATTTAAAAGGCCGGAGATAAAAAAAGCGGAGCACAGATGCGATTTGTTAGCGACTAGACTCGACTATCAAATATTGAACTCAATTGAACTCAATTGAACTCATTTACACTTGTCTGCTTGTTAGTTATGATCAGAATTTTATTTTCGGAAACAAGCATAAATAAATGCTACGTAATTTCTAAGTATTGATTCAGTATTCTCATAGAGTAGTCGACTGTTCTGCGGAATCGAAAACAGATTTTTATTGACGTTAAAGTGAGAATTGAGAGCTGAGACTTTAATTTAAGCTACTCAGTAAAAAGATATTTTTTTGTACCGGCTCGAATGTGAGACCTGCCCCATTTCCAAGTGACCAGGGTCGGTGGCGGCCACGAGCAGAATCGGGACTTTATCCTGTGCACCGGTTCCCCGGTCCATCCTTCGGACTCATAGCCAGGCAACGACATTTCCGGCGGTCCGGTCACGGACACCTGGTAGGGTGGCGTCAAAAGCTGCTCGCCGAGGACGGAGGTGACGAGCACGAGTAATCCGATCATCTTTCGTCGACTGATTCGAGGAAGAGACTCGTCCGTTTTCCGCACAATCCCCCCACTCGCGTAAAGTACAATATTTATAAATATTGACGGGACCGACGACTTACTAATCGGGGCATGTTTGTTTAAGTCTCTCGACTTATTACGTCCTTCGGGAAAAATAATCCGCGCGAGCGGAATCAACACGTGAAGGAACACGCAAGAAACATTATATTTGAATACATACGTTATCTAGGTAGGTATATAAATATTTTCGCTCATGCACACCTCGAAAAGTCCTTAACCATCGTCCCGCCAATACGTATAAACGTTGAACGTTCATCATTTATGAGCAACAAGCGTGTCATAAAATATTGAATATTTGCGAATTCATTACAGGATGAATCATTTCTACTACGGTTTCATTATAAATTATTTCAAGAAAACGGGATATTTGAAAAAGAACGAACATTCGGATAATAATGTTTATTAGATTTGTTTAATTTTCTAATCGGGGCGTGTTTGTTCAAGTCTGTCGACTTACGGGGAAAATGATCCGCGTTTGTTCAATTCTGTCCTTCGGGGAAAATAATCCGCTCGAGCGAGAACAAGGTAATTTCTTGTGTGTGTCAAAATAAGTCCAAATTATAAAATAATTTTTTCTTTGTACGAGGTTTTGATTTTGAAATAAACGATTTTGAAAATCTACCAAGTACACGCGGACTTAATAGCGAGAGCTTGTACTACGATTTCCTACATACCATGTATATGTGTGATATATACATATATATAAATATGTAAAATAGCATATGTAAAATAGCATATGTAATAAAATATAGTATTAGAGTAAACAGAAAAGGAACAATCTTTTTGTTCATGATTGCTGCAAATCACCTTCTTCCTGGTAATCCTGTTTTAGAATAGAGCCGAGTGCATATGGCTTTCAGAAATTTTGATAGTGTAGGTTTGTTCGTGGCGATGTGTGAAGAGCATGCGCCAAAAATGGTATTTTTCTTAAGGTACGGCCGGTTAAGCCTTTGCTCTCACGGCTAAGCTCCAACAGTTTTAGGCTATTTTTAATGTCTTCATATTCTGCGTATCCAAGTACATACCTTTAACTGCGATATGTCGTGTATCTCTTCATCTTCCAAAAAATTCCAGTCTAGAATATATACATGTGAAGTATTATACAGTACTTACAGTAGTATTAACCAAGGAATATCATTAATACTAACAATTAGTAAACAATTTAGTAATATAATATGATGTCTTGTATCAGAAATAATTGGTGAACTGCAGGAAGTGCTAAGAGATGTATTATTTTAACGCTATAATCGATATTTATGTATTAAGTATTTATAAGTTATTGCGTCTCACGGGATTAAGAAGAGACATACATACCCTCATTAATTCCTTTAAGCACGAATGATTAATATTATGAATAGCAACCTCGGATGGGAGTCCGAGATACTGCTTTGTGTCCGCTCGATCGACAAACGCAAGATCTATAGCTTCTGTCATATTGCTCGTTGTTAAAATTAAAACGTTCGGATACCGTTTGATTTGATCCAACTGTTGTGAGCAGTGCGTTCACAACGCGTATGCGTATGGAGTCAGACGGTTCGGTGCCGTTGCTGCATAATTTACGTGCGTGAGCTAACGACTCAATCAGAATGCATATCAGTGCTTTTTCATCCTGAACCAAATTCTTTATTTCGTCGAACAGCTTCATAACAAGTTTCCCACTCTGCAGCAAATACAAAATAACACTAACTTTAATATCAAATGGTATAATATGTGAATTTTGTTACCTAATTGTGAATATCGTTATTAATATATAGATTGGATCTTGAATGTATTTCTTCTATCACAGATTTTAATCCTACATTTTATTGTCCCTCTTCTAAAGCAAGATAGGAATAAATAACAGTCAAATACGTACCTCAGAAAACCATTTTGAAAATAAGCTGTGGCTATTAATTTCTATAAACTTTCCATGAGTAAAGCGATCTCCCATACGAATGACAGCTTTTTGAGCGAGAGCTTTGCACATACTAGTTTTGCCTGTACCTGGGGGACCGTGCAACAACACCACTTTATTCCAGCTTATAATGTTAGAATTAACAGCGTGATCAGAAAATAACATTGTGGTATCCACGAAACGTAATAACTAAAAAAAAAAAAGGAAATTTAAAGATAAAAACTGATATAAAATCACTGTACGAGATATACTGCAAGTAACTGCGGTGATACGTACAGAGAAATCATTTTACATTTGTAAATTATCTATTAAATTTACTAACGTTATTCTTTATATCACAATCATAATACAGATTTTCCCACATGTAGTGAAATTCCTGTGCGGGTAACAACCAGTGAGCTGCAACTGGTAATTCATCAGAATCACACTTCATTGTTTCTATGGCAGCATCCTCCTGCGTCAGTCTGTAGACATAATACTTAATGGTAGCTCCAGGAATTTTAAATGTTCCCCTCTGAAATAAATATATAGGTATTATTTATGCAAATACAAAATCGCTTTGCAATAAATTAATATGAAAACTGATAATACCTCTACGTAATCAGATGAGAATATCATGGATTCGACATGTTCTTTTATAACTGTATTTGTAAAGTCTTTACCATATAGAATGACATCGAGAGGGATCTCTTCCAACAATTGTAATTCTGTATTTACCGTTTCTTCAATTGTGCTTTTCAACAAAGTACTGAAACAATGGAGTAGGTGTAAATTATTTCATTTTATCAAAATAAAATAAAGTCCTTGTAAGTTGTCTTAAAATTGTTTTCAAATGCAATTAAATGCAAATTTAAATCCTATTGAAATTGACTAGAACTACTAGATTATTTGAAGCCTTTAATGATTAATATTATAAATTATTGCACCAATAAAATTGTTTCGATAGTTTCAAAGAAAGTATTACTTCATAAGGAATACATTTAATCATTATTTTATTATATGGTTTATATTTCTCTCAATATTCCCATGGAAGTTACTTGATAAATAAGACTAATATAAGAAATATACACTTCGATCATCTTATCATGACAGTGCCCTTTATCAAATCACATGTCATTTTGCAAAAAAGGCTTGACCAATCCTTCCAGTCTTTTTCAAGGTTAACATGAACATAATGAATGAGACGATTCTAATTGAAAATCAAATCAATATATTCATGACCCTGTCGACAGAACGTGTCCAAACAATCCAAACAAAGAAGTAAACAATACCTGCTGGCATGTTGACACACTTCTACGTGTAACACGTTCTCCCCGTTCATCTCGAACGTTCTTACGAATCTGACGGCGTAGGACAATTTACAAGATCCAGATTAGATCCCTAATGGCACATAATAGACGAGATTTCGATGATGTCGACAGACGCTATTTCGCCTACCTTTGTGTCGCTTCGTCCCGGCTCATGACATGACGGCACGAAGTAAGAGAGAAGAAGGTCGAACTCCGTGAAACAAAAGTGGTCCCGATTCGTGGCACCTAATTGGGAGGGAGTCCGCTGAAAGGAATGGATTCTTATCGATGGGCGCCATTTTCAACCTATAGTGCATGCAACATATACTGTAGGATTTTCAGCACTCGTGAACGCAGTAACGCACCCCAACCTTACCCGGCCAGCCCGGTCTCTTACTCCGTGCTGTATGTACATACACGTTGCGTCACTGGTCGCTGTACTCCGATTTGCAATTATAAAGCCAAATAAACTGAGAAAGCATTAAAAAGAAATCCCTTTTATTGCATGCATCGTGTTCTATAACGTGATCCGACAGCAGGAGACGGCAAAATATCCACGTCAAAAGCAACAACAGCCACCAACAGTCACCAACGGACTCTATTATACAGTCACCAACAGTCACCAACAGTCACCAACGGACTCTATTTCACGCACGAAGCACGCGATTTCACGATGCAAATGCACGTAAACAAACTGAACACGAAGTAAGAGACCGGGCTGGCCGGGTAAGGTTGGGGTGCGTTCACGAGTGCTGAAAATCCTACAGTATATGCTGCATGCACTATAGGTTGAAAATGGCGCCCATCGATAAGAATCCATTCCTTTCAGCGGACTCCCTCCCAATTGGGTGCCACGAATCGGGACCACTTTTGCTACTCGCGCGCTATGAAGTTCGATCTCCTTCTCTCTTACTTCGTGCATGACGGATTCAAAATTTGAAGTCGTTGTCGTTGAGCATGAAGTGGAGAAATCTAGAACCTAGAAGCCGGCAGAACAGAAGTGTCTGGCGGATTCTAGAGTCACTAGAGTGGGCGATCGAGACGCCTTATCCGTCGTAGGTAATTCCGGGCGTTGCTGGAAACGTCGATTCGATCGCTTCTTGATGGTACAATCTAGAAACATCTAGAAGTCGATGTTTCTGGAAACGTTGAGAGATATACATTATACGGAATGTCGTTCTATTTCGGGACAGATTCTATGATTAATTTATAGACTATTTCTTAATATATGGAGATTTCTTATTTGTAATTCTTATTAACATTATACATTTTTTAAACTAACATATAAATATATGTAGGTATAAGGCGTACACGTTTGAATTAAGTATTAAAATCTTGTATAATATAAAGTCTGTCTAAAATTATAACAAACAAATTTGATTTTACGCAAATAAAAATAATAATTTAAAAATTATTAATAATTTGATTTTACTTGATATAGCAATTTAATTGACATTTTCTATCTTTTTAAAAATAAATTTATAAAAATAAAGATTTAGTTATTTCTTTCAAAACTATAAACGATTTTTTCTCGATAGATTCACCTACTTTTTTATTTAGATAATTCCTTTGAAAACTGTAGTTCTTTGAACAATTCTAGTACATCCATTTTATAACATGCTTTCGATTAGTCTTAATTATTGGACTGAATTTACAAACAGATATTCTAAATCTGATTTTATTCTAAAGAAACGTAAACGTGCACTTCATATGTTTATAGACTGTTATTTAAATTACTATAGAGTATAGAAATAGCTATAAGATGTTTATTCGAGTTTATTCCGGGTCTGATGTAAAGATACGAAAATTTGCTCACTCGCGATTATATTTTCTAAGATAACATTCATGTTTATATTCCATATCCGTCACGAAGATTCGAGAATTTGCCCGTCCGCGATTATCATTTCGCTAGAACGTACGAGACTCTTTGCTCGCTCACGCCTCGAAAGATCGAACCGTTTCTCAACGCATGCGCAGCCGTATATATACACCGGCTACGCGCCGAGTGAGTTCAGTACGCAATCAGCAAGCGTGAGTGAGTGATCTGTTGATATCAGTATAGCGAGTTGCAACAAGTGATTCAATTCCATACGCAAAAGCGATCGAATCGTATTCTACTTGGAGCGTGTTCGCAACCATCACTACCTATCACCGAGAAAAATACTGCGAGATGTCCCTGCTACCATTCTTGCTCAGCGACTGGGAGGACCTGGTGTGCCACTCCCTCCTGGACCAGAATCTCGGCCTGGATCTTCGCCGACCGAAGCTGCTGCCGTGCCTGCCGTTGCCGGCTGAGACTGTCAGCCGCCTGAAGTTGCTACCGCGACTGAGTCGTCCAGATCACGAGCTGGACGAGCTCAAAGAGATGTTGAGCCGGGCGATCAAGCGTTGCGAGAGTTCGTCACCTGTCGTCAACAAGGACGACTTTCATGTGGTGCTGGACGTGCAGCACTTCAGGCCGGAGGAGATCGACGTGAAGATCGTGGACAATCACCTGGTCGTCGAGGCCAAACACGAGGAGAAGCAGGACGAGCACGGCTCGATATCCCGCCAATTCGTCCGCAGGTATCGACTGCCGCAGGATGTCAACATCGATAATCTGACATCCAGGCTGTCCTCGGACGGTCTCCTGACGATCGTTGCGCCTAAGAAGCAGCCGCTGAAGGACGAGTCGCAAAGGACGCTCCGAATCGAGTGCACTGGCAAGCCCTTCGTCAACAAGAAGCAAGAAAAGCCGAAGACGCTCGAGCAGAGTGAGGAGAAAAAGATGCAGCAGTAAGAAAAGGGCTCTCTTCGAAGTATTAACTGTTCATAGGTTCGCTAAATCAATATTATGTTCTTGTTGTAATCCTACGGATGTACGATAGATCTATCGACTGTTAAACTTGTAAACTTAATAATCGTATATACTTATCTATTTTATAAGTTAGTTTCTGTGATACAATTAAAGTTGCAGTTATTTTTATATGAGGGCATTCATAAGTCCATATAAGTAATGCATAAATTTCCAATAGGAGAGAACATTCACCCGAAGTACGAGGCCTTGCCGTTGGATCCGATCGTCGAGAATAAGATGCCGACTAACTGTTACTGGGCCCAGCTGGATATCAAGGATCTGCGGAAGGAAGACGCAGGGATGTACACATTAATGGTGCGTAGCGAGTTGGGCGGGGACTCGACACACATCAAATTGACAGTGAAAGACCCCAAAGGGCTCTCTTCGAAGTATTAACTGTTCATAGGTTCGCTAAATCAATATTATGTTCCTGTTATAATCCTATGGATGTACGTTACATCTATCGACTGTTTAGACTTGTAAACTTAATATATAGTATATCTATTTTATAAGTTAGTTTCTGTGATACAATTAAAGTTGCAGTTATTTTTATATGAGGGCATTCATAAGTCCATATAAGTAATGCATTTATTTAAAGTTAATTCATTTAATTAATCATTTTAATAGACTGTTGAACCAACAATATTTACTACTCCTAAATTAACTACTATCGCATAAATTAGGAAACATGACTTCCGATATCATAAATTGCTCCATTTTTTTTTTCTTTTATTGAAATTGTATCCGTGAACTTTTGCGCTAAAATAATAGATAAACTAATAGGATAGATAAACTAGTATTTATTATTAGATTTACTCGAATAAAGCTACTAGTTAGTGTTAGGTGAACAGAGGTATAAAGTTTATGTTTTTGTCTGGAACATAGAAAATTAATGATTTTAAAACTGATGTAAGACTGCGATTATTGATAAAATATAAAGATTCTTTTTTTATTTATATGGTGTCATTTTATCACCCTGATGTCGTTTTCCACTTCCTGATTTTCTTATCTCGTTTATAGTCACTTCTATCACTGTATAAGTGTATATATGTATTTATTTGAGAAATATTCTACAAAGTACCTTATTCTATGTACGTGTTTTTTTATAACAATAGTATGTCTTTACAGATTCTTCGGCTTATAATTTATTTTTCTTTAGTAGAAATATCAAAATGTCAGAAATCTTCGAATTAGGTATAAACGATTAAAAAAGGAGAACTTAAAATCTTACGAAGCCAAATAGATATAATAAAACTATTCGATTAATTTCAGATGGAGTTTTAAAAAATGTTTAGTTAATCGCGAAGATATGTGATACAAAAAGAAAAAAAAGTTATAGTAAATAATTCTCCCCCTCCCTCGTTTCTTTCTACATACTAATGTCGATTAGAAGAAAAAAATTAAAAAAACGTGTAAGACAAAGTTTTATTATATAAAATTAAGATGTAATTAAAGAAGGTACAAAATCTACATACTAAATTACATATGTTGTACGGTCGCAGTCAGAGTAGTTGCAACACTTAAAAAACTAAACTTATTTTTAAAAAACTATAACAACTATAATTTATTTTTTGAAACTTATTTTAAAAAAATTGTTGCAACTACTCTGGCCGCGACTCTACTTATAACAGAATTCTGTATATATATTATATTTATAACACTGTGTGTAATCATATTAAATTATTACATTTTGTGTGCAAATATAGATCCACACAGAATCCACACGATCACGCGATGTTTCTAGTCAAGGTTAAAGTAGCCTTGTGGAATATAAAAGGTACTCTAAATTGAAAATCAATATGACAGCCTGACAATAACGGCCATGGAAATTCATAAATGATTTTTTTTTAATAACTACTAGTCAATAAAAGTGTGCGAATTGATAGATACATGAAGATATTCCTCCTCCATCCTAATGTTATAAAATTAATTGTAATAACCGATATCTAACAGCGTTCTGGAATTTATTCGTTTATTATCCTGTGCAGTTTCTTTTATTTCTGATTCAACTTATTTTATTTCTGACTCGACTTCTAGCTTATTGTCAGTTAAATTCTTATTACTTTTAAACTTACATACTTTCAGGATTGTCTCTCAAGTATCCTCGATTAATGATTCGTTAATGACTCTTTCCTTCGTGTCTTCTACAGCTCTCTTTTGATTTACTTACAATTAGTGCCATGATGGTTAACAATAAGACATAGGTGGTCTTGACCAGAGAGAGAAAGAAAGAGAGAAAATATGTGTATATCTCACTGAAATATACATTGACAAAAAAGATGAGAAGAGGAAAGTCATTTTGCAGATGCCTGTGCGTAAACCTGAAATCTATTTGTTTTACTTACTTTATAGCCCTTTTTTCATGAAATAAAATAAATATACATATTTAGGCATTGAAAAGAAGAACGAAAAATCTAAATAGAAAATATGTGAGTAAAATAAACGGGGCTATACCTAACCGTGCAAAGTGAATAATGCAATATGTGTTAATTGAATTAAAAATGTATAATTTTGCTGTCCTTGAAAAAGGAAGGAAGATTATCAAAAAGAAAAATTAAATTAAAATTTCACAAATGTTTGTTCCAATATATCATTCATTATTTGATGAAAACTGCGTTATTCTCTTTTCCTTTCTTTTTCAAATCATAAGAAACTTATTAGAAAATTAAACACATCTAATAAACTTTATTATCCAAATATTCGTTCTTTTTCAAACATCCCGTTTTCTTGAAATAATTTATGATGAAACCGTAGTAGAAATGATTCATCCTGTAATAAATTTGCAAATATTCAATATTTTATAACACGCTTGTTGCTCATAAATGATGAACGTTCAACGTTTATACGTATTGGCGGGACGATGGTTAAGGACTTTTCGAGGTGTGCATGAGCAAAAATATTTATATACCTACCTAGATAACGTATGTATTCAAATATAATGTTTCTTGCGTGTTCCTTCACGTGTTGATTCCGCTCGCGCGGATTATTTTTCCCGAAGGACGTAATAAGTCGAGAGACTTAAACAAACATGCCCCGATTAGTAAGTCGTCGGTCCCGTCAATATTTATAAATATTGTACTTTACGCGAGTGGGGGGATTGTGCGGAAAACGGACGAGTCTCTTCCTCGAATCAGTCGACGAAAGATGATCGGATTACTCGTGCTCGTCACCTCCGTCCTCGGCGAGCAGCTTTTGACGCCACCCTACCAGGTGTCCGTGACCGGACCGCCGGAAATGTCGTTGCCTGGCTATGAGTCCGAAGGATGGACCGGGGAACCGGTGCACAGGATAAAGTCCCGATTCTGCTCGTGGCCGCCACCGACCCTGGTCACTTGGAAATGGGGCAGGTCTCACATTCGAGCCGGTACAAAAAAATATCTTTTTACTGAGTAGCTTAAATTAAAGTCTCAGCTCTCAATTCTCACTTTAACGTCAATAAAAATCTGTTTTCGATTCCGCAGAACAGTCGACTACTCTATGAGAATACTGAATCAATACTTAGAAATTACGTAGCATTTATTTATGCTTGTTTCCGAAAATAAAATTCTGATCATAACTAACAAGCAGACAAGTGTAAATGAGTTCAATTGAGTTCAATATTTGATAGTCGAGTCTAGTCGCTAACAAATCGCATCTGTGCTCCGCTTTTTTTATCTCCGGCCTTTTAAATTTCCAATAGGAGAGAACATTCACCCGAAGTACGAGGCCTTGCCGTTGGATCCGATCGTCGAGAATAAGATGCCGACTAACTGTTACTGGGCCCAGCTGGATATCAAGGATCTGCGGAAGGAAGACGCAGGGATGTACACATTAATGGTGCGTAGCGAGTTGGGCGGGGACTCGACACACATCAAATTGACAGTGAAAGACCCCACCACGGACATGTGCGTGATAGTTGCGGCCGTGGCGGTCGGTCTGCTATTCCTGCTGCTGCTGCTGGTCTCCGTCAGCGTGTACTCGTTGCTTAAGATGCGACGTGGACGGTACCGGCAGAATGTGGAGGAGGAAGGCAGTATCGCAGTCGATGCGCTCAATGGGAACGGCGCGTCGTTATACCAGCTGAAGTCCGTCAATTGAAGCAGCCGCTGAAGGACGAGTCGCAAAGGACGCTCCGAATCGAGTGCACTGGCAAGCCCTTCGTCAACAAGAAGCAAGAGAAGCCGAAGACGCTCGAGCAGGGTGAGGAGGAAAAGATGCAGCAGTAAGAAAAGGGCTCTCTTCGAAGTATTAACTGTTCATAGGTTCGCTAAATCAATATTATGTTCCTGTTATAATCCTACGGATGTACGTTACATCTATCGACTGTTTAGACTTGTAAACTTAATATATAGTATATCTATTTTATAAGTTAGTTTCTGTGATACAATTAAAGTTGCAGTTATTTTTATATGAGGGCATTCATAAGTCCATATAAGTAATGCATTTATTTAAAGTTAATTCATTTAATTAATCATTTTAATAGACTGTTGAACCAACAATATTTACTACTCCTAAATTAACTACTATCGCATAAATTAGGAAACATGACTTCCGATATCATAAATTGCTCCATTTTTTTTTTTTCTTTTATTGAAATTGTATCCGTGAACTTTTGCGCTAAAATAATAGATAAACTAATAGGATAGATAAACTAGTATTTATTATTAGATTTACTCGAATAAAGCTACTAGTTAGTGTTAGGTGAACAGAGGTATAAAGTTTTTGTTTTTGTCTGGAACATAGAAAATTAATGATTGTAAAACTGATGTAAGACTGCGATTATTGATAAAATATAAAGATTCTTTTTTTAATTATATGGTGTCATTTTATCACCCTGATGTCGTTTTCCACTTCCTGATTTTCTTATCTCGTTTATAGTCACTTCTATCACTGTATAAGTGTATATATGTATTAATTTGAGAAATATTCTACAAAGTAACTTATTCTATGTACGCGTTGTTTTATAACAATAGTATGTCTTTACAGATTCTTTGGCTTATAATTCATTTTTCTTTAGCAGAAATATCAAAATGTCAGAAATCTTCGAATTAGGTATAAACGATTAAAAAAGGAGAACTTAAAATCTTACGAAGCCAAATAGATATAATAAAACTATTCGATTAATTTCAGATGGAGTTTAAAAAAATGTTTAGTTAATCGCGAAGATATGTGATACAAAAAGAAAAAAGTTATAGTAAATAATTCTCCCCCTCCCTCGTTTCCTTCTATATACTAATGTCGATTAGAAGAAAAAAATTAAAAAAACGTGTAAGACAAAGTTTTATTATATAAAGTTAAGATGTAATTAAAGAAGGTACAAAATCTACATACTAAATTACATATGTTGTACGGTCGCAGTCAGAGTAGTTGCAACACTTAAAAAACTAAACTTATTTTTAAAAAACTATAACAACTATAATTTATTTTTTGAAACTTATTTTTAAAAAAATTGTTGCAACTACTCTGGCCGCGACTCTACTTATAAGAGAATTCTGTATATATATTATATAACACTTGTGTGTAATCATATTAAATTATTACATTTTGTGTGCAAATATAGATCCACACAGACAGACGATCACGCGATGTTTCTAGTCAAGGTTAAAGTGGCCTTGTGGAATATGAAAGGTACTCTAAATTGAAAATCAATATGACAGCCTGACAATAACGGCCATGGTAATTCATAAATGATTTTTTTTTAATAACTACTAGTCAATAAAAGTGTGCGAATTGATAGATACATGAAGATATTCCTCCTCCATCCTAATGTTATAAATTTAACTGTTATGTCATAACAGATATCTAACAGCGCGCTGGAATTTATTCCTTTATTATCCTATGCAGTTTCTTTTATTTCTGATTCGACTTCTAGCTGATTGTTACATACTTTCAGGATTGTCACTCAAGTATCCTCGATTAATGACTCGTTAATGACTCTTTCCTTCGTGTCTTCCACAGCTCTCTTTTGATTTACTTACAATTAGTGCCACGATGGTTAACAATAAGACATAGGTGGTCTTGACGAGAGAGAGAGAGAGAGAGAGAGAGAGAGAGAGAGAGAGAGAGAGAGAGAGAGAGAGAGAGAGAGAGAGAAATATGTGTATATCTTCCTGAAATATACGTTTACAAAAAAGATGAGAAGAAGAAAGTCATTAACCCTAATTGGTCAGACTGGGTAAAATAGACCCCAGCGTTTTTTTTACTTCGAAAACGACCCAGTAAACCAATGGAAATGGGCCTTTTGCCGTCATCTACAGGTAGTTTTTTTGTAAATCAAACCTATACAGTCTTTTTAAGGAAGACTTAAACTACAACAGGATATTTTTTTTTTTTTTAAAGGTCACCTACAATTTTTTATACACGTGCAAACACACTGGGGTCTATTTCACCCAGTGTGACCATTACGGGATTCTCGGGAAGTGTAACCAATTAGGGTTAAGTATGCAGACGCCTGTGCGTAAACCTGAATCTATTTGTTTTACTTTGTAGCGTTTTTTTTTTATAAAATAAAATATACATATTTCGGCATTGAAAAGAAGAACGAAAAATCTAAATAGAAAATATGCGAGTAAAATAAACAGGGCTATACCTAACCGTGCAAAGTGAATAATGCAATATGTGTTGATTGAATTAAAAATGTACAATTTTGCTGTCATTGAAAAAGGAAGGAAGATTATCAAAGAGAAAAATCTAAATTAAAATTTCACAAATGTTTGTTCCAATATATCATTCATTATTTGATGAAAACTGCGTTATTCTCTTTTCCTTTTTTTTCAAATCATAAGAAACTTATTAGAAAATTAAACAAATCTAATAAACTTTATTATCCAAATAATCGTTCTTTTTCAAATATGTTTCCTGTTTTCTTGAAATAATTTATGATGAATCCGTAGTAGAAATGATTCATCCTGTAATGAATTTGCAAATATTCAATATTTTATAACACGCTTGTTGCTCATGAATGATGAACGTTCAACGTTCATACGTACCTATTAGCAGGACTGGTGATGATCAAGGACTTTTCGAGGTGTGCATGAGCGAAAATATTTATATACCTAGATAACGTATGTATTCAAATATAATGTTTCTTGGCAATAAATTTTGCAGATAAGGATATTGGGCGCGTTCAGGAGACACAGCCGCTCAGTAGCACTCGAACGTGATTGGCTCTTACTTTTAAAACCAACCAATCAACGCAGAGTGTTAATAAGACGAACTCAACAGTTGTACAACAGTTGGTGTCTGCTGAATGCGCCAATTTGATATATGATGCGTATTTTTTTCTTCGGTGTTAACACATGTATACCGTTTCGATATTTTATATTACCTTTTTTTAGTACATAATAATAATAAGAAGAAAATCTCTGTATCTCGCGAATTTTGCTCTCGATCCTCGACCGCGCGCACACGACACGTGTTCCTTCACGTGTTGACTCCGCTCGCGCGAATCATTTTCCCCGAAGGACGTAAGTCGACAGATTTAATAATCTGCATAGGAAACTTTGACTGCAAAATCCCTACAAATATTCGGATTTATTATTCACACAAATGTCTTTACGCCTAGGGAAATAGATCCATGATCGATCCCCAGGGTATATACAAAGAGAACGGGTATTCGCAGTTGCCCGTGATTGGCCTGCTTAGGTAGTCCAACATGTCCTGCTGCGAATACCTGTTCTCTTATACAGAATGTTTCTAAAACTAAGTCATAGATTTTAAGGACGTATTATAGGGGCCGAAATAAGAAAAAAAGTTCCTATAAACATAGGTCCAAAGATGCTTTCCCAGATTCCCAGTTGCTGAATTTTCACTGCTGAACCCACGCCAAACACACGTGGTCGATCGTGAATCGATTGCTCTTCCCTTTTTTTGAGGTTTTGATTTTCGGTTAGAGACTGTGTAAGTCATAATTTTTGCTGTGTTTCTGTGTGGATCTTTTTTCCTCCAACTTTAGGGGGCTATAACTCGAAGGGAAAGCATTTTTGGACCCAGGTTTATAAGAACTTTTTCCCTTATTTTGGCCCCTAAAATACACCCTTAAAATCTCGGACATAGTTTTAGAAACGCCCTGTATATGTATACCCGGTTCTCACGACTATTCGACTATTCTCTTTCGCGGCACAAGTCTGTCTCCCTGTGCTTCTCGGAGCTTTCCGCAAATGCACCGAAATTCCACCCCTCTTAACCTTCGGTATACCTCGCTTTCGTGCGGACTCTTCGTTTCATGTTTTAACCGATCTCTCCTTGACATTATTCAAAGTCTTACAAAAGTGTTCTCCAAATCCGTGTATCTTTCGATCTTACGCTATCGTAGGAAGGTAGTCACCCTCGGACGAGTCTCTTTTCCGAGTCAGTCGACGAAGATACCTTGATCGAGTCATCTGGTCCCCGCAAAGATGATGTCCGATCGCTCGATCCGTTTGCTGGTGTTTCTCGTCACCTGCGTTTCTCGCGTCTTCGTCCTCGGCAAGCAGCAATTCCTCGAGACGCCGCAGCCCTACCAGGAGGTGTCGCCCGGCGACGATGTGCGGCTGCGTTGCATAGTGCAGGACAAGGGTGGCGACTGCGGCTGGCTGAAGGACCAGGGGCTGTTGCGCATGAACTCGGGCAAGTACGAGTGGGCGAACGACCGCGACCGCGGCGATTGCACCCTTCTGATAAAACGCGCCGATCTGAACTTCGACGACGGCATATGGCAATGCCTGATCACCTCCAGCAACTTCACCCGCCAAGACGCGCTCACGTCCGAGAAGTCCAGACTGCTCGTCAAGGGTGAGAACCCGATTTAATTCCGTCCACCTTCGGCGGGACCTTTGTACTTTTAGGTTTATCGCGTATGTTTTCGTACTATTTATTATTATAGGAAACGAGGAAGGAGTAATTTTTCGTGCTAGTAAACAAAACAGGAGTAAATGTGTTATGCTCTAAATAATAAGCATGAAAAATTTAAATATGTCAGCAAAGGATCTCGATAGAAACTGACGAATAAAAAGGTTTTTAACATAATTAATGCAATCTATGTAGCATGTTTAGTGCAATCGCGAATATTTCGTTAAAGCGCGTGGGGCCGTTCGGAGGCATCGTTAATATTCCGCGAACATTGACCTCGAGTGATGCAAGGAAACACATAAAACAACCGTTATGCTCTACTTTCCTGTAATTTTGCAATACCGTGTTAATGAAAATTTGGTCGAAAGTGGCTCAATCGGCTCCTTTTAGCTATTCCCTGGTAAGCGCACGTAATGATAAGATCGCCGCGGTCATTACTATTCGTCCAACCCAAGTGGGGGCAGAACTGGAGGTAGCCGAACCCAAACATAACAATTCCTATCTTGCTCTATCTTATCTAAAATGCACCCTAATGCGTGTTCTAGTACCACCTAAAAAACCGCAACTGCAAAACATAGTGACGAGGGCCATTCTTGGCGCCAACCTAACGCTGAAGGAGGAGCAGAAAGTAATCATTTCCTGCGTTTCGAAATACGGAAATCCACCCGCTCTCATCAAGTGGTAAGCTGACACTTTGTCGAAAACATTCATATTGCGTTGCGATGAAATTACTCTAATAACGTAAAAACAAGTTATAAGAAAAAAGAGATAGAATTTAAAAATGGAAAGATTTAAAAAACTTGAAAACTGAAAACAATCAAAATGTATAAGTATTCGTCTTAAAACATTTCCATGATCCATGCTTTTACAATTCTTCGGAATTAAAGTTTTTAAAAATTCTCAGATTATACAACAATTATTTATCTTTCCCAAGAACATCCGAAAAAAAAATTGTTTTTTCGTAAATGCTTGTAAGAATATTTATTTACCTATCGTCGTCGGATATCGGTCCTGGAGCGATTCCCGAATATTTACCGATACGACATCACAATAACGACATCCCAACTGTTTTGTGAGCGAACTGGTCGCTAGGAAGTCCGAGATAACACTTTCGGATTGCGTTTTTGTGACCCGGCGACGCGCGACGCCTCGTCGGGAGGCTAAGTAGCGCGCTTTATGCACATTCCTGCGCATACACGCCAAATTCATAAGTGTCAAACTATGCACAATTTGAGTTTTTTTTATAACAATTCTTGTAGGTCGCCACAGCTCCTACTCAATATGTCATTAATTTAACTAAAACAATGTTAATTTAATTAAATCAATAGAGTTAAAATAATACTGTTTTGTGTTAAAATAATACCTAAATTTCGACACTCATATGGTAGTTAAAAACAACAAATGTTATTTAACTCACAAGATATGTTTAAATTTCATCTTTTAATATTTAACAGTGTAATTCTTAGATTACACAAACCTGTGTTTGAGTAAAGTCTGGTTAAAATTAAATGAGGCTAAGCTCATACCTGGGGGTCTGATACCTTGGATAATTCTTTCAAATTTGCCCGGCAGGTTCATAGGGAACAAGGAGATGAAATCTGTCGAGCCGCAGCGCAACACAACGGAGGTGGACAATCCAAAGACCTGGGAGGCTTACAGTCTTCTACGGGTGCGTGGTCAAAGGGAGAATCACGGTCTACCGATCCGATGTGTGACCATGCATCCGACGAGCAACGTACCGATCAGCGCAGAGACACAACTGGACGTTCTTTGTACGTGCAATCAATCTCTATTAGAGCTAATAAAACAAATAAAATTTATACCTATAAAGTTTATCAACATTCTCAAATATCAAACAATAATCAAAGAAACTTGTCGAAATTATTAGACATAATACATCTCTTCTCTGGAATAAGAGTTAAGGGAACAATTAAAATTTACTTTGTCTTTTTAACAGTTCCCTGTGGTGAAAAACTTTCTCATATTTTCTCGAAAATTTTCCAAGAATTTCTCATGTTTTAGATTTATGAAAAATTCTGAAAAAATATGTAAAACTTCAGATATTTTCAGAAATAATTGGATGAGAATTTTCGAAATATCTTAGTATCTGTACTATATATGAAAGTTTCTAATAAATTGCGCGGATTTTCTCATATTTATCCAGATTTCTACAAAGATGTGTTGGCAAAAAAAATCTGAAATATTTTATTATCATTTTGTTTCAGTTTTTCTGAAAAACATTTTAATTCGTATAAGAAATCTAAAAAATTCTGAGATAGTCTTAACATTTTCATAGAAATTCTAATTAATAATTTAAAAAATTCTAAGACATTTTTCCACTAAGGTTCTCTTTATTATAACAGTTACGTATTTGCGAAAAATTTATCTTTAAAACATTTTTAAAAGAAATGGATATCACGTGATTCACGTGTTAGAAAGTTACTTTTATAAGCACACAGTTTCCACTATATTGTAACGAATCTAAGATGACTTAGGAACAAGCGGTATGTTTTGTGCTCCTAAGCCGGACAAAGTAAGATCAACACGTGCGTCACAGCAGTGCTTTGCGATTTCAGATTCGCCGGATGTGCGACTCGAGCCGAGTCCGCAGCCGCTCACAGCCGCTCCGGAGGATTCGGTGAGCTTCTTTAACCTGAGGTGCCTGGCGGATGCTAATCCCGCCCCGAGCATCAAGTGGGAAAAAGACTCGGTGCCGCTCAGCAAGTTGTTGAACGACACCACGTCCTCGCCGTCGCTAACACAGAACAGAATAATGCAGCTGAACGAAACTTTTTGGGCTTTCGAGTTGCGCTTTGATCCGGTCACAAGGCGCGACGCCGGCCTGTACTCGTGCAAGGCGACGAACGACGTCGGTGGAAGTGCACTCGTGAATTACAGGCTCGATGTGCAATGTTCGTAAAATTACATTATGTATCTCGCTCCGATATACTTTGCTATATCTCTTTTCCTCCATAACTGTCTAAAAAGCGATCTATCATCGCTTAATAACGTCTTCCTCGGAATGACAAGGTTCCCCTTTTCCTACATAAAATTGCATCACACATAAAGTTCTTATGCACAATTATATAGAGCGCTACTGTGAAAATTGTTATTCTTGAACGTTTAACTCTCTTCTCTCCTCTCTCACGCAGAAAAATGAGAGGGAGATTCGAGATATCTATATATATATATATATATTTATATATATAATACTCTTATCTAAATATTAATGAACTGAAATTTCAACCACTATCTCGAGTTAAATAACATTTTGTTATTTTGAACTACCATGAACCTTTATTATTTTAATACAAAACAGTATTATTTTAACTCATCCATTGTTTTAGTTAAATTAACGACATATTGAATAGGAGCAGTGGCGACTTATAGGAATCGTAAAAAATGACTCAAATTGAGTACAATTTAACACTACGAATTTAACAGTGTATAGACAAGGTTCAACGTAGTGCAATTTGTAACGTTCCCTCTTAATGTTGCTTTATTTATTTATAATTAAATATAAGTAAGAATATTTTATTTCATTTGCCGCGTTTATTTGTTAATTGTGTTTTTCTGTAGATGCGCCACAGTTGAAGAGCATAGACGGAAACAACACGCTCCCGAACGTGATGAAAACGGCACTGTTAGGCCCCACCGTGGATCCCTTCGAGTGCCCCGAGTATGATGCGAATCCGCCCGCTCAATACAGATGGGTGCATATCCGCGGTAACTTGACAGAGACAATCAAGAATCACATGCAAAACAATGGTAGCGGCCGACGCCTGCATCTCGACAATACCATGTGGTCCGACGAAGGGGAATACCGTTGCATCGCCTTCAACACGGTCAACGACGTCAGACGGGAGACTGAATGCAAGAGACGCTACGTGCTGCACGTGACCGGACGGCCGGAAATCCAGACCGAGTTGCCTGGCGGCCGAGACTACGAGTCCGTCGGATGGACCGGGGAACCCGTGCACACGCTCAAGTCCCGATTCTGCTCGCGGCCGACACCGAAACTGGTCGCTTGGCAATGGAACAGTTTTCACATTCGTGCCGGTACAGAAAAATATCTTTTTGCTGAGTAGCTTAAATTAAAGTCTCAGCTCAATTCTCACTTGAACGTCAATAAAAATCTGTTTTCGATTCCGCAGGACGGTTGACTACTCTGTGAGAATACTGAATCAATACTTCGAAATTACGTAGCATTTATTTATCCTTGTTTCAGACAATAAAATTCCGATCATAACAAGTAGACAAGTTTAGATGATGCAGTTCGATTGAGAATTTAATATTTGATAGTCGAGTCTAGTCGCTAACAAATCGCGTCTGTGCTCCGCTTTTTTTATCTCCGGCCTTTTAAATTTCCAATAGGACAGAACATTCACTCGAAGTACGAGGCCCTGCAGTTGGATTCGATCTTCGAGAATAACGTGCCGACCAACTGTTACTGGGCCAAGCTGGAGATTAAGGATCTGCAGAAGGAAGACGCCCGGATGTACACTTTATTGGTGGAGAACGAGATGGGCCGGGACTCGACGAACATCAACTTGATAGTGAAAGACCCCACCAAGATGCGCGCGATAGCCGCGACCGTGGCGGTCGGTCTGCTATTACTGGTCTCCGTCAGCGTGTACTCGCTGCTGAAGATGCGACGTGGACGGTACCGGCAGAAGGTGGAGGAGGAAGGCAGTATCGCAGCCGATGCGCTCAATGGGAACGGCGCGTCGTTGAACCAGCAGAAGTCCGTCAATTGCAATTCGTCCCACGCGAAGACTTTCGCGGGGAAGTCCAGCTTAAACGGCACCCAGAGTTCCGCAGTGTAAAATATACGGACCTCCGTCTTATTATCGAATTCCCTCCTTCATCGTCCAATATTGCTTCTCCTAGCAATAGATTCTACCTTTGTTATTCATCTTACCTCTTTCTATTGGTCTTGTATCAGTGAAATTTTTTCTTGAGATATCCCTCCGTGAACACCCTGGGTCTTTTCGGGCACAAGCAAAATTTGGGCTCAAATATCTAGCTACACATTTTGATTTTTATTAAAAAGGACTTTTAACATTTGACTTTAACAACCATTGGATAATGTAGTAGAGATCTTGAAAAGTAGCCCTACATTTTTTCAAATTTTTTGAAAGTCTACAATGGAAAAAAAGTGGGCCTAGACCAAATGGACCCAGGGGGGCAACGAAGACAGTAAAAATAACGGTGGTCACGGAGAGATATTTTTACGACTTAATCTAGAGTTAGATTACATGTGAAAAATCGCAGATATCTTTTAATTACTTTAATTTAGTATTAAAATGTCTTTTAAAATGTCTGTCTAAAATTATAACAAACAAATTTGATTTTACGCAAATGAAAATAATAATTTAAAAGTTATTAATAATTTCATTTTACTTGATATCGCAATTTAATTTACATTTTCTGTTTTTAAAAATAAAATTATAAAAATAAAAATTTAGTTAATTTTCTTTCACCTATAATCCATTTTTCCCGATAGAGATAGAGAACTCACGCCTACTTTTTATAAATAATCCCTTTGAAATAATGACAAACAAATTTGATTTTAATGACAGAGAATGCCATTAAAATCAAATCAAGATAAAATTATAAAAATAAAGATTTACTTAATTTTCTTTCAACTATAATCGATTTTTCTCGATAGAGATGACAGATTCACCAATGTTTTTATTTAAATGATCCCTTTGAAAACTGTTCTTTGAACAACAGTACATCCATTTTACATATATATGCTGTCGATTGGCCAAGTACTAGCCGAAATTTACAAACAGATATTCTAAATCTGATTTCATTCTAAGAAATGTAAACGGGCACTTTAACATATACCTAATACATATAGACTGTTATAAATTTCTAGAGACAGCTATAAGATGTTTATTCAGTTTATTCCGGGTGTGATGTAAAGATACGTAAATTTGCTCACTCGCGATCATATTTTCTAACAGCGTTTTCCATTGGGAAAAACTCGCAGCACTGAGTGCAATTTTATTGTTGTAATATAAAAATCAGTTCACATATTTTCAGTGTTTAATGTTCTACTGTGTTTAATTTGACAAATTTTTGCCAGTAGAACATTAAACACTGAAAATATGTGAACTGATTTTTATATTACAACAATAAAATTGCACTCACAACAGTGCTGCGAGTTTTTCCCAATGGAAAACGCTATAAGATAACATTCATGTTTATATTTCATACCCGTCATAAAGATTCGAAAATTTGCCCGTCCGCGATTATCATTTCGCTAGGACGTACGAGACTCTCCGCTCGTTCATGTCTCTAAAGGTCGAACCGTTTCTTAACGCAAGCGCAGCCCTATATGTACACCGGCTACGCGCTGGGTCATGGGTGAACTCAGTAGCTCAGTACGCTATCAGCAAGCCAGCAAGCGTGAGTGAGAGATCAGCTGATATCAGTATAGCGAGTTGTAACAAGTGACTCAATTCCATACGCCAAAGCGATCGAATCGTATTCCACTTGGAGCGTGTTCGCAAATTATCAGCGAGAAAAATCCTGCCAGATGACCCTGCTACCATTCTTGCTCAGCGACTGGGAGGACCTAGTGTGCCACTCCCTCCTGGACCAGACTCTCGGCCTGGATCTTCGCCGACCGAAGCGGCTGTCGTTGCCGGCTGAGACTGTCAGGCGCCTGAAGTTGCTACCGCGACAGAGTCATGATCACGAGCTGGACGAGCTCAAAGATATGTTGAGCCGGGCGATCAAGCGTTGCGAGAGTCCGTCACCTGTCGTTAACAAGGACGACTTCCAGGTGATGCTGGACGTGCAGCACTTCAGGCCGGAGGAGATCGACGTGAAGATCGTGGACAATCACCGCGTCGTCGAGGCCAAGCACGAGGGAAAGCAGGACGATCACGGCTGAATATCCCGCTAATTTGTCCGCAGGTATCAACTGCCACAGGATGTCAACATTGATAATCTGACATCCAGGCTGTCCTCGGACGGTCTTCTGACGATCGTCGCGCCTAAGAAGCAGTCGCTGAAGGACGAGTCGCAAAGGACACTCCGAATCGAGTGCACTGACAAGCCCTTCGTCAACATTGTCAACAAGAAGGAAGAGAAGCCGAAGATACTCGAGCAGGATGAGGAGGAAAAGAAACAGGAGTAAGAAAAGGACTCTTCGAAGTATTAACTGTCCATAGGTTCGCTAAATCAATATTATGTTCCTGTTATAATCCTACGGATGTACGATAGGTCTATCGACCGTTAGACTTGTAAACTTAATATCGTATATTCTTATCTATTTTATAAGTTAGTTTCTGTGATACAATTAAACACAGTTATTTTTATATGAGGACATTCCTAAGTCCATATAATGCATTTATTTAAAGTTAATTCATTTAATTGAATTTAAAATGTACAATTTTTCTGTCATTGAAAAGGGAAGGAAGATTATCAAAGAAAAAAATCTAAATTAAAACACAAATGTTTGTTCCAATATATCATTTATTATTTGATGAAAACTGCGTTATTCTCTTTTCCTTTTCTTTTTCAAATCATAAGAAACTTATTAGAAAATTAAACATATCTAATAAACTTTATTATCCGAATATTCGTTTTTTTTTTCAAATATCCCATTTTCTTGAAACAATTTATGATGAAACCGTAGTAGAAATGACTTATCCTGTAATAAATTTACAAATATATTTCAATATTTTATAACACGCTTGTTGCTCATGAATGATGAATGTTCAACGTTCATACGTATTGGCGGGACTGGTGATGGTCAAGAACTTTTCGAGGTGTGCATGAGCGAAAATATGTTTATATACATAGATAACGTACGTATTCAAATATGTATAATGTTTCTTGGCAGTAAGTTTTGCAGATAAGGATATTGATGATGCGTATTATTTTCTTCGGTGTTAACACATCTATACCGTTTCGATATTTTATATTACCCTTTTTTAGTACATAATAATAATAATAAGAAGAAAATCTCTGTATATTGCGAATTGTGCTCTCGATCCTCGACCGCGCGCACACGTGTTCCTTCACGTGTTGATTCCGCTCGCGCGGATTATTTTCCCCGAAGGACGTAAGACGACAGACTTAATAATCTACATGGGAAACTTCGACTGCAAAATCCCTACAAATATTCGGATTTATTATTCACACAAATGCCTTTACGCTAGGGAAAAAGATACATGATCGATCCCCAGGGTATATATAAGAGAACGGGTATTCGCAGTTGCCAGTGATTGGCCTGCTTAAGTAGTCCAACATGTCCGACTGCGAATACCCGTTCTCTTATACAGTTTCTAAAACTATGTCAGAGATTTTAAGGGCGTATTGTAGGGGCCAAAATAAGTAAAAAAGTTCCTATATAAACATGGGTCCAAAAATGCTTTCCCACATTCGCAGTTGCTAAATTTTCACTGCTGAACCCACGCCGAACACACGTGGTCGATCGTGGATCGATTGTTCTTCCCTTTTCTGATGTTTTGATCTTCAGTTAGAGATCTTTGTGTCATAATTTTTACTGTGTTTTTGTGTAGATCTTTTTTCCTCCAACTTAGGGGGCTATAACTCGAAGGAAAAGCATTTTTGGACCCAGGTTTATAAGAACTTTTTCCTTATTTTGGCCACTACAATACGCCCTTAACATCTCTGACATAGTTTTACAAACACCCTGGATATACCCTGGTTCTCACGACTATTAGACTATTCTCTTTCGCGGCACAAGTCTGTCTCCTTGTGCTTTTCGGAGCTTTCCTCGAACGCACCGAAATTCCACCTTTCTTAACCTTCGGTATACCCCGCCTGTTTACATTTCGTGCGGACTCTTCGTTTCATGTTCTAACCGATCTCTCTTTGACATTATTCAAAATCTTACAAAAGTGTTCTCCAAATCCGTGTATCTTTCGATTTTGCGGGATCGTCGGAAGGTAGTCACTTTTGAACGAGTCTCTTCCCCGAGTCAGTCGACGAAGATACCTTGATCGAGTCATCTGGTCCCCGCAAAGATGACGTCCGATCGCTCGATCCGTTTATCGGTGCTCCTCCTCGTCACCTGCGTTTCTCGCGTCTTCGTCCTCGGCAAGCAGCAATTCCTCGAGACGCCGCAGCCCTACCAGGAGGTGTCGTCCGGCGACGATGTGCGGTTGCGTTGCATAGTGCAGGACAAGGGTGGCTACTGCTTCTGGCTGAAGGACCGGAGGATGCTAATGAGCATACATAAGGGCAAGTACGAGTGGGCGAACCACCGCGACCGCGGCGATTGCTCCCTCATAATAAAACGCGCCAATCTGTACCTCGACGACGGCATATGGGAATGCCTGGTCACCAAGAGCTACTTCACCCGCCGAGACTTTCTCACGTCCAAGGAGTCCAGACTGCTCGTTAAGTGTGAGATTCCGATTTAATTCCGTCCACCTTCGGCGGGACCTTTGTACTTTTAGGTTTATCGCGTATGTTTTCGTTCTATTTACTATTGTAGGAAACGAGGAAGGATTAATTTTTCGTGCTAGTAAACAAAACAGGAGTAAATGTTTTATGCTCTGAATAATAAGCATGAAAAATTTAAATATGTTAGCAAAGGCTCTCGATAAAAACTGACGAATAAAAAGGTCGTCAAATTTATTTTTTACGTTTGGCGCATGCGATTAATGCACGACTATATTTTAACATAATTTATGCAATCTATTTAGCATGTTTAGTGCAATCGCGAATATTTCGTTAAAGCGCGTGGGGTCGTTCGGAGGCATCGTTAATATTCCGCGAACATTGACCACGAGTGATGCAAGGAAACACACAAAACAGCCGTTATGCTCTACTTTCCTATAATTTTGCAATATCCGTGTTAATGAAAATTTGGTCGAAAGTGGCTCAATCGGCTCCTTTTAGCTATTCCCTGGTAAGAGCACGTAATGATAAGATCGCGGTCATTACTATTCGTCCAACCCAAGTGGGGGCAGAACTGAAGGTAGCCGAACCCAAACATAACAATTCCTATCTCGCTCTATCTTATCTAAAATGCACCCTAATGCGTGTTCTAGTACCACCTAAAAAACCGCAACTGCATCACGTAGTGACGGGGGCCATTCTGGGCGCCAACCTGACGCTGAAGGAGGAGCAGGAAGTAATCATTTCCTGCGTTTCGAAATACGGAAATCCACCCGCTCTCATCAAGTGGTAAGCTGACACTTTGTCAAAAACATTCGTATTGCGTTGCGATGAAATTACTCTAATAACGTAAAAACAAGTTATAAGAAAAAAGAGATAGAATTTAAAAATGGAACGATTTAAAAAACTTGAAAACTGAAAACATTCAAAATGTATAAGTATTCATCTCAAAACATTTCCATGATCCATGCTTTTGCAATTCCTCGGAATTAAAGTTTTTAAAAATTCTCAGACATTATACAACAATTATTTATCTCTCCCAAGAACATCCGCAAAAAAAATTTTTTTTTCATAAATGCTTGTAAGAATATTTATTTACCTATCGTTGTCGGATATCGGTTCTGGAGCGATTCCCGAATATTTACCGATACGACATCACAATAACGACATCCCAACTGTTTTGTGAGCGAACTGATCGCTAGGAGGTCCGAGATAACACTTTCGGATTGCGTTTTTGCGACCCGGCGACGCGCGACGCCTCGTCGGGAGGCTAAGTAGCGCGCTTTATGCACATTCCTGCGCATACACGCCAAATTCATAAGTGTCAAACTATGCACAATTTGAGTTTTTTTATAACAATTCTTGTAGGTCGCCACAACTCCTACTCAATATGTCGTTAATTTAACTAAAACAATGTTAATTTAATTAAATCAATAGATTTAAAATAATACTGTTTTGTGTTAAAATAATACCTAAAGAAGGAGGGTCCCTAAGGCCTGTTTTCAGCACCCTTCAAAATTAGACCAAAATGGCTGGAATCACTTCCTTATAACCTTGGAAGTAATATTTAGTCAATTCCAGCCTAAACGGAAGTATTTAGAGTGTATACTTCAAGTATACATGGTGCATCAGAGCGCCCGTAATCCGTATCAAGCATTTCTTTGGAAAACTAAGCGTTTTTGAGAAAAATGTTTCAAATAAAAGTTGTATGGTTTCAAGGGGAACATAAAATGGTGTCATTGGTTTGACCTTGGACAGTCATTTGAAGGTCACGTGAATGTCGATTTCAATATTTTATATAGAACCCCCTAGCTACAAGATATGTAAAAATAGGGGGTTCTATATAAAATATTGAAATCGACATTCACGTGACCTTCAAATGACTATCCAAGGTCAAACCAATGACACCATTTTATGTCCCCCTTGAAACCATACAACTTTTATCTGAAACATTCTTCTCAAAAAAGCTTAGTTTTCCAAAGAAATGCTTGATACGGGCGCGCTGATGCACCATGTATACTTGAAGTATACACTAAATACTTTCGTTTAGGCTAGAATTGACTAAATATTACTTCCAAGGGTATAAGGAAGTGATTCCAGCCATTTTGGTCCAATTTTGAAGGGTGCCGAAAACAGGCCTTAGGGACCCTCCTCCTTTCAATATTCATATGGTAGTTAAAAACAACAAATATTATTTAACTCACAAGATATGTTTAAATTTCATCTTTTAATATTTAACAGTGTAATTCTTAGATTACACAAACCTGTGTTTGAGTAAAGTCTGGTTAAAATTAAATTAGGTGTTAAGCTCATACCTGGGGGTCTGATACCTTAGATAATTCTTTCAAATTTGCCCGGCAGGTTCATAGGGAACAAGGAGATGAAATCTGTCGTGCCGCAGCGCAACACAACGGAGGTGGACAATTCAAAGACCTGGGAGGCTTACAGTCTTCTACGGGTGCGTGGTCAGAGGGAGAATGACGGTCTACAGATCCGATGTGTGACCATGCATCCGATGAGCAGCGTGCCGATCAGCGCAGAGACACAACTGGACGTTCTTTGTACGTGCAATCAATCTCTATTAGAGCTAATGAAAAAAATAAAATTTATACCTATAAAGTTTATCAACATCCTCAAATATCAAACAATAATCAAAGAAACTTGTCGAAATTATTAGGCATAATATATCTCTTCTCTGGAATAAGAGTTAAGGGAACAATTAAATTTCACTTTGTCTTTTTAACAGTTCCCTGGTGAAATACTTTCTCATATTTTCTCCGACATTTTCCAAGAATTTCTCATGTTTTAGATTTATGAAAAATTCTGAAAAAATATGTAAAACTTTTCAGATATTTTCAGAAATAATTGGATGAGAATTTTTGAAATATTTTAGTATCTGTATTATATATGAAAGTTTCTTTACAATAAATTGCGCGGATTTTCTCATATTTATTCAGATTTCTACAAAGATGTGTTGGTAAAAAAAATCTGAAATATTTTGTTATTTTCTGAAAAACATTCTAATTCGTACAAAATTGATTTCTTTGCTTATTTTTTGACAAACTATATAGTACTATTTTAATAATATACTGTTTTAACTTGTGTTGCAATTGGTAAATTAAATGCTATCCTATCGCTACATTACCTCATTCAAACTCTCACACTGATACAAGACATTTACAAGACGTTTAACAAATTTGTAATAACTACTTACAATTAGGGAGAGATTTTATTATCTACTTAGAAATTAACTCTCCGTGCACACGTGACGTCCAAATTGAAACGACCTGCTCGCAACTATAAAACTGGCAAATCTATCTGTTTGACTCCTCTCTCTAAAAAACGTAGGTGGAAAAAGAGTCTCAAGGGCCCAGAGGGTACGAGAGATCAATATATCGGGAAGGTATCCGAAAAAACGTGTGCTTTCGGAGGGTTAATACGAGTATACCCAACAAGTTATCAAAGTTTTCTACGTATTATGAAATACATTTTATATTATATAAATCGGATACCTTTGGCAGCATAAAAAAAGAAAAGTTTTCCCGATTATATTCATGAAAGATACAAGGATTCTTCCCAGGTAGATTCGGAGGCGAGGATGCCAACGCCGGCCAAGTGCATGCCCGAGCTACAACTCGTCCCCTTAAAACTGGACGATGATCCTTCGACGTTCGTCTCCCCAACCTGCACACGGATCAAAAGATGCGGCGGCTGTTGCATTAGCTCTTTCCTCTCGTGTCAACCAACAGCTACGGAGATGCGAAACTTCAAGGTAATCGAACGTCGTCGAGTTGAAGAGCACAAACGAAAACGCGCCTATTATTATGAGCAACCAACTCGAGAGAAAGTAATAATTGAACATCTTTTTTTCTTTCTCGTTTTTATCTTAAGGTGAATGTGACGTCGCTGAGCGATACGAACAACCAGGGATGGCGAATTGTACCACTGCAACTGGAGGAGCACACTAAATGCAAGTGCGATTGCAAAATCAAGGAGGAGGTAATTTGATGGCGACCGATAATTGGCAGTTAATTGACGCCTTCCTGCTCAACCGGGCCGCGCCGCGCCGCGCCGGTTCGCGAGTTTCACACCTTACACATCATCCCGTCGTATTGTTTCTCACGCGACCTATGCATGCACGTACGTACGTGTCGCGCCACTCGCGAAAGATTTACGTCAGTCGGTCGGTTGAAAGAAACACGAGCTCCGCTTCAAAGTACCCCGACAATGCACGAAAATATATATTAGAAATAGAAGTAATAGGCGTGAATCACTTTCCACGCGTCCATCTTCATCCCCGCTCGTCCTTCGGATGTATTACGAGATTGACATTTCAATTACTTGAGATATTATGTCATCGCGGATGCAAGGAGATCTGAGAGATATAAAAAAATTCCAAGATTCTAAAAGGCATGTTGGTACGGTCAGTTGCCTAACGTTAAACATACACAGTAACAATATTTAATCCGCGTTACGCTACGGGCCGTTTCTCAATATACCAATTTCGCTGATTGCTACAATTTTCGCTTCCTTGCAACGTGCGCGAACGCTCGAAAAGTGTGTCAATGCGGGGGACAAGAAAAATTTAGCCGTGTTCGTACGAGCACGTTAAGTGTTGACATTCTTTTTCGTCGATGATTCACGCCGCATCGTTCTTTCCTTTTTGCCTTCAGCACTGCAACGATAAGCAATACTACGAGCCGCATAATTGCAAGTGCGCCTGCAGCAATGTCGACGAGGAGGAGAAGTGCCGTAAGAACGACGTGAAGATCTGGAACTCGGAGCTTTGCATCTGCTCCTGCAGGACCATCGAGCCGTGCACCACCGGATACAACTTCAACCACAACACGTGCAAGTGTGGGCCAACAGAATAGGGGAATATCTGCTAAAGGAATAAGGCGCCCATCTTTTTCATTGCACTTTACTCTATCATGATTTTCGAACCATACGCGCGAACGCACCGATTTCTCGTTCATCGAAATGACTTATCTCGTTTCTGCACGAATTTTTGCAAGTTTTATCTTTTTTCTCTCGTACGCGAATCTATACGTACGCGTCCCATATTCGCGCTTTCCTGCTATCTCGCAAAGGGTGTTTGCACGTGAGCGAAAGCACTTCCGATTTTTCTCTTCACGCCGACACCTTTCATTGGATGATGTAATTCGTCAACATTTCGAATGATCCAAACAACGAAATAAAAAGACTTGCTTCTCGTTAAAAATTTTCTCATTGCCTACTGCCTAGTCATTAAACTAAAACGACGTATACCTCTTGTGATGTATATACAATATAGATACTTAACTAATATCTATGATGTAACACTCTACAGAGGTGGAATGTTTGTAAGTATCCTACTAACAACGATTGCCGCTTTAAATAAATCGTTAAATAATAACGACATAAATCGGCAGAACTGTATGAAAACCTGAGAGATTGCGAATGATGTCCTACACTTCGGTTCACGCAATTTGGCACGATATTTACAGTATTGAGTGTAATTACTCCGTAATTATGGCACGTAACCGAAAATGTGTGCCAGATGTGGACCGATAATGTTGTCTAGACCGGTAAACAGGTTCGCATCCACGAATTGGACCCATCGGATCCTAGAAGAAAACCCAAGGAAGATCCCGAATACAAGTGACAGGAAATCAGACGGACACGCGACGGATTACAAGACTGCACTAAAACGAATCTATAATTACTTTGTTAATTTCTTTATTACGTAGACGTAGACAAGACCTCTCATTAATTCCATGCCTAGGAACTGGAAGAGTTAAATTGTTTTACCATTGAATTGTGTCGCGATTTTATCATGATACAAATTGTAATTATGTTGAAAATTTTGCAATCTTTTTGTCTATCACGTTTGCAATACAGTAATGAGCGATATTACTTCTGCGACTTGGTGGTGAGAGAGATATTACATTCTAAATAGTAATAATTTTACCTCCAAACCGTAGAATGACACGAGCTTCTCTAGTTCCAAGGTATTTCCATGCTAAACTACTGTGTGTTTACGAATACAGGTCAAGAAACATTGTGATATAACGAGGAAGTGACCGCCACAATAAAATAAGACATATATCATATATAGGGGCCCTAAGAGAATACAAAGATGAGCAACCGTTATCGTTTAATTACTATTTGCGATTTCTTCATTTTTCCGTACAAGAAGTAATTAATCACGCCACACGATGTCGAATTTAAATTACTACCCTCTGTCGCAAGGTTATCCCCGATTATTTATAGCATCTTCAAAATTCCACGGTAGCCGAAGATCGTGTCGATCGGCATGGATGGTTAAATGGCAATTTTGTAATTAGAGGCTTTACAATTAACCGATCCCCGCGCTCTGCTCGCGCTGATTACAGGCTTGAATTTCGGGTATTTTTACCACGCATAATTGATTCGCGTTCGTAATTTAACGATAAGGGCGCGGACGAACTACGTTTCTTCATTACGATTACATCGCGGCCGCGTACTCCCGACTACAATGGTGCTGCGGGGTGCAGGGATCTCTATGAGAATCAGAATTAATCACACTTGCGTACGGAGCTCGATCCGCCCGGCGGGAATGATTGTTATCTCGTGCTGAAATGAGTCCTTGCTTGTTAGGAGAAAAATCGGAATTGCTCTCGGTGCTTCAGAGTCGATTTATACCTACATTATAAAAAATTCTCATTGTCAGTTCGATACAATTACATATTCGATAATTTCTGCAAGATTATTAATATTAGTAATTAAATATTATCACCTGTCTATCCGAGTTGTCTATCCGAGTTGTTTCCCCCGAATGTAGTACTCGCACAAGTTCTCAAATTAAAATTTTCAATACATTTGCATTTACTGACAATAACACACGCACAACATACATGTATACATATAAATATATATTTCTATGTATGAATGTATATTGCTGTCTCATTTTGAACGCCGCCTTCGAACAAATTCGGGCGACTTGGAACTGACGGTCGAGATTTGTCGCGATACCCGCGATTAATCATCGAGCTTCCCTGATATACACACTTAAAGGTTGATCCTGGCGAAAGGGGCAGAGAAACGGTAGCCGACTCGGCCGGTCCCGGTCGGCCCCAACCGGCCATCCGTATAACCGCGGCGCCATTTTTTTTGCGCCGTTCGTTATAATTGCCGGGGCCTTGTCACTTTTGCCGTGGCGCGGGCCTCGCTGGCCCCGCAGGAAGTTACCTGGTGTGTACTTTGCCCGTGCCCCGCTCTCTTGCTTTGCTGTTGCACTGAGGCGGCTTCCTCAAAGAGATGAGGCAGGAGGACGCGAAGGGAGAAATGCGCAACGAGCGGAGGACCAGAAACGAGGTGCATAATGCCGACTGTCCCCGCAACCCGCAACTGCGGATCTTCCTCTCGTCTCGTCTCGTCTCGTCTCGTCTCGTCTCATCTCGAATCGCCTCAAACTAGACGCCGACGTGTACAGGCTTCACTTCCCTCATTGTCAGGCAAGCTTCCCGAACGTGGGCCAGCGTTTAAATATGTCGATAAACGTCCTGTGGCGTGATCCGTAATTTGACATTTTGCGATATTTATGTAATGTTAGCCCTTTCAGTGCGAAGCGGTTCGAAGCTAAATTACGGACGACACGAGACTCGCAATGACGAATGCTGAGGATGGAATATTTTTTTGCGTAAAAAGAAAATGAGGACAATCATCAAACACATATGCGTCCATAATCCATGCCGATAATAATTGTCAGATACAAGAGCGCATATCCTCATAGCGCTCAAAGAGTTAGGTAATTGTCTAAGAACATCCGAAAGAAATTTATAAATTAACATAGCTGCTTACCCCGAGATCCTGTATAACGATGTTCCTCGACGACCACAAATATTAATATTCAATAATTAATATAATTTTTTGTATTTTTTAAAAGTAAGATTTACTGCTCTTGACTGAATATTAAAAATTATTATAAACATAATCCCCTTTCTTTATTTGGAGAAAGACCCTATCCTGCCGAACTCCGGCGGGCGGGTGGACAGACCGAGGTGGCAACCCTGATTCAGGTGGAAGGTATTGATCACTCCCAGCTTCCATACAGGCCAATAACCGTCTGACATAAATAGCGGTCGCTGACAGGCTCCCCGTGTCAGTTGTGAAATCCTCGTGCGAGTACGTACACGAGGCATCAAGAACGTCATGTATCTCCGAGTGTATCTCCTGCTGTTGTTTTCGATTCTGGGACTAAATCTTGTCCGACCGGAACATGATCAAATCACGCCTCTCATCAAGATTTCCAGGTAAAAAATTTTTCATATAAAAATATATATAAATACATAAAAACATATAAAAACATATATAAATATATATGTAATTATAGATCAAATATGTATGGACATATTTGTGATATATATTATAATTATATATATTTATATATGTTTTTATATACTTTTATATCTTTTTATATTTTTATATATTTTTATATGAAAAATTTTTTACCGTGCTTTCACTGTTACCACCCGGTCAAATTTGACCGCGGGGTGCTGGACTTTTACTACAGACGCAGGTCGAGTCTTCTCGACTGTTATTCGAGCAATGACGACGACTTCTTCAACATCACCTCTGTAACATAAATGTAAAGCAGTACAAGCTACCGGAAGAGGTCACCGTCTGGGTTACGGAGAACCGTGACATGGTCGTCGCTGTCATGAAAAACTGTATCTACGACTTCTTCAGTTTCTTCTACATTCTTCTAGCCCAATAGAAGCAATGGATTTACGGATAGCGTCGCGTATCAACCGTTCGCGAGTGTACAAATTCCATTGCCCGATCGCGCCGAAGTGGACCAGGTAAAGATATACCCCATATCGAGCGACGGCGTCCAGACAATCACAGTGCCGTTGAACCCGGCGGAGAAAATGAGTTACGACTACGGAGCGTGGAGTGTTCTCTACTGTTTCACGAGCGGTGTCGACGACACCCTCTACGTCGCCTGTGACGTAAAGCAAACGTAAATCAGTACAAGCTACCGGAAGAGGTCACCGTCAGGGTGGAGGACCGTGACGTGTGGTCGCGTCGTGGCCATGAAAAACTGTATCTACGACTTCTTCAATCTCTTCTACTTTTTTTCTAGCCCAATGGAGGCAATAAATTTCCGGTAACTGCGACTTCGCGTCCCTGCCATTCGCGAGTGCACACATCACTGCCCGATCGCGCCGAAGTGGACCAGGTAAAGATTATACACGATATCGAGCGACGGCGTCCTGACAATCACATGCAATGCCGTTAAAGCCGACGGAGAAAATGTGTTACGACTAAATGAGATCAAGACGATCAAGATGACCGGACTGGCTCCAACAAAACAGCCGGCCGTTCCTCCTGGCCAAAAGGAGGCTGGAGCGTCCGAAACGACCGTCGCGTCGAGAAGAAGGCGGAGGACTATATATATATATATACGTATATAAAATAAACTATAACGTATACATACATGAACAATCAATAATCTAACAGTGTTCTGGAATTTATTAGTTTATTATCCTGTGCAGTTTCTTTTATTTCAAATTTAACTTACTTTACTAGAGTGATGATTTGTACTTAAAAATTCACGAATTTATTGGACAACCAATATCCAGTCCCGACCGAATTTGGCGTTTCTTTAAATTATTGATTATTATCTTATATACTGTCGTACTTTAAATTTGCTTATTGTTAACTTACTTTATTTCTGACGAGACTTCTTCTAGCTTATTGCCAAAATTCTTAGATTGACTCAACTCCATACTCAACTCCATACCAGTGATTCAACTCCATATGCAAAGGCGATCGAATCGTATTCTACTTGGAGCGTGTTCGCAAACTATCAGCGAGAAAAATTCTGCGAGATTTTCCTGCTACCATTCTTGCTCAGCGACTGGGAGAACCTGGTGTGCCGCTCCCTCCTGGACCAGAAGGGGGTTGAATCAACCAGAATCTAGTTGAATTAATTAGAATTCTAGTTGAATTAATTGGAATTCTGGTTACATTAATTTGAAATTCTGATTTGTTCATTTTCCAACAGACTTCTAGTTGAATCTACTAGAATTCCTATTAACGCAACCAGACTCTTTTTTCAGTGTGTCGTTGCCGGCTCAGACTATCAGCTGCCTGAAAATGCTACCGCAACAGTATTATGATCACGAGCTGCATGAGCTTAAGGAGTGGATGAGGCGGACGATCAAGCGTTGCGAGAGTCCGTCACCTGTCGTCAACAAGGGTGACTTCCGTGTGATGCTGGACGTGCATCACTTCAGGCCGAAGGAGATCAACGTGAAGATCGTGGACAATCACCTCGTCGTCGAGGCCAAGCACGACGAGAAGCAGGACGATCACGGCTGGATACTGCGCCAATTCGTCCGCAGGTATCAACTGCCGCAGAATGTCAATATTAATGATCTGACATCCTGGCTGTCTCCGAACGGTCTTCTGACGATCGTTGCGCATAAGAAGCAGTCACTGAAGGACGAGTCGCAAAGGACGCTCTAAATCGAGTGCACTGGCAAGCCCTTCGTCAACAAGAACCAAGAGAAGCCGAAGACGCTCGAGTAGGGTGAGGAGGATAAGATGCAGGAGTAAGAAATGGACTCTTCGATGTATTAACTGTTCATACTGTTCGCTAAATCATATTATGTTCCTGTTAATCTCCTACGGATGATGTAACGATAGATCTATCTGTTAGACATATAAACTTAATATATATATATATATATAATTTTATAAGTTAGTCCCTGTGATATAATTAAAGTTACAGTTATTTTTATATGAGGGCATTCTTAAGTCCATGTCCATATAATGCATTTATTTATTATAATGCATTAATGCATTAATAATGCATTTATTTAACTAATCATGTTAATCGACTGTTAAACTAACAATATTTACGATTCCTAAATTAACTATACAACTATACTATCGCATAAATTAATTAGGAAACATGACTTCCGATATCATAAATTACTCCATTTTTTTTTAATTTAAATTGTAACCGTGAACTTTTGCGCTAAAATAGACGAACTATCGGATAGATAAACTAAATAAACTAGTATTTATTATTAGATGTACTCAAATAAAGCTACTAGTTAGTGTTAGGCGAAAAGAAGCATAAAATTTTTGTTTGTGTCTGGAACATAGAAAATTAATGATTATAAAACTGATGTAAGACTGCGATTATTGATAAAATATAAAGATTCGTTTTTTAATTATACCTATGGTGTCGTTTTATCACCCTATTGAACTTGCCACATCCTGATTTTCTTATCTCGTTAATATAGTCACTTCTATCACTGTACAAGTGTATATATGTATTTATTTGAGAAGTATTCTACAAAGTAACTTATTCTATGCGTTGTTTTAGAACCATAGGATGTCTACAGATTCTTCGGCTAATAATTAATTTTTCTTTAGCAGAAATATCAAAGTGTCAAAAATCTTTGAATTATAAACGATTAAAAAAGGAGAATTTAAAATCTTACAAAGCCAAATAGATAATAAAACTGTATTCGATTAATTTCAGATGGAGTTTAAGAAACTGTTTAATCGCAAAGATATGTGATACAAAAAATTAAAAAGTTATAGTAAATAATTCTCCCCCTCCCTCGTTTCCTTCTGTATACTGATGTCAATTAAAAGAAAAAAAATTTTAAAAACTTGTGTAATGTGTTGTAAGACAGTTTTATTATATAAAAAGTTAAAATGTAATTAAAAAAGGTATAAAATCTACATACTAAATTACATATGCTGTACTTATAGGAATTCTGTACATATATTTATATTTATAACACTGTAATCATTAAGTTATCACATTTTGTGTGCAAATAGATCCACACAGACAAACGATCACGCGATGTTCCTAGTCAAGGTTAGTGGCCTTGTGGAATATGAAAGTTACTCTAAATTGAAAATTAATATGTCAGCCTGACATTAATAGCCATGGAAGATCATAAATGATTCTTTTGGAATAACTGCTACTCATTCGCATATGTGCGAATTGATAGGTAGATGAAGATATTCCTCCTCCATCCTAACGTTACAAATTTAACTGTTATGTCATAGCAGATATCTAACAGCGCGCTGGAATTTATTCGTTTATTATCCTGTGCATTTCTTTTATTTCTGATTCGACTTCTAGCTTATTGTAAGTTAAATTTTTAGAACTTTTAAACTTACATACTTTCACGATTGTCACTCAAGTATCCTCGATTAATGACTGACTCTACATTGACAAAAAAGATGAGAAGAGGAAAGTCATTATTCATTATGCAAATGCCTGTGCATTATTCATTATGCAAAAACCTAAATAGAAAATGTGCAAGTGAAACAAACGAGGCTATATCTAAGCGTGTAAGATGTGTTAATGCAATATGTGTTAATTGAATTAAAAGTGTACATATAATTTTGCTGTCATTAAAGGTAAAAAGACAAAAGGATTTTATTCAAAGAGAAAAATCTAAATTAAGATTTCACAAATGTTTGTTCCAATATATCATTCATATTATTTGATGAAAATTGCGTTATTCTGTTTTTCTTTTTTTCAAATTATTAGAAAATCATTAGAAACTTATAGAAAATTAAACAAATATAATAAACTTTATTATCCAAATATTCCTTTTCAAATATCCCGTTTTCTTGAAATGATTTAACCGATGATGAAACCGTAGTAGAAATGATTCATCTTGTAATAAATTTTCAAATATTCAATATTTTATAACACGCTTGTTGCTCATGAATGATGAACGTTTAACGTTTATACGTATTGACGGGACTGGTGATGGTCAAGGACTTTTCGAGGTGTGCATGAGTGAAAATATTTATATATAGGTAGATAACGTACATTCAAATATAATGTTTCTTGGCAATATAAGTTCTGGAGATAAGGGTATTGATGATGCGTATTTTCTTCGGTGTTAACACACCGTATGCTGTTTTACTATTTCTTACACCTGGCGCATTGAACTTCGATATTTTATATCACTTTTTTTAGTAAATAATAATAAGACAAATTAACGTAAATTACAATTAATTAACATAAATATATTGTAAAAAAATCGTTACAACACCACGTAATTCGCAATTCGTAATTATTAACGTGCAATCGAAAATGCAATTTTCTGACCAAACCTGCATGTTTTCTTTCTACGCGTACGTACGATGGTGGATGAAAAGCGTTATAATATTGCGTGATATTGTTAAACAAATGGTAATTTCCGTAACCACCTGTGCTCATTCAATCATCGTGTTGACTTTCTACGTCATCCCGATTAGCTTAACCGTCAAATGTAAGTGAATTGCGTCATGCTTTACCGCCACTGACGTGGCTCAATTTCGTTCTTCCAAATGTTTGTTTTTAATAGATGCCAACTTTCCTTTTTCAGTTCTGGCCTTTTTAAATTTGCACAAAATATTTTCAATATATAAATTAATATATAGATATTAGTGAAACATCAACCTTTGTTATATAAACGCCGATATATAAACGACCTGTGCAAATTTTCTCTCATGAGGCCTGTCCGTTTTAGCTGAACTTCTTTTCTTCTTTTCATCTTTTCTTCTTTTCTCTCCAACGTGTAAAGAAAAAAAGAGGAAAGATGAACCGTGTAAAAAGTTCAACTAACAATAAAACGAACAGGCCTATGTGCGAGAAGATATAATCGATGGAGATTCTTACGCCGAAGTTCGAACCGAATAGCTATCGACAAACAGCAGAAAGAGACAATTGATCGAGCGCATCTCCGTTCACTGACAATCGTTTATTGCGCGGAAAGGGGGTTGAGCAGATTAGTGGAGGAATCTATTTTAACTGTGAAAATGCAGCTTCCATCCGTGGTAATTTCTCGAAGCCCTGCAACACGTTACAGAATGCACATTCCCCCACCCAGGCCGGAAACCGTCTGACATAAATAGCGGTCGCCGACCGACTCCGCGTCAGTTGTGAAATCTCCGTGCGAGTACGTAGGTACACATTGAATCGTACGCAAGCAGCGAATTAGCCAGTTGCACACTAACGATAAGTCTCTACGACGAAGCTGTCAAATCGAGAGAACCGAAATTTGTAAGCGAGCAGAGAGAACCCATCGACAACGTCATGTATCTCCTGCCGTTGTTGTTCTCGAATCTCCATCTGGGTCTGGATTCACCCTTCGATTCGCTGGACCCTGCAAGTCTCGGCAGAACGAATCTTGCCCGACCGGAAGATTTAGCATCTCGCGTACTTGACCGTTACTACCCGGTCAATTTTGACCGCGGGGTGCTGGACTTCTACCGCAGACCCTGGGCGAACCTGGGCTTGCTGAACAGCAAGCGGGATGTCCTCTGTTCCACGAGCATTGACGACGACTTCTACAACGTCACCATAAATGTGGAGCAGTACAAGCCGGAGGAGGTCACCGTCAAGGTGGTGGACCGTTGGGTGGTCGTCGAGGCCAAGCACGAGGTGAAGAAGAACGACGGCGACCTCGTGTCCCGACAGTTCGCGAGACGATACCTACTGCCCAATCGCGCCGACGTTGACCAGGTAACGTCCACGATATCGAGCGACGGCATCCTGAAAATTACGGCGCCGTTGAAGCCGGCGGGCGAAAGGGTGATCAAGATCGAGCAGACCGGACAGCCGGCCGTTCCTCCTGGCCGAAAGGAGGCTGGAGCGTCCGAAACAACCGGCGAGAAGAAGGCGGAGGACAACGAGGTGGTTCGGGAAGAAGTGACGGCGACGCAGGCACAGGAGGCAGGACCGAAGCCCGAGAAACGATAGACTGAATTACGGAATCCCTCTTTTTTTTTTTTTCGTTTCATTTGATACGTAATTTTGCACGCGTAATTTTGTTGTTTTACACTTTGCACTTACTCCTGAAAAAAACTATGTTCCTCGCTGTTGGCTATAACTATAAATACTATAATACATTTCTTATTGTATTGTAGTTGCATTGTATAGTATATTATACATTTTTTATTGTATATATTATTGACTGTGAGATGTTTGCCATACTAGTCCATCCTTGAGAGAAATGTAGTTGTATTTTTATATTGATGATAAAATAAAATAAACAGGTTTTTATCAGCATTCAACGTTACAGGTGTATTAATTTATTTAATTCCCTTATATCGCATAGATATTGTTATGTTCGATTAATAGAGATCATATTTACTGAAGTACAAAAAATTATATACCCGTGTATTTCTACATAATTTTTCTTACATTCACACACTGAGTACTTTTAAATTGCTATAGTAATGATAACGATTCAAAGAATTCGAGTTTATAAAAAGAGGATCGATCGAAATTGTTTGCTATATCAAATTTCAATCCAATAGCTTACGGTAAATAAGAAAAAAAAAAGTAATTGAGCGCACCTCCCTTTGTCCATAAATCAATAGAAAAAAAGGGCATTCGAGCATATGTCCGTCGGCTATTAATTACTGATTGCAATAAATATACGCAGAAGCATCGAGAAGGCGTATCTACTAAACGAAAATAGAATGCAAATATAGTCTCTAAGGTGCGACTCTCCGTAGGTCCTTACCCCGCAGATTTACTATAGAATTTGTTCTATAAATATCACTTTGTCGAGGTCAAGTTAAGCTTGCATGCTTGTGATATGATGCTCAACTCCATCAACTGAGTCATAACTACTCACCGAGAATCAAAATAATTTTTACACGAGACATATTCTATAAATAACTTTTGAATATATACATTATACATTTCTCTGCTGCAATACAAAAAAATCTAAGATTCAAGAATAGTGTTATAGATAATGGCAAAAAAGGAGAATGCGGGAAACGTGAAACGAAATTTCTAGAAGTTTCTAGAATTCGCTCGATTGTGATGAAAAGTAAGATAAGAAATTATTTAATTCACAATGTTTATCGTATCAGTTGATAACGCTAATCGTTCTATCGTTAAGTAGATAATTTATTTGTAGAAAAAGAAATTTAAAAATCTGAAAGAAATTCGAGAATTTTTTCATACTTTATTTATGCAACAATCGTTTCGTCTGTGAAATAATTCGACATCAGTTGGATCATTTAAAAACGATAGTTGATTTGGTACTTATTTGTTATACGGGCGCCACTTCCAATTTTTTCATTTTAAAAGCGATTATTAACTTATTTACACTATTTGTTGAAATAATGATAATAATTAAATTTACTTTTATATACACTGCAAATCTAAATGCTTGTAGTCACTTTTTAAACGTTAAGAAACGTATTAAACTGATGTATTTAAACAGTTTTCCCGATTTATTTTCGCAAATTTGATTCAATTAAACACTTTAATGTTTTATTTTGAACACTTTAAAAACAATTAAACACTAATGTTTAATGTTACAATAAATAGAACGTGTTATCGCTCGTCGAAATCAAAAGCTAAGTAATATTACGGCCGATATTCTGAGCAATATTAGGATGCTAATAAAAAACTATATATAAAATTTAAATTTTAATCATCAAGCCAACGTTTTAACGTGGCCCCGTGACAACGTTTAATTCGAATTTGACTTTTACCTTGTTTCTACTGCGTGTCGTATTTGTTCACCGGCGATGACTATATTATATCTTTCAATGTTTCTAATGTGAACTCCAACAGTTATATTATTTTTATTTTGATACTTTAAATGTAATACCATATTATGCCCTGAAGAAAACCAAGTAAGGTCGAAACGTTGGCTTGATGATTAAAATTTAAATTTTATATATAGTTTTTTTATTAACATCCTAATATTGCTCGGAATATCGGCCGTAATATTACTTAACTTAATGTTTTATTTTAAACACTTCAAAAACAATTAAACACTAATGTTTTATTTTAAACACTTCAAAAACACTTAGATTTGCAGTGTATATATAAATTTTTGGAGGTGACGCCCGTATGTGGATAAAGTACCGTTGATTCTATTTAGTCTATCACCTTGATGTTTATCATTCTTCAATCCACACATGCATATGCTTTACAAACAGTGCCACGTAACTATGTGTAACGACAGGAAAAATCCAGAAGTGTCGCTTTAGCCGTGAAGCGTTTTATCAAGTTATATCGATCCGAAAAATATAATGAAATAAAACAGCTGTTTCTGTCAAATTAAATTTCGAATATTTCTGCGATTCATTCGACAATATTCAGCAGAAGTTGAACAGAGCTTTTCTCTCTCTTTCTTCTCTCTCTCTCTCTCTCTCTCTCTCGCCGCACTGTTTACGTGCGTACCCAAGGACATCACGGCAAGATTAAACGAATATCTCGACAAATATTCGCTGGTCTCTCCAGGCAGCGCGCAGCGATACGTTCTCGACTTTGTTAGAAAACTGCATTTTAAAATAACACAAGCATCATTGTGTGCATTTTGTAATTTAGTACGACATGCGTGACTAACATGTCAATGTTGACGCGCCATCAAGCATACATTATATGTATATAAGGATCAATGATCTTTTGTGGCGCCTAATTGCGTAACATATTCGGAGCCGTTTGGAAATACTTTGTCGTTTAAAATCCTTCTGTCTTACACTTCTATATAGGCTTTTAATAATCAATTTGTAAATAGTAAAGTTACAAGATAAAAAATTTTTATCGAAAAAAAGATTTTTGTTATAAACTAATTCTTAACAAAAATAAAAAAAATCAGGTACCAAAATTTACAGTTTCTAATTTTCATTTATATTAATATAAATAAATAATTAAAGATTTTAATGCAACAATATTTTGTTTCGTGTTCCTAAATAAAAAAGAACAAAATTTTGTAAAGAAAATCCTTTCTTAAAAGAAAAGAGACTACAAAAAGAACTTTTATCACCAATTTTCCGATCTCATCAATTAAAACTACTATTTCTTTCATAATTGTTTCTTCCTTTCGTGCAATTTTTTAAACAGCCATCGACCAAAATGTTTAATTACTTTATATAAAATATTTTTAATTAATATAATTTGACAGAATAATATATTATCGTTCACTGTATATGAATGTAGCATACGCGCATATAACAATTAGATCAATAATAATAATAGAAATAATAATAGATACATAATATGCATTAATAATAATAATAATAAAATCGTCAGCTGTAGGTGTAAAAGTATAGGTGTAAAAAGAAGACATCGCAAATGTAATCTCTTTCAGCATTCAGAAGTTTGTTAAAACGTTCGTAACGTTTTGCATTTTACGCTTACTGTGTGGTAATTGCGCGCTTCCAGAAGCAAATAGAAACATTGAATTGCATACGGCGCATGCATAAGAATAGAATCGTTGCACAGGCTTTCGTTAAAAAAAAAAAATAGTTCACAAAGCAATCTGTTGCACCATTAAACCAATTCTTATAGCATTGACTTATTTGTTCGTGTTTACGTCCAATAATAATTTTTAGCAAATCATTCAATTTAACAAGGAACGGATCTGTTATATGATTACATAATATTAAATTCAATCAGTCTTTAATCTGATTGAATAATAATTAAGAATCTATAATCTTTCGTATCCTCTCTTATCAGATTAAATCAAGATTTTTTTTTTATAATATCAAATTCTCATAATTTATTAACAGTTGCAGCCTTTCGAAATCAAAAGCTTCAGCTTCTTTTAGCATATATGTTTTATGATTTATGCATTCGAAACAAAACCGCGAAATTTCTCGACCAGACCGACCGAAATTACTCGATTAGACCGAACGAAATTTCTCGATTAGACCGCCTGAAATTTCTCGATCAGACTGATCGAAAGATTCGTTCGTTTTTTCCTGATATCCCTTAGGTCTTATATCCCTTACATCCCTAAGAAAACGACCCTTTATGATTGCTCTACTGTGAAGAATTGAAACCGGTATATTTCCGTTGAGTTTAACAACCGGCATCTATTGTCGCGAATTTAACGGTCGGCATTCAATTTCATTCTCATTCATTCTCTCTGTAGCGTCGAAATTCGAGACCGGCGAAATTTTGCCGCTCTGAAGTCACTGCGTGACACGATACGCGGGTTCCCGAAGGGGAGAAGGCGCGGGGCCACGACGTAACGGAATCGGAAATGTGTGAGCGCGATCGCGAAAGTGCAAGTTTGTTCTGGAATCCGTCCGCGTATCGATCCGTGAGGCCGTGAACGTTCTCGAAGGTCCGCGAGCATTCGCGAAACATCACCAACATTCGCAGCCACCCGTCCTACGCGCATGCGCCACCCGTCGCGCCGGCCGGCCGGTTGCCACGGAGTACGGACGGCTATAAAACAGCCGGCGCGCGGCGTGTCTCGACAGAAACAAATCGATCGCGAGTGTGATCAGTGCAAATCAGAGCATTCAGAGCAATCGTTGCTAGACAGCGAATTAAAAGCGAACCGGCTTGGCAACACGAGTCTCATCTTACCGGCGATTTCACTTCGAGATAATTCTCACGTCTCTTTCGAGTGTTTCTTGAAGAAGAAGCCAAGGTCGCGATCATCATGTCTCTGGTACCGCTGCTGTTCTCCGACTGGTGGGAGGATCTGGAATACCCGCACCGGGTCTTCGACCAGAACTTCGGCCTGGGCATTCACCCGGACCAGCTGACGCACCCGGCCATCCTCGAGCGCTTCGGGAATCCAGTGCGCGACCGGCGTCTACGTGTGTCCCCTTTGACCTACTACCGGCCGTGGGGTGAGCTGTTGCGCAGCAGGGAGGACGGTGGTGTGTCCACCGTAAAGGCGGACAAGGACAAGTTCCAGGTGATCCTGGACGTGCAGCAGTTCAAGCCGGAGGAGATCAATGTCAAGGTCGTGGACAAGTGCGTGGTGGTCGAGGCCAAGCACGAGGAGAAGCAGGACGAGCACGGCTTTATCTCACGTCAGTTCGTGCGCAAATACATGATACCTGAACAGTGCGATATCGATCAGTTGACGTCGAGCCTGTCGTCGGACGGCGTGTTGAGCATCACCGCGCCCAGGAAGGACAAGCCGAAGGCGCAGAACGAGCGGCCGATCAAGATCGAGCACACCGGCAAGCCGGCGATCCAGGAGAAAGCGCAGGAAAAGGCGCAGGAGAAGGCCCAGGAGAAGAAGAAGTAAAAAGTGGAGCTGCGACGATGTGATAAAAAAAGACTTATTATGCGTGTGTGTTTCTATGAAACTTTCTTATATTTTACATTCATTTAATATTCTTAACGTTCAAGTATTTTGTTCATCAAATATATAAATGTTCCTTTCTCATATAAGCTCAGAAACATTCATGTGTTTACATTTTTTTGTCTTTTCATTTTTGTGAGATATAATGGAGTAAATCGAATAAATTGTTCGGTGGATTTGAAATTCCTTTTAATGTAAGCTCAGAAACATTTTGTGTTTGCATTTTCTTTTCTTTCTTTTTTGTGAGATAATGGAATAAATCGAATAAATTTATTCGGTGAATCTGAAATTGAGTGTCTAATCATTCATGTCTTTTTTTCCTATCTCATATTTCCTGGCGAGAATATTGTAATAGAACTTGGCGGAATTAGTGTATATTAAAATAGGCGGAGATATTGTAATAGAATTAGCGGATTATCAGTGAATTATAACTATTAAACAAGAGATGTGTAAATTGGAGTACTTTTCGAAAGCTGGAAATTCGTTAAAGGTATTTAAATAAAGTAAAGTATTTGAAATGACGTAATTCATAATATAATGATACACAATTCCATAATAATTGAGTTTGATAATGTACATTGTTTTCATTTTACTTATTTTCTTTCTCAGTTTAATCTTGACAATGCCTACGTGCTTCAACCGTCTTATATCGTTTTATTTGAAATGATTCGACATAATTCATAATATAATGACATACATTTTACAATATAATGACATATATTTCATAATTCACAGTAATTAAATTTGATAATGTACATTGTCTTCATTTTATTTATTTTGTTTCTCAGTTTGATCTTGACAGCGCCTACGTGCTTTAACCGTCTTATATCGTTATATTTGAAATGACATACATAATTCAAAATATATGGTACTAACAATAAGATTGATAATACATATACATTGTCTTCATGTAATTTATTTTGTTTCTCAGTTTGATCTTGACAGTGCCTACGTGCTTTAATCGTCTTATCGTTATATTTGAAATAACATAATTCATAATATGATTAATGATGACGACATGATTAATTCCCAATTAATATAATGACATATAATTCATAATTCACAATAATTAAGTTTGATAATGTACATACATTGTCTTCACAGTTTATTAATTTTCTTCCTTAGTTCGTAGATTCTTTCGTGTAGAATTACTCTTTGCATTTGAAAATAAAAGAATATGTGCGATAAATTCATGTTTTGCTAGAATTGTATAGGAAGCATAAAGATAATCATCTGTCAGGGTGTGACGGTTGTTTCGTGACACCCTGGTCGAGACGAGGATGCGTTTTAGGATTTGGTATTAGGGGCCGAACGGGAGAGAAACAGAGAAGACTTTTAACTCGGCTATCTTTATTCCTTCTACAATCTTCTCCAATAATACACAGTCATAATAGAAAGAAAAGAGTTCTTGTCCCAAAGGGCGTCCATCTCCGCTGAGGTCGCTACAAAAAAACATTACAGAGACCTCTCTTGGAAAGAGTTGCGAATCACGGATGGAGCGGGTCCATATATCTGCATCCGTTTTAGAATCGACAATGTGTAGGTATCCATTTTTGCCGCCGTCGATAAAAGTACATCTGAATTATCAACGTGACAAATGCATCATAAGATAAATAGATTACTGTATTCTGTATTCAAAAATCTATACAATTGTGTATATGGAATAAATAGCTGTTCCCATTTTCTCTCTAATAAATAGTACATATTATATGTTTAAAAATAGAAGCTAAATTTAGCATGCATAATATGTTATACGTTTTAGAGATTCCTTCTTTTATTACATAATAGCTATAACAATACAATATTTTAACAGATGTTAGGATTTTTAAAAAATAATGCACAATTAACAGATTATGCTATTTCATATATGTATGTTGGTATAAAAAAATCAAATCTATATAAAAAAGAGATGCGTCTTTGACATTTTATACTTTCAACCTGTAGGCGTAATAAAAGAGCGGCAGGCACTATTATTTTCGCATATATGTAAAATTTCTGAATTATTTTTATCTTCCCTGAACGTATCGTGTACGAATCGGGTTTCAATTAATTAATAATAATTAATAACAATTAGTTAATAATGATTAATAAATGATTATTTTGAAAGATTCCTGTCAGAGTCTAGAACTTAATTATTGCTGTGCAATATAGAATGATAATCCTGCAGATAAGTCACGCATCTGTGTGAAGAGAGTGTGACGAATGATCAGCGATCGCAAGAATTATGCAACGAATCTGTAAATAATCTTAGAATATCAAGCAAACCGCACAGCGGAGACAAGTAAGAAGAATCCCTACGTCGGCAGTTGCACGACAATCGGCAATCGGTCGAAAATAATAGGCGGAAGACGGTAGTGTGGGTTGCGGGGTGGACACTTCTGCATGGTCTCGAGTCGAGCGCGCAAGACGCGGTGAGACAGCCTGAGGTCAGGGAAAGGGGATGGAGCGTGCTTATCGTGCATCGTCTCCGACTACCCCGCGGAACCTCGAATCCCTTCTTCCTCGGCTACTAACGACACCCCGATCTCAACCACCTTTTCCTCTCTTTCACCCTTTCCTGCTTGCTTCTCCGGGCTTCTGCATTGCACTCCTCCCTGGTATACCGAAAACGCCTCCTGCTGACGTTCGCGAAAAAAAAAGAGAAGCACGATGAGAACTCGTGTGTTGGCCGGGAAACGCGCGTGTGTGTCTCGTTACTCTCGTTCGAACTTCGATCCAGTCGAACTTCGCTACTAGCATGATAGAAGTGCGATGCGAGAAGGATCATCGAAAAAAGAAATAATTAAGAAGAGGGAAACGTCTAATTACAAGCGTATTTCTCGCGAGATGCTTTATAGTGCATGTCGTCTAGAAATTTTTTTTTCTTTTTTTCTTTCGATTCGATGACAAGACGCATTTTCTTTCGTTTCAGTTCCCATTTCAGTTCCCACCTTCTGGAGACTCTCTGCCGGAGTCATCGCCGGCTGTGCTGAACATTTGACAACGATGCTTCAAATGATGTCACGAAACCTTTGACGTAATCACTCTCTTAACCGAGCAATATCTGAGAGCCTCTGCCAGCACTTGTGATCGATTTTGTCGTCGTTCACCGAGCCATCGATAGTTACATGCGACGATAATCTTTCTTAGCGATACCTACTTTCTTTTTACGGCATCAATACACGTAATCTGCGTTTCCGTTTAATCAGAAAAAATTACGCTGTTTAACTTTGCTTTTTTGCTCATTGTCAGCTAACAAGATAATAAAATTATCTTGTTATCCTAAGACGGGGGTATCCTATTTTTCTATCAGATTTTATTCTCATCTTTTTGTTTCACGTATAATAAGACTTATACGCAAGTGTAATGCACAATATAATAAACGTTACAATATTAAATGAAAAGGACCGCTTTGATATCAATCAATTTCGAATAAATTGCCATTTGAGGTCATCAACAGAATTTTTCCAGCATTAATAAACTGTGTGCCGAATTGTCAGACTTACAACACAGCTCATGTTGGAGTAGTAAACTCCCCTCCTTCCCCCCTAATTAAATCGATTTGATTTAACTTTTTTGATGCTATAAGCATCTGAAAAATGAAGTATTATAAGGCTATTAATAAATCTAAGCTCGGATCTCAAATGGCACACGGAAAAGAAGTTGCTTCAATTAAACGTCACGTCAAAGGCTGCCACAAACATAAACAGTTAATTCAATTGGATATTATTTGAACAAAAACATCAGATAATTGTTGTAATAATCCAAATATTTGGATCAAATAATATCCAATTGAATTAACTGTTTATGTTTGTGGCAGCCCGTGACGTGACGTTTAATTGAAGCAACTTTATTTTTTTTTTCTGTGCAGTTTATCGAAATTGATTGATAATAAATGTTAGTTTATAATTTTTTTTGTAATTTACCTAGACCGTTTTAGCGAAAATGAGAAAGAGAGAGAAGAAGAAATGAAAAAAATTGTATCATATCTTCATATCGAAGAAAATGTCAGTTAGACATGCACTAACGTTCTAAACACGGAGATGCATAGAGTGAAAGATGTTCTTATCCAGATCGATATTTCTGAAGGATCCTCTTTTATCCTTTTTTCTTCAATGTGTCCGATTATTTTCCTTTGCGAAGGAACAACGACGCACGAGTGTTTGCGACAACGCGTTAAATATCTGTTATATAGTCTTAAAGCCATGTGCGAAAGATGTAGTAGCGATATCGATAGAATGCAGTCGTCGCATGAGGGTAAGAGAATGCGCCAGGAAACGAATTGTACAAGGAGCACGTCGAGTGGTGCGGCACAATCCATGTATTCCCAATGCTGTCCCAGGCCCGATGACCTGATTGTTGCGGTTCGAAAAAAGCGCATTAAGAATTACCTATGAGGATACTAATTCGCGATAGTTCACTAAAGTATCGGCATTGTAAATTTTATTATTTAAACACAATTTTTAACGCCTATGAGTACGCATATGTCCAATTCTTATTATGAGACAAAATACTGAATTTCGAACAAATTAAATTAGTGGAAAGATTTTTATTTTAAATGTAAAAAATGATTGTTAACGTATGTATTTATACACAAAGAAAATCTTTTAAAAAAGTCCTAAATTTGAAATGAGATTAATGGTTTCGTCTCCATAATTTCGAGACTGAATATATAGAGTAAAGATGTGCTAAATAAAAAATGTCACTCTCGAGAGTACTTAATTAAGCGCGATACACGTAAAGAGGTATGAAGATCATGAGGTTGCGGGAATCGCTTCACGTCAAAATACGAATAAAAACTGCGTTTTCAATTGCGATACAATTAATTACATTGCTTCTAATGAGATCGCGAGTAAATTGATTTCTTCCAGGCCACGGAGCGGAGAAGGACAGTTCCAAGGTGAAAATGACTGAATCAACATGAATTTTGCGACGACGAATTATGTGAAAAGAATGAAGAGAAATTGAATGCAGCGTCCTTTTTTTATGTATTTTTAAGCTTCAATTATACCTTTAAATATGCATCTTCTTTTGCAACTTTTGTCTTCTGCCTTCAATGTGGCGCTTTCTGTTATATTTTGCACCCGTACATGCATACGTACGCGCACAGTCGCAGGATTGCATCTGCACACACGTACACATTGACGCGTGTGTATACTCTTTCGATAAGTGGCCACTCGACACCGTACGAGCGAGACGAACACGTACCTTTCTATTCGTGGCACAATTTTTGGGGATCGATATATCGAGCGATGTACCGGTGACTTCAAATTGCGTGGTAGTTAGCATCTCTCTGTCAGGGACTTTCGACAAGAGAGTCCAATGAGAAGAAACGGAGGGAGACGTGAGCGGTGCATTGTCTTCCTCCAAATATCACAGCTAATTTTAACTTCTTTTTAAAATTCATTAACATCATTCAGTAATAATCATCTTCTGACAGTTTATTACTGAATGACGTTAATAAATTTTTTTTTAATGTAAAAAAATTAGCAGTAATATTTGCATAATGTTGCCCATATTGTGCAAATATTACTGCTAATTTTTTAACATCTTTAAATTGTCTTATTGCTAGAAGTATGTTTTAATATCATAGATTCTCTTTGACCAATTTGAAGATTTTTTCTTGACAAAAATAGGGGGGGTTTTGTTTACTTTTTCAATATATTTTATTTTAATTTGAGAATTTTTTGTTGCAACCAGCGAACCTTTTCCGGGATATCCCCTAAAAGGGATTAAATCGTGAAATAGGTATCAGCGACGTGATCAGAAAAAATAAGAAAATACAATAAATTAAGGAAAAAAAATCTGGAAATCTCAGGAATTTAATCCCGGATAAGAGCAGTGAAAAACAGACTTGCGAACGTGTTTCGCGATTCGCGATTGAGCGAAACGCCAAGAGAATTTACGAATACAAATGCGCCCCGATGACGACGTTGATATGCCGCATTGAGGTAAATCCAAGCGACGTAAACCAATGACACGGGTATCCCACAGGGGATTTACCACATCTCCCCCTTTCTTCCTCTCGCCGATCCAGCGCGCGATACTCCAGATTCTATCCGCCGTACGTCATGAGCGAGAGTTACCCCTTCTTTTACGCCAGTACTTCTTCCCTCTGTGCCTCTGTTAAGTGGAGGAGAAGGTGGGATTGGTGGCATGAAGGTATTGCCACTGTTATACATCACCTTTACAGCCACCACCACCACCACCACCACTTCCACCACCTGCACCACCTCCACGTCGTCGTGGAGCTCGTCTATACGCAACGATGAGGATTCTGCAGATTTGACAAAGTCGTTTCAAGAACTCAGTCGTCGACTGCCCGTCCTCGTAAATTCGGGACACCGATTAGGGAGCTTCAGCTCGCTCAACCGCGCCGGGACCCCGCTTCCGGATTATTTCGAGACTCTTACTTTTCTTTTTCATCTTCTTCTTCCCTTTTTTCTTTCTCACCTCGTCTCAAGTGTGAACTATTGTTTTTTTATTTTCCTTTTTGTGTGTCGTTTCGATCTTCGCGAAAATGCGTTAACGCGAAAGTATGTCCATGGAGGAGACATACGGAGGCGGCATGTCTTCCGCGACGCTCTCGTCCGTCTTGCTCCTTCTACTTTTCGGTCGTGCCGCGAATGCTCAGTAAGTAGGCTTATCATAGCGTTGCAAAAACCAAATTTTAAGACTAATATATCAAAATCAGAAATTCTTTGATAAAAAACATACATTTCTAGCAGTTAATTCAAAGGCTAAGTGAAATTCTTCTTCTCTCTCTCTCTCTCTCTCTCTCTCTCTCTCTGCTTTCTCTCATATAACAAGATTAAAAAGTCTTATTAGTATATTAATTGACAAAAATTTATTTAATATTAATAAATGAAACGCATGTACCACATTTATCTTATTTAAATAATTAACTGGTCGATTTGCAGCATAATAAAAAATAATGTACACATCCAATTATATGTTTCAAAGAAAGTGTCACCGCGGTGTTCGCTTTGCAGGAGAAGTTTAGAATTTTTCGATCTCCTGCCCGAAGATCCTAAATTGTATGACAAAATGCGACCTCCTAAGAAAGATGGCCAGGCAACCGTCGTGTATTTTCACGTTACTGTGATGGGACTCGATTCCATCGATGAAAATTCAATGGTAAACGCATAATTTTAAATGCGAGACAATATATATAATTACAAAGCTTATTTTTACGTGTCCAACTACTTGTTAATGAGAATTTCAAAACGCAGATCCATATTATTCACTATTAATTATTGTTTACGGAGTAAATAATTATCTCGACGATATAATATTTTTACAGACGTATGCCGCCGATATTTTCTTTGCCCAAACGTGGAAAGACAATAGACTTCGATTGCCAGAAAATATGACGTCCGAGTATAGGTACATAAATCCATTGATAGCCTTTCAATAATTTCGATATTTATGTATTTTTTTATTCAGATTATTTTTTTGTTGCATTTATCAATACATTTTATTTTCATATTTCCCCAAAAATTTCTAACTAATTCTGTTATCTCTCCCACTTATATTAAATGTGACGAAATTTAAGATTATTAGAAGTCGATTGGCTGAAAAACATGTGGCGGCCGGATTCCTTTTTTAAGAACGCAAAGTCGGTGACTTTTCAAACAATGACAATACCGAATCACTATCTGTGGCTGTATAAGGACAAAACCATTCTCTACATGGTGAAGTGAGTTCATGAAAAATTACCTTTTCATCACAGATATGCGTTTTTCAGGAATGAATTAAAATATTAAATATATGAATATCGGCTATTTCAGATTGACTCTGAAACTTTCTTGCGCCATGAATTTTCTGATCTATCCTCACGATACGCAAGAGTGTAAACTGCAAATGGAAAGCCGTAAGTCATCATATTATCTGTAAAAGAATTTATCTCACAATCAGTGTTATGCACACTTTAGCAAATTATGCTACACGTATAATTATGTTTTATAATACAACTATGCCATTTTTACCTATGTCTCTCAATTATGTTTAATAATTGACTTTTATAAAAAAAATTGGGAAAATTTATTTATAGTTGCAACTATCCGCAATTATCCGCACTTTATTTCTATAATTTATTAGAACGCAACAGTAGAGAACGTACAATTACATCATTTTTCAACATAGTCTTCTTGCTTTTCAATGCACTTGTTCCAGCGTTCCACAAGCTTGCATATACCCCCGGAAAAAAATGTTTTTGGTTTATCCCTTAGCTGCCCTTAGCCATGTATGTACCGCTTCTTGCACATGTTGGTCTGTGGTAAATCGACGACCTCTTAAGGTATCTTTAAATGGACCAAACAGATGATAATTCGAGGGAGCGAGATCTGGACTATGTATGCAGGGTGCTCCAATACATCGAAACGCAGTTTCTGTAGCGATTGAACAGTGGACAGCAGTATGTGACAGCGTGTATTGTCATTCAACAACAAAACATCTTTCGACAATAGGCCTCGGAGTTACCATCGCGATTACCATCTATGTCCATTTAAAGATTCCTTAAAAGGTCATTGACTTGTCATAGATCAATATGTGCAAGAAGTGCATACATGGTTGAGGGACAAACAAAAACATTTTTTTCCGAGGGTATATGCAAGCTTGTGGAACTAGAAAGTGCATTGAAAGGCAAGGCTACTATGGTGAAAAATGATGTAACTGATACGTTCTCTACTGTTCTAATAAATTATAGAAATAAAGTGCGGACAATTATTGACACACCTCGTATTACATAAATTACATCTTTAACTAATTACTTATTTATTAAATGAGTAATTAATAAATTATAATATGGCGTCAATCAATACCACGCGCGTATATCGTGTCACACGTGAAAGACGAAACAACTTAATCGACAGTGTCGCACACGACGGACGAAATGATCTTCCAGTGGGATCCCGACGTTCCCCTTGTTGTGGACGAGAATATCGAGCTGCCCCAACTGCAACTTGTTAAAAATTATACGGCCGACTGCACACAGGTCTATTCCACTGGTAAGAAAATCGCGTAAATAACTTTCTTTTATCTTAAACAATAACGCTGCGCGTTGTGCTCGGCGTAATCGCATATTAAAGCACGAAATACAGATAATCTTTTTGCAATCAACCCTTTTAATCAATATTTTCTGCCGTTTCCACGCGTATTTTGCGCGGCGTTATTCCCATGAGAAATTCTTCGACCGACCGCCCACGCGTTGATATCACTTGAGTTTAATCTAGAATTCTAGACTAAATGTCGGGCATGGGTATTTCATTGAAGATTACGTCGTAACTTTCAGGTAACTTTACTTGCCTCGAAGTCGTGTTCGTGCTGAAGCGACGTCTCGGCTATTACCTGTTTCACACTTACGTGCCGACGTGCTTGATCGTCATCATGTCGGTGAGTAAAGCGTCGCAGGAGCTTCTCGCGTCGTAAAACGTCGAGAGATACTCTCGTTGATACTCTATCCCGTATTCTCCGCCAAAAATGTCGCAGTGGGTGTCGTTCTGGATAAAACCCGAGGCCGCGCCCGCCCGAGTCACCCTAGGAGTCACCTCGTTGCTCACCCTCTCCACGCAGCACGCCAAGAGTCAGGCCTCCCTACCGCCCGTTTCATACCTGAAGGCCGTCGACGCCTTCATGTCGGTCTGCACGGTGTTCGTGTTCATGGCGCTGATGGAGTATTGTCTTGTGAACATCGTTCTCGGCGACTCGGATGCGCCCGCAGCGAAACCCGCACCTCCGCCACCGCCGCCGTCCTCGAGCACCGCGGACTCGGCTAAGCTCGACAAGATCTTCGATATTGCTGCCAAGGTAACGCGTGAATGGCGACTGGATGATCGGAGAGCCCTGAGAATCGATTTTAACATAAGATAATCATGATACTTGTATATGATAATTCATTATACTTTATTATCGTCGGCATAAATCAATTGGCTGATATAGACACATTCGATAAAAATCCATAGAAGCGTTATCCTATAATGTTAAATTCTTCTTAAAATGTCTGAAAACTATTATTTTGTGAATCTATATGATAAAGAGAGTTTTATCATGATTGTTAAACTTGATTCCAGGCTCTTCTGCCTCGGACCACTTCCGTGTCTCGAATAGAGAAACAAAACAAGCACATAAATCAAGCATTGCTGTTAAAAAAAATTTATTCGAAGCAGATTTAAATGGATAAATTGCTGAAACGTCTAATGTTCATGTCGAGTTGTTTCAAGAAGATTTTAAAATATCGGTAGTTACATTTTGCGACACTACCGTTGTTTGTCCACCTTAAATCATGGACCACTCTCTTCGAGGCACGGGAGACAGTCTGCATGATGACGGTTCAAGTTGTGATCGTTGTCACGCAGGAAAACGCAATGTTGTTATCCTGCCGATCGCAGAAATCGCCGACTGCACCGCCGCCCGGACCCACCCCGGCCCAAAGGGCGCGAATGCGGGCGCTGAACATCGACCGCTTCTCGCGCTTCTTCTTCCCTTTCCTGTTCACCGTGCTGAACGTCACCTATTGGATAATGTTCGCCGAGTATATTTAGACCAGTGACATCGGGAACACTGACCGCGGGATACTTCAAGATACATCGCACGATACTTCAAGAGGAGCAAGGGAACGAGGTCTCTGCGAGCTCTCTGCGAGAATACTCCGGAAACACGTTGGGAGAGACGAAGAGCATGTAGGATACTTCGGAAAAAGATTGCCACTGCGATAAATTTATATCGTAGTTACGTTGATCCGCGAACGAAGGCGGAGGGTTTCGAGACTAGCGAAATTCTGATGGGAGTCTGGAGATCGAAGATACAATTGGAGTAACAATAAAATTTAGCAATGGATAACGATGACAAACGCAGAAATGCCTAATCTTTTTAGAATGTTACTCTTCCGGCACTTCAATCCTTTTACTCTTTCTTAAGGTAGAGAACTTTATTATAACATTGCCTGTTATCATGGCACACTCGCAAGATGTTTTCTCTGACTGCTCACTTTTTTCGTCCGCTCGGCAAAAATTCGATATGCAACAAACACTGAAATAATAATAATGCATAAGCCATGGCATGTATAACGTATTTTTACCGCTACGCGTTCAAAAGCACAAATTTACTTTCTTCTCTCTGCCAATTAGACATTTTGATTAACTAATTAATCGCGTAAATCGTCGTTAATTTTGCTTTCCGGAAAGGATGTCCTTGTTTATAAATAAACTTGTAAAACTTTCCCGAGAATAAATAAGAGATTTTGCCTAAACTAAATATTAGAACAGAATGATGTACATTGTACAGTAAGGTTGCATATTAATTCGAATGAATTTAGAAGGTGGCAATATATGTTTATTCAGCTTCATATATCGCTTCGTTCATTATCGTAAAACTCATAATTCAAAGGCCGAATAGAAAGTTTATAGATATTATCGGTCATTCGCGATAATCTAATGTGTCTCTTATACGAAATAATATTATGTCGATCCATGATTTATAAGTATTATTAAATCGCAACCAACTTAATTTTACGTCTTCGAAAGTTGTAACAATGAATGTTTCTTGACATAAGTCTCTATTGTACGACTGTATCATTAAAAATGTGTCTAATAAAGAGCTATTACGTTCTCTCGCTCATGATCATTGTCAGAACGATTTTAACCAAACTGATTAACTGATTAATCGAATAACATATCAAGCAGTATCTGTATTATTTTGTTAATAATACCTACATAAGATTATTAATTTTTTTTAACATTAAAAAAAAAATTAAATTAGGAACAATAAATTATATGTTACAAGCTTTGCTTTAAAAGATTGTTCGGTTGAATTAATCGCTAATTAAGTTTAAAAAATCAAACTTTAGTCGTAGTCGAAGTCGCCTTCAAGATTTTCAGATATAGATATCTTTTTTATCTTTCTAAACCTGATAGAGTCAACAGTTTTTAACAAAAAATGGAAACAATAACATTTTATTGTATTAGGATAGAATTATATCATAGATATTAAATAAATTATTAATATATATATAAAATTTAAATTATATTAATATTTATGAAAATCACGTATGTATTTTATAATAAAAAATTGAAACTGTATTAAAAAGAAAAGTGTCAAATTAAACAGTAAAATTAGAAAATAAAATGTAAAAAATTGAATTTTTCAAAATTATATTATTTTCAACTTTTGCGTATAATTTGTTACCATTGTCTGTCCCATCATTAAAAAAATGATTGAAGAGAAAATTATTATAGCCATATGTGCCCTCTATTGGTGCTAAACAAGACTATGAAATACAGTCATCGTTAGTAAGAAGGGAATCTGTTAGCACTTACATTTTTATTCTCTGCTTGCTCTGCCTACTTTCCACCCCACCAAGTAGAACTACAGGATCGTAGCACCCACGCACTGACAAACAGATGAAGGTTAGCGCCCCAGTGATATGAAGTGTCATAAAATATCATTATGTCCTCGTTTTACTGCTTGGTATCAATATATTGATATACAGGGTGTACCTAAACTGGCGATAAATATTTTAATGACAAATACTTTGTAACATTTTAAGACAAAAATTCTAATACGAAAATGCCGAGGCTATAATAGTTTTCAAATGAGAGAAGTTTAAAGATAACGAATGAGAAGGTTAGATTTTCGCGCGCTCAGGGATGGTAACATGGCCAATGATAAAGGTGCTTTGATGAATCAAATGCCTTTGAGTAATGTGAAATTATTGTAAAGAAATTCAAATGTTTTATTAAGAAACTATTTTTGTTTGTCCGTAATAAATTATTTATTCAATAATTCAATATATCCATGATATGTGTTATTATGTCATATTTATTTGGTTAATTCATATGATGGTAATAAATCTCCGCGATGAAAATTGATCAAATCGATGAAATCATTTTTGTTCCAACTTTTGATTAAATTTGTCGATAAAATTATTAATACCGATTATTTATTCAATTCTGATACAAGTCTAGACACTCTTCAGACTCTTTCTTAAAAATCATAATAAAATCTTAGGTGTTTAGAAAAGAAAGAAGTTAACATAATGAAATAAAATGGAAAGAATTAACGTAAAATAAATCAAAACAAGCGTACTTCATCAAAACCCACAAAATAATTTTTAAATAATTTTTTCAAAATATCTTTTTACGACGTAAATTACTATAAGCTTCCTTTTTAATGTTAAAATTGATTTATTTACATCAATGGAGTGAGTAAGTGATTTATTATTAATAGACAATAGAAAGAAAAATTTTAAATTAAATTAAAATTACAAAATGTGTGAATTAATAAAAACTAAAATACCAAACGTATGAACTAATAAAATTAAAAATACAAAACGTGTGAATTAATAAAATTAACTAATATGTACATGAAGTCCATTTTGCGGTCCAAACGCTCACCGCTCAAATCCAACAAAATATCTGTGAAAAACGTTAGCATTAGTCCTGAACTGTTCATAATTTTCTCGCTCAAAACCAGTAGCAAATTAATAGTATAAAGATGATACCTCTATTTATAAAAGGTGTTCGAAGTGTCCACCTTCACATTCGATGCACAATCGTGCACGTCGTAACACACTCGTTGTTGCATTCAAAATCATTTGTGGCGTAATGGTTGCAAATGCTTCGATGATTTTGTCTTGCAGTTCCACTCGATTTTCGATTTCTTCTTTGTAAATGTATTCCTTAACATGGCCCCACAAAAAGAAATCTAACGGCGTTAGATCAGGCGATCGAGCCGGCCAATTTATAGGACCATTGCGTCCAATCCACCTTTCGGGGAACTTGTCATTTAATGTTCGCCGCACAACTACAGCATTATGAGGTGGGGCTCCATCTTGTTGAAATACCATTTGTTGTCGTATATTTAACGGTACATTTTCGAGAAATTGTGGTAAATGATTATTTAAAAAGTCGTTATATGTGACACTATTAAGTACCCGCGGCATTTCGAAAGGTCCAATCTACAAATTAATATTACAATTATTACTTCTACGGGCAATAATATCAAATAATACAATACGTATGTATAATCATTTAACTTACTACTGAATCATGAAGTAAACCTGCCCATAAATTTATACTGAATCGGTGTTGGTAACTTCTAATGGTATATCCGTTAGGGTTTATATTGCTCCAAATATGTGCGTTATGCATATTGAACGAACCCTCGCGAGTAAAATGAGATTCGTCTGTAAATAATATTGTTTGCAAATATCCAGGTTGTTCCTCTTCTTGTGTCAATAACCATGTACAAAAATTAATTCTACGTGCGTAATCCTCAGGCAATAAATTTTGAACTCTTATAAAGTGATAAGCATGTAATCTGTTTTCTTTTAGAATGCGTTGTACTGTTGTCTTGGATAACTCTAATCTTCGACTTATGGTGCGTATACTTGTACGAGGATCTTCATCTATCGCCGCTAAAACGGCATCTTCGATTTCATTAGTACGAACGTATTGGTCGCGACCGCCGATACCTTTTCTTACAGGCATCACGTTTCCTGTATTTCGCACTCGATTTATTAAACGTAGAAATACATTGTGATTGGGAGGTCTACGCTCAGGAAAACGTATAGCATATTCTTGTGCGGCAAGAAACGAGTTCTGATTACATTCACCATAAATGATAAGCATGTCACAATACTCGTTTGGTGTATAATCCATTTTATTTTTTAACTCGGCCACTAATTTTTAGGTTGTGTAACAATTGATTGTTTTATGTTTTTTGTCGTGTTAAATAAATAAAATGGATTATACACCAAGAATATGCAAAAATATAAAAAAATATGCAAGAATATCTTAGACGTCTTCTTGAGCGTAGACCTCCCAATCACAATGTATTTCTACGTATAATAAATCGAATGCGAAATACAGGAAACGTGATGCCGATAAGAAAAGATATCGGCAATCGCGAACGATACACATTCGTACTAATAAACTCGAAGATGCCGTTTTAGCGGCGATAGATGAAGATTCTTGTACAAGTATACGCACCATAAGTCAAAGATTAGATATATCCAAGACAACAGTACAACGCATCCTAAGGGAAAACAGATTACATGTCTATCATTTTATAAGAGATTAAAATTTATTGCCTGAGGATTACGCACGTAGAATTAATTTTTGTACATGGTTATTGACACAAAAAAAAGAACAATCTGGGTATTCGTAAACAATATTATTTACAGACGAATCTCATTTTACTCGCAAGGATTCGTTCAATATACATAACGCACATATTTGGAGCAATATAAACCCTAACGGATAAACCATTAGAAGTTACCAACACCGAGTTAGTAGAAAATGGGCAGGTTTACTTCAATCATGATTCAGTAGTAAGTTAAATGATTATACATATCTACGTATTGTATCATTTTGATATTATTGCCAATAGAAGTAATAATTGCAACATTAATTTGTAGATTGGACCTTTCTCGAAATGCCGCGTGTACTTAATAGTGTCACATATAACAATTTTTTGTATAATTATTTACCACAATTGCTCGAAAATGTACCGTTAAATATACGACGACGAATGGTATTTCAACAAGATAAAGCCCCATCTCATAATGCTGTACTTGTGCGGCGAACATTAAATGACAAGTTCCCCGGAAGGTGGATTGGACGCAATGGTCCTATAAATTGGCCGGTTTGATCGCCTGATCTAACGCCGTTAGATTTCTTTTTGTGGGGCCATGTTAAGGAATACATTTATAAAGAAGAAATCAAAAATAGAGTGGAACTGCAAGACAAAATCATCGAAGCATTTGCAACCATTACGCCACAAATGATTTTGAATGCAACAACAAGTCTGTTACGACGTGCACGATTGTGCATCGAATGTGAAGGTGGACACTTCGAACACCTTTTATAAATAGAGGTATCATCTTTATACTATTAATTTGCTACTGGTTTGAGCGAGAAAATTATGAACAGTTCAGGACTAATGCTAACGTTTTTCACAGATATTTTGTTGGATTTGAGCGGTGAGCGTTTGGACCGCAAAATGGACTTCATGTACATATTAGTTAATTTTATTAATTCACACGTTTTGTATTTTTAATTTTATTAGTTCATACGTTTGGTATTTTAGTTTTTATTAATTCACACATTTTGTAATTTTAATTTAATTTAAAATTTTTCTTTCTATTGTCTATTTAATAATAAATCACTTACTCACTCCATTGATGTAAATAAATCAATTTTAACATTAAAAAGGAAGCTTATAGTAATTTACGCCGTAAAAAGATATTTTGAAAAAATTATTTAAAAATTATTTTGTGGGTTTTGATGAAGTACGCTTGTTTTGATTTATTTTACGTTAATTCTTTCCATTTTATTTCATTATGTTAACTTCTTTCTTTTCTAAACACCTAAGATTTTATTACGATTTTTAAGAAAGAGTCTGGAGAGTGTCTAGACTTGTATCAGAATTGAATAAATAATCGGTATTAATAATTTTATCGACAAATTTAATCAAAAGTTGGAACAAAAATGATTTCATCGATTTGATCAATTTTCATCGCGGAGATTTATTACCATCATATGAATTAACCAAATAAATATGACATAATAACACATATCATGGATATATTGAATTATTGAATAAATAATTTATTACGGACAAACAAAAATAGTTTCTTAATAAAACATTTGAATTTCTTTACAATAATTTCACATTACTCAAAGGCATTTGATTCATCAAAGCACCTTTATCATTGGCCATGTTACCATCCCTGAGCGCGCGAAAATCTAACCTTCTCATTCGTTATCTTTAAACTTCTCTCATTTGAAAACTATTATAGCCTCGGCATTTTCGTATTAGAATTTTTGTCTTAAAATGTTACAAAGTATTTGTCATTAAAATATTTATCGCCAGTTTAGGTACACCCTGTATAATTGCAATAAAGACCATTGCGATAAATATAAATAATATGGAGCGATAAAACTGTACAATAATACTTATTTGTTATGTAAGAATTATTTATCCTAGTTTACATTAAGAATCATAAATTTATAGTATATGATGGTATTAATAAAATAAAAAGTTGCTGTAAATTTCTATAGATTATACAAAATAAACACTACAGTAATTCTGCAGTCACAAAACCAAATTCGAAAAAGTAAATCCGCATAAACAGCCTTTTAGCATAAAGCACGTTTATATAATATAAGTGATTTAATCGTTCTATCACGTCATTGTAATCCTTCTATCACGAATTAGTACAGCTGTCTTAACGGATGAAATTTTCAGCAAAATAAATCGTGGAATATAATTTTACATGCTTCCATTATTGAACAATTCGTATAAGCGGTTTTTTGTTATTAACACACACACACACACTTGTGCGTTTTTGCTGCGACTCTACGTCGCGCTATGCTACACGGAAAAAAAATTATGTTGTACGAACAGCATCAGTGTAATTGAAATAAAATCTATTGATGCAACATCAACTTTAATGAACAAAAACATCAGATAGTTGTTTTAATAATCTAAATATTTGGATCCAATAATATCCAATTGAATTAACTGTTTATGTTTGTGGCAGCCCGTGACGTCGACGTTTAATTGAAGCAACTTTATTTTTTTTTCTGATGTGTATTAAGTAATTGCGATGTGAATAATTATGAGAAATTAATTCTACCGGACGAAAAGCGAAATTGTCCGTTGTCGCGGACACAGTCCGATACAACGAATCAGTACATTCGCGCGGGGGGGAAGCGGAAAGTGGGATCATCGCGGAGAGGAAGGAAGCGTAGCGTGGGCCGCCTTCTTATCTGTACAACGTAGCCCGGCTACGATAGCAGGATGCCATTGCCTTCTCTTCCTCGTCTCGCCTTTCCAGGACTGAGGACGGTGCGCTTTCCGTCCTCTTCCGTCACGCGCGAAGATACACGTCATCGAAGATTGGTGGGAATCGGGAGCACTGCGTGCAGCAGGCCGAAGTATTGTATTGCTGAAGTATAATTATATATATGCTCGGATGAAATAATTAATTTGCTATCTGCGCTTCCCGGAAATAACGACGAATGCATGGACATTTAAATTCCGTCTTCATCTCTCCCGAATCTACGCGAGTGCTCTTTCAAATGTAATTTATTGCAAAATATATCTTTAATATAAGTGTGTGTAACAATTTATTTGTTTCTTCTTTTATATATTTCTTTTACTTAGAAAGACAGTTCTTGAAGAGATTGAGAATAGGCACTCTTAGGGCCGGTTGTTCCAACCTGTTGTTAAACTAACTAATAGTTAAATCTATCTATGTCTATCTCTTTGTCTAATTCGAAGGAAAGACAAAGACATATATATGATTTAACTATATTAGTTAGTTTACCAACGGGTTGGAACGACCGGCCCTTACTTCGTGAAATTTAAGAAGTACTTATTTTATTTGGAGTATATAATATTTCTTTGTCGGAGTCTACAAAATCAATGACAGCAGCTAATTTTTTTCTTTTTATATTATCCGAGAGATAAAACTAAATTAAATAAATAACTTTAATATAACATAGACTGATTTATTTGAAAGGATGGCTGTATCAGATGTTTATATCTACAGCGATTCGTATGTCCCTTGAGAACAGATTTTAAAAGACGACAGGAACAGCGAGTATGCCGCACATGTGTGCCGCGGTAACATAAGCATTGTGTAACGGGTGTGCGAAAGTATCGTATATCGACCCAAGAGGGTCCAGACAAATTGGAACGCCGACTATTTGGAATTCTCACATCTTTTACGATAAAGTCTCTCGGCGACGTTACGTTAAAAAGAAACGATATCAGGCGACAGAACATTGACCCGTGATAGAGGAAGACCTATATGATTTACGCTGTACGATTTATAGAACGAATGTTTCTCTTCTTCGCTGCTCTAGCTCTTTAGGACGTAACCATCACAGAAATCTATTAATATCTGTTTGTATATAAATGATACGTATTCGGTACATCGACATTCAACAATTGTCCAAGGACTTCCCCAAACACGCATGGATCACCCGGTGTGCGAAGAAACAAAGCCATCCCAGACAGCACGCGTGTCTAAAAGACGTCGTAGAAACGTCTTTGAGACGTCTCATAGACATATATCTAATCTAAAAGATGTCTTTATGACATCTTCTAGACATGCGCGCTGTCTGGAATGTCTACGCTCGCTGAAGTTCGATGACCAAAAACTTTGACATTCTTTAAAAATCACACTCTTCACGTAACCAGGGTACAAATAAGAAAAAAAAACAAAAAACCTATGTTTACGTTGGAATTTGAGTGACCTGCGCCTGAACGAAACATTAACGCTTTCCCGGAGGATCGCGCTCCTCTCGCAGAGCCTCTCGCTCTTCTCTCCGGGTCTTGCCTGCGGCCCTTACCACCCGCCGTTCGGTCCCGCTCGTCGCTTCGCAAGCCCAAGCCTCGTCTCGTTTTCCCTCTCCGTTCCGTTGCCACCCGTGACGATTCTATGTACGGCACTGACGGGCACGAGACACGGAGACTCGGGAGTTGGAGCGGAGTCGCGACCCGACCCGACAAGCCGAGGGACTCACTTGCGAGAGACGGGCGTCACGAGGCGCGTCCGCGAGGCCGCGTTTTTTCATTATCAGCCCGCCCGCCTCGCGTTTTTGCGAGGGTGCACCCGCACCTGTCGGACGGAGGAGATCCGCCGACGGTCGTTATCGCACGTGGATAACGAGACTACGGGACTCGCGGCGGCCACGAGGAAGGAGAGGCCGAGGAATTCGGCAGAAGGGGAAACTCCGATCTCCGGTGCTCCAAGCGAGATCTCTCGACGTTTCGTACCGACTCCGGAGGAGAGCGACGGCCGCCGTCTCTCGTGGGAAAGAAGAAATACCACGTCGGGCCTGCACGCCGCGGGGAACGCTATTTTAGCGTGTACGTTAACGCAGGTGAGCCCTATTAGACGTAGGACGTTATTGGCAGCGTTTCTTCGCAACGGATATTGTCCCACAGGTGCGCGAAAGCGTGTTTCGCGTCGTTCATTGAGCGTTGCCTAATCGAAACATACTCTTGCTGCTTTGAAATTCAATAATTAATTTACGATTCAGAATTTGACGTGAAAAATTATTTCAAAACTATGCGCTAATATCAAAACATTTTACGTACATGTATTTTTCTTTTATGTTTTTGCTCATAAAATTAAGTATCGTTAAATGCTCCGATTGCCTGCTTTATCTGGTGCCATTTAAAAACTGATGGCTCTCTAAGACAATGTTTATTTTATATAAACAAACAAGTAAAGGGCACTGAGAGTCGACGCGGTTTATTTTATATTACCTATATAAAACAACGTTGATTTAAATTGTAATTTTTTTATCGCGTAATTTAAGCACAATTATTTTTTAACTTGTGTGATTAAAATAAATTGCGTAGCCCATTGTAAATTTTCCGCAATATATAATACAGGACGGTTTGCAATATTTTGGGAATATTTTATTTTCGTAGAAACTCTCGAACCATCGTCGATGGCTTAGCATCATTGCGAAAAATTCACGAAGACAGAGGCAGAAAAAAGAGACGGAAAAATGCTTCACGCTCATTACGGGCATGTAGCTCTCGCAGCTTTAATTATTATACTTATTACCTTAGCAGGTACGTAATAGTTGATATACATATAATAATTTATACTAACATTAATTTTTCACAAAATAATTAAACATTAAAAGTACACAGAGAAAAAATTTTTTTGAAAAACGCACAATGTATTTCATTCAACTAAAATATTTAGTTCAATACGTTCAACTAAACATTACTACGATGAACGAAATATTGTTTCTAAACACCATAATTTGTTACTATTGCGAACAAAACACTTTAAATCAATAAAACATTATTTGGACCAATCAATTTTAATCAACTATACAAATTTTGCGCGTACAACAAATTTTTTTTCTCAGTGTATGGATACTAACTCGAGATATCTAATCTCAAAATCAGAGATTCTCAGAATACTTTTAAATTAAACTAGAATTAAAGTATTTCGATGTCAGTTAAATGCCGCTCGCATTTTCGCTGCGTTTTAACGCTATTTTCGCGTTTTATATGGTACACGTGCAAAAGAACCAAATTCGTAGCGAAATTCTTTTTCTCGGAAACATCGTTTGTCCCATTCATGTAACGGAGGAGACTCTTTATCCATTACGATTAGATAGCGAGATGACCTCGCGACCTGCCTTCCTTCTGAAATCGGCGAGCTGTGTATTTCGGCTTCTAAAACCCAGCCACCCGCCGCCCTATATACGAGTAGAGATCTTCGCGCGCGTATTTATCGATTCCGAGAAGATTATTCAACAAATGGCGCGATCGTGAATTGAATTGCATGTAATTGTTTATGTACGTAACAGTATATCATTGCGGCGAAGATACACAGATCGACAGCACGAGCCATTTCTTTTAATCTATCTGATATACCTTTATATCCAAAGCTGATTTGCGCGGTCGATCTCTGAGAGTTGATTTGTAACTTGAAGAGATTTAAAAGATATTTAACGTACAAACTTGAGATCTCGTAGCAGTAGTTTGACTTCCTCCACATTTTCGCTAAGAGTTGATCGAAAGATCTATAATCTAGATTTGAGACACCCCGTATTTCGAAGCTTAAAGGTACTTTCCAGAGCTGTTCTTCTCTCGTAAACATCCGGCTGTCTCTCTTGCGATAGCCTCTACTCTGGTAGTAGAACATCTCTTGATAACCGGCACGTTCTAGCGTTCATTGAAGCAATTCTGAGAAAATTGTGTCTCGCATTAATATTAATATTAATATTAATATTAATATTCGACGCGCTCGTTATCTCCACGCGCTTTAAAAGAACTCGGCGAACACAGCCAATCGCTGCGCCTTGCATAATTTATTTTGCGTGGAAAATCACTTTCTATTTTGTGTCATTTATTCCCTCGAGAGAGAAGCGAAAACACGTGTTTTCTATTTAACTATTAACTCGTTGCCGCACATTATATAAATACTTTAACTCTTTGTAGGACCTGCGAGTTCTGAATATGGACGAGACAAACTACCACCCAGAGGTAAGATTGAAAGATCTTCTTAGAATTAATTTTTTTATTCACTCCTTTCTTCACGAAAGAATCACGAAACGGTCATTATAAGCACATAAGTATTATCAATGGCCTTATCGGAGAGTGTCGAGCGGCGAATAACGCGATAAAACTTTTGCGACAACTAGGACGCGCACTATATAATTATACACAGAATACAAAGCCATCAAAAACGGGGGTTTTATAGGATCGGTGCAGAGAGGGGATATGTCACCCGTGGATGTGGTGACAGAGAGTCATAATCGGCTAAGGCCGACCATTCCCAAGTCAAGAGGTAGACAAAAGAATTAATTCGGGGAGTTGGCAAACACCTTATATCTTGACATAAAAGGATCCCTAACGAATTGACATTTAAGGGAGAATCATTGTTCTAACATAGATTAATGTTTTATACATTACTGGCTAACGGCGAGAGAGTTTATTTGCTGTAGTTAATTTGTTCTTGTCGGTTTTAGTCTCCATATGTAAATATATTTACCAGATGTATGTTTGTGACATACTTTGGTTCCTCCTATAATGTGGTAAAGGTTTCTGTGCTAATCGACGGAAATTAATTGGGGTAACCGGGAGATTGTATCCTCCTCCACCATACTTAACATATATCGGCATGATATTGATATGCAATGGTGTTCTAATTAGGGAGAGAAGAGAATAACCATGGCATACGGCTAACAGAATCTGCGTTATATCTCGAGTTGTGAAGGGTTAATGAGAAATTTTTTCACCCCACGCAGGACCGCACGCGAAAAGACCGCATCCCTGCGAGCAGAGCTCGTGTTATCCCGCAACCGGGAACCTGCTGATCGGCCGTAAGGACAGACTGAGCGCTTCGTCGACGTGCGGTCTCACAGGCCCCGAAAGATTCTGCATCGTTTCTCACCTTAAGGACAGAAAGAAGTGCTTCTTCTGCGATGCGTCGATACCCAAACAGCAGCATAACATCGAGAACATCGTCAGCGGGTAAGACCACTTTACTTTATCGCGAAATAAATCCAATGCCTTTTAAAATAAATACGAATGTGTGATTATTGAAAATAAATAACAGCAACAAAAAATATATATATATACTAATTAATATAATTCAAACAGTATAAGTTATAGATCATGGTGGCAGGCCGAGAACGGCATAGAGAATGTCACGATACGCTTCGATCTTGAGGCAGAGTTTCACTTCACGCACATCATCATTCGCTTCCAAACCTTCCGACCGGCTGCCATGCTGATCGAACGGTCGTACGATTTCGGAAAAACCTGGCAGGTATACCGGTACTTCGCTCACAACTGCGAGCACTACTTTCCCGAAATCCCGACCCACCAACCGCAGAGATTAACGGACGTCATCTGCGAGACGAGATACTCGGCTGTGGCACCGTCCACTGGCGGTGACGTAATTTTCAGGTAGGATATACACAATTTTATCATATTATTTATCATTTGTTATCTTATTCGTTATTCAACACCATTTATTTATATTTAAAATTCTATTATTCTAATGTGTAAATACTTTGCTTTTTTACGTGAAGAAACTGCGCTGAGATTATGCAACTCGGATTATTGTAATCGTTAATTATTAATCACGTTAATCAAAAATGTCATCTTCGTACTGATATATTCTAGGGTGTTGCCGCGAAATTTGGAAATCGACAATCCCTATTCAAAGGAAGTGCAGAATCTGCTAAAGATCACCAATCTCAGGATCAACATGACGAGACTCCACACTCTGGGCGACGATCTGCTCGACGATCGGCCCGAGATTCGCGAGAAATATTATTACGCCATCCAGGATATGGTGATTCGCGGTTCGTGCTCCTGCTACGGGCACGCCTCCAGGTGTTTACCGTTACCGGGAGTCTCTGATGAGGAGAACATGGTCCACGGCAGATGCGAATGCACGCACAACACTAAGGGCCTCAACTGCGACAAGTGCGAGGACTTCTACAACGATCTGCCGTGGAAGCCCGCGGTCGGCAAACAGACGAACGCCTGTAGGCCTTGCAATTGCAACAATCATACCAATTCCTGCCATTTCGACGAAGCGGTCTACGAGAGATCGGGCAGGGTATCCGGCGGAGTCTGCGACGATTGCCAGCACAACACGCGAGGGCAGAATTGCGAACAGTGCAAGCCGTTTTATTATCACGACGTGACGAAGGACATTTCTGACCGAGACGCTTGTCAACGTAAGTCTTCAATTCATATCAGTCGCTTTACAATCTCTTTATATGTATAACATTTTTATTTAATATGAGATTATTATCCGCACTTGTTTTATAAGTAAAAAAATTAATGTAGATTGCAGCTAGTAGCAGAATGAATTTATGTACATGTGTGTGAGAGAGATATCGCAAGATCGCAAAGATATAATTCAGGTTTTTTTCCTTCGCAGCCTGCGACTGCGATCTAAACGGATCCTTGGATGATGGCATATGCGACTCGAGAACCGATCCTCTAAGTGGCGACGAGTCCGGACGTTGTCACTGCAAAGCGAATGTTGACGGACGTCGTTGCGATCGTTGCAAGAATGGCTTTTGGAACTTCGAGCCCAACAATCCTGAGGGATGCCAAGGTAAAAAAGAAGTTTTATCCAAGCATGTTCCGTAGAAAAGACGTAACTTTTTCAATACTTTTACATAACATAAAGCGTAATATTTAAATCAATATACATTTATTTTATTTGTTAATGACGCTAAGAAACCTATTATTTATTAGTCTACACTGATTATATCTGCCAAATTTAATTTATAATCTTTTCTTCTCTAAGAGACATTAATCAATATATCAATATCTAATAGCAAGAATTAGTTTGTGATTTAAACAGATTTTATTTGCCCAGAGATAAAGAAAGTTTAATCATAGCTTCTCAAAATTTGTACAAAAGGTCGACTTTTGCAATTGCAGCCTGCACCTGTAACACCTTGGGTACCATCGACAATCAGGGTTGCAACGTGGTGACCGGCGAGTGCACGTGCAAACGGTACGTCACAGCGCGCGACTGCAATCAATGCGTGCCGGAATATTGGGGACTCTCCGAGGACCGGGATGGATGCAAACCATGCGATTGCGATCCCGGCGGATCCTACGAGCATTCCTGCGACGTCATCACCGGCCAGTGCAGATGCAGGCCGCATGTCAGTGGGAGAACTTGCAATCAACCGGAACAGAGTTACTACACCGGCTCGCTAGATTTTCTCATTTACGAAGGAGAGTTGTCTAGAGCGACCGACGTAAGTTTATTAATTAAATTTAATCAAATATGTGAATTAAATATATTTTTAAGTATTGATCTTGATATCAATGTTGCAAGCGTGATAAAATATAAAGCGCAATCGCAACATGAAAGAAACTACAAAAAGAAAGAAAGAGAGATCGATTTATCTCTCTCTTCAACTATATACACATCTAGACTTTTGCAAAGCTTTAATTCTTAAGATTGTTTTAAAATTGAATCGCAAATTCTTTTTCAGAACTGTCAAGTGGTGATCAGAGAGCCCTATCGCGATGGTAGGAATAGTACGTGGACCGGCACGGGTTTCATGAAGGCTATCGAGGGCGCGGTATTGAACTTCACCATCGACGACATTCGCAGATCGATGTGGTACGACGTGATTGTACGATACGAACCGGTGCATCCGGGCGTCTGGGAGGATGTGCAGATTATTCTCGAGAGAGACAGCCTACCGGATCCTAATGGACCGTGCGCTGATTGGAGACCCGAATACGATCGCCTGTGGGTTCAATTACCTCTGCGTTCGAGAAGCGCCATGGCGCAACCGTCTATATGTCTGGAGGCGGGAAAACACTACAATCTTCTGTTGCAATTCCGCAAGTTCAACGGCCACGTAGACACGCCTTCGGCCTCCATTCTGGTCGACTCGGTAATATACTTTGTTTCGATTATGTTGCCGATTTTCGTGAAAAATCATGTCTATAAGTTGTATCCATTATAAGATTTTATTTGTATTCTTATTTGCGCTTGTATGATCTTTGCAGATTGTTCTGCAGCCGAGGATAGACGTGATACCCTTCTTCAAGACTCCAGGTCTAGGTGAACTACGTCGCCAAGAATACGAACGTTACCACTGTAACGAATTGTTCAACGATGTCAACAGCGTGTGGAGCAACGTACCCGAGATCTGCAGGAAGTATCAGAATAGTATCGGCTATTACGTCTTCGATGGCGCTCATTGTAAGTTTAATCGCGCATTATCCGACTTCAATGATACTTTAATTTTAGTTTAATTTCATGCCGTTTAATATCGTTCAATTGCACACTCACAAGAGCGCGATGTTGAATTCTAGCTTGCGAATGTAATCCAACGGGCTCTCGCAGTCTTCTGTGCGAGAACTACGGCGGAATGTGCCCGTGCAAGCCGAACGTAGTCGGCAGACGTTGCGACCGTTGCGCGCCGGGAACCTACGGATTCGGCCCGGAGGGATGCATCCCCTGCGACTGCGACGGCGTCGGCGCCCTCGACAATTTCTGCGACGTCGAGACCGGCCGCTGCAAGTGCCGCCCCAACACCTACGGCAGGACCTGCGGCCAGTGCGAGCCCGGCTTCTGGAACTTCCCACACTGTCAGCGCTGTGAGTGCCACGGACACGCGGATAGTTGCGACTCGAAGACCGGAGCCTGCATCAACTGTCGAGATTTCACTACCGGACACAATTGCGATCGTTGCGTCGACGATTTCTACGGCGATCCGCGAATTGGCGTGGATATACCTTGCAGAGCGTGTCCTTGTCCGGGTAAGCACAGTTTTGGAAGAAATTTTACATTAATTATTAATTTTTTATATTATTAAAAATCCAAAAATTAAAATATTAATCTCTTATTAGAAGAGATATTATGTCCAGTAATAAAAATAAGCTATACTCCTCACATTTATAATTATATCTGTACATTTTTTTTTCGACAATATAAAACTCATTGTCAGTTTTTTTAGCTATTCAAACAGTAGTACTAAAATATTGTAAACTGTGGAGTTCGCTCCTCAGTCATTTATTTGCGTTTCTTTATTAAAGTAAGAAATGAGTTTCTTTGTTAAGCTATTATTTTTTATTATTTATTTATTACTATACCATTATATCTTCTATTTCAACAGGCACACGCGAGTCCGGCCATTCCTATGCCAACAGCTGTTCATTAGATTCAGTAACACAGGACGTAGTGTGCGAGTGTTTCGAGGGATACGCCGGACCTCGCTGCGAACATTGCGCCGAGAATTATTTCGGCAATCCGGAGGTGCCTCTCGGTAGCTGCCAACTCTGCAACTGCAACAACAATACGGACCTACGTCGCCCTGGTAACTGCGACCCGCACACCGGTCATTGCCTTCAATGTCTGTTCAACACCGATGGTGCCACTTGCGAGGTATGCAAAGCGGGATTCTACGGAGACGCTCTGCGGCAGGACTGTCAAGATTGCGGATGCAACGTCCTGGGCACCGACAAGGCCGCGGGACCGTGCAACCATCGTAACGGACAGTGTCCGTGTCTGCCGCACGTCATAGGACAGCTCTGTGACTCCTGCGAGGAGAATCATTGGAAGATAGCCAGCGGACAAGGTTGCGACCCTTGCGAGTGCGACGCAGTTGGAAGTATTTCAGACAGGTTCGTCTGCGATTTGTATAAAAATTGAATTTTTTTAAAGAGATCTTTGATACATATATCTCGTAATTGAATGACTTGATACCGACAGTGGTCTGATTCATTTTCTTTTCACAGCAGAAAATTAATCTGAATGTAACTTAGAAAACAGTTTAATTTTCTCAATCTTAAAACTAATTTATTCAAAAGCATGGGTTGTATCACTGTTTTACAACATATCGATCCAAAAAGGAACTGTGTAAAGCGGCTAATTAAAATATTTCTGTATACAGATGCAACCCCTACGATGGCACTTGCGAGTGCAGACCAGGATTCGGCGGCAGACGGTGCAACGAGTGTCAGACAAACTTCTGGGGTAACCCGAACGTGGAGTGTTACCCATGCGAGTGCGATGTGATCGGTTCTGCGAGCCAGCAATGCGACAGGGAGACCGGAGTATGTGTTTGCCACAAGGGCATCGGCGGCGAGAAATGCGACCAGTGTGACCGCGGCTATCACGGCGAGGCTCCGCAGTGCAGCCCGTGTGGCGAATGCTTCGACAATTGGGATCTGATTCTGGACGGTCTCAGGAACAAGACGAACGCGGTCATACAGGAGGCCTCGAGGATACAGAAGGTCGGTACCACCGGCGTGTACAGCCAGGAATTCGACGACATGAAGGAATCCCTGAACGAAGTGCGGGATCTAATCAGCAACACCACTATCCGGAGCCAAGACCTAGACGCGTTGGACGACTTGGCCAGTGAGTTGGAGAAGAATATCTCCAAATCGGCCAAGGAGTTGGAGGAGTCGAACATTCACTTGGAGAATCTCAATCAGCGAGTTAGTCTTGGCGACGTCGCATTGAAGAAGTTAAGGAACAGGACAAACAGCCTGCACGAGGCCGCCGCCGATTTGCGGGAGAATGCCACGAGATTGCAGGAAGAGAATGTTCTAGGCGCTCTGAACGTGACCCAGCAGATGGCCGAGCAGTCCAGACAGGCCGAGAGAATGGCAAACGACACTACGAATGTCCTCAGTGATGCGGAACGATTTCGCAAGCATACCGAAAACCTCCTGGCGAAGAACCGCGCCTCCGTGAACGAGGCTCAAGAGAGGAACAAGGAGTCGTTGATGAAGCTGAATGAGAAGCTGAAGACATTCGGTATGGCGATACCTGAACTGAATCTGCAGATGTGCGGTGACAATGTGACGGATTGCAGCACCGTCTGCGGTGGTGCGGGCTGCGGCTTCTGCGGAGGATTATCTTGTCACGTGGGCGCGGTCAGCAAGGCCAATCAAGCTTTAGATGTTGCCAAGCAGCAAGCTGCCAAGATCAAGAGCCACAAGGACGAGGCCGAACAATTGTTACGCAATGTAATTATCACTAATCTGATTCTTAGAAGTTAGTGACGATTTCTAGAAGTTAGTGACAAGAATTATTTATTTATTATTTATTATATTTCAAGAATAATATAGGTACATATATTTTTATAAATACTTGTAGAAGTTCTATGAATTTCTCAATTTTTACATCTTATTCATTTTACCATTGTAATCAACAATTACTGTGTCTGTGATTTATTCGATTAATTTGCGTTCTCAGATGAGCCAAATCAAGCAAGATGCGACAGCGGCAAGATCCAACGCTCAAGACGCCTTCAACTACGCATGGGAGGCGCGCAACCGCTCCGACAAGATCACCAAGGATCTCTCAGATATAACCAAGCGAATCTGGAGCACTCTGGACGAGGACCAACCTACACCAGCCATGGTGAGAGACCTCGCGTACGAGGTGCTCGCTAAGAACATCCAGTTGGAGCCGGATGAAATCACGCGGTTGGCCGATCGCATCAAAAGTATCGTGGGCTCTCTCACTGACTCTGAGAAGATTCTCGCCGATACCAAGAACGATCTACAGGTGGTGCACACTCTCGAGGCACTCGCCAACCGCACCAAAGAGACGGCCATCGAGAAGCAAACCTTAGCGAACAAAGTGATCCTGCTGTTGAACGACGCGCAGAAGGCGCAACACCTAGCGCAGGACGCGATCGACAAGGCGGAAGCTGACGTGTCCAAATCGCAGAACGATCTCGCGGACATCGCCGACGTGACAAAAGCCGCCCAAATCCGGGCTAACAGCACCACGCAAACGGTGGAGGCACTGGACGCCCGTTTGAAGCAGCTCCAAACGCAATCTGCGAAGAACGGTTTTATCCTGGCGGAGATCGGCACGGAGGCGAAGAAGGTCACCGACGAGGCGCAGGTGATCGACGGCAAGACGAAGAAACTGTCGGAGGAGTACAAGAGGGCGGACGAGTCGCTGAATCAGCGGGTGAACAAGAGCAAGGGCGATATCCAGCGGGCGAAGAGACTCCTGCAGCGTGCCTCCGAGCTGACGGCAGACACGTCGACCAAGTCCAAGGATCTGGACGGCATGGAGAGCGTTTACAAGGACAACGAACGGCTGCTGACGGACCTGATGAGCGACGTGGACGCGCTGACGATGGAGATGGAAAGACACTTGGGGGAGATCGAGAAGAAGTCGCAGTTGTACAGACAGTGCTCCGCATAAAATTCATCGCGATCAGTTAGGGAGTCATCTTATCTTCCGATTTGCGAATTTCGTCTGCAAAGTACGATACATATCGATAACTAGTGGATCTTTTCTTCGTTATTATTACATTTGACACAGATAACTGTCCGCGCGGTAGAATCTCTTACTCTACAGACGAGATCCCTTTCCAGTGTACATCTCATTACTGCATTTTACCGCGAGATATATAATGTTAGATCTTACTAGTAAGATCGGTGCTTTATACTTGTGCAATAGTCGTGAGTTTTATCTTGAGATTTATAGGAAACGGATATGTGTATTTACATATTGCATATATATATACATTTGGCATTCGCAACTTATTTCGAATATTGCGGAAGGCTAAGAGATTATTATTAGTGCCATAAATATAAATGGAGGGGCCATTAGTAGTTGTAAAGAGGACGATTTGTACGTACGTCAGTTAAAAATCGCTTCAACATCGCTTCAAGCGCAATCGAGGTATCTTCTCTAGCTTTTAGCTTCGTTAAATTTTCTCTGATTCTTCTTGCAATTTTTATATTTTTATATCTCGTAGCACACTTTTTTTACTTTTATAATAAGAATATTCTATACAAGGATATCTATATAAGAGTTTCTATCTACTGATGCATATATACGACAACTTCTTACACATCGTACTTAAATAAACACCGTAGCGAAGTATTAAGCTCGTGTTCCATAGATGATATATTAAAAATAATTAAAGAGTAATGTAAATAATTAAAATAAACGTAATACAGGATTAAGATATTAAAATAGATATTCTGCAACAAATCTACCGAATATGAAAAGTTCGATATATCGCCGAGATACACACATTTATCTACAAATGCGGACAAAAGTTCAAGTGGCCTTGTCGATTATTATAACAATGCTGTAAATAATTACAGTCTGCGCATCTGTAAATATTTAATATTACATACTTATGAATTCACGATGTTCGACGGCTTTTTAATCTCTAGACTTTTTAATTTTTCTTTTACAGTTTCAATCCTAATTCTCATTATAAAAAATGGCAGAACCTCACGCGAGAAATATAATAGAAACGACGACAAAATTCGTGTAATTATTCTGGCGATACAAAAGCGAAAGGAACAAGATTCCGTTATTTATAATTTATATCATCATTGCACGCGATCGATCCTCATACATTACATCAAATATCGTCGAGATTTTCGCTTAAAAGTGAGCGAACAATGCTATGATCAAGCCAAAAAAAATTCAATGATATTTAATGTCATAATATTACGCATAGCGATATTACAATAGGTACTGTAATGTTAGAGAGAAATAAATAAGTTGCCAAAAAGAAGAAAGGAGTGGCTTCTCGGCGAACCTGACGATCCTTAATTACATATTGTCTTTCAATTACGATACATTCAAATATGAAATTCTTTCTACCGAACATATCGCACCCCAAGAAGAATACTGTCACAACTCAAAAAGATTTCAATTTTGAGTTAAGTCTATAAAAAATATGATGTTACCTACGTGCTATAATAGTATCATATGTCTATATTCAAAATCCGCTGCACGAAATAGAAATATTGTTATTTTTTTAAACTGGTCATATTGCGGTTTCCTGGATGAATAATGTCATATAAGTGAATTGACAAGTGAATCACAGCACACCTTTTCAAGAAACAGTATAGGTAAGTTTCATTGTAACAAAATATCGTAATCATAATTCCGTTAGTTATCTCACAATTAAAAAGAAATTAAATTAAAGGGTATACAGGATAAGGGGGGAGCTAGTGGGCCCCAAACAAAATTAATTTGGATTAAGGGCAACTTGAAGGTATCATTGAAAACATTATCTGTCGAGAATTCTATATCTCTATCTCGCCCCATTGCCGGAATATCATAAAATACATATTTCTCACATTTTATTTTTTTTCTCTGCTGCTATTATAGATATCGAGATGAGGTTTGTCTCATATCGTAAATCATTTAAGGCACTATCAAATACGTTTTTCTTTAGAATTTTCCACGCTAAAACTTGACTTGCAGAGTCGTTTCAAATATTCGAGAATTTGTTTCGCACGCTCCTTAAGAGGTAAAACCTTGGAAAAAATTTATAATGTATGTTACATGAAAGACCATCTTCCCAATTTTTTCAGATTTTTTCAAACGGCGCCATATTTTAAAAAATTGGAATTTATTTTTTTTATTGTTCCGTAATAACGTAAAATCAATAAATATATTGCGTCATATTCGTTAACAGCACGGCCGGCGTCATAAATGGTTTCCCACCTGAAGATTGTCACGTCCGACGGATACTTCCATATCAATTCTTACATATCAAGAGACACGATGTAAGAAAGATGTATCATTAGTGTCAGGTAAAAATACTGACCAACACTATAAATGGCTTATCATTCGCAGATTAGGAATAGTAATATAATTTGCCAAAAAGCTTTTTGATATTTTTAGCTGCGTTTTGATATTCGTTAACAGCACGGCGTCATAAATGGTTTCCCACATGCATTATAAATTTTTTCCAAGGTTTTACCTCTTAAGGAGCGTGCGAAAAAAATTCTCGAATATATTAAAGTATTAAACAATTCTGGAAGTCGAGTTTTAGCGTGGAAAATTCTAAAGAAAAACGTGTTTGATAGTGCCTTAAATGATTTACGCTATAAGACAAACCTCATCACGATATCTATAATAGCGGCAGAGAAAAAAAAATAAAGTATGAGAAATACGTATTTTATGATATTCCGGCAATGGGACGAGATAGAGATATGGAATTCTCCACAGATAACGTTTTCAATGATACCTTCAAGTTGCCCCTAATCCAAATTAATTTTGTTTGGGGGCCGCTAGCTTCCCCCTTATCCTGCTGTACCCTTTGTTTTTTCTCTCTCCTGAAAACCGTGAATTTTCTAGTTGTGACAGTACCTATTCTTCTCGGGGTGCGATATGGAGAATCTGTAATTTTTAACAATTGCTCATGTAAATGATGTACGCCATGTCCTTGCAACTTATTGCGGTATCGCGCAAGGAAATTGTTGGACACGCGATATCATCGGCGATAAAATACTTCCCTGTCTTATACGCGCCGCGTGTTTTTCATTAAATAATGATACAAATGTCAGTGTATCACACACGCCCTCAAGTGGCTGGGACCAACGCGTGACTAAACGAAGCAACGTCTTCACCGTCGCGTCCTACCCCATCGATCTTCCTCAACGCATCACGATCGATTCGCGTAGGGCCCGGAAATAGGTTTTGTCGTTTATTATTACAGAGTCCGGTTACGTTGCAGCCATGTGCGCGATTACGGTCCCCCCTCGTTGAATGTCATCCGTAACGTCGAACGGTTCTACTGCGATTCGGAAGGGGTTCGGAACCACCGCTGGGTTCCTCCGGTAGATAAACGAAGAAGAAGGTTCTATTTGTCATTTCGGTACATTCCTTAAAATCGCCCTTTCCCTTTCAGAGCCGGAGCCTACGCGCGCGCGCGCGCACGAGTATTTCGTGAATAGCGCACTGTTGAATTCAAATGGCGTATGCGTTCAGCAGGCCGCGCACAATGGGTTCATTCAGTACGCGAATCAGTGGTTCTCCGCGGAGGTGAGAAAACTAGAACGGCGCGGAGAGAAGCACGAAAATTATTACTGCAATAAAGATTCAGCTTCGATTTTTCCTCGAAGACAAACTCGCAGTTTCCGCACTGCACTTTTTAAAACCCATAACAAAGAGATAAGATATAAACGCGCCAGAAGCGTCTCTTGCATCCCGTCAAAGAAATTATTACTATCTTACTATCTTAAATATATATATTTGGATTTTTCAATTAACGATAATTAACGAAAACGATATAAATTCAAATAACCAACGTAATTTTATAAAATTATTCCTATCCCACGCCCTGTAAAGAAAAAAAGAAGAAAAGGCGATCTCAGGATTTTTAAAGGAATTTCGGCAGCAGGGAAGTTTGATAATAAAGCACAACGAGCAATAAATTTTTCTCTGTTAAATCGAATTGGAGCGTTCGGGCATCTCGAACGGGGATTATTCTTTGTTGCTTCGTGCGACACCTTTAAGTCGACGATGCCCGATTGTCCGACTGACCCGCACTTTAATCCGGCACTGAGAACTGTAGTCAGGGCACGCGATATTATCACGGTGACTGATGATGCATGAGCGCATACATAGCGAATAAATAATGCATTATATTCAAGAAAGGACTTTACGCGGTGTGACGAGTCTTATTGGAGCCGCCACGTAATTTTCGATCGTAAGTTTTTCTAAAAACGTGTAACGCTAACTCTCGGAAGCTACGAGACTCGCTGACTATCTCAAAGATAATAAATGATAATATTAATCGATATTTGTATAGAGATTGTGCCAAACTCTTTACGTATTTACCTTTCAATATGTTACGACGATATTGACCGAAAAGAGCTTTATTTCCACAAAATAAAATTCTCACAAAATACTCGGCGAAACGTTCGACGATAGAAACTGAAGATTCTTATGCAAAAGTTTCTTTGAATTTTCGAGTGAATTTTGCCACGCAGATAGAAACGAAGGAAAGAATAAAAAATACATTTTGAATGACACAAAGCGACATGTATAACACGTCCAAATACGTGGCATACTCTATTTTTACAAGGTTCATTGAATAGAAAATAAAGGTACTTCTTCTCAAGCTCCTTTAAATTCCTGACCGTTCCCGTTGCATGCTCGAGATACGTTAGCTTCCGTCTTTGTTTTTTTTATGCGTGGTTAACCACGAAACTAATCTACAACACATGCATGACTAATAACTGCTAAATTATCTGCGCGGTTATCGTCCGTTAGACGGTAGAACTTTACTTCATGTTTCACAAGAAGATACTCTGTGTAATCATATATAAATATATTTAGTTATAAAATCGTTCAGATAAGTCCATCAATCTGATATCTTTAATTTTATTTCCCAAACAGCACACTTTTCGAATAATCCATAACTAATAATAAATAATTTCAAAATAGAATAGAATTTTATTTTTAATCTCATGTACTAAATAACATAAAAAAATTTGATGAGAATCCGAATTACACACATATATAGATATGTATATTATATATGTATATTAAAATACAGTCGTATACACCAGAATACACGGCAGAGAAAATTATAAATCAAATTCTGACACAAGTATAATTACTTTGCTATAAAATCACACATTCAGATGAAATAATCTGATATTCTTTATAAATTTATGTTCTCAAATATCGCACTGCACATTTTACTTCGGGCAATCTATAACTAATAATAAATGATCTACAAATAGAAATCTATTTACAATCTCATGTGCCGTATAACACGAAGAAAATTTGATGAAAATCCGAATACACATATATGTATATAAAATATATATTGAAATACAGTCGTAGGTGCATCAGAATACACGGCAGAGAAAATTATAAATAGAATTCTGACGCAAGTGTCACAGATCGTCTACTAAAGTAGACTGAAGACATATAACATGTGACGTGCACAAAAATCTAAAATATCTTTCCTATCACACTCGCTGAACTCGATGCGCGGTATCGCGCGTTTTTCTTGCGGCGTCTCCCCCTGTAGCAGGAGATCCCCCTGCCGCGGGGTCCAAGCTTACCTTTAATCAGCCAGAAGAGCCCGACACAGCCGGCCGATGCGGCGCCGTTGCCGCAGCGGGGATGAAAGAAGGCAGTAGGGTGAGTTTTATTTGTCGAGAGCCACTCCTTTCCGATTGTTCGGTGCCCTTTGTGGCCGTTGACAGCTGCTGCCTACGGAGGTAAGTCACATTCGCGTTCGCCGATCGCTCGGAAATCGGGAAGCGAGCTCGTTTAGTCGCCGTCTGGCCGGCATGCCGACCGTTAACATTTATTATCGTAGTATCGTGACGATTTTCGCCGGTGAAACGAGAGTGATACGTGGCCGTTTGCCGTTTGTCGGAATGAGATAGGATGTTTCGTGGCTTTGTTGATGTAAACGTGGATGATATACGTGTACTTACTTCGTGATAGAGAGATTCGCCGGATCGAGCGATACTGGATGGTGAAAGCAAAGCACGTGCCGCCCAGGTAATTCACGTGCGGATACAAGAGATTGTATTTCGAGAGCAATGTCGCGCCACGTGCTGCGAAAAGATGCAAACACGGATCGGATGCGTACATACGAATGTGACTTTCATGTCCATTTCTACCAATTAACTTTAATCTCGGTTTATAACGTACTTTTTATCTTTTTCTAATTCCTAAAACTAGAAAAGGATAAAAAGTAAGTTAAACCGAGATTAAAGTTAATTTGCATTGGTAGAAATGGACATCAATCAAACGCACTAACCTGCAAGATTTCGAAATATGTGAATACTATTATACTCTTCAGGAATAACTAATTTATTCGGCCGTACATTGTTCCGGGAAAAGAAAATTACGAGGGTGAGGTAATAATTTAAAGTAAAAATATTTATATTTCTTGCTTTTTAAATTAATTATATATTTGCATATCAAATTATTTTTCATTAGGCGCTAATTTCATTATTATCAAAGCATGTTGGCTTTCCTCTTGAGCAAAGGTTGCGAACACAAATTGCGAAAACAACACGTAAGAAAGGAAAACAAGAATGCTTTTTCTAATATTATGGTGAATATACCGGGTGTTCAAAGGTTCAAACCGTCGAGTGATGCCTCGAGAATAGATCATGTGATAAAGTTCCTTACTCCCTCCGATACAGTGTCCAAAGTTTTTTCTATTTTTACGTTTAATTAACACGCGATTAAATGGCATGCAATTTTGCAACCGGTATTCATCGATTTCCCTCTTCCGACGACTTCATACACGACTCTTTCCAAAGAAAGATAAAGCGAGGCGCGGCCCGAGTTAGTGGAATAAACTTTCGATCATGCGGAGCAAACAATGAAACGAATGAAAACAGAGCGGAATGAAGTGCGACAAATGGAATTAACCAACCAGGCTAATAATCGCACACAATGTATATACATCAGAGTCTGGTATCCTCCCTGATCGCTATTTTTGGAACAACACGCCTCACTTAACGTGCACGGCGCATTAATACGTTTTACAATCTCAATATATCAAAACGAAAGAAATTTACGACGATGTGATTTAGCAGGTATACAAGCTGGGCGAATCAATTCTTGTCAGCTGGGAACTAAATTTCTACGAATCTCGATATCGACTCTCCAAACATAACAATAAAAGATGCATCCTTTTTATTTCTACAACAGAAGGATTTGCCAATATAAACAAAAATTGTTTACATAATCACATAGAACTTAAATCGTTATTTAAATTAATTTTAATTTATTAATCAAAATCGTTTGATTATTATTTTAATAAAAAATTTTATTATACACAAATTTGATTATATTGAATATTTTCTTTCCTTATATTTGTCTTTTCCTTTATTTAATTTTATTGGTGTTCTCTCTCGTTTTCTCTTTCTTTCTCTCCGAATTTAAGATAATCGATGAATTTAAAAAAATACTGTGTAATTGTAAGTACAATTGTATCATAACAAATGTCGTGTCTAAACACGCGAAAAGTGAATTACACGATTATTGATCGACCATCAATATGTATATTGCATAAATCCCAAGAGATTTTAAATACTGAAATCGGAGCGAAAATATAAGCGCGAAGAACGGAATAAAATGGAAGAAAAACATAAGAAGAAGAGAAAGAAGTAGAAGCAGAAGCAGAAAAAGAAGGGGCGGAGTTAAATCGAGTGAGTTAGATAAGAAGACTTGTGGTGTAGGTACTCGTAAAGGGTACACGCGTCAGCGGAGTTCGTCAGTCTGCGGACGAACGTCTGCCGAAATAACGGGAGCGGTTCAAAGTACCCGTGTTGACCGTTAGCAATATTTACAACACTTGCCAATAAAATACGTGATTAATACATAATTTAAAAAAAAATCAACGTAATATTAATTTTCATAAATAAATCAGTTGATAAGTCGACAGTGACGATACGCTAAATGAAAGAAATCTCCTTTGTGCGAAGATGAAATAAAACTTCTAAAAAATAGAGAAGAAATGAAAAAATTATAATAGATACATAATGTAGACATTTGAAAGTGCATGTTTAATTACGAGAAAAACGGGCTCGTTCGAAGAAGAAGTTGAATTGCAGCGATCAAGGGACGATTACAAGGAAGGAAGAGGATAATTGGGACGAATTGTTCGGAGATAGCGGCTTAATTGGACGCCATTAAGTACTACTGCAGTAATTTCTGGAGGAACGCACCTTTCGCGGGTTAACAATAGCTAAATGTAGCGTCACGAAACGATTTAGAACGTATGAGCGCCTGTCATTCGAGGCCAAAGTTCACGTTGTTGTCGCGACCACAGAGGCAGGGATCAGTATTCTAAGAAGGTCACAAAAATTTATCGATATGACTAATGATGCGTTCTTAACGAAAGAGCCAGTGAACGTGAAGAGATACGGAAATTAATTGATGCTGCACGCGCGATAAGGCGCCTCGGAATATACGTCTCGAGGGGTGCGTGTCCCCTCTGCCTCTCTTGCCGCGCGGCGGCGAGAAAATTCAAGGAATTAACGAAGCAGATAGAGACCAATGAATGAAAGAAGGAGTAACGACAAGTGTAAACGAACGCGAGTGGATGAGGAAAGTTAGCGTGTTTAATTGCGTGCGATGCAAGGGTCGCGACTGTTCCGAGTGTTTCGCGAGAGATAGGTGAATTAAAAGGCTTTGAGAGGGGAATCCATTTTCCAAAATTAATCCAGAGAACCGTTAATCAAATAAATTAATCATCAAAATGGGAAATTAGTTTTGCAGTTCTTTTTTCTACTGTTTTCTATTTTCATCTGTTTCAATTCTCATATACCTGTGTGGGGACTATTAGAAAAACTAGAAGATTAAAATTAAGAGCAGGACGCTCAGAGAATTCAGATCTCAAAATATATCGTAAAATAATCTTAAAAATTTTTAAAAATATCTTAAAATAAAGCGAACTTTTTTTGTATATATTACCTTATTTTTTACAGCGCGTGAGTCACGGCGATCTTTGATTTTCCGAAGAATGCGATGGAAGAAGGACCCGCGCATTCGCTGACGATGGAACACTTTGCGACAAACGATACGATCTTCGCTTCGGCGGATGGAGACTTCAAACCATTTGCGCGATCCGTGACTATCGCCGCTGCTGCTTGCGCTATAATATTCAGCATTATTGGAATATTAGGTTTTATATCCCTCAATCTCGGTTTAACGACTTCAAATCTTTTGTGGACAATGAACTGAATCCTATCTCTGATTTCCAGGCAATTTAATAACGGTAATCGCATTGTTAAGATATACCAGACTGAGACGACACGCCACCACGGCGTTTGTGATAAGTTTAAGCATCTCTGACTTGATTTTCTCCGCGGTAAATTTGCCCCTAACTGCCAGTAGATATTTGAACGAAGCATGGGTTCTTGGCGAGACTCTGTGCACGCTATTCCCCTTATTCTTCTATGGAAACGTCGCTGTATCTTTACTCAGCATGGTGGCCATTACTATAAACAGGTAAGTTTCAACGATTCTATTCCTTTAAATTTTGGTAAAAAACGATATATGTGTGTACTTTTATATGTATTTCGAAAATATACATTAATATATACCTGAGAAAAGATATATTAATTTTATATCTTAAAGATACGGTGTATTGAATATACACTGTTAAATATTAAAGGATGAAATTTAAACCATTACCTTGAGCTTAAATAACATTTTGTTATTTTTAATTACCATGTATGTCGAAATTTATTATTTTAACACAAAACAATATTATTTTAATTTCGCAGTCTTTCAATTTTCATATCGGAAAGATATTTAATACTAGCCAGTCTGGTCGAATAAATGAACTTGCTGTCAATATTGTTTCAACTCCATTGGTTTAAAATAACATTGTTTTAGTTAACTTAACGACATATTGAGTAGAAGCAGTAACGACCTATAGTCTATATGAATGGTTAAAAATGACTTAATGAGTGTAATTTGACACTACGAATTTAACAGTGTATATTTTTAGAATATACGCTAATAGTTATACGTAGAATATACGTAGTTAAAAATTTTGTTTCCTTTTCCAGATATATACTGATCTCACAGTCGGACATTTACAACCAGTTGTACACTAGTCGCGGCATAACGTTTATGTTAATAGCAATATGGACCCTAAGCTTTCTCATGCTGCTGCCGCCCTTGTTGGGCATCTGGGGTACTCTAGGACTGGATTCGGCCACATTTTCATGTACCATATTGAGGAAAAACGGTTTGAGCCCGAAGAAGTTCCTGTTCGTTCTGGGCTTCCTTGTACCATGCGTGGTGATCAGTGTTTCGTATCTCTGCATATACTGGCGCGTACGGAAAAGCCGGAAGAATCTGCAAGCTCACGCGGCGGGAAGCGGTCAACGAGGCGGTGGTTTTCAACGGCGGGAGGACTCCAGAGTGACTAGATTGATGCTCACTATATTCCTTTGCTTCCTGATGTGCTTTATGCCGCTGATGCTGGTGAACGTCATCGACGACAAGATGAAGGTTCCGATACTTCATATAGTGGCGTCCGTGCTCGCATGGGCATCTGCGGTGATAAACCCTTTTATTTACGCCGGCACCAACAAATTGTACAGGGAGGCGTACAAACAGCTTCTGTGCCCCTCATCGAGGAGGACACCCACGGTCGGTCTCAAACCAACGAATTCTCACTCAAGCAAGATCTCGTCGCCCCATACGATATAAAAATACTTTCCGTTCCAGAAATAATCGATTGCTTTAGATTAATGATGACAAACAAAAGTTGATGCGTATAATAATAATATCGTTTAAACGTTGATGCGTATAATAATAATATCGTTTTCCGTATTCTTTATAAGAAATTAAGCGTTTGATTAGTAAATTAAGCGCAAGATTATAAAAGAATAAAATCTTTTTTTACAGAATTTAATTGTAAGTGTGTTAGATTACGAATCTAGAAACAGAATAGATTTTGTTTGATTAAAAATATGTATTTATTGATTCCGTAGATTAAGTTTGTGTTAAAAAGTAGAAATTCTACTTCTTCGCCAAGCTAAACAATAAGTGTTTTATTTTCATTTGGGATAAGAAATATAAGAGCAGCATGAGAAGAAAAGTATATATAAAAATTGTATTTTTTGCCTTAATACATAAACATTATATCATAATGTTTTAATATAATGACATATAATATCTCTATAAAAAAAATCTGCATAATACAAAGTATATATATATGCTTCTATAAAAAGAGGACGGAACATATACAACAGAAACGTACGTCATAATTGATTTTTCTAATGTGTATTTTTTAATTTGTCAATTATGATAAATAATTTGTCAATTATTTGTCATAATTGACACATTAAAAAATACACAGAAAAATCGATATTGCAACTTAAAGCAAAAATACGATTTATATGGCATAATAAATCATGTATAAAACATTCGAGATAAATACTTAAAATAAAACGTTTTAACGTCTCCAAAATATTACATCTTTAGTTTTACATTCAAATGATATATTCTTCGCGTCAATTTTGCTGATTATTTATTCATTTAAAGACACATAACGTTACAGATACGCGCGTATTAATTTGGTAATAATATATTTGTACTTTTGAAGTGCACTATCAGATAAGTACGACAACACGAATTTAAATGTGCAAGTACTAAAATATTAGTAACTAAAAGATGTTATAAAAATATTATAGATCACAAAACCAATAGGTAAAGCATTTTCTTTGTCTTGGTATTGGCTGTAAATTAAAATCTCATGTAAAAGAGACAGATTGACGACGGATTTACGAACGAATGTAATGTAGAAAAGTTGAAAAAAAATAAAATCATTTTCTACCGTAATGTTCGATGCATTATATCTATGTATTTATAATCTTTTACCTTAACTTCGTTACGTATTAATCTCAATTATTCTTCTAAATGGACGGAATTGGTATATGAGTGCCTTCGTAACATTTACCTTACGCTACTTACATTATTGTATTAAAATTTAAGTTTGGGATGTCAGAGATAAAATGCAGATATGCCACATAAACATACGCATACATTGGTAACGATAAAATCTACGAGATTCTCGTGAACACAATGAGATATTCAGATATTTACAACCTTCGACACGGTACTAAGTAAATGCAGATACTTATGCAGCCTAAAGATACGCAAATAAGAATGTTAATTCAGCTCCAATTCCGGTAAGTAGGGCTCCGTGATTGCAGTGATAGGACAAATACTCAAGGTATCCTACAAATATAAAGAATACACCCAAATAATAATATTGCAATACGTAAATATTAACAAACGAGACAAAATAGGGCTAATAAGAGCCAGCGCAAGATGTCGTTACGAAAAATAATGTTATTGATTATGAATACATCATTACGTCATGAATACATTTGCATTTTTTTGTATCACCGAGGAGGGTCTTATTCAAGACCGAAACGTCTGATCGATCTAATTTTTGACGATGTAATGATGTATTCATAGTCAATAACATTATTTTTCGTAACATCTTGCGCTGGCTCTTATTAGCCCTATTTTGTCTCGTTTGTTATTATTGTTAGAGCCTTATATCTATTATTATTTTGACGTAAATATTAAATAATATTAATTTTGAGTAATATAGAATCTCTCTCGAATTTTTCGTTTCTTACCAATCGTGCGAGTTCATCGAACGTCGGCCGCTCCTCGGGATCGTCTCGCCAGCAGGACGACATGACCTCGTAAATCGGGTCTGTAACGTCTAACAATTGCGGTAATCGGACACCCCGCGTGACCGCGTCCTCCACCTCGCTGTCGAGCGTCAAACTCGAGTACGGTGTGCCGCCCATGCTGAACATCTCCCAGAGAAGTACGCCGAACGCCCATATCACGCCCGGCTGATGTTTCTTCTGATTGTCGAAGCACTCGACGGCCGTCCACCTCGCGTACTTTACGTCCTCCAGGGCGTACTTGGCGATACCGTGACCCATAAGCTTCGGCGTCCAATCGCTCGACAGCCCCACGCTTCGCGCGCAGAGACGATTGTGAACGATCTTATGGCTCGCCAGGTACTGCAAGGCGACCGCTATCGAGGACGCGATGGACAGCAACCGATCCACCGGGAACACGTCTCCCGATCGCGCGCTCAATAGACGATTCTTCAGGATCTGCGGCGGCAGTTCCAGCACGACGTACAGCATTTCGGTGGTCTCGCAGGTTCCCACGAGGCCCGCGAGATACTTCATGGAGCCCGCACGGATGCATACGTCTAATTCTCTCAACATATGCCTCTTGTCGGATCCCTTGAGGCCGCCGTCGGCTATGGTGTGCACCGTTACCGTACAGGCGCCGTCGTCCTTTAAAACGGTCCCGGTGTGCACGCTGCCGAAACGTCCTCTGCGCACGACGTTACTGTCGACGGACAGGGCGTTTCGCGGTATACTCCAGACTTTCTTCTTCAGCTCTTGATAGTGATTCACTCTCTCGGGTATGTCCTCCGGGATGTAGCCCATATTGTCCACCTCGTACACCGGGCCCTGCAACGTGAGCTCCTGCTGCTCCGGCAGCTTTCGCATGTGGAATCTCTCGTGTCGCCGTCGCAGCACAAAGTACACCAGTATCGAGGCGGCGAGTAATATGCTCAGCAGCGTGATCGCTATGCAAAGCACAAGTGCAGTCGAGTCCATCCGATTTGTGGCTGTCGTCTTGTCGTGGCTGAACACGTTGTTGGCCAAATCGGAGTAGGAACGTTGCACGTCCGTTCCTACGCGCGAGATTATCGCCAAGCCGATCTGCGCGGAAACGTAGTGGTCCTTCAACGGGACGTTGTGGTAACCACCGATCATCTTACCATCGCCTACGACGAACTTTTTGTATCTGTGAAACTCCGACGGGTCGAATTGCGCGGTAACGTAATAATTTAAGCCCTGCTGCGACGCGCTGTCTCGGTTCAAATATTCAACGAGAGAGCCGACCGGAGGTATAGTGCCAGCCTGTACAACAACAACCTGGTAAGCGCTGATCGGTCCGTACTCGCTGTGACCCTCGGTGAGCTTGACGGTAATCGTGCTGTCCCCGCGTTCCAGTATTTCGGGCATGTCTGGCTTGTCGGGGGGACCTATCAGGGTCCACGCCACGATGTACGCCGGATCGCTGGATCCCTGCGTGTTGCTGGCGGTGATAGATATGTTATACGTAGTGCCAGGCTGAAGGCCCCTCAGAGTCGTCATGTTCGACGCACCCCCTTGAATCTGACTCTCCATAGGTGGCAAGATATTGCTCGAGTAGGTTTTTACGACGACGGCGCGGATGGTGTAAAACGTCACGTTTCCGTTGGGTATGTCTGGCGGCTGCCATATTATTCTGAGAGCATCTTTCTCCTCCCGGGTTACCAATACCCTCCTCGGTGGACTTGGCCCTACAAAAGATACATGAATGTTCTTATATGTTGGAGATTTCACTGAACCAAGTGCACATTGAGGATATCCAGACAGCACGCATGTCTAAGATACATCGTAAAGACATCTTTAAGATATCTTTTAGGCTGCGGTCCATTTGATGTTACAAATGCTTCAAAGCGTTCTTTGTCTTCTTCTTTCTTCATTGAAAGAAGAAAGGAGAAGAAGAATGCTCCGAAGCATTTGTAGCATCAAATGGACCGCAGCCTTAGACATACGTACATGTCTAAGAAACATCTTAAAGATGTCTATACTGGGTATAGTCTTGTATCTTCTTACATGCACAGACTACATAATAAAAGTTACGTTAAGCGGAGGATTGGTATTGCTGCGCAAACCATACCTTGCTGACCGGTGGTGTAAACGCTCATAGCTTCAAAGCTGCCGCAATAATTATCGGGATCAGAGGCGCAAGGGACAGTGCAGCTGCTCGACGGGCCATCCTGGCCGAATTTGCTGATGCAGTAGCATTGCTGGCCGTTCATTAGCGCCGCGAACCTGTCGAACAGGAGAAGATCACAATCCTGAAACCCACTCGATACCGATCTCGAGCACGTTGCGCTCACTTACATGTAATATTGGGAACGGCATTTTTTTATGCACTCGGTGGGCGTGCTGGCGTACGCCAAGGCCGGGACGGGTAGCCCGTGATCGGAACTCCGGAAACAACCCTCGTACTTCTGAGCGCACGCGAAATGAACGCCGCAGAGGAGCAAGAGGGACGCGATTATCATCTTGTGACACTTCACGGGTGATTTTCGTTGCGTTTCGTATCGGCTCACAATCAGTCCCGGCCTCCGTTCCGCGGCATAGCGTTTATGAGTTACACGTTCGGAATGTGCAGCACGAGCAGGTATGAGTCAACGCACGACGCGGGACGATCGCACGACGCGGCACACGAGACACGAGGGAAAAAAGTTACGTCCGTCTCGTCGAATGGGGATGCTGGTCATCCGATAAGTCACGAACGGTTCCTCTCGAGTCGCCGAATTCGCTCATCTTCACGCGTCTCCCGGACTATGATTCAATAGGGAGCACTCATTGACGAGTAAACTGGAGTAAACAACACCTGAGGTCCACGTACGCTCCCATTGTTTCGAGTGCTACACTCGCGGCATTCTCGCAAGCCTTTATGTCAGGTGCGTGCTAAATCGGAGGAAGCGAAGAAATCGGAGAAGGGATGAAATACCATTCTTTTCGGTACTACCGTGATTGACGTAACAATTTAACGATCAAAAGTAAGAAAAAAATCATTTACAGATATTATCTGACATATATAAATGTTTATAATTTTTTAATTCTGGAAGTTAGCTATTATTTATATTATTTTATAATACAATATTTTGTATTATTGTATAATTATAATATTATATTTTTAAATTCTTATTTATTCTGGTATTGTAAGATAATAAATATTTTATTTGGTATTTATTAAATACGTATACCTACGTGCTCATTGTTCTTGCATATCTCAGTTTGTATGTGTACTTTTAGAGAGAAAAGAAATATGAGATAGATTTGTTTGATATATTCTTTAAAGTTTAAGTTAAAATCCTTATAAAAGGTTTGAAAAAAACTGATAAAACTTTTCAATTACATTTTGATACTGTTTTCAGTCTCGTTGTTTTTCATTCGGTCTCGTTTTGTGAAGTTTTTACTCTTACAAGAATTACTCAATGAAATGATGTCCAGGGGTGTGCTGAAATTAATATAAATATCTATGAATACATATTAAATTAAATGACATCTAAATTTGTGTGATTATATTTTCACGTAGCAGTGTCTAATCAGATTTCAACCTGGTTTTATGTCTGAATTTTATAATTTCGCGTTTTAATATTGTGCCCAAATAAATGTGTTGCAGAAGAATTCCGTAAAAAAGATTTTCATCCACAAATTTTGCGACACCCCCCAGTTTTACTTTCCGCGTTACGGCCCTGTGTTATCCGACTTCGAGGTGCAGCAGAGGAGGTGCAGCTGCACTTTTATATTACGCGTTGGCTATTGAGAAAAAAGAGGCATGATTGAATGGGATTCGCGTCGATAATCCGCGCGAACTTTACCGAACCAACGGAGATTGAAGCAATCAAATATAAGCATCAAAAAATGAAAATAAATGAAAAATGGAAACAATAAGAAAATGTAAAAAATAAAGATAAATAAAAAAAAAACAAATAAAAAATGACAAGGCAATAACGATCGAGGGGAAATTTCGACAATCGTTCACAGAAACCGGAATTTGGTCCGGAAGAGATTTTGCTTGCATAATTCATATGCATGATCAAAAGAAATCCTTGCAAGTTTCATCGCTTAATATATAGAGTAATTTAAATCAGCACGCCACACATTCCCGCCGAGAATAATTACGATCGAGACTGAAGAAAGGACTTTTCGGCCGGACATAGATAATTGGGTTGTGCAACGTTCAAGGTCGCGCTAGCTAGAGGTGTTTGACGATTACATCTTAATGATAGCATGTTATCCCTCTCTCTTCCCTCCTCCTCCAACTCTCTCTCTCTCTCTGTCTCTGTCTCTCTGCAGACTCACAATTGAGCATTATTCCTGCATTCGGAGGATATAATTACATGTTATGTTATTTTGTTGTTTTATATGCTCATTCTATATTTTTTTTCTCTTATCTCTATTTTTATCTTTTTTTATTGTGTTTCATATACGTTGTATTTTTGCACTTTTTGAATCTGTATATTGTGTAAAAATGTCTTAACGCTTTAAAGGACCTGTCCCAGAGCGTATAATAAATGACGATTAATTAATCAATCAATCAATCTCTCTTTCTTCGGGGCGAAAGACCCCTGTATATCGACCTTCAAGGCCTTCAACGCTTAACGAAACTGTTCGACGTCTCCGATACACCTCCACCCCCGCGAACGTTATCGATCATATATAAATTATGCGAATTAATTAGAAAGAATTGCCCGAGTTCCGCGAGTCCAAGAAAAACGTCGAAATGGAACATGGTAGTAAATTTTCGCTCCTCCTGCGTGCTGCAACGACGTAAAACGTCGCAGTAATTCATGCATCCTATATCGACGAAGTGTCATCCGTACTTTAAAATTCTACCGTTGACTGAATTTTTAGGTCAATCGTGACGGTGTCCCCGTCACGTGCACCCTCGCACCCTGTAATAACGTAAGGGTGCCACCGGGTGACTTTTGATACATGTTCGGGTTACATTTCGCGCGTCGGCGCTTATTTGCATCGCGATTAATACTTTTATGCAAATGAATTCCTGATCCGTGGCCAATTGTGCTCGTATCCGACCCTAACGTACGTATGTATAGCAGGTGCATTCTTATATCGTGCGTCTTATCCGTGCGTATCTCGATCGATCAGCCCTGCGCGCGCCAATTGCGGTCTTGTCTATTGATAAATTATACAACCGCCGATTTCACAGTCGTCGACTGGGAGACATCGATGCTGTCTCCAGCAACATCGGACGCAAATTTTTGCAACTCCATCCTCTTCAAATAAACATATACCTCCTTTAGGTACATTTAAATGTTATATAAATAATTACCGGATGCGTCAACACAATTTCTAGTCAACTGAACTAGAAACTTTGATTTATGATGCGGTTTTGATTCTTCTTTTTATATCTTTTGACCGCGTACAATCATTAAGGAGCTTATCGCTGAAAGATATCCACAACCGTGATTGACCCTACTTTTCGCACGCGCCTCGGGGTCGAGGAGCACGGAATCGCGAGTTTTTTTCGTTGAGTGTAAGAGCGCGAAGGGTGAAAGAGCGCAGGTCCCTCACGGCTGACCGTGTCGACCGCGAACCCAAGAAAATGAACCCGAGGCACCAAGGGTGAGCGGTGGGCGGGCAGTTGTGGAGTAAAGGCGAAACGTAGGGAGTCACGCGAAGTAACTCCCGTGAAACTGGTGGTGGCTCGAGGAACCGCCGCGGTAGTCGCGGTACGTGTTTCCCTGGCGGAGCGGATTCCAGTCAGTCTGCAGGATGAGGCGCGCGACGTGGCTGCTTTTTGTGTCTACCCTGCTTCTCGTCCAGAGGATCAACGTTAGCCGCGCTCAGAGAACCCATGCGCGACAGGGTCTCAATCGCGAAAGCCCGACCGTTAAGATACCGAATCAGGGAATCGTCCTCGGCAAAGAGGTACGACATCGTGTTTTAATTTATCCCGGTCGGTCTTAAGTTTTGCTTGTTAATTTACTGAGATCTGTCACATAGGCATCCCGCATTATCTAAAATTGACGAGGATTTAAATCTAACAAAAGTCGTCTACACTCTACAAGTAAACAACTGATTTTATGTCTCTTAATTCGAGTATTAATTTCGCTAATTTTGCTGGGTTTTTTGGATTATAATTCCAAATAGAGATAAAAGTGCTGCGTTATCAAGTTAAATATTTTTGCATTAATTCAATAAAATTTATCATTAAATTGAAATCGTTTATAAGTATACAGCCAATTTTATAAACATAATTTGAGTCCAATTTTCGCTAATGCACTGTTCCTTTTTTCTAATTTGATAGTGAAACAGTAATTGAACTAATTCGTTGCTCTTTTATTTTAATTCTAGAAACACAAGTAAACAACAAATTAAACTAATTATAAGCAGGATTTTTAGTCCTCGATAAGTGCTTTTTTCGTTATCCCGTGTACTCTTCTGGAATTTAGGTAAACGTCAACTCGGGAAGACTGACGCAGTACCTCGGTATCCCCTACGCGCAACCCCCGGTTGGCAAACTTCGCTTCACGCGGCCGGTGACAGATCCTCTTCCCTCTTGGAACGACGTGAGAAATGCAACGCAGTTTGCGCCGTCCTGTCAGCAGGCTTCGGGTCCGCTTAAATGGCATGAAAAGATTTACAAGCGATTGCTACCAATGGACACGCCCGAGCCGGGATTCAGCGAGGATTGTCTCTTCTTGAACATCTTCGTCCCGAGCGAAGGTATGCGTTCAATCGTCCATGCGAAGCCAGAGTTAGAATTAGAATTTATACAAAATTCTATAGCTCTCGAAATTGGAAGACGTTATTTCAAAATTGTTTCAAATTTCTTTTAAACATGAATTTATATATAAATATATTTATTAGAAATATTATTATAACTTTTTAAAAATATTATTTTCGTTCCGGACGTTAATTTTTCACTCGTGCTCTACTCCTCCGGAAAGTATTCAGACACACAAAAGGAACAAAAAAATCGGATGTTATCTTCGTTCATTCTCACAAGCAGGCTACGATTTTTGTGACGTGAAAATTTTTTTCTCGTGATAAATATAATTGACAAGGAGAACGGTGGTTGATGACAGTCCTTGATACTGCCTACGTGATATTTCTTTTCTACGTGAACTTCGACAACGTTAGGGCACGCAAAGCGACGAAGAAAACGGCGGTCAACGGCGAAGTTCGTTTCCCAACGGAGTGCGAGATAATGCTCGCCCTCAAGTTCTCGGAGACTGATTCTTATCGTCCGAGAGAAAGAGGGTGATTACGGTGATTACTCGCAGGAGGGGGCGAGCATTATACCACCGCGATCAGATAAGAGTGGACCAAAGCAAAAAATTAATAATGTGCCGTGCGAAGTGTTGCGCGGAGAAGATTTATCACGTCGCATATAAAAAGCATAAAGGTGGACATTCTGTTTATTACTCGATATGATTGACTTGGATAATTCTTCCGTGAAGTTTGCGTTTTCGTTCACGCTGTGATCGTTCTCGGTGATTATTTCTTTCAAGATTTTTTCTTATTTCCTTTTTATTGCATCGAGAATAATATGACCGTGTGAAAAGCATATCGCCGATAAATAAAATACAGAAATAATAATATAATATTATTCTTTGCTTTCAATTAGTTCGGATACATAATTACCTGGAATACAGCAAAATAAACATAAAGAAACGTTCTTAACTTTAAATGAGTAATTTAAAACTTTAAGAAGTCATGCTTGTGAAATAGAGTTTACTTTACAATTCTAAATAGATTTGTCGAAAATAACATAGTTTTGTCCTTACGAAATGTATTTTGCTTCGTAAATTTATCTAGAAGTTTAATGTAGACCCGTTTAACGTAGACCAAACATTTTAATTGCTTTCGCATTGCGCACTGTGTTTTTCCACTCTTGCCCCAGTCCTACCCTAATACAAATTTAATGAGGTACGACGAGGAAATATATATAGGTAGAGCTCTCTGAGCTCAAATATGCATATACAAACGAAAAGTTCAATAGGTGAATTAGGTAAAACTGAATGCAAACAAAAAATTCACAAATCGCCGAAATCGTCATCGGTAAAACCGCTAATAACGGCGTCTTTCTCTTTCTCTCTCATTCGAAGAGAAAAAAAAGAAGGTCTGATCTCGGAGTCGCGAAATCGTGGCACGAAGCCACGTATGACGACGACAACGATAGTTGGGGTCGATATATACATACAATAGGGCTTGTAAGAGTAGTAACAGTAACTAGCGCGCTCGTGGTGGCACGCGATCTTCCAGGGCCCCGGTCTGAGATGCGGAGATACCAGAAAGCCGGTCACGAAAGCTCGCCCTCTCGCTCTTACCTTCTCTTTACGTTCCTTCGGTCGTCTCTCGGCGAGGAAGTCGTTGAATCGTCACGACTTGCCGTCATGAGTCATTGATTCGCATAAGAAAGCTATAACCGGACACGTTAGCGATCGGAAGCCTGAGGAAGGTCCGCGTCGCGCGACATTGGAGTATACCTGATGGAACCCCCGGGCCCTCCGCCCGTTGACAATAATGCGAATGCGGAAAACGCCGAAAGAAACCGTGTGCAGGTCTGCCAAGGTCGTCGCTATGAGACCGACCGCGACGGAACGGTAACGCGGGACGAGACGTCCGTGTTCAGGAAACCGCAGGGGGGCATGCAGGGAATCTCGTACCGGTCCCCGCGTTATCGTAACATGCCGGGTTGGAAATAGAATCTCGGATATGTACGGAATTGTTCGCGGTGACTTCACATAAATTGTCTCCCTTTCTCTCTCGATCTATACGATAGATTTACAATATGAAAAGGAACACTAAAACTTCACTCGACCTAGAACCTATCTTCGGAGCAATCGAGCTAATAGAATATCCAAGTTTTCCTTCTATTTTTGATATAAAAGAAATGTTTATTAGTTCAGGAACAGAAATAATCAAAGAAATGATATTAGACTCGTCATTGTTAATATTGATTTCCCCTATATATTTCCGTCTATTTCCGTCAATACTTGAGAAATCCTTAAAGGTATATGGATTCCAACTCTTGGATCGTCAGGGTGGATCAGACCTGTCTGAATACAAAGTGCGATATTCAGCTTGCGTGCTTGCGGCTTACAAATCAAATAAAACCGTCTCATTAAGTTAACATCCCTCTTTCGATGAGTCGACGGCTCTAATTGTTAACGAAATATTTCATGTGCGTATAGGAAACCGTCAGAATGACCCGTGGCCAGTGATGGTTTGGTTCCACGGTGGCGACTTCAACACCGGAACTCCAGCGATCTGGGACGCTTCTATCTTCGTTACCAAACAAAAGGTGCGATTGCGCGCTCATATGCCGCGCGGAAAAATACTTGCGAAACAGCCGGAAAACTATATAAATACACGGTTGAGATTAATGTAACTCGGTCGGCGATCTAATCGATACCGATATAATCACGATATACGCTGGAGGAGCGAGAATGATTAACGTGTATTTTTAACGATGTTCAATCAACTTCCCCGGATGGACGTAAAATCGAAGGGAAACGTATCGGACCGCGAGCTTTTCCTCTGCCTCATCTCGCGTGCCGTCACTTTTCGAGAATAGAACCGACCGCACCCTTTGATATTCGGCCGCGATGCATCATTAATGGAGCTTTCGTTGCACATCATGACGTAATGCGGTATATATCGTTTACGGCTCTTATTAGGAACAATTCGCGGTGGGGAAGAGGGGAGTCAAATTGATCGCTCGCATGGCACGAAACGAAAGTAAATCTCGAAACTTTCGTTAACGATTGCTCGTGAGATTTTATTGCGCGGACGCTAAAAAAAAAGAAAGAAATGAAAAGAGAGAAAAGCGTACAACGTACAGTCCGAGAGATTAAATGGGGGCGACTTTTGCGGCCGGCAGGTGCTGGTGGTGACGGTGGCGTATCGATTAAACATCCTCGGATTCTTCACGACGACGGACCCCGAGGCATCCGGCAATTACGGCATGTTCGATCAGATCGCCGCCCTTGACTGGATAAAGCGGAACATCAAGCACTTCAACGGCTCGCCCAGCAACATCGTCATCTACGGCCACAGTTCCGGTGCCATAAGCGTGGGCCTGCACATGCTGAGCCCTCTCAGCAGAGGCAGGTTCCACAAGGCGATCGCCATGAGCGGGGACGCCGTAGGTTCCGTCGGCACCCTAGACAGGGAGAAACCGGTCGTGGACATCATCGCCGACAGATTCGGCTGCGACCGACGACCGACCAGCGCGCTGATGGAATGCCTGCGTCGGTTACAAGCCGACTTCCTGATCAAGCACTCGTCCGACATCGAGACCTGGGGCCCGATCGTTGATGCTGACACTAACAACGAGACGGAACCGTTTCTCGCGCAACATCCCAAGGACATTCTGGAAAATGGTAATTGCCAAAGTGACCCCAATATGACGAGTCTTTAAAATCGATCTAAAGATACGCGAAGTTATTTAAGAAGCGGCGTATTATGTAAGTAATATCTTCTAGAGATGTGCGAATCAAGGATTTTTTTATATCGAAGCGAAGCGAATCGAATTTTATTTCCTTTTTCGAATTCGAATCGAATCGTTGAAAGATAATTTTTAATTAACAATGTAATTATTATTAGACTGAATTTTAACTCGTAAATAATAAGAGAATTTTGATGTGGAAAAATAATATTGATTATATAATATAAATTGTTTTTAAATAAAAAACATTTAAATATTTAATATATATAAAACTAATAAAATATATTTTATTTAATGTCGCAGTAACTGAAACAATTAGGCGAAAAATCATAAATTATTAAAACACTCTAGCGTAGGATACAATAACATTATCCAATTGCATATATAGAAATTAAAATAAAATAATACCTATAGTTTATTTTATTATCAATATTTATACTAAAAACCAATCATATTTGACTGCTACTTATTAGCCGCTCAGTAAGCGATTGCAGTACTGAATGCACTTACTGAATGCACCTATTAACATGACCGTGCTTGTTTTGCTTATTATGAATTTGAATAAATTTGTATTCGAATAGTTCGTACATCTCTAATATCTTCTTCTTACTGTAAGACTCTGTACTTCGACACTAAGGGAAGATCTTACAATTAGTGTTGATCTAAAGATACGCGAAGATATTTAAGAAATGTACTCAAATAATTCTAAAATATTTATTTTTTAACAGTTGAATTCTTTTAAATATGCTCTTGATCTCTGTGTCTCTCTTTCGGTATAACAACAATTTAATCTTCCCTTAACTTTGATGAAATAGGTAACTTCAACGCGGTGCCGTTGATTGTCGGCTACACGAATAACGAGCAAGTTTTGGCGTACATGGAGACCACCAGCGGCCAGAATCCAGAGGGCGGACTCTCCTCGGAGAACTTCGAGACGATGATCACAGACGAGTTCACGGCGGCGGTGCAGACCCCGGATGATAACAGCACCTGCGAGTCGAAGCCCGAAATGGTGACGAACGCGGTGCTGTTCTTCTATAGACCGTATCCATCCACGACAAACACGACGGTGTTTCGCGACAGATACCTGGATCTGCAAACGGAAAAGAACTTCGCGGCTGGCCTGACGTTGCTGGCCGGCAAAGTGGCGAAGCGAAAAACGTCGGCTTTTGTATATCGGTTCGATTATCGTCCCAAGACGCAACCGGTCGCGAAGGAGGTGCCGGAATGGGCGGGCGTGCCGCACATGTTCGAGCTCCCGTTCGTCTGGGGTTTACCGCATCTGATGGGCCCCGGCACGATGCAATGGATCTTCAACGATAAGAAGATGTCCGACGTGATGATGATGATGCTGGCGACATTCGCCAAGACCGGGGATCCCTCCTTGACGAGCGGGACAGGCTCGGTCAAGTGGGAGCCCTACACGCAGGACAATCCGAGAATGCTGATCATCGACAAGAACGTGGAGATGAACGAGCCGGACGCGGTGGACTATAAGGCGCTGGCGTTTTGGAACGAGTATTATCCGCAAATCATGATGGAGGCGACGAACAATTGTTGCAACGTCACCAGCACGGCGACGACATGGAGGATATCCTCTCGTAGCGTGTGTCTCATCGGCGCGATGGCTACGTTGGCGTTGCATCACTTCTGGTTCTAGCTACGGTCACAGCGTGAAATATTAAATACTGAATTTAAAAAAAAACGTGTTGTTGCGCTCGCTGTTGTATATTTTTTAATAGACCAATAACGGAAGAAGACGAAACGGCGTCGTCGGATTTTGCAATTTTATAACAAGATCTCTTCCCACACTCTACTTTTTAAAAGCAAACGCAATAACAATCTTGTTATACTCTTGTAGAATATATGTATATTTCGCGAAATTTTTTCGCATTTTCTCGTGTGAATAGATTCTACGTACGTAGTCGCGATAATTATTTCACAATGTTGTACGCATTTAATTGAGTTTTCGCACTCGTACGTCTGTATTTATTGCGATATGGTAGTCGTATTAAATTTTCCTACGTTCACATTTGATATCTCAAATTACATTGCGTATATCACAAAGTTATTTTATTCCGTTCTTCTTATCTTACATGTTACTTGATGTAGATTTATATGAAACAAGGAGAAATTATCTACAGACTAATCACGTGAACGGCTGAACATGGTTCACAAATGAGACAAAGGGGGCTCGGAATGAAATAAAATGAAATCCAGGTTGCATTACAAGAGTAGAAAACTTGGGCCCTTTTTTTTAACATTCACTGATTTTTTTTTATTATTTGCCTTAATATGGAGAGATATAGAAAAACATACTTTGTTTGAGAAACAAACAGTTTGATAACTTATGAATATTTTGATGATCCGATAATAATTAATAATTAATTAATATTAATAATAGCAATAATCATGTTCAAGTACCATCTATGTATAATTATTATATTATATAAGAGAGAGAGAGGTGCGCGGCGAGAGCGCGATGCATGGGGGCTGGTGGCTTGCGCACGCGCACGTCCACAAACGTTTCTTTTTTTCTTATCTCTTCCTTTCTCCTAAATATATACTATTAATTAATCATCTTTTCCCCTTCACTTATTCATGCAAAACTCCTACAGTGATAACCGATGCTGCGGGGTCTCGTATCCTACTTTGTGCGCCGTTGCTTGCGCGTGCACACGAGCCATCCCGGAACCAATGTTATATACAATATTTCCTTCGGCTTTATCGCTGCGTTCACTTTCCACATATCTCTTCGTTCTTCGCTCCGCTGCGTTACCTTGTGCCCTTATATGCCCTTATTCTCCCGTTTCTCTACCATCGTTTTACAACCATTCGGATTTCAGTACCGTAGACTCCCGTTCTACCCGTAGCCTAATATTCCGTCAGCCCCCTCCTCCTCTTTTGTCATTAGTATCTTTCTTGTCTTATAACCGCTCCGGTCCGCATTTTTTTTAATCCACTGGTATCCTCGGATTTTCATGTAGGAGAATATGGGCTCCGCCATATATATCTTACAGAAGTAGGCACAGCGATTTCTTCTTCTGCTTCATCTTCTTCTCTGGCGATTTCTTGTTTATTTGCCGCACCAGGTCGTAAAAAATCTGAAAGCGAAAGGTGACAAGTTGTTAAAGCTGTGTGTCAACTATATTGTCAGCTAGAATTCGATTATTAGCACTGTGTAAAATATTGTGCGTGCTAACTAGTTACTTTCATTTAAAAATATCGAGCAACAAGATTGTAAAAAATGCGAGATTGTGTAAAATGCTGAAAACAGAATAAATGGAAATGAGAGTCAACTCACATCGCGAACGTTAATTTTAGCTTTGGCAGAGGTCTCCATAAACACGCAATTGAATTGCCGGGCAAGGTTGACACCCTGATCCTTTCCTACTACCCTCTCGTCCTCCAGGTCGCACTTGTTACCTACTAGCACCATCGGCACATCATCTGTGTCCTTTACCCGCAGTATCTGTTCCCTGAGGTCTTGCAGGTCGTTGAAGGTTGATTGTGCTGTTATCGAATACACTAACACGAAGCCCTGCCCATTTTTCATATAAAGGTCCCTCATGGCTGTGAATTGTTCCTGCGAATGGACAAGAATAATAACGTCACTCAAAAATGTAATCCGCATCCCCGTTGCAATCGTAAAATAAAAGAGAAAGTTATTAAGTTACGCGATGCGTTAAAAGATAAGCGAAGCAGCGTGTCTTTTGTGCTATCTCACTAAAGACTTCCGTTCGCGTTGCGAAAAAAAAAAAAATAGAAAATATATAAAAAAGAAACAAGACAAGATCAACACTCAGGCAAAGGTGCAATCGCGTATTCGAGGTGAAAAAACGGCAGATGTGTGTTACGGAGGATACTTACCGTGCCGGCTGTGTCTAGAATTTCTAACATACATTGTTGACCGTCAACCTCGACTTGCTTGCGGTAACTGTCCTCGATCGTCGGGTCATACTTCTCTACGAAGATTTCCTGCACGAACTGGACAGTGAGGGCGGACTTGCCTACACCTCCGCTGCCCAGCACCACTATTTTATATTCGCGCATCTCCTTTGCCCCTACCTACTGCCTATGGGCCTGATCACAGTCGAGGGGTCACCGAATCCGCCACGTTTTGCCTCGATTTGCTCTCAGTGAGACGGACCTGAAACAACAATCGTGCAACCGTCCAGTTAAAGGCCACGGGCATTACACAACGGGTTAATTTTAATGACACACCTTCCTCAGGACGACTCAGCCTTTATGACTCAATGCTTTTTACGCGTGTATATACGGTGATTTCACGCGAAATAAAGCTAACAATAAGATCGTATGTACACGATTATGGTAAATTACTAGGCTCATTATATACACGTGCAAAAAAGTAATCATATTCTTCCACGAAGATGTAATAATCTTTACAATTTCTAATATCGCATCAAGTCAAGAATTTATTAAATACGAAAAACTATTCATTCAGATAACGTCGAGAATTTATACATTTAATCTTTTATATTTAAATATATTTAAATATAATTAAATATGATTATATTTAAATACATTTAAATATATAATTAATAAAAGAGATGTTGACTCAATTTTATGTTATTACATTTCGGGGTGCGCCGTTTACAGTTTTAAATTCAAACTCTGTACTACGCAGTGTCTCGTGAAATAAGTTTCCTCCTTTAGGCTGGCTTCCAAAAGCTGAAAGATTATTGCTATCGTGCAAAATTCAGGCATACGGAAACGGAAGCGGTATGGTTAATTGTTTCACGGGGAAGCAATACCATTTGCTCCACAAAGTCACGCGTTGCTCACGATCGTGTTTTGCTTCGGCGAAGCGCGTTGTTTCGCGCGACGAATGGCAGAGCAAGAGGGAAAACGCGGATACCGCAAATGGGACGTCGATTGGCCGGCGGTGGCATCATGGCGAACGTACCGCGGCCAATCGACGGCCGCGAAATTCTTTGCGCCAATCCGTCATTGATTTTACCTTATGAATGGACCTGTACATACAATGAAAGCCGCCACTCTCGGACTTTCGTCGGCACGTTACAGCGTTTGATAAAGTTACCTCTCGAAGGCGTAACGTTGCTACAATACAATTTCAAATTTTACAACAACAGACTCCTATTGATGTCTTTTACACTTGAAAAAGAACTTCAAAAACTACAAATCGTATTCAATTTTCATCTGCGTCTGTTTCGACAATTTCAAACAATTTAAATTTTTCATCAAAATTTTATTCAATATTTTTATTCCTCGATTGTTTATTATTTATTATACATGTATGCATCGAACGCTCTGAAACCGCATTTAATTCCATTTATTTATTTTCTGCTATTTACTCTGCAAAGAGAATTGAATTTTGTTGGCTAGCGTAACGAGAATGGGCGGCTTTCTTTCGTGAATATTTAATACGAGATACTTAGAGATATGGCGGCGCGCTTCTGAATAACTTCGTATGAGGTATTATTCCGACCAGGTAGGTCGTAAATAAATAATTCGCCGAAATGTCACTTGACGAATTTGCGAAATCGTTATCCATCTTCGAACGGTCGTACGTCACCGCGACTGTGAGCAGACTTCAAATTTGGTTCCCGAACATATAATATCTTCGGGAAAAAGCGGAGGGAGGAGAAGCTTTTGTACGAATGGAACTTCAAAAGTGTGTTTCACAGTATTTTCTTGGACAACACGATTCCTTTTTCTGGTCTTTACAGAATGGGATTAACTACGATTATAAATGTTTCGAGAAAAAACGAGCACGTTATGGACAAAAATGAGAACTCGTGGAGAGGAACACGTACGGCAGGAAATAACTTCGTTATCTTTTACGAGCGTATCTTTCCCGGGAAATAGCTCTCAAGCTTTTTTTCCAACGATTTTCCTTTCTCGCTGCGGTACACCCCGACTGTGTTTAATTTTTCGCCAACTTTCCTCCGTTCTCCAGGCCAAGCCTGCGGTGTAGCGTTGTTCTCCTATAAGTTTATTAACGAAGACCAAACAGTATCTATAATAACACGACGAAGTGCCGATATCGCAACATCGATCCGAATATTTCGCGGAATAATGGGCGCCGTGGGAGAGGCGCGGGTTGCTCATTTATAACTTCGTTATAACGTACTTACAATCCGCAATTTCGCTATAATACGCCGCATATGGTACAATAAGTGCGCCGTGAATTAATGGATGACGTACGAGAGCGGGCAACGTAGCGGGCAACAAGTTGACGTTCCAGGAGTACCCCGGGCGGATCGAACTTCTGGCGTTGCTCCAATTTATCTCCGCGACCGAAAAAATATCGCACACAAAGCTACAAACACAGAGGACACACACGCTTAAGTACAGACTAGAGGAAAGCTCGCCAGAGCTTTTCTGACCTAGTTATTAAGCTTTGGCATGGGACAACGCGGGTAAATCTCCGCATCTTCCGTCCGAGATTCAAGACTGCGTCGATAGAGAAATCGAGGGGCCGGCCCTCCCGAAATACGCACACGTGGGTATTTCCCGGGAAGAGGGAAACCTCGGTCCGATTTGCGCCCTGTATTAAGTCCTCTCGAGAGATAAGGGTAACCGCGGTGTGGTTTACCTTTGTTAAGGACACCCGAACTCTCCGTACGACGTGAGATCAGAGGATTGGGACGTCGTGGAAACCGAGGCGTAAATCTGGCGAATTTATAGACGATATCCAAACGAAAATGATCCCTATATATGTTCATGTTATGTGGAAATTTACGACGACTTGAGATCTGCAATTTCTGACCTTGATAAATAAATAACAAGTTTTGAGATGCCATCTCACCTTGATAAACGAGTTTTAAGATGCCACTCATCTATTCCTTTTAACCCTTTTTAACCCTCCGTTCGCGTTCATTTCCTTCGAACTGTCTCTGAGCATCCATTTGTTGACAAAGTCGTTTTCCGTGCGATACGCACGAGATTCTTTGTACGTTTATCTCACGCTAGAAGCTGGTCGAATGAACTTTGATCAACCTTCGTCTTTGACTTTAATTAAGCGTATTACTGCCAGGAGATGTCAGACTGTGACAATTAAAGTCGCTAAACGCGGGAATTAGAAAGCAAGGCTCCTCGCGGAGTTTCTCGTTCTCGTAAAGTATTTCTGCTGGCAGAAAACGCAACGCAGAGATAATTGTTGCAATTACGTCATTTTGTACACTTCGCGTTTTTACGGTGAACTCGTATGTGAATAATTCGTCACTTATCACTTCATTATTTCCGAATCATTCTGGGTAAAGTTTCGAAGTTCTCTTCGTTCTCTGCACTGTTAAATATTAAAAGATGAAATTTAAATCACCATCAGTTAAATAACATTTTGTTATTTTTAATTACCATGTGTGTCGAAATTCATTATTTTAACACAAGAGTATTATTTTAACTCAATTTTGATTTCGTTAAATTAACATCATATTGAGAAAGAGCAGTGGCGCCCTATATAGAAATAGTTGAAAATGACTCAAATTGAGTATAATTTGACATTATAAATTTAACAGAGTAGTGCTAATTGTAGAGCTTATTTTTCAAACCGTCGCATTTCAAGAATACGAGATTGTAACAAGCACGCAATCTCTACTTTTTACAAATTCAGGATCAACTAATGTCGATTTTCAACCAATGTAGATTAACTATGATCTCGGTTTAACTTGCTTTCATCTTTTTCTAATTCTTAAAACTAGAAAAAGATGAAAAGCAAGTTAAACCAAGATGAAAGTTAATCTACATTGGTGGAAATGGACATAAAAGATCATATGATATTTAACAAAATATGGATTCAAGAAAAGACATTCGCGCTCTTCGACTCTGCTGGTATCTTCAGCCAGGCTGAGCTTTCTCCTTACTTCGACCAACTTCACGATCCTCTTACGAATTTATCGGAATGGAACGAAATCGACTCGACCTTGCGCATTTACGATCTGCGGCCCGCGAGATTTCTCTTAAGAAGTTCGCTAAGTACTTCGCTAAACGCCGATAGACCTAGACCGATTTACCGTCGAAACGCGACGAAAACTCGTTACAGGAAAGCTCGCGTATAGTCTCGTGCCTACGTGTGAGGGTGTTTTGCAGCGTAAACGCGCGCGCATACATGACCCTCGCGCAGCTGACACGTACATATCGGCGAGTGCTACGAGGCACAATCGCCGTTGTTGTACATCCCGGACGCGTGCAAGGACCTGTGTCTGTCACGCCCGTGTGTATGTGTGTGTGTGTGCGCGCGGTGCTTTAAACACAGGGCACAGGAGGGATGTATCGTACGTACACCGACGCGCCGCCAATCACTTTGACCTGTAAATACGTTATCTGCTCCAGCGACTCCCGATACACTTGATTGCACTCGGTCACCTCTACCGACATCGAGTCACTTCACCCAACCGGGTCTTTACTCCTCGAAGGCGAAGCGGTATCGTCATCGACGTGCACGTCGCCCGTTGTTACGCACGCATACACACACACACACACACACACCCACACACCCACACACATACACGCATGCCCCGCGAGCGCGTCGCCGTCGCATCACGTCGCGTCTCGCTCGGAAGGTGGAACGACCGAAACCAATCATCGCCGTTGCGAGAGACACCCGGTCAGACGCGATGGGTTCAGAATAAAAACAAAATAAGTCCCGCAATTCAGCTCTTATTAACAGCTCCGTAATTCTTTTCGCGTTCTTCGCAGGCGATTGAAGTCCAGAGCGTTTACATTCCTAATCTCTGCGTCGATTTTGGCAATCAAAATATTGCAAAGCGAAAGCTTGCACTTTCATCCTCATACTTCAAGTTTGAGGCAGACCCAGGTAGCATTAATGTCAAACTGGTATCTATAAGTTATCGTTTTAAGGTTGCCTAACTATTTGTCATGCAAAAAGGCATCCTTTTAGCCAACTAAAAAGTCATCCCAATCTTTTTTTGGTTATACTTTTAATATCTTTTAGATAACATTTTGCTACCAGGGGATTTCGCAAATTATAAATTCGCTCCACTTAAGCGCGACGACTTAATCGTAGCACGTGTGTAACGCGCGTATTTATGGAGCCTGCTTTCTTTTTTAGATCTCGCGCGTTTCAAATTGACTCTTTGAAGCTTACAGATCCATTCTCGTTACTCTGATTGCGAAAAAGCCATCGTGCCTTCCCAGTTGTTAAGTTCGCTTAATCTCCACGCACCCCAGGGACCGTGGCCGATATTTTCTGTTACGCGACTGAAGATTGATCGCCGGAGAAAGAGAGCGCGTCAAAGACAGGGCGGCGACGAAAAAAGCTTTGGAAAGTATCGGTGCGAAACGCGGTCAATCTCGCGGTCTCGGAGGTCTCGTGGCTTGCGCCGTGACTGCAGCGTTGGATGCTCAGGGCACGTGTGTGTATGTCAAAACGCACAATACAGAAGGCGCATTATCAATCCTCCGTTACGTCACGCGTGATTAAACGTAATTTCCAAGGATAGCGTGGGCGCTGCTATCCTTGCTCCAGAAATACGCGGCAATATATGGCAGATGATGTACGAAATGAAACCTTAATCGTTCAACAGGCATGTTCGACGATTGCCTCAAGCAACTTGACTATCGATTATTGATTCAATTCTATTGCCGCGTACGAATCATGGAGACGGTAGATTGTAAGCGCGATCGCTGGCCGGCTGACGGAGACCTCGATTCGAAATTGAGGAAGATGGTGAGGATAAGGTGGGTATTCGCGAGTGTTTAACCACTTTGTTAGCCTGAAGAATTCTCGAACGAGCCTCGAGGTATATTAGAGTGCCCTTATCGGCCGCTGACATTGATACGAGTAAAACGGAGTAAAAGGAAGCTAGCAACCATTCTTCTATTTATACTTCCCGTATATTTTACGCACGGCGAGCGAGTCGTTCCCCTCGAATCCGACACGATGTGTGATTCCCCCGAAGAGGGAGAAGTCCTTCGTGCGGGGAGGGCTATGAAGTTGGAAGGGTAAGCACCTTTCTATAAAAGGCACATCGCCACGACGATGATTGCAAATCACCTGACGATATGAGAAAGGGGGAGCGCGCGCAGCAATCATTCTGCAATATATAGGGCGTCTTAGAATAACTACTGTCGTCCCAGTCTACCATTTCGAGATGAAGCCTCCCTTCGCGAATGTTGAAACGTTCAGCGTGAGAGTATTTTGCGCTCGATATTTTAGCTTCGTTATTTTCAGATTAATATAATATAACGAGACCAATGTAGGTTTATTTCTGTACTAATCCTCGTGTCGTTACGACGAAACGTCTTCGATATGAAATGGTTCGCAGGGACAGGTCGAGTGTGTGTGTGTATGATCGAGCTTTTTGTCACACACGTGAAAAATATTTCACAATGATATTTTTCTCGTAAAGCATCTTCGAGTTCCTTAGCGTTCGATACACAAACAGCTAAATATAGAAAATCATTTTCATTCAGGCGTCTACGTCACTACGTCGGAAAGTCCGTCTCACCTCTGAAATGCCCATTGAAGCGGGACGCGTGTACGGAACGATATCGCGTTGCCTGTAGGTTTTATCTCGTTTTCGAAAATTTCATTCCCTATCGCCTGACGCATGCCACGCGCGTATCACGCGAGAGAGTCGAGTCGCGTTCGATTATCGGGCGCGGCGTGTGCGCGTATATATCACGTCTCTCTTCGCAGGCATCCCGGCAATCTGCCAGTCCGGTACGGTTTCCGGTTTCTAGGCTACCAGTTTCCGGCCCCCGCGCGTCCACAGATCGACCACTTGTCGTCTGTCGCCGGGGGGGGAGGGAGGGGGGCCGGAGACGCGCGTATGACCCAATTGCTCGCCTCGTATGCCGATTAACGTTTCTTCAACGTGTGGTCCACGTGCGAGTGAATTTGTATATCTCTCATGTCTTCCGTATCTCGACGTTAATTCCACCGGCAGTTAATTTTAGGATGTGTAACGGAAGCTGCGCAAGAATCCTGCGGCACATCTACACGGGAATATCATAAATACAATTTACGCAGAACGGTTAAAATGCAAGATAGTAAAATAAAATATAACAATATCCCTCTTTTCTATAATTTTATTTGCATTCTATCATTTCTTGAAATATTATTTGTTAAATAATTCTCTTATTAACTTTATGCTTCAATAATATCGAATTTAATTCTCGCATTTTTTTATTTAGACTACCGTAAATGGATTCATTTCTTTCATGCGTTACTCATTCGTGCTGGTTTGCGGACATTGGTTCCATCGGATAAACACGGTCAATCAAACAGCTTACTGCAGCGGTATGTCGACGTCGAACATTCATAGAATTTTCACCGTACAAATAGTTCTGCGTTTGCCCATCGAAACACGGTTTTATTGCCACAACGTGATCGATTGTTTGCGATCAATCGGCCGTGTATTAGTATATGCACGCTGGACTGCACAGATTTTCGCCAAATATTGTTATTAATGAATAGCACGCGCCAGACGGAACGGCAGTTGCCAAGCTAAAATCCGCGGATCGAAGGAAATGAGCAGAAATGCTTGCCAATGCAATATGTTCTTCTGCTGTCTCGGTCAGGTTCGATTTGACCCATTTTCCTCTTTAAAATATGGTAACTGCGTATAGATGTTGCTTTTTATTCTTTCATATTCCATGCTCTGCGAATTTCTCGTTTCTAAACGAATATTTGGTATAATACGAAAAATGGAAAAATATTTAATTGAAATTATATCGAAATGTATGAGCGCTTATGTGAATTTAGACCTACCTACAGGAAAGAAACGAAACAGTTAAATAGAAGTTCAGTTAAACAGAAACGGTTCAGCAACTATCAAGTTCTATGAAGCGCGAAACTGTCGCCTCATCGTCAGAAGTCTTAAGAAACTTGTGAAAGCCGTGTCAGACTTCGTAAGTTTCTCTTCTTAAAATATCCACCTTAATCTATAATACTTTAATGGAGCGGCGAGATGTGATTCTTAATTACTGCGTACTGAAAATGCACTGACAAAAAAAACTTTACCCGTAAAAATTCGATAACGATTCGGTGCGCAGATTTTGGTACGTTTCTGTGTTTTCTGTTAAATAATAAAACAATGCCTTGTCAGTTTTCACCGTGGAAAAACTATAGATACTTATATATTTTGTCTCACAGTCAGTGTGAAGTGATCAATAGAGCCTGTAAATCTCCCACCCAGCTACGAACTTTTTGCGATAGTTCTCCAGAAAAAGAGAATATCGCAGAAAATATTCCGTTGTTTGCACAGCATCCCACATAATAAGCTATATTCTATAATATCTACGGTAAATAATATCTGCATAAATCGATCGTTGCCGCTGTTCCTTTGTGTTTAAAGTTATTCATATTAACATCAGGAAGTCCCCCTCTCTCCCTTCATCCGCGCATAATGATTTATTTCCATTATACCGCGAGATCTCACGTCAATAATTGAGATTATATAGCGTGGCTCGCCCCGATTCACAAGTGCAAACGGTAAAGAAAACTTACTTTAATAATCGAATAAATAATTAAGGAATCTCATTTGGGAATTAATGTCCCGTTTCTCACACACTCGCACGTTTCTCATATACTTATAGCGAGCAGTCACGAGGGTTAATCCTCTGTGTGAAAACATATCGCATTTGATTAACAGAGAGCAAATTGCGTGCACGTAGTTGCGCAACAGTGGTTAAGCGACATTCACACGGGGAACGCGGTCGCGAGAGAGTGCAGCCTCAGTTTTATTTCTGTCGTTGACGCGGCGTAAGTCGTGGTAATGGCAGGCGTACACACTCGCAAACCCAAACTACACAGTAGGAAAGACACAATGCAGTGTTGAAGCGCGCATTATCAGCATTATAGCCGCAGCGATAATCGCGCGGGACTTGCCATATCGTGCAGTCAGCTAATTATCCGTGTGTGCGCGCGTTCCTTCTTGTATAATACCTCCGTTGTTTAACTGATACTCGGATAAATCGAGAATCTGGGACGGGCAGCGTCTCTGCTTTCATTAAAAATAGTGTAAACTCCCCCGAGAGGACAAAGGTGACGCGATATCATTGATCTTTTCCATTTGCAATCTTTCCTTTCATTGGTCGCGCGTTTATCCCTCGAGCGAAAAGCTAAAATCGAAGGAACTGACCGAACAGAGTGGTCCGTCTTAACCCGCTTTTTCCAACTTGAGATTCGAGCAGCTTTGAACTCTCGATTATAATTGGAGTCGAGACTGATCCAGGAGAATCAAATTTACATTAATTTCATCTAAAAACAAGTTTAAATGTCGCCGTTGAATTTAACTAGATTTGAGTTTTTACTCCATTTTTGAGTTTTTATTCCATTTATCAATTTACTCTATTTATTAATCGGATCATTCAACGTGCCACCGCAAAACGTTCAAGAGTCATATCGACGTTTTTGCAGCGTGAGAGAGAGAGAGACCGGGGAGGACTCTGCACGGGAAGGACATACGATGCAGATTCCCATCGTTGCATTAGACAGCTAATAGATGGTCCAATGTGTCAGCTGCCGTTTGACCGCGTGTAACATCGCTGTCTGAAACCGATACGGGGTCTACGTCGTGTCTGCCGATGGATGAATACCGTCGTTAATTACATTAAACGCGAGTCCCGAATTAACCCAATGATTTCGGCATTTGTAAGATCGGCGGTAAGATCTCAAAGTACGAGTGATGTCTCGATAAATTTCAAATAACGCCGAAATTCGCTCAATTTTAATTATACAGTAATTACACCGTCCCTCTCCAGCTTCCCTAAACGGTCCAATTATTTGCGTTGCGCGTTTACGCGTCAGATAGATATAAAAGTGATTATTATCGTTACAGTGTGGCGTACAGACGCGTGCCCGAACTAATGCGGCCAATTACCTTCGCAATTTCACTTAGTTGATCGCGTTAATTATCGCGGGCACACTTTTATTTTCGACAAATCTCCGTCTTGTTTAACGCGCTAGTAAACCAGAGCCGCAATTAAGTTCCGCGCTTTGCAACTTATTACGGTTTACGCTATGTCAAATTGTTCATTTATCACAAGAATATCAGACCAAGATCTTACGATTTCTCTTTCTCTAATAATTCTTGCTTAATATTCCGCAAAAAGCTCTCTCTTAGCTAATAAATCTTAAATAAACGGTATAATATACTATTTCAATTCATAACTCCTCGCGTTTCGAATAATTTTACGAGAAAAGTAATACCTATCAGCAGAATAATATCGCGTAGCTCCTCTGCGGGAAGAGCCTACACATTGATTTTGTGCCTGAAGAATTCATATGTTAATCGGACGAGTAGGATCACACGTGCTGCCTACGCGAGACAAATGCAGGAAATCACTCGCCTTCCTAAGGCCGGCTTCGTCTCGTATATAGGGCACGTATTATGCATCGCCGTAATAATGCGTGATATGAAAGTTCGCGCTCAACACCGTGAACGTTAGCGCTGAAAGAGGCGACAATTATTTAATAAATTAATTATCTATATTTTATACGCGCGCCGCGAAATAAAACAATTAATTAATCGGCAGCTTTTACTCCGCTTTCACTCTTTGTGTATCGCTATGTGCTGATTACAAATCTACGAGAATGCAGGTTTCGTGGCTATGAAAAAAATACTTAGCGGTTAAAACGACTAGTATAACCGGTTTCCATAATGCGAACTGTGCATATACTGTAAGATTATTACAAAATAATGAATGTGTATTAAATATTACGATAAATAGTACCTACTATCCTCACGTGTGTCATGTTATTTAATGTTAACAAGCACGAAGCTTGTTTTATCAATTCTTCAATTAATATTTTTAATACAGGATCATTAAAGACGCATTAATTTTAAGAGTTTATTGAAGGCTTTATAATTAAAACTTTTAATAAATTTACTATTATTATATTTTAGTAGTAGATAGTATTATACATTTATTCACTACTTCTATTTTTATCATTAAAAGGTTACATTAATTTTAGCAGTAAGTGTTAAAAATATATGGAAGGAAGTCGTGGAACGAAAGACACCGTGACACCTCATCGCTAGAAAAAAAAAATTTCCATAATCCGTATCATTGCGTGTCGCGCAATGAGTCATGGGGTTCGTGAACCTTATGGTGCGTAACCCTCAGAGGCCTTTATTAAGCTTCGCTGTGAAACGTCCATGTTGCACACTTCATGGAAATTATGAACTTCAAGCATTCTTTTTTAATTTTATCGACGCGAGCACCCCTTTAATCGAATAAACGTTATTACGTTACGCGAACAACGTTAAAAACCAATATTTATTCAATCGAACGACTAATATTTTCTCGGAGTCTTCAGGACCTTCAGGTGGATTCGCATTTATGGAGTTTAACGGAATCGGGAGTGACGATCAAGACCGTACGACTTTACTTTCCCCGAGGTGCAAAAGTGCAACCGAATTACCATCAAGAAGCGCGAAAACTTCACCTCGAAATAGCTCGATATTGGCGCGTAAACACCGATGTTTGCGCGTCGCTATTTCGAAGACGAGACGTATATAAGTCGGAGGCGAATATCGAGTTCAAAGTCGAGCCGGAGTCTCGTTTTCGCAGCCGAGTCGCTATACGTATTCAACAGGCGCGATCGTTTGTAGCCGCGAATTTACGCAGTCGCGACTGCAGTTGCTCGGCTTCGCGATTATCAATGAAAATGTTTACGGAACGATATATCGTAACGGACTCGGTTCTCAGCTTGCGTAGCTTTTCAAGAGAGAGATTACAGGTGTCGACGATAAAGCTCGCAGCAGCTCTGCTATTTATTTTTTTAATTTGCGGAATTTTTTTATTTCTCGCGTAACCTGCTCGCGAACCGCGTTAATTCCGACGATCCGGAATGTATCAGCTCGCGTGTAAAATCTCGCCCGGCGAAAATCAAATTGTCACAAACGAACGGACGATTACAGTAAATTGAATAGGCTTAACGAGTTTCCAGGAGATTAGCGGAAATGGCGAGCGTTGTAAGAGCGTGAAACATGCGGACGCGGAGAGCCGGGAGACGCAGCTGGGGACCCCGGCTGATCGAGGGGGCTTTGCGAGCGAAGGAGAGAAAAAGGGTGCAGTCTTATTAAGAAAAAAAAAACTGCAGCTCCATTCTATTAAAAAGTCAGATACAAATTGCGAGACATGGTGACACGATGTATCGATCATTACTATTATTATTCTACTTATTACTTATCTATTTTTGCAAAATTCTAGACACACACGCTAAAGACGTCAAATCGATGGAAATTGCACTGATCACTGATGCATTATAAACCAAATCTATATAAACCAAATCTATATTCGTTACGAAGAAGCGTGTAATATTTCCCGGCAATGCAGCCTGGAATGAAACAGGCGATATTACGAGAGAAAAAGTATACTCTATTAACAGGAACGAGACCGTGTAAGTGCGGCATCAATCTTTATAATCGTTCGTAACCATCGATCAAACAACGCGGAGTAAGATTTCTTGTTTCAGCCTTCAAGGATGAACGGTCCGTTGGCGAGTTATCGCTTAAATAAAATGCTTTATCGTTTCTACCACGCGATACGCGACGATATCGTATGCGCTAACTGTGCGTCTGGTCTTCCTCTAGCGTCACGTTGACACACACGCACACACGTGTCGATTAACATTATCGGACGCCGCGCCGCGCGGAAATTGTTGTCGACGTACTTTCCTCGCAATTTCGGTGCCTTGAGAGCACTCGCTTTATCTTTGGGATCTAATACGAAGGTATTTCCGATTTCGGAACGTTCAAAGTGGCTTATCCCGCGCGTATAGTGACGGTAACTTCTTGAGTGCATCGGTTGCATTTAATACGGTGCCGCATTAACACCGCGCCGCAGCGTTCAACGTGATATCTAATGCCATTTACGGTTCAACAAGTCGCAAATAACGCGAAAGTAAAATCGGCGAACGCACCCACGAATCGCGAAGCAGGTCTTGGGCATTACGACGTTCGATATACGAAGCGTATCGAATTGAATTTGCGTTTTCTTGTAGTAAATTTCTATATTACTGTCCACGGAAAGAATATCGGTCGTGACGTGTACATTTTGAGGCAGATATATCATATATCCCTTTGATCTGTGAAATCGACACCCCAAAATGGAAAATTTTAAATTTAAAATTTAAAATTTACACGGTTGTTTACACATTTGATGTCTTTGGCGTCTAGAATCTTGCCAGCAAAAATAGATAAGTAATAAGTAGAATAATCGGTGTTCGATTATCCGCAATTTGCCCGCATTTGTCCACGCCGCAAAAAAATTATAAACAAAAAAATATTCCTCCATCTCTCGTGTAAATGGAATCTCTCGCCACAAGAATACTCGATCAGCATTATGTTCGACATTCTTGCCGTCTTTCTTCCCAGAAGCCACTTCCTGCGCGTCGCCGATGACTCACGTGAGCAGACTTACGGATTAAAACACGCCACACGGCTCTTCGTGATCTTTGTTCAAAAGGCCATGGACCAATCATGAAATTGTCCACGAGTACAAAAATACATGTAAAGAGAGCGAATCAAGGTCGTCCAGCTTAAAAGCTCCAAAGCTCTACATGTCAAAAGAGACTTTTAATCTCGCTCCTAAGCTTCCGCGATCCATGAATACAATTCTGCTTGCAGTTCTAGATTATTTTTTGCATGTGAGTGTATTGTGAAATCAAATATTCTTCGTAATATAAAAATATAAATAGAATTTTATCGCGAATTAGGTCATCTCTAAAATGGACTAAAATTTTCATTCTAAAGCTTCAATTTGAATTGTTTACTTAGATTTCGACTTTTGTAGATTTTGATTTTAATATTTTAAAAAGTATAGCAGCTAGATTAGTGTCTCTAATAAAATATCTATAAATAATTACTGAAAGGAATATTGATTTGATATAAATATTGATAAAAATTGATACAAATAAATAAAAAATGATTAAAAACGTGAATCAGTCCTCTTTCGAAATCAATTTAAAGTGAGTCCTAGTGTCAATATTTTTATATATATACGTAATGTCTTCTTTCTTTTTCCTGGGTCGATAACATTTTAAACATTGTACATATCTCAGTTTAGTGCGCTGTTTCCCCTCGTGTGCGGCACCCTCTCTACTCTCTTTGACATTAAAACGATTAATCCCTATTCTTTTCTCTCCCGTCGCCGCGTTACGGGCTTAAATTGACGAGATTCGTGTCAACGCTTCAGATTGGAAAGACCCTATAACTTCAGGTTGATGTATCGGACATAGGAATCATCTTCATGAAACCCTACTTACTTTTTACCTTTTTCCAGTTCTAAAAATTTAGAAAAAGATAAAAAGCAAGTCAAATCGAAATTAAAGTTATCTGCTTCGATAAAAATAAACATAATAGATAAATTTTTTAAATAAGTGAGCCCAACAATCGACAGATGACAAAGAGGTAACTTCAAATCGGGTTTATCTGATCTTTTTTCCGCCGCAGAAAGAAAATATGTATTACACAAACCGAAAGAGAAACGGAAAGGAAAAAAAAAAAAAACAGGCGAAGACTGAATTAATCGCACTTAATTTCACAACTCTTCTCTCCGATCGTATTTTCCTCCTGCGTTTATACTGCACACTCACTTCTTGCTTCCTCTTTCTCCCCTCGTCAAATCCCCGTTAGCGTACGGCGTCTATTTTATTTTAAACGCCGAGAAAGAGAAGAGTGCAAGGAACTAAACTACGGGCCGAAAAGAACCTGCACGCCTTTGTCTCCACGGCGATCTACCTCCGAGCGATTTATTTCTTCGTTCGTCGCATTAGTCACGCAGAAGCCCCTGCGTGACATTCCTTACGGACGCTCGTTAGTAACCAATTACGGTGCAGCCGCGTTTCCACGTACATCCACGTGCGAAAACGGCAGGACCGGAAACTGGGAACGGGAAGGGGGGGGGGGGGGGGGGGGGAGGAACGTGAGGATCGGCCTAAACCACCCCGGTGTTATTTCGCTTGACGTTTCTTTCCGAACCTCGTGAGAGACCCCGTCGTCGCCGGCGCGGGCGTATACATCGGCGAACGCGACTCGGGCGGGCCGTGACCGTAAGAGGAAACGCTAGTTGCCCGGTGTGGAACGGCAAAGTGAGCGAGCGAGCGAGCGAGCCGGGCGATCTCGCTCGCGTGCACGCACGTCGTCGTCTCGCTCGCTCGGGAAAAATCACGCGGAGAGATAACGAGAGGAAGAAACAACGCCCGTTTCTCGCGCGGGGTTTCTTCCCGGAGACGGCTCGCCCGCCGGAGACGAGGCGAGGGGAACGACGGCCGCGCGCCGGTGCCGCAGACGCGCGAAGGCGAATCCTGCGGATGGTCGCGCTGCCGATCCGATCCCGAGGTGAAACGTCGACGCCGACGGTTCCCGGCGCGCTCGCGGAAAACGGGGAGAAGGGGGGGGGCCACGAGTCGCGGCCGAAATTACGCTGCCGATCGTACGAAACGAAGCGGAGATGATTCCCGGCGCGTAGGCGCGCGCGGGTGGCCGCCGACGCCGCCGTTGAACGATTTCCGGTCGGCTCGGCGTGCCACGCCACGGCGCGATTCACGGTGCGGCGCCTTCGACGGGACGGGCGAGGGGAAGAGGACTCAGAGGAGGAAGGGGACGGGGGAGGAAAGCGAGGATTCTTTTTTTAGAAGCCGCACTCCCGCCCGGTCTCGTGCCGAGTAATCCTTACCTCTCGTGCCTCCTGAATGCCCCACGCTCCTCGCTCGCGGAACACGGTATCTCCCAGGGTTCACTCGATAATTCCTCTCCGTCGTTCTCGTTCTCTCTCTCCTTTCTTCTGTCCGTCTCTGTCCGTCGCTCGCGCAAGTCGGCTCGGCTCGGCTCGACGGCTCTCAGGCGCGCATACACATACACACGCACGCAGAGGCAAAAGCTCGTACCGCTCTCTCTATCTCTCTTTCTCTCTTTTCCCCTCACGTCCCTCGCTGTACCCGTCTCACGCGCACCTCTCGTCTCGTCTGTCTCTTCCTCGTCGCCACGACTGAGAGATCTTGGCGATTAGTAAAGCGCTACCTGGCTCGCCCGCGCGCTCTCTCACTCTCTCTCTCTCCTTTTTCTTTTTACTCGGCTCGGCTTTTTTTCCGTCTCTGCACTGACTGCACTGTCACGAGTCCATGGGGAGAGCCGAGTGTACGACGAAGCCGCGCCGTGCGTCGACCGTTCTCGCCGTCGAACGGTTCTCGCCGAACCAACTGGCACGACTGACTTCACGCTGGTCGACGAGAGGTCGGAAGTCGGAATTACGCGTCGCGCGTTACCGAACGCGCGCCACCGGACCCCGGGTTTCTCGTTTCGTCTCCGACTTCTCGAGGTTGCTCCGCACACGCAGCGCACGCCTCCTGATATATCGGCACCGTGCGTACCGATCGATCCGCAGGCACACGCGACTCGCTCCGCGCGGTTCACGACAGTTCACGAGGACAACGCGAGCCTCGAAGAAGGCGAGACGCTGATTACGCAGACGGACGCGCCTCTCACTCTCTCTCTCTCTCCTTCTCTCTCCTTCTATCCTGTCGCCGCCTGCCCTTCCTGTACCCCCGCGCCGCCTAGATTTTCACACTCTCGCGAGAAGACAACGCGACACCACTGCGCGATTCTACCGTTATCTAGGGCGATGCCTCTCCGCCGTCCGCCGCCGCCGCCGTGCCCTCTATCCGGCATCCGCCAACAGTCAACACGCACAGCCGCCATTGCCGTCGGCGTCGACGCAGCCGACCGGGCGACTCGGCCGCCGTCCTATCTTACCGACGGAGTCTAGACCAATTAAAAGCGAACCTAGCGTTCCTATAATAAGAGTTAAGCAAACCACCGCCATTTATAGGGAACTATAGAGCTTGTCTCACTTCCACTTATAACTTTGTCTCACTCCAACTAACGTATTCCCTATAAATGGCGACCAATCTGACCACGAGGTGTCCTAACTCTTATTATAGAAACTCTAAGTCAACCTAGCGTTACCTTAAGGGCTCCACACACACATTTCTGTGTAACAGTAACAGTAAGATTTCGACCAATCGCGTTGCTCGATTCGGCCTGCTGGCTATGGTTACGGACGGCCGAATTGAGCAACGCGATTGGTCGAAACCTTACTGTTACTGTTACGGAAAAGTGTGTGTGGACTGTGGAGGTGGAGTGTGGAGGCCTTTATACCTTCCACGCTCGGAATGTCTTGATTGGGACCGCCGGGAATGTTTTGGACCTTGAACGAAACTGAATGTTTTTTAGAGTTCGCGCATGACTTCGCCTTTTACTATCGCACGCGGCGCGCCTCGTGCAGCTCGTGCTCTCCGCTGCGGACAGTGCGGGCGAACGCGTGAAAGATGGGGACCGACAGGAATTGGCCCAGCCGCAAGCTGAAGTGTGCGAGCCAGGCGGAAATATTGCGATCGCATCAACGGGATGATGATTTCGTTAAATACCTGCGGGAGAAACTGTCCGAGATATCGCAGAATTTCGGAGTGCACAGAACGTTACTTCAATACATTCGGTCTGACATTCCGCTAAAATTGTTATACTTCGTTTTCACGTCGGGCATGGGCAATCAGACGCTGGGCGAGGAATACACCGGTATAGTGCAGGCCAATTTGGAGCAGCGTAGAGTTCCAACGTTAACTGTATGTTCAGCTTGAGAGATCCATTATAGCAAAACTCTTTGACGACTTAATTAAATTCTGGCTGTTTATCCTTATCAGGTGAGGGTATTGGCTGCAGTTTTAGAATGCCTTGGCGAGAGAACATTGCTAAAATTACTGGAACGGTTGCAAGCATACGTAAATCATCCACAGAGAGAGCTGACTCCAGCAGCGATAACATTTTTGAACACCTTATTGTCAAGGTTGCGCACAATGATACCAATAATTGTATTATTCCACAAAGGGTTATTTTACATTTGTGGTAGATACTACAGCCTGGGTAGGAGAATTGCTGGATTAGATTATACAAAGGTAAATTTTTTTCAAGCTCTGCGAACACAGATATTCTCAATCACGATCATATATGATTGTCTTCTCAATATCGCAATCTTATACTTACATTATTATATAATGATTTTAAGGTACACGGTCCCCGACCAATAGACACTGTCAGCTGGGGGCTAAGATTATTAGGAGTTGCTACTTTAATTCAGTGTCTATTGAGAATTTGGCAGAGTGGCACAGTGCAAAACACTACAGCTGTAAATACACCTAATCCTAAAGGCATTAGTCACAGTTGTCAGTTATGCCTCGAAGCAACAGCAACGACCGCGACGCTATGTGGTCATCTGTTTTGCTGGAGCTGCCTTAGCGAATGGTTGCGCGTCAAACCACAATGTCCGTTTTGTAGAGAATACGTCCCACCGTCGAGAATTGTCCACGTGATGAATCTGTAATTTTCTGTGATAATATATTCCTTGAATATACATAATGTAAAAACTATATATTTATATATGTTATATATCTACAAATAATTAATATATATTTAAAACAAATATGTCTTTATCTTTAAAATAAAAATAATTCAGTAATTTTTATCTGCTAGTTTTTTTTTGAAAAATTTATTGTCTCAAAATGTAGGATTTCCAAAACTTTTTATCAAAAGATTTCAGTCCTTCTGTGAGTTTATGGAGATACTGACGATCAATTAGTAAGAATTAATATTAATTTATATGGGAAGAGATGAATGTGATAATAACATATTTGCCTATGTAGACATATACAAAAATATCAAGTTTTATTCAATTATTTCCGCACATATCGTGCTATATCTTGTATAACAGTTAAATTTTGAGACAAACAATGTACAATCGTCTCGTTTTCATTTTATAAATTTATTTTATAAAATTATCAATTGGACAAAAGTATTATTAACAATATAATCGACTTTTAATTTTCTAAGATTCTTTGTTTTTCTGTTATGAGCTAAATTTCTTTCAAGTTACAATTTTCTTGGTCTATTTACATCTGACCATATTTGACCAAGTTGGAAAAAACAAGTTAAAGACAAGACATGCAAGACTTTTTATCCTGTATATATGCAATTAGAGAAAACAAGAACTGACACAGAAGAAATGCTCCAATGATCTTAGAATATAAAAAATCGACTATAAATTCATGCTCTTGGAAAGTCACTCAATAACATTTGTCACTAGGATGTGCGTTGAATGGAAGTCATCCCAACAATGTTTCCAATGTATTGGCTGATTCCACTTGATTCGTCCTTCAATCGAAATCCATGAGGTCCATAAGCCTTATAAAATATATTTCGAAGACAATGCAATCGTTCTCTACGTCTAGAATCAAATTTTTAATATTAGTAGCAAATTGTATAAAAGAAACAAATGCGATTCTACCAAGAAATTGACACTGAAGACAAAGACTCACTGTGTATGGGATACACAAGTTTCATCGTCATTTACGTTCGCGCTACGTTCTTGCGATATACGCCGGGCTCTACGGCAAGTAGTACATGATGGTTTGCAATCTGAATCGGGCGCTGATACGTTATCCAGGTGTGGAGCATTAGCAGTTGTGGAACCACATAGGCTGCCAGTCCCTGTTACCAATTGCCACGAATCTCCTGAAGACGTCGAATCGTTTCGTTGTCGAACATGAGAATATTGAGAATTGCGTGGTATTGGAACACCAATCGGAGATGTACGATTTGCGGGCAACGATGAACGCGATTCTTGTGCAGCACCACCTTCTTTATTCGGAGATGTAGTAAGTGTCCCATGTGCAACATTTCTATACATGTACAAACATATGTTAGAAATCTGATCAAAATACACAACAGTTGACGTTAATATGAAAATGTTGCAATAACATTTTTTAAAATAAATAATTAAAATAATCATACACATGGTTTCGTGTGTCATCTTGATTATCCAAGGAGTCAGGAAAAAACACAGCTGGCGATGAATCACCATCTATGCTATTTTGTTCAATAGAACTGGACGAGCTGTTCTTGGGACTGAAACCGGAGTTTGTAATGATTTCAAAAGAATCGCTGTCAATCACAAAAGTGTCCGACTCGCTGTGCTTCGACGTTCTCTCGTAATGCTTGTGTATGCTAAAGTGATCGTTTTCAATGTATTTTAAGAAATCGAAACAGAAAAAAAGTATCTCTTCTCCTTTATTGAGTCGATCTGCTAAATCATGCCCAAAAAGCATCCAGTCGTAGGCGATGGTATAATATAGTAGTTGATACGAATCCAGTGTCGTATGAATGACCCCATCAGCCCACAGACTAATTCTCAGTAATGAAATAAATAGCGGTGTGCGGTCCCAACCTATAAATAACATTATTAATCTCATTATAAAATATTTATTTGGGAGATTTTAATAGAATAATATGTTCGTACCGGAGATACAGTGAATCAGCAACCCGTTATTACTTTCACTCAGATATCTCAGTATTAATCTTAAATAGTTCTGCGTTAATTTGACTAGATTCCATTCTGTATACTGATCCCAGTTGACTCGTAATTGACTGGAGATTGGGTCTTCAGGTACACATATTGGCGCGTCTATGTAATTCTGGCACCAGTTAAACACCAGATCCTTCGATCGGTAATCTTGGTCTCTAAATTCCTTGAAGAATTCACATCCCGGATATGGCAGTGAAATGAGGTTAAAGTTGCTGTACCGCTTCTCTTGATCTACCTTCTCCGACGAAGTTACGCTGAGTACCGAACAAAAGAGCTCTGTTTAAGGGCCTCTAAAAGTGGATTCATAGAATAAAACAGATTGCTCATACTATAAGGACTATTATTATGGAAACTTTACTGTGTTTTTGAAGATGGACATCTTCTTATTGGAATAGATATTCTCTATATATGCAGTTTTCTTCCAGAAAAGCTGTACATGCTTCATTCTAAACATTATTATTAGCTATGATCTTCAATCATCGTTTAATGATTCAATAAAATAAATAGTTTTATAGAGCCATCTTGTTTTTCTTCTATTCTTATCACATAAAAACAACTTTTTATATTTCTTTTAATAATTACACTACTAACAAGTAAGCCGATTACCTTCTATTCTCACTTGAAATGAGACTTTGGGGAAAATAATTTAGACATATCTCAAGATCATTTAAAGCTAGTCAGAATTCTAGTGCTCCTGGGAGTTTTTCAGCAAATCTGACCAGTTTTAAATGATTCTAAGGCACGCCTAAACCAAAGTCTCATTTCAATCGCGAAGGTAGGAAGTAACTGGCTTACTTATAAGTTCTTGCAATTACTAAACAAAGTGTTTGACAATTAGATAACGCCTAACCTTCACCAAGTATTTGTTTTATGACATGTACAAATACAAGAGAGATACTTAGTATCATCCTTACGTCATCCCATATTTGACTTTCTTCTTCTCCACCATGAAGTCTACGATGGTTCCTACATTAAGAGTCTTGAGAAGTTCTATATCGTAATATCTAACTTTATTTTTCAAGTCAATGAGCTTCGATTCTTCCTTGGGTAGACTTTCCTCTACTTGTGTATCTGGCTGCACTGAACTGGCGCTGCTGCTAGCTACACTAGATAGCAAGAAATCTAGTCCGGCTCTACCAAACATTTCTGGGCTGCTGGATAACGTTGAGGATCTGCATACGTGTCTACCCTTGTAAAGTATCACTGGCACTGGAAATCTTGAACGACATCTGGCAAATCTTGATTGTGTCATCAGTTTGAGGAGCTTGTTTCTTAATAATATGCTCTCGTATGTATTTTCCGTCACGCACTGCGATGCCACTGGCGCGTCGTAGTTCTTCGAATTCCGAGGCTTGTCATGTTCTAATATTATAAGGTAATTGGGATAATGCGCGCAAAGTTCACCTCCGCTGTTGTCTATTGTAGAATATTTGTAGTCATAAGCCGCAAGCAGCAAACACCTCTGCATAATTTCCTGATTCTGTAAAAAGATATGGTTCATTAATTTTACAAAGAGCTCAATATTGGCGTACTTAAGCGTATAAAATATATTTATAAGACAGCTATACCGTGACATCCGCATCCTTGGTCCTGTACGTGTTCTTTGCAAAGTGCGTTATGAGATTTCGTAGACTATCTATACCAATCTCAGTCATGATTCGCTGTGGTGTAAACTAAAAAATTCTACGTGTTTTCTCGCAGTAGAAAATTGCTCTTGATCTTTCCAAGGAGGCACCAGATTCTTATTACAATATAAATTCACAAGACCAGTAGTTGCTAGTGTCTTGCCACTATTTTGCATGACAGAGACACGACACAAGCACTGAATTTAAGGTATATACACACGGCATTGTAAATCAACAATTATCAAATTCTTTTCGTCACAATCCATCTTCAAATGTCGACAATACAATCTTCCATGCATGTACAACGGAATAACATGTTAGTTCTGTAGACAATAATTTTACCTGTTGCATGCGACTGTTATAAAATAAATGTTCCTTTACTCAAGAAATTCTGTCGCACTTGTATCCACGATCTCGTATCTACAGCTATCAAAGCATCGAGAAACTTCAAGATGAGAACAATACAAAAACTTTCAAAACAACTCCACGTCAAGGAAACATGTGTGTGATTATCCCGCGACGTCTCGCATATTTATAAATTCGCTTATTAAAACGCGACAGAAAATAAATGAATAATTAGAGTGAGAAAAAACAAATTATAAATTTCTCTTTAAATAAATAAATGGTTTGCGAATTTTGTACTTTTTGAGGGTTCAATCGCGAGAGACCAAGCTGCGCGCGCGATTGATTTCTCCTCGCGAACGCGATTCTCTCCTGCGAACACTGAAAAGCATGTATAACCATAACCTATCAACATCACCGCATGTGCCATCGGTGTCGCTGAAAATCATACGGCATTTAAATCCCCGCCACGTAGGGAACGTACGTTACGACGTGTCGTTAGGGCTATTGTACGGTCCGCGTGTTTCCGCAACAATGGGGGCTGCATTTCCGGAATAATTCCGATAACTCGAGGAAAATCTGCGACGCGAGTGCACGAGGGTCTGCGAGCATTTTTGAATCGAGAATCGCGGCTTCAGCTGAGAAATACCCGTGGATACTCGCATGCTCCTCCCCCGCGCTCTCGAGAGATGAAGGGTATCACTCCTCGCACGCACGTTCCAGCACGTTTGAACTTTGAACTGTCAATCGGACGAGCCATCCAAACGCGATTATCACGCGGTCATCCTATCGCGGTCACGTTCCCGTACTTTTAAGGTTATCTGCGAGAACACCGTGGCCCTCCGACCGGTGGAGGGGGACAGGGGGATCGATTACCGCGCCGCCTGCCGTTACGAGCGAATTGAAATCGGTCACGTGACGATCACTCACGTTATATTCGAATTTATGCGCGTGTCTATATACCGGGTGTATTTAAACTGACGATAAATATTTTAGACAAATACTTTGTAACATTTTAAGACGAAAATTCTAATACGAAATTACCGAGGCTATAATAGTGAATAAATACTTTTAAACTGGTTTTATAATTTATTACGGACAAACACAAATGGTTCCTTAATAAAACTTGAATTTTTTACAATAATTTTACATTACTGTCAAAGGCATTCGATTCATGGAAGCACCTTTATCATTGGCCATGTTGTGCGCGAAATACTAACCACACACTTTAAACTTTTCTCACTCGAAAACTGTTATAACCTCGGCATTTTAGAATTATAATTTTTGTCTTAAAATGTTACAAAGTATTTGTCATTAAAATATTTATCGCCAGTTTAGGTACACCCTGTATATAAATAAGAGTATATTTATATACCTTTTAAAAGCATATTTGTTCATAATAATATTTGTATAGAAATATATGCACATGTTATTTTAAGATTATCCGTGTTTCTTAACATATGTTATACTTACAATATCCTAATAAATCAAAAAATTAAAGGAAACAATGTCCGATCTATGTATATCAATGTTTTAATTCCGCAGTCAGAATTCTTTCTTGAAAAGCAAGGTTGGGTGTCTAATTGTTTAATCATTTAATTCATAATAATTTATATTGGTTATATATATTGTCTACATGAAAAAGGTTTATGTGGACAATACCTATTACGTAAACATAATCTTGAAATTTATTACCGCAAAACGAGTATATATAATTTGCTGGACCGAGTACCGGTTGCAAGCAGCGCGATGGCGCCATGCGTATCGCCGGCGGCGACGCGCGCACGCGCGGTCGCGCCCGACACGGCGGGCCGGCGGAATCGAACCGCGGCGGTGGTCCGACGTCCGACCGCGAGGAACGCGACCGCGGCTCCGCTCGCAATATGGCGAGTGTGCGGTGTGAGGGGCTGTCGCATCGTGCGTGCCTCGCCTCGTCTCGCGCGCAGCAGTGTGACGTTCGTTGATCGTGTCGTTCAACCGTGAAATATGCCGACGGTAACGCGGGTTCGCGGCCGCCCGTCTTGAATCGGCGCGCGCCTCTCGGCGTGATCGTGTCGACGGCGACGGCGGCGTCGACGCCGACGACGACGACGACGACGACGACGTCCGTCGTACGTCTCCCCGGAGACGTGGGGTGAAACAGCACGCGAAACGCGCGCGCGAGAGAGAAAGAAAAAGCGCGAGGAACGGTGGTAAACAAACGGCATGAGCGCGGTGCTCGGCGGCAGCGTCGGCGGCGAGACCGCGCCGGCGGGCGCCCTCCTGGACCCGGACGTCGAGGGCATCCTCGAGGAGAAGAACCAGCTCATCAGCCGGCAGTACGCCGAGATCGAGAGGCTGCAGCGCGAGCTCGCCGAGGTCGTCGGCGAGCGGGACGCCCTGCTCTGCGAGGTGTCGAAATTCAAGTTCGAGCGCGAGATGACCGACCTCAAGCGGCTGCACGATGACAGGTACGTGCTCTTTTACTCCTTTCCTCTCACTCGTGCCTACTGCCTTCTTAACTCTTAACCGCTCCTCCTCCCACTCGTGTCAATCTTATTGTGAGAGAAGGCAGAAACGAGGAATCGCACTCCACGTACACTTGTTTTTTTTTCTTTACTTAGTCTCCGTGATTCCTCCCGCTTTCCTTCCCTCCGCGACGCCTTGTTTCAATTTGAGCGCGGAATGTGTGACGCGAACGCGGCCCAAGAGGGACGGGGCTGGTCGCGATAGAAATTCAGTTTTACCGGCGTGAAAGTGCTCTCCCTCTCTCCGTCTCTTTCGTAAGTTTGCTTTATGTTTAATAAGCCGCGGGTTTTTGGCGTGTCTATCACCGCCTTTTGTACCTGAACCGCGCGCGGAAGCGGCGCGCGGTTTTAAGGCGGGACGAAGCGTATTCGACGGAGATGAAGGTATATTCGAGATGCGGAGAACTCGCGAGAGAAAGTTCTGTCCCTCTCGGTCGCATTCTTCTATGTTTCTCGCCCTTAAAGCGAGACGAGGGTGCAGCGAGTAGCTGAATGCCACGAAAACCCACATTTTTTTCTCTTTCGAATGAAATAATGGAAGGTACAAAAAAGAAATTGTAACGCGGCAGCTTCTTAACGTAAAATTCTCGTTTATTCGCACCGTCGCGGCGGGAACGAGGCGAACGGGGAAAGCGCGGAAACCGAAAAAGGGCGTATCCGCCTTTTTCCCGCGCATTTAGGGCGCGTTGTTTTTTTTTTTTTTCACCCCCCTTCGACTCTCCGGGCCGATCTATCCCGGTCAGCGTTTATTTCCCGGTTTTCGCCGTGTAGAAAATCCAGCATGAATCGAAACCGGGGGGAGGGTAGTTCGCCCTCACTCACGTCGCTCCTCTTGTCCGTCTACCCCTCTGCCTCCTCCCCCTCTAGAAAAAGCCATCAGATGCCAATCATCGCGGAATTGATATTGCAACGGCGAGCGTGCGATTCGCGGGGGCGTTCTCGCGCAAATTTTCCCGTCGCGAACGCGTGGGAAGGGTTAGCCGGGGGAGGGGGTGCAATTCGCGCGCGTACATACGCACGGAACGAGATATACCGTTTCGTTTCTCGTCGGATTAACCCTTTGTTTCGCGACGTCGTTGTTTCCGCCTGTTACGATCGGACGCCGCCGGCCGGGCCGACGCGAACGTTGCCGCACACACGCATCGCGAGCTCTCGTGCCTCTCATCGGTCAGTCTTTTATTTTTTTCCCCTCTCTGGTTCAACAAGTAGCCGAGTGTAGATCAAGCGAAAGAGTTAAAACGGAAAGAGCGAAACGTAACCTTCGCACGTATTTCTCTGGTGATCCAGTTGTTTTAGAAAAAAAATAAACTGAGCGCTCGTATTGAAGGATATTTTCCTTTCAGCTTGGATTTTCTACTCCTGCTGAATGAACGGTCAATTTGCGCGTTTACGGATAATACGAAAGATTAATGCGCTTGTCGCATCATTTCCTCTCAGTGAGATATATATTTCCTCGAGTATTTCTCTTCGATTAATTCCGTGATAATCTTTTCTGAAGTGCCGAGGAAGGTTATCGTTTATCGCACTGTTTCAATTTTTTATATTGTATATCTTCGCAATTAAGATTTATAAACGTAGTTACTTCCTCAAGTCAACACTCATCTCAAAACTAAAATGTATAATTTTATTTATTTCCCCTCCTCTTCTCAGTTCTTTTCATTTCCTTATTTAGATTATCTGATAAGGATTACAGATATTTTAGACATATGTATTGTTAAAAAAAAGTCGATCCGAAATATGCTGAAGACTACGTAGCGGAAAGGAATATTCGATGGTTTTAGTTTTAGTTTTAAGGCTACTCGATTTATTTCGCGTTATGAAAATATCGATGACTAGCCGTCGATGATTCGTCATTGTGTTTGGCCGCGCGTTTCGTCTCGTTAACGTTTTCATCAATGACGTTTCCCAGGGAGTGCCTAATGCGCTGTCGCGCGCACGAAACCGTGATGACAATAACGCGAGTTATTAAAGCGTGCGCGAAAGAGAGGATCCCGTGCGCTTGTTCGCCGCTATCAACGTGCAAGCGCGTGCCCAGATAAATTGATAATCTACGACGGGATGAAGGGGCGAGGGGGCGCGGAGTGTACCTCGCATCGTGTCCGAGCCATCGAATTACAGATAGAGAGGATGCGCCAAACCGCCTAGTCGCTAATGCGATACGCGTTCATTCGACGCGGTCGCGAAATGTCGTGGAATATGATTTTATCGGGCCGCGGTTAAAATTCCCGTGCCCTTCTCCCACCCTTGTAAAACGCCGAACGGTGAGAGACAGAAATTTTGTCTCCGCGAGGTCGAACGATAGTTCGGGAACCAGTATCGCCGGAGAGCGAGACGTTTAATTTGCACACTAATTACCAGTCAAGTGAATATTAAGCTAATTCTCAAGCCGCATTTTCCTAATCGCCTCGATTCTAGGAAAGAAAAAAAAAAGAAACCAACACAAAATGCTCGCCAACGGGATTCGCTTGTGGCGAATATTACGATTAATTTGATACCATATTGCTCCATGTATGCTTTCGAGGATAATAGAATTAATGTAGAAATTCTCTGCTCAGCCCCGTTGACAGTCGTGCGATAAGTTTGTTCCTCATCTGCGCGCGGATATGCCGCGCTTAATTAAAAGCGTCATAAGTAACGCTCGTCAGAAGGAAACGGACCGCGCGTTGCAAGACCGCATCATACCTTAATAAGGACAACTCGAATGCGTACGTCGCATTCATAAGCGTGTACTCCCCTATAACGCATTGTCGTGAGAGTACCTACACGCGTAGGGAGTAGTAGACGCAACGACCTGGTAAAGCAGGCGCGTATCGTCCATCTGGAGAAAGAAGAGTGCGCCGCACAGGCGCGCAAGACGTTCCCACAAGATAGGCCCCTAGACGGGATACAAGCGCGTTACGCGCGTTGTTACGCGCCGTACGCTATAATAATAATAATTGATAATTGCGTATCGGGCACCTCGCAACTCCCCGCGCGTTTTCCCGTCGTCGTTCCTTTACCGCGACAGATATACGTGATCTTTCTCTTCCGACGCGCTTGCCGCTTAAGCTCCTCGGTTTATTTTAACATCTATATGTTCTTTTTCGCGTTTAATGCGATGTCTACAACACTTTTGAAAGCAGATGCTAAACGACCGTTTGCTTCTCAAACGACCGTTGCGATACGTCGCGCCTCTCTCCGCCGGAGATCAGTTCGCGCGACTTTAAAACCGGGAAGAAAAATCATCGGCCGCAGATATACATACATATACGGGCGTTTAGCGATCGCGGCGGCAAAAAAAAGAGCTAGTCCCCAAAGCGGTGACCTTGAGGCCATCCTATTGACCTGCTGATGGGGATCCCCGCTTTGAAGCCGTCTAACTTTACTAAGCTCGTGATTTAATACATCTGGGTTGCAGAACCGGTCCGTCCCAGAACTTCGGGAAACTTCTCTCTCCCGTGTCTCGCGTGAGCTCTTTATTTCGCGTCCGCGCGCACGCCCAATTGTAGTATCGCGGGACGTGCGTGGAAACCACCGCGCCTTGCTCTCCTGCAAAATGCTAATCGGGCAAACACGCGTGACGCAAACGACATGGCCGATTCTTTATTCTTTCTCCGGTGCTGTTCAAGAACTCCGAAAACGTTTCTTGAAAAAAAAAAAAAAAAAAAAGAAACAGAATTCCTCTCGTGCGATATTTAATATCTTCGTCCGTAAAAAGAGCTCGCGAACGTTCGATTACATCGTTACAGAGACGCGAGGTCGACCGGTCACGCCAAATATATCCCGCACATATAATTGGGTTCTGCCTCCGTACAATCGGGCGGTTGGGAGATATTTGACACAGATTCGCAGTCGCTCGCGGTGCATCTGACATGTCCATTGTTCCTGGAAATTTATTGCGCCCGCGATGTCGCGAGGATTAGACGAATTTTAGACTTTTACGCGCGTTATCGAGCGCGCGTTCTCGCACGAAATAAAAAAAGAGATCCTTTCAGAATTCGATAATTACTTAATTTTCTAAAGTCATTGTGCCCGCTTTACGCGTTTTATTCTTAATCTCATCAGCTGTGCAAACAGTTTGCCTCGAATGTCTCTTTTAAATGAGTCCTCCCTTTCGCGTTTGACGTCAATTCTTATCAAGGTTGGAATTACGCAAAATGAAAAGATATGCAGTTTTTACAATATCCGCTATTTTGTAATGTATAAAAGAAGGAAAAAAAGATATAAATAATTATAATTATTCCATCGCATAATGAGGATTTTGATTGATACGTGACAGTGAGCAGACACTTATATAAATATGATCAACTTACGCGACTCGGAGTTGCTTAATTAATTTTACGAAGATTATGCGGATGCGGAGTTTTTCACGCCACAGAATTATTTAAGTGGAGATACGACGGCGGTCTGCGGCTTGCGACGAGTAAACCGCTTATTCTTAAAGATTGAACGCCTCTTCGGCGGTTTTTCGTGTTCTTTGACGTGCGCGATCGTGGTAATAGCCATACGTTTCCTCGTCTGCGGCGAAAAAAAGAATCGACTTGGTCACGGTTCGGAAAAACGTCATACACGGTCGAAAAGAGATTTATGCTTCCAAGAAGCGGCGAACGTTCTGTCCTAACGCTCTTGTGTCCTCTCTTACATATGGTACGAACATGTTAAAGCGATGCTCTCGGCATCCACACACGACGCCTACCCTCAAGCCTTACTAAACGGTAACAAGCTTTTTTTCCTACATCTATTCTCGTGCGATATTTCCTGAGGACAGTCGTAGATTTTCCTAAAGGGAACATCTTCCTCCTCTCGCAATGAATTATGCCTGTGAACTTTCAGATGCCATCAGGTACGCTTTAATTTCTTTTTAATTATTTTATCATTACTCTGAATTAATTTGGCAACGTTCAGTCTATGATTATTTAAATTTAAGTGAACGCTAAGAATATTCAACATACAACCATAAGATTTAAATGATCTAAGGTCATGCGACTCGTTGCGTAGTCCTTCAATGCTGATTGCATCCTACGTGAATAGCTCCGCTGCTCTTTTTATCTTCATTGAGCAACATTTAAGCGCCGATTGACTCTGGATCACCTTTATCGGATGTGGGCAAGGTTTCTATGGCTCCAAAGTTCGATTTCGAGTTTCCAACGGAACGATTGGCTGCGTCCCTTGCACGACTAATTGGCACCGATTAGCGTCGATGATTGCAAAACTGTTAATTGCTAATGCAACGCGTATACGCGTAGGAAAAATACAGAAAGGGAATGCCGATGTTTTTATTGTCATCGCTTGGTGCAGTTCTCTTTCTCCCTGTTTTCTTTCTTTTTCTCTCTCTCTCTCTTTCACTTCTCCGGTGACGACGAAAATAGTTTATTTCCCTGTGGACCACTGCAAGGAGGACTTTGGACTTTTGATCCTACTTCGCTGCTGCACGCGACAAAGTATGGCACTCTGCTTGACTGAAATCCACTATTTGCTGAATAATTGAATATACACATATAAAGCTTCAAATGCAGCATTATTGCTTGCCATCTCTTCTTTGAGATTTCTTAATTAACAAACTTTTTTTCCTTTTCAACGCACCCGGCAATAATGATTGCGGTAAACTCTTTTTTTCGATGGCTCCACGAAATTTGTGTACACCCATATACATCTAAAAAATTAATTTTTTTTATCAAGATTTAATTCTACTCAAAATTCTATATAAATTTAATTTACAATTAGATTGCAACTTCCCGATAAAATAAATAACCTAAGGGTCTTCAAGAATTAATAACTCAACGGCGAAGGATAAAATTACCGTAATTCCGGTGCTAAAAAATACTACCTCGCCGTAAGCAGACTAATGGCCTGGTGGCACATAGAAAAACATAAGCAGTGAGATTTAAGCAGTAAGCAAATTGACCAATCGCAGTTAAGTATTCTCTTGAAACTTAAGATAGCTATTGGTCAATTTGCTTACTGCTTAAGTCTTCTTACTGCTTAAGTTTTTCTATGTGCTGCACCATGGCCCTAAGCTGGGTTGTTTGCTACGAATACGACCAGACAGAAGGAGATCGATTTAGCGAGAAATTGGAAATTCTCAGCGAGCATTAGTATACGGTAGGCGTGGTATAAATCGCATTACCAGATAAACAGGTTCGGTATTTCGGCCAAGGTTGTTGCTCGCAGCGACGCGACGGAGCGTCACTGCCGCTACTGTCACTACCGCATCCTCGCGTCGTGTGCGTTTGAAACGACATGTGTGTTGCGCATCTCGACGGTGCTGTGTGCACGTGAAATCGTCGCCTTGGAGTTGTCCAGTGGCGCTCAGTCAGCCTGCGCAAAACGAGTCGTGCGAGTCAAGCCGTGCACCGCGTGAGCGAATCGAGAGAGTTCAAGGGAAGCCCGTTCTCGTTTTGCAAAAGCTTCCCCGTATTCGGCATTGCTATTTATACCCGAGGAAAATAGGATCGAACGGCCTCCGGAGATTGGAAGATTGGAACTCCGTAACACGAGCTCTCTCTTCCTCTCTTTATGGACTCCGTAAATGATCCACTTATGCGCTTCTATAGTTAGCCGCTATAGACCACGCACGGAATGGAGTCTAAATCTAAAGCTTCCCTGTGACTACTTTTAAACTCTCCATAGGGCCCTTTGTACCCGCGAGAAGCGAGAGCGCGCGTGGGCTCGTCAGCGTGTCGCAGACATCGCGTCCGCGTCCGACAGATAAAACACACGCATAAGTAGGTACGCATGCCGATCCGAAACCCTGTATCGCGGGGTATCTCCCCGAATGGTCGATAAACGGAAGCGGGCTGCGAGAATCGATGCATGAAGGACTAAAAAAATGCGAATTGTGCGCGAGACGCGGAACCGACAATGTTACTCCGACACGTAGGGAATTTCTACGTCACCGTCCGCGTTCTCCGCGTAATCCGCTTGCGGTGCAGCGCAATATATAGTTATCGTCTTGCAATATCGTTGCGAGAGGAACGGGGAAATTGCGACTGACAACCGGATAGAATGGATCGCTTTATGCGATTTCCCGGTTGCCCCCCCCCCCCCCCCCCCCCGCGTGATTGCCGCGGTGTTTCGCGTCTCGCCGAGTGTCTGAGATGGACAATGCCAATGATTTAAATATGGAAATGGAACAAATATATATGGATTCGTTGCTTCTTGATCCTTCTTTCTGACTAAATTTTATACACAGACGTATACATAATACACTAGACTTCCAATAATACCGATCCCCAGACGCTTCGGGAATACACGTACATATATTATACTTATATGTTGTCCCCATTATACATTAACATTAGTACATTACCGTGGCTCTTGTATTCCATATTTGATATGCAAGAACATCCATTACATATTTTTCATAAATAAATTTCTCTCTCTATTTTCCATCTAACCGCGGTTAGATGGAAAATAGAGAGAGAAATTTGTTCTTCTTCTGTAGCATTTATTTCTATCGGCGCGGCCGCGGCGGTGCGCGCTTGAAAAAGTGTGCATCGCGAGTCTCGCTGCGGCGAGCCTTAGGATTCATTACGAGACTCGACATTAATTAAATTTTTCCTCGCGCAGAGAATCACGGTCAAGCACAGTGAGCTTAACCGCATTACTCTTATTTCATAGTACATGGCGGGTGTATCCTGCAGGGTGGGTTCTCCACATAGAGCCGGTTACATGGGGGGTTGGGGGGAGAGGAGGGGGCGGTTAATAGCCCGCGGTGTGTTATAGTACGCGCGCGCGGACTAAATGGCTCGCAGTATCAAAGCGGCCGTTTGCCGCTTGGCCGAAATATTGCATCTCGGAGCTGCCGCTATCGATTACGGATTGAAAGTATTTTGGCTCGGTTTAGGTATAGCGGCAGGACGGATACATAGCGCGAGAATCTAGGACATTCTAACCGAGTACGGTAGCGGGCACTTGCGGAGACGACCGGTTGATAAGCACTTATAAGGACACGTATCACTCCCCGATCACTCCTAATGCAATCAGCGTCGAGCACACAAAATCGCACGGCAAGTGTGTCAACTATACAAGGTGTTCGATAGACAGTAGCGATAGACGTGGCGATGTCTCCCTTGGAAAACTTGTATATTATACTTGTATATTATACAACTCTCTTTCTTCATGAAAATCTTATTCAATTGTACGGATATCTTGTCAGTTATCTCTCCAGCATTCTGTCAAAGCCTACCTAAGTGATTAGCCGAGAAACAAGATTGCGTTACTTATCTCTGAAGAGCGATTCGCTGAAAAGCACGTTTCTTTTATTACTTCGAGGAAGTATCAGCGTCGCGATATCTCTCTTTTATAAAGAGGGATTGTCACAATTTGTGACAAGAAGCATCGTCACGTACGGCCAACCACGCCTATCGCCGAGCACCCTGTAATTTATGACGCGTCAAACTCGGGAACTATTGACACGGAATGGTAGCGCGATACACGAAACTAAGAGACAAGTGTGATAAATCACCAGATTCTCCGTCGGCTATTGCCGTCGTATTACGCGTCGGCGGCTGGTTTATTGTTATAACACGTCGCGGTGTTATTCTGTGCAGGGAGAGAGAGAGAGACTCGCAGTACTCGCACGCGCATATCGTTTGTACAATGCGCGCGGAACTAAGGCGTTGAAAGATTTCTATCTGCCACTAGGTACATGGCGCTGGGCAAAGTTGCTGAATAGGACGTGTGGAACAATCTTGCAGTTTCATTGACATACTGTAAAATCGATATTTCCCTACGTGAACTGCCTCGCCTCGTAAACAGCACCGCGATTCTACGGGAAGAAAGAGATTTCCTAATATCGAGCACTTGACATCTGTATCTGTATACAATGTTTAATATTAAAAAGAATGAAATTTAAACCAATACCTTGAGTTAAATAACAATTTTTTTATTTTTAAGTACTATGTGTATCGAAATTTAGTATTTTAACACAAAACAATATTGTTTTAACTTCATTGTTTTTATAGTTAAATTAACGACATATTTAGTAGGAGCAGTAGTGGCGACTTATATAGAATTGAGTATAATTTGACATTACGACTTCAACAATGCAATGCTGTTACATAAAAGTCTCGTTATTATATTTTTCAAGTAAGCCAACGATAATATTTTATAATCTAACATACGTTTTGTTAATAAAATTTAATTATGTGAGATTTAAATTATAAAAAATGTACCTATACATTTTCGTCTTTTGTGTTCCAGTGTTTAAAATTTCAACCTTTTTGCTCAAACCAACTTCAATATGATCGTATAGGTACTTTTTCAGGCTTTTTCAATATTTCACTTCGTGATATCTCTATTTTTCGTTTACGTCAGCTTTGCGTTTCTCGGTGCTGCATTTATCTCTGTAGCAGCAACTAACAATTCATTCGCTTTTATTCAACGTGTACAGAAATTACTGTAGTTGCGCCAGGAATGACGCGGTTGCTTTTGAATTTGAGAATTGTACAGGGTTGAAACGGACGAGGGAGAAAAAGGTCGTGAGAAGGGTAGAGTGTCCTCTCTGTAGCGACATTGTAATTACGCGAGTGCTTTAATGTCTTTGGTCACGCGAGTGCCGAGGACTGTCGATCTTTTTTTTTTTTATTTTTATGGAAATACAGCAGACAAAATTCTCAAATTTGCATCTCGCTCCGTAAAGAATATGCAGCGAATTACGTATCAGGATTGCATTTTTATCTCTGCAACCTGCGTTCTCTCGGTCACTTTTCCGTCGTTGCTTCTCGCAATGTAGATATCGAAGGCCGTATTCATCGAAGCTACGTGCCTTTTCCGATCCTCGCCTTTGTGCTCGATGAACGTTCGATGAACGTCGCGATTGGTCTTAATACAAACCCCGATAGGAATCGTCTAGCCGGCAATTAATGCACCCGGCAGCCTTTCCGTGGTAACGACGAGGAGCGAGCGGAGAGGAGGTCTACCGTTTTCATCTCGAGCGAGGAGGCGTAGCTCGATCTCGTACGAAAGAGAGCAACAGAGCGACGCGGACGTCGGCGTCGCGACGCGAGAAAGACTGCGAGCGTCGCGTACAAGAAAGACAAGAAAGAGGAGAGGAGAGAAAGAGAGAAAGGGCGCGGAGGAGGAGGAGGAGAAGGAGAGAGAGGAAGCTAGGTGAGAGACTCGTGGGGACAAAGGGACGTCGTCGTGACGGCGCAGACTCGGGGCGAACGCCGCGCCGGGCGTCCCGACGCCTTCTCGCGTCCCTTTTATATCGCGTCGCTCGCCAGTACATCTCTAACGATTCACGTCGTACTTGCCCCATTCACGCGCACCGCGGAAAAACGGCGCCGGCGACGCGTCTCCACCCCCTTCACCCTCCAAATCCCCTTCCTCCTCCTCCGTCTCTAGTTTCCTTCGTTTCTTTGAGAAGCAAAATTTGCGTTTCGATTCTGCCCGTCTGATACATTGTTTCGCTAGCGTGCGAATGTGTTCATTACATACATCTGTACGCGGTTGCACACGCGACACGCGCGTGCCCACCGTCGTCGTCGTCGTCGTGCGCGTGTGACATAACGAGTGCAACGACTGTGTGCGTCATAATCCCTTCCACGACGATAGACTTCGGTCTTGCGATCGAAAGTTGTCCCCCGGCTTCTTTCCGCCGACTGGCAGTGTATCGCCACACAGGTAGATATACCCATAAGTGTTAAAACGTAACATTATAATGATCTTCCTCCTCTCAGCGTTTGCGAGAGCCTCCCCCCTTAATCTCTGACATTTTTCGCCATTCATTACTGTCGCTCGTCGAGCGATTTATTTACGCTCGATTTTTCCGCGAGCTGCATGCTGATGTTAATCGCGCGTTTAAGCGATACGCATATCTGGGAAAATAAATAGCCATTCAGGCTGCGGAGCGCACCGCCCTCGTCGCCCACGCAGCGCACGCACGCACTCGCGCACTCGCCGCGGGAGTCAGCGGGAGTGCACCGTGCGTGCGGCCGGAGCAGCCGGAGCTACAGATACGGATTTGCACGGTAACGTCCCGACTCCCGAAGCGGTTTGTGAATGGTGGTGCGACCTTGCGGTTGGAATGTAAAGTGCTAAACCGGCATAAGGATCGTGCAGCATGCAGCCGCGACGGATAAACCGACGTGCGCGAACCGACCGCCACGTGCACGGTGTTGCAATTATGCGTCGTGCATGTAACACGGTGACCCTATTTCGCAAATGACAATTTTGCAATTTTTTTTTCAGACGTTGCTTATCGCCTTTCCTCCCGAGAGTTTGCATTTGCGATGAATCGAGGTTCATTCGCGTTTCCTTCGCGGTTTCTGAGAAACGCCGGCGGTTTATCATAGTATACTCGCCCCGGTCGTTCGATATATTCGTCGAAATATTCGATGAAATTAATCTTGATCGCTGTTTTTTTTTTCCCCTCTCCTCTCGTGAAAGGCCATCTGCGGAAAAGCAGATGGATGATTTATCGCGCGCATATACATTTCGCCAAGCGCGCTCGACAGCGGTTTATCGCGGATTATGACGAGCGGCGGCTGCAATATGAACGCGTTAAAATCACTGTCGATACGCTGCCCGGAGTTTTGCATGAGATTCTCGGTTCGCTCAAGTGGGCGTCCCGCGAAGAGATAGCCGTATACTTTCTACGCGGTTTTCATCGAGAAACCGTACATCCCATTTGATAGGACGGCTCGTTAATTATACACTCTTTTTTTTTTCCCTCGAGTTCGCTTAGTTACGCGCGCGTATCCTATAAGGTGGATTACATTATAGTTTAACGACATTATTTACGCCTACGAGCGTTTACGGGCATGTGGGTAAAATCAGCGCCGAGGGAACGGCCGATCAAGGCGAGCCGGCCTTCTACGTGGGTCGCGAACGTGAACCACAAATGGTCACACGACCGTTCGCCGTCGCCATATTGCCAAATTGTCCGTGCATCCGCGGCTTGTTTTTGTCACTTGGCTCGTTTATCGCACACAGAAAAGAAATAAGTGTCAAATTGAAAATTATATACTCAATGCGTTCATTGTTTTGTATATCAACAATTTATAATCTCTTTATAAGAGTTTCAACTTTTTATTTTAACTTCTTTTCTCGATTGAATTATACAAAATGATTTTATTCAAGCAATTTAAGTTTTCTTCGCTTAAGATTTTTTCACGTTGAAACTAAAGATATTTTCAAATCAAGAATATTCTCTTTTTCTATGAGATATCACCTCTAGTTTGCGTAAACTTTTCGAGACAATCAACATTGCATATCGCAAACAGATACATCCGTCTCGCTCTCCGCTTTAAAATAAATATTGAAAAAAGTTTGTTTAAATATAGAACGAACGACGAGGTTCTTTCGCTGCCGGAAGAAAGGTCTCGCGAGAACACGAAAGAAATAAAATCGACCATAATTCAGTCGAGCCCGGTGCTCGTTTTAACGAAATCTAAGTGACAAATCTTTCGTAAGAGCGGCCTCCTCTGCGGAACTGCGCGCTGAGTGAAACTTGAGTCCGTGCCAGTTCGATCCCCCGGCTCCTCGGAGTTCCAGCACGACTCGATAAAATAATTGGATTGTCGTGAAAAAGGGCCAATGTCAATAAGTACCATCGGATTTCTCGGAATAGGGCGCGCATGCCTGCGCATTTCGTTACTCGTCGCGATAGAATCGGCTCTTTGACATTCCGCTCTCGAATTGAGCTTCACAAAAATATCGCTCTCGAAGAAGCTACTCCGGCGATGATAAAGCGCAACGAATCCGAATTTTCTTACCACTTCGTCTGCCGCGGAGGAAATAATACGAGCGCGCGAATTAAGGTATAGCGGAAGCAACGACGGTCTTGGCGACCGGTGTTGTTTCGTTTACTGTACTATTGATTTTTGCCGTTTGTTTCGTCGACCCCTACGCACCCTTACGATTCCACCCTTCTGAATCATTCACCATTACCTCCGACGGGCGATGGTGGTTGGCGGCGGCCCTCCTTAATAGCGATCCCGGCGGTCTCGCGTGCCTTATTCCGTCACGTTTCGCTAATTTCGATCGAAATGACTCACCGAATTAACGAGCGGCGATGACCGTCGTGTCATTTGTCGTTTATCGCACCCGGGGATTTCGCGATTTAGTAAAACTTGTGGGTGTCCCGTTTCCCCGTGTCACGGCCGATCAGCCGAATCCTGAATCTCTGGGACGGCAGAGATTCGCGGAGATAAATCAGACCGATGGGTGATCGTCTGTGACCGGCCACAATGTTGCACGCGCGGAATATTCAACGGCGACGTTGAATTTTCGCTCCAGCGTGCGAAATAGAACGCGTCGAGCGACGAGAAAATTTATTGCCACTGATACTCGCTTTGCGCCATCGCGGTCCTCTCTTTTCCTCTTTTTACCGTTTTTCCTTTGTGCGCACCGCTTATATTCGCGCGCGTGTTAAAAGACACCGAGTATACCTACGCGAGGCGCTTCATGGACGCGCTTTCGGAGCATATCGATCGGCTTGGACTTTACGACCCCGATGAGGAGGATGTTACACCCCCATCACCCCCATGTGATCGCCATACGTCACGCACGTTGTCACGGTACGCACGCATGATATGGTGTTCGTACATGAAGATCTGCCGCTGATTGCCCGCTCCGTTGCCGCCGGCAGAGAGTGGCCGATAACGGTTCGGTGACAGAGAGATAAAAATAAACGAAGTCGTTTCGCTTTGGGGAAAGTATTGTTCCGGAATCTTCGCTCGCGCGATAACGACTCGGGATTGCGTCAAGCAGTGGGTGGAAACCTGTGGGCGTAATCGACAAAACGTTGCGTTTTGTCGTTATCAACCGCGCTACAGTATGCCATAATCTAAATTCCAATTTCCTGTGACTGACATTAAAAATATTTATTGCAGATGTGCAACGAAAGGAATGTTTACTCGTAAATAGTGTTGATATCAATCAAATCTCTCTTCTGCCATTTTTGACATAAATTTTTGACACAAATATGATGGAGGATTAAGATTGTTTGTGACGTTATTGATAATAAGAGATACCGTATTATCGGTTCTCTATAAATAAATGTGATATTTCCACTTCTCGTTCCATCGATTGATCGAGTTTACAAATAATCGGCCGAAAAACTCGATTTGGTTGCCACGGCGTCTCTTTTTTTTTACGTATGCGATTGTATCGTAACGATACAAGAGATAAGATAATGGTATGTAACTTCGTTTCGCGAAGTATCTATTGTTCACGAGTTTCACGATCACTGCCGTGCAATACGCGCGGGAGTTTGGCACTTTTCGGCCGTGGGTTTGGCGTTTGCTGTGGATTCGATGTGTTTTCTAAATGTGTGTTTCAGGAGGGGACGTTACAGGTACATACTTTTATATATTTAGCACTCAAATAAGTTTAGATACGCGCGAGTGAGTGTGAAATGTGAAGTGAAAGCAAAATTGATAGCAGCCATATTGAAGCCTTTTAATTAGCAAATGTATCGTACGTATACTTGAATACATAAGAATATATATTATTGCAGATTGCTATTAAATGGTATTGATAATAATTGATATAATTATATATGCTTCAATCGTTAATACACGTAAGATATTATTTAAAGCGTCGTGATTTGCTCGAGATACCGAAGTTTTTATCATATCGTCAAATTCACGCAAATTTACAGTAGAAAGCCAGTTCACGTGTTGGTTAGCTCGATAATTAGAACTTATCATGCCACTTATGATATTCCTGCAAAGTCATCTATTCCCCATTCTAATTTCTGAGAATCAGCTTCGGCGTATAATTACTCGAAATTATAAGTTACAAGTATTTCGACGTTTTCGCCGATCGTGAATTCAAGCTGGCCGAAGAATCTGGTTGTCCAAATAAAAAAGTAACGCGTCAGGAACTTGGACGCAACATCGCTAACGGATGTTGCGTATCCCGGTGATGCTATCGACATGCAACAATTCCGGGGCGGAGATCCTCGCGGCGGCGATCGGCGTAAGCATGCCTTTAAGGCACAATATAAGTAACTGCATCGGTGAATGGTACGCTCAGACTAGGTCAGCCCATAACTATCGCGCTATTATAGACAAGGTCGTTCCTCCCTCCCTTCCATCTGCCTGTTCCTCGAATGCACAGCGGTGCGCCGTAATATTGCGTTATTGTATCGTTTATCGTAGCGGCAAAAAGCATATAAAAAATATGAGACGACCCGCCTGAAGGAGTCTTGCGCTTTCGAAAAAAATCGGCATCTCATAACTGCACAGGTATTACCGTATGAACAGTCGCGACTGTTGAAACGGTCCGCGTCAAAGGATACTTGAATTACTGGAAATACCGGATTATTTTATGCGTGTCAGAGTGAACATTGCGCGGACTGATCGAGTCGAAAAATCGGCGACCGAATCGGTGGCGGCGATTTCTTACCCAGTAACTCTGTGTAAAAAACCGACTGCTCTATATCTATCCCAAACTGGAGTTAACTACGTATAAAAAGTATAAAAAGCTCTGCGTTAGATGCTGCATGTAAAGAATTAATTTTCAATTATAGATATAAACCAATTATAAAAAAGAAATTGAATTTTTTCGAGAAGTTTAGCCTTGTAAAGGGAATTGAAGGTTTTACCTTGGTAAAATTAGTTCTTGAAGAGACTTGTAAATTTAATGTTAAAGTAATTATACGTAATTCGATCGGGCTACAGGCTACAGCCCGCGGTGCACGGTATATACTTCATAAACGACATTACGCGTATTTAAAGGACTTCCGAGCGTAGTAACGAGAGATATTAAACGCCATGGGAATCGCTCTTTATACCCGGGCTCATCGTAACCGTCATTGTGCCGGATAGGAAGTGCATAATAGAGCAGAAAGTGAGACAGTCCTCTTCCTGAAAAAGCGATAGCGATACTGCTTGTATGTAATCCGCCGAGAACAATGGTCGCGGCAAATCGCAGGCCGGAAGATCTTACGGCTTTTCACCGTGTGTTACGCGTACAGTGTACACGCGTATACGTTTCCCGTGTTCAATTTTTCAGAAGTAGTACAACAGTCCTACGGTATATCCCCACCGAGCGCGCCTGCGTGGCTAGACATGCATAATCTGTTCGTTAATGTTGATTTGCAGACGCGCCGTATCTGAATATGTTCATGGTCCACGAGTTAAGTGGATCGCGTAAAAAAGCGAGGCGTTTTAGCGGCACAAAACGTACTTGAGAAAACCTTATTACCCTTCACAAAGCACTTTTTCTCAATGTTCCTATTAAACGTCAGTGCAGGTTTATTTCGTATTCATATGATAACCGTATTTTTAATAACGTGTAACAAAAACAGTCATAATTTTCGACCGAGGAATGAGAAAAAATTCAAAGCCTACGAGATCAAACTCGCGTGTTGTAGCATAATTTTGCAGATTATTATTATTATTATTTAATTGCTTCGCGGAGTAATGATGCGCGTACAACAGCAGCGAGTGGTCTATTTCAATATCAAAAGAGAAAATGCCGAGCGGGCCGGCTGGAAGGAGCTAAAAGCGTCATTGACTTGGAGCCAGCTTGAGAATATTTTCACATCAGACAGAAGTATGCGAAGGCGACGAGCGCCACTTTCCGTGGTTCGATGCTTCAGATGGAATAATTACATGCTTATGATAATTGATGTTGACATTTTCATGATGTACACGGATAAAAAGAAAATTCGTAGCCCCCGTTCGTTTATAACTCCGATAACACTCTTACACGTCGTAAACAGGCGGTATATTAGAAGAAAGTTGATAATTCACTTCGCTCGATCTTGTGTTTAATGTGAAAAGTAATAAAAATCGCGCTGTCTAACATCTCGGATGTGGTTGGTTGAGCGGCGAATGAAATCAATACGCAAAAAAAAAAAACGGAAGAAATTTGTGTTATCATAACTTTCACCTACTCGAACGGATTTGTATACGTGAGATTCGTGATGCTTTATCGAGTGATAGGGCGACGATTTTAATTAGATTTTTTTTTCAATTTTTGCTAATATAATTTAGAATTACACATATGGGTTTGTGAGAGCCATCGAGAAAATTTTAAGTACCTACCTTCTATTTAAACATTTAATATTTTCCAATTCAGCAAACAGATTAAAATTTGGGTTTTATAATCGTGTTTTTATTATAATTCTATTGTGTTTTGCATTCTTACGGAAAAACGTGTTTTGAAGAATACATATTTTTGCTGGGGTTAAAAATATCCGGCTGGATCTGAGAGACCCGGTGTGTGGTCCATGTACATACAAAAATATAGTGGCGTATAGGGTTAAATCTCTCTTGCCTTTGGGCCGATAAATTTTGTCGCTACCGTGGACGAGCCAGTTGCTTTAGGCGAATGATGTATTTCTGCTTCGAGTCTCTGCTGCGTACGTTATAGCAGTAGTCGACCTCGATTTCCATCCATCTATACCGGTACTTGAACTTCCTACGTTTATTTGATCGCGCACCGCTGAGAAAATTGATTATCCGTACTGTGGAGCTGCGATGAATATCAAAACCGTTTTCGCGATTTGATTAATAACGCCTTATTTTCGCAGTTTGTATGCGCTGCGTGTCATGCGGGCAAAGATTGAATGCAATGGAGTACTTATACCTTGAGCATGGACAACCGAGCACATGAATCATTGCGTACGTGACGAATGTTACTTTTATGATCAAATTATTATGATTAGTTGCTTATTTCCTACCCGAACTTTAGGCAACCTATCGAACTCCCGCGCTTTTACATCTCCGTTCTCATAATAAAAATAAGGCACGATAAATTAATTTGTGGTATCATTGATAGGAAGTTTCTACATCTAAATCATCACAATGCATAAAAGAAAACTGGAAGCAGATACACGTTAAAGTACCAGGCGTTGAAATCATTTCTTTGGATCGTCGTTTGCGCCACATTAAAATGCAGAATTACGACGCACGATGTATAGGTACGCTCATCATGATCATGAGGTCGCAGACGAAAACCGCGATTCTCTCTGGACCGGTTAAGTGATCGTATTAAGCCGCGCTGTCCCGGGAGTCCACGTCCACGGTGGCGCGAGATCGACGGTGAGGGGGAGGATTACCTCGGTGAGAGTAGTTTCCCGCGCCATAGTCCTAAATACTGATTTCGTGCGGCAAGTTCGCCGGCAGAGAGCAACCCGTAAATTTACGATCATTAAACCTGAGAAATTGCCTCCTTATCTCGACGCATCTCAATTTATGGCAACGACTTGTTTGCCATAATTTAATGCGCGTCGTTCAATTAATCCTGCCTACATTGTTGTGTCAATCGTGATGCATGTTTGGATCGCTCAAGCTCCGTGATGTCTTTGACAACAATAAACCGAAGATTTGCGGGAATTAAATCCGAGAGACAAATAATTTCGAGAGATTTAGATCAGCTATGTTGCGGGGAAGCAGTTTAAGGTCGATAAAAAAAAAGGAAAATTATATTAATAATTTGTATTAATAGATATATTCAATTTGATATATAATTAATAATGTATATAATGCGTGTAATTGTCAATATGTATATTAAATGATCTTATTTTATATAATTATTAGTATACTTTAATAAAGAAAACGTTATAAACACTGCGGGGTTTCAATAAACCATCTTATGCATTCCCAGGTTTCTTCCTGTTCTTCACGCTTCTTCGCAATAATGGATGCACCGCATCGCGCCGGTGTGCATTTAATTCCCTCGTTACCGTTTCAATTCAGTGTATATTAGCGTTTCGAGCAAGTTACCCGAGCATAAATGCAATTCAGACGCGGCTATATTTTGCTGGCCGCGTCGGCGACCGGACGCGAGCGCGCGCTCCCGTCATGTTGAAGACACTCCGGTCTAAAGCGAAAGTCGAACGCGATCTCTTTCGTTCCCGACCTCTCCTCACCTTCGTCCGACCTCCCTCGATCCTTCTTCGTATGCACGCTGGCCCGTCTACTGTCCTTACTTCTCCGTTTTCCGGAATATCCCCGATATCGTCTCTCTTCTCTATCTCCCTCCCTTTTCCTCTTTCTCTCTCTCTCTCTCTCCCTCTCGTGTAATGACAGACCGTCTCCGCCTGGTACGAGCTAATCGGTACTCGTTATATAAAGCGACGACCGCGCGACACTATGTCAAGAACTCCTCGCTTGGCAAACAGAAAGGAGTAAGTCCAAAACGCCATTAATTTTTCCATAAAAAGGGACAAAAAGAGCTGGTCATTTTTGGGATTTAAAGAGAGAAAGGAAATATTTTTGTAATAGTGCGAAAAAACAGTCATAGTTGTTTACATTTTAATAAATGATGTAGTGAGTTTATATCGATATAAACAATATAAAGAAGATATATTGCATGCTGTAATTTTTGATATAAATTAATTGTTGTCAAAATGGAAGACAAAATTCAAAATTAAAAAAATTGCGAATTAATATTATTCTAAAAATATTATTTTTTTTAATATTATTTTTAAGTTTCGACTGAATATGATATGTTAGGTATATTCGTTTATTTAATCTATTCTACATATATAAGCATTCCCCAACTTCTGAGTTTCTTCGTAGACTTTTGCGAGGAAATGGGTCTTTGGACTTTTTACATTCTTCTTCGCAGACATGGAAGCGTTCGTCTTGCGCGAAATCGTTTTACAAGAATATCTCGGAACGTGACATAAACCATTCGCACTTACCAAAACGTTCCACAATGTTTTAACATGGACAACGTGCGTCGGGGCGAACTGTTTATGATACAACGATGAGGAAATGATGAGTGCTTAACCGTTTCTTTGAATCGCACGAAAGAAAGTTCGGCTGAACTGAAGATTATATTCAGACGAAATTTCACTAAATTTTATTGCATTGCTGATCTCATAATAGGCATAATACCGTCGGATTATAATAAATAGAAGATTGTATCATATCATGATGAAATTTTTATTATATATTAGATTCAGCAATTATGAAAAGAAATATTGAGCTAATGAATAAAATCATAAAATTATGAGAAACGATGAATAAAATTGATATAAGAGTAGCTAACAATAGTGATTATAGCAAGATAAGAAACGCAGGATTATATATATTGTGTCATGATAAAATTCTTATCGTATTGGATGCCATTAATGATTATAAAAATTCTTGCAGATAAAATTGCTAATAATATCAAGCATCCGATATTTCCTCATTATTAACATGAATAATTCACGGATGCGATTTATCATAAACGGAAACTTTTTCCATAATATTAACTTTTTAACAGTGCAAATATTTGCTGTTACGAAAGACTCGATACATATCTGTCTGCAGTTTTATGTTTTACTTTGCGTAAAATGCCGTCACGGCATTTCATGTTACATTGTGCCTAAAACCACTAACCGAAAAATATTTTACATCCCAACATTCTTTAATGAACGAAAATTCTGCAGTAATATGTACAAAGTGAGAAGTCGTTATCGGTATTTTCGACCAATAACACACATCTCCACGATATCTACGTTGGAACAATTATGGGAGAATGAGCAACGGCGTCGCGAGTCGCGAGTGTTGCAGCGAAATCTGTTGCGATATCTGTCTGGATCGGGCAGGCAAAGTAGCGAATTCCGGTCGCGAGATAATTTATAATTTCCGTTGCCTGGAATCGAGAAAGAACTTTTATTTGTTGCACAATTAAATAAGGAGCGCTGTTCCCTCGGCGCTCTTTAATTTTACGATAAGTGTTCCTCTCGTCACACGCACGTCGCAGATGGAACCAATCGGTGACAATAATCAAATCGCAGTTGAATAGCGTCGAAACGCGATCGCGAATCGAAGCGTAACGTTAGTAACAATGAGTGAAAGTTTCTCGGCTGGCCATCTTGACGAGAAAGCTAATGAGAAAACGTCGCTTGTTTTGCAAGTTGAAATATCGAGTCGCGTGACAGAAATAGAACGTATCGAAAGCTATAATTCCATTTGCGGCGATATCAGCCCAAATTATATAGAATTGGACGCAATTGGTTTCGTTAATGTGAAAACTATATTTCAAAGCCCAAATTAAGTAAATAGAATTGGACGCAATTGGTTTCGTTAATGTGAAAACTATATATATTTCAAAGATATATATATTTTTCGTACCAGATAAAAGTTTAAATTGCTAAATACGGATTCCGCGAGCTAATCTAAGACGGTAGACGCATCCGAAGACCCTATTTTCAGGCCGAAGGTCATTCCGTTCGTCGCCAGATTTCCCTGTGCAAAAATATCATCAATCAGTGGACCATTTTGTCAAATAGACTCGCAAAGTGCACGCGGAGCGCGCGCCTCGTCATCCGGGTTCTAGTCGCGGATCGTCGAGGAACGGTGTCCGTCATCGTCGTCGTCGTAACGTCACGTCGCGTCTATCAGCGCGGCGGCCGCGCGGCGGAGGCCGAGCGCGAGGTGGGGTATCACCACTCGACGGTTTCGACGTGAACATCCAGCTCGCCACCGACTGCGACTGGCTGGCTCAGTCAAGCTGAAACCGCGAAGGATCGCGATAGAGCGAGGCGAGCGAGCGTGCGAGCGGGCGGGCGCGCGCGTGCTTTACTACCTCTCGCGAACGTTTCACCGTTTCTCCGATGCCGCTCGTTCGCTGCCGGCCGCGGGAGGAAAACTCTACGTGTTACGCCGTGCGCTGTCAAATCGGCCGCGATACTCGAAGACGACGCGGCGACGGCAACAAGTGAACGACTCGCGGATCCACCCGCGCGATAACGCGCGTAACGATGCCCCGGAGGTACGGCGAGTGCGACGCGATAACGCGCGGATTTTTCGCGCGACACGATAAGACGCGCGCGATACCGCGATTCGCAGTGGCAGAATAACAACGGGGCGAAATTTTCGCGATTCCGCGCGTTCGGCGCGATGCTCCCGTCGTCGCAGTCTTTACGATTAACCAGGCGGAACTCGCTTACGGGATATGATGTCAGTGGAATAAACGGAAGACGTGTATGCCGTGTGCGCCTTATCGGCAGTTACCGTATCGGTGCGCCTTAAAAAGCGCGCTGAATCATCGCGCGGTAAAATTGACGGTGCGTCGCCGCGGTGCCGTCGTTTATACGCGATTGGCTCTCACGAGGCAAGGTGCTGTGCGGAGTTGCACAACAAACGGCGAGGAGGAAAAATCAGCCGCGCGCTCCGCGGGCAGGAGTTGCCTTCTGCCGCGAAAGTCGCGCATCGGTGCCGACCGTGATCTCGGTGTTTAAAGGTCACCGAATCAACGAGACAGAGATCAAAAGGATCGAAGCATCTATTAAGTCGCTCTGTTCTCTTCCTTGCGTTATACGCGCGGAAAATCACGACGGTAGGGAGAGAGCAGGCAGCGCGACTTGCTTGTCTCTCTCGGTCGGTCGCCACGACTCGCCACGGCTTTCACGACGACGGTATTTACACTCGACTGCATTCTGAAAATCGCACGCTGTCACTACGCGACGATGAAAAAGAGGAAAGAGTTTCGTTTAAAACGCCGATTAAGAACACTAGATAAGAATGCTAAGGCCGTGAGAAGTGTATAAACGGGGAAAGAAAATTTCATGCTTTTACGTTCAAGTTTAAAATAATCTTTTGTTTAAGGACTAATGATAATAAGTCACGAGTGATGATAAGAATATCAAAGTTACACAAGAAAACTGACAAAAGAGAATAGTTTGTTTCGAAAAAATGTGAAGAATTTTTTTTATCCTTAGGGTCACTTCGACCAACTCCGATTAACTTTAATCGACGATTAACTCGATCAGCAATTTCATCAACAGCAAGACTTTTAACTGTATGATGTATATGTCGCTCTTTTTTATTTTTTTTAACCTGTCTCTTCGTGATTTACCACTTCGTGAATAAAAGCTGCTTTTAATATAACAAATCTTTTAATTTTTTATTTTTGTCGATTAAAGTTAATCGGAGTTGGTCGAAGTAATCCTTAGCTCATTGTCAATTTTTATTTAAAATTTTCATTAGATAAAACAAAATTTTACTATACTTATATATTGAGAAAATATTTATTCTAAGTTTAGCTTTCTATATGCTTTCTAAATAAAATTTATAATGAGCTAAAATAACGAGAAAATAACTAAAATTGTACAATAATACCAAACAGGAAAATACATCCTTAAAATATAATTTAAAATATTTTTTGCATACAATTGCATACAAGTGCATTAAATGTGTATTTTAAATTAAAACTGCAAGAAAATAAAATCAAGAAAAAATAAAATGTTTCAGGAGTTCGGCTTCAAATAGATATATTAAGGATCTCAGATAATGTATCAAATATGTTAAATCAGAGTCTGTTGAATAAATAGGGAACAATAATGAGTCGCAAATATCACATAATAATCTATAACAGGCGATGGCTAATAGGGAAAGTCGTCTTCTTAATAAATAAAATACAGGATAAAAGAGTGATAACACCGAAGCAACGATCTCACAGGAATTTGCCTGCCTAATCGATATAAATATTAACGAATTATTATTGTATGGCTACTTTAACATATTTCTCTATCAAGATAAAGCAGTCGCTGTCGATTTGAATAAATATCTCGTCACGGCTCCGGGTTCTCCGTTCTTGAAAAATGCGAGCTACTCTCCATCGGCGGTTCCGGCTTTTAAAAATATTGCAAATTTGTGCGCGCGCGGCTGGCGAGATGAAAGCACCAGTAAAAACGAGAAGGCTGTCGACAAAGCCTCCGTGCGCGGCGGTCGTGTATATATTACACGGGCCGTCAATATAACGCTATGATAATGATACGTATTAAATTCACGCCGTGCGCGTCACGAAACGGCGTCTGTTGCCGACGTCGCACGCTCCGTTTCGGCATTGAAAGCAATTTGGGCAGTAACCCATTTGGGTGCGTGCGCGAGTGTGTGGCACACGTGCATGTATGTACGTGACGTTTCTCGGCGGTTGTCCGTTTAAATCAATCGCGAGTGCATCGACATGCATGCGCGGCGCCGTCAGACAACGACACTGTTGCGCGCGTTAATGGAAAAGTGTCCGTGCGTTTTCATTATTAAATAGTACAATGCGCGGGAGAAATAAAACAGAAATAGATAACAATTCACCTTGACGATAAAGAATCTCGATTTAAAACCAACAAATGGCGCGTACATAATACTTTTCACGTGTCTGCCACGCAAGAATGAGAAGATACGCGTAATTTAAAATTGTATACATATAACTCGCTTGGCGTAAAATTCGGCAGTGTAAATTTTTCTCAAGATTATTGCTTCATCGATTTATTTTTTGATGTGTTATAAAAACAATGTTTTTTTATTTCTTAAAGAATTGCACACACATTTGGTTTTTTTCTTATTTCTATAAAGTGATTGTAGAAAAAAAAGAGAGAATCGCACGCGATTGTGTCGAGAATGCCGAAAGATTTTTAGTGGCGAACACGGTCGTCCCATCGGGATATATACAAATGTCTGCGTACCGAGTGATATTATGAGACGTTAATGGCGATCGTAAACGGAGAATAACGTCGTTAAATTTTGCGTTGAATATTTTTTTTACTGGCCTTATTTATCGTTTCGCATTAGTCTCATCCCTTTGAGCCCTTTACCCTTTATTGGGACACGTTTGTGCGACCGCGCTGTTAAAAATACTCCTACAAAGTGTCCCGTCTCCTCGGTGATCGTAATCGGAGAATTATGCATCTGTGACGCGAGGGGCTGACCTTCCTTCGCTCTGACGTCGCCGCAAGCGAACGTTCAATGTAATAGCTGATTGGCAATATCGCGAGTGCGCCGAGATATACGCGGGTTTTAGAATGATATCGGTATCGAAGCTCCGGAATACGTTCAACATCGGCACGGCATGTATATCATCATGAACTGTTAGCGCGACGTACGAGAGCGCGATAACTATGTTAACAGCATCTCTTGTGCACACACGCATCGAGCACGTGGGGGGCAAATAGGCACGTAGTACTTACGAATAGTATTGCCGGTACCGTTAATACCATTCGCGCGATATCTAGTCGCTCAGGAGAGTGCACACGCGGGCATGCGGAATCGCCGGCGCGCGTGTGGGAGCGCGCGAGTGACGCCATTTCCCGAACCCCTCCGTACCCTCCCGCGTCCCTGCCTTTTTCGCGTGAGAACAAAACTCGGATACAATGATATCGGGTAATCGAGACCGGCGCGCTTTCGGCCATCCTACGCAAGCGAGTTTCGCTAACTGTGCTTGAAAAAATGCAGGAAACTCCTACGATAGTGGCGTGAGCTAAGTACACTCGCCTTCCACGGAATCTCACACTTAACTTTCGGCTGGTCTACTTAGTTTCTTTTTTTTTTTTTTCGTTGCTTCTCGTTCCTTCCTGTTGAAATCTAAATATATCATCTTTGCTGTTATTCTACGTGAGGAAAGTGCCATTAAAACGGACAGAACGTACGAGCGAATAACTGAAATAAATATCTGTAAATATACAGAAAATATTACATGGTATAATTATAGCAAACATATTTTGATAATTTTGATATTATTGTAATTTTCGCGAGTTAATCGTATTAATTTACCTTCCGGCGGGCGCGCATGTGTACTTTGTACACGCGCGGCGATTTTTATACGATACATTGTAACAATTATTATTCAAATAAATCCATTAATGAGCTTTCAAATATTAATCCAATATCAATCAAATATCGTAAACCTTTCACCGCATAATGTTTATTTTACTATAATATTTCTTATCCCCTTTCAAATTTCCAATGTGAACGGCGCGCCCGCTCCCGTTATGAAAAAATGCGCGCCCGCCGGAAGGTTAAGTTAGACATTTTAACAACGTACATCGTTAAATTTTGCGAGGCGATGTTCGACGAATCTGTAACCGGGGAGATATACTTCTATCATAATTCAGAGCACCATCTTGAGCGGTCTTCAACCGCGGGGAAAAGTCTTTCCAGAAATCGATAACCCGTTCACTACGCGTTTTATTATTCACTCGAACGTCTTGGCACGTTTTCCCGAGGGTATCCGATCCACACGTTTTCACCGGGATTTCGAAGATAAATTTATCCTTCCGACGATACCAAATGAAAACCGCGCGAGACCGTACATTTTTTACGGTTGCATTTTACGGACCGTTATCCAGAACCGGACATTTTCGCCCGCGTTTAGTCAACCGAGGATTTACGCGCGCTTGCGCATGTGTGTGTTTGTGTGTGTGTGCGGGAAAATAAAATTTGCCGAGTACACATTCGCATGCGAAGGGTCATGAGGAAAAATTTTTCTGCCGAGTGTGCTCGAAAATTTCGTGAGAGAGAGAGAGTGAGAGTGAGAGAGAGAGAGAGAGAGAGAGAGTGAGAGAGACTCTTGTTAATTGACATTCCACGCGGTGTAAAATTTTCACTCAATTTAGGGGGATAAAAATACTTTGCAACGCTCCTATTAAAAATTTATTATAAGTTAAACATTTTGAGCTCAGCTTTAACTAATGTTAAATTACCATGTATTTTCCCGATAATATCTTCGCACGATTTGAATTCGAGGTTAATGTATTTAAAACATGTAATTCCGAAATGAGAGAGGATGCACATTTGTATTCCACCATACATAACACTTTTGTTCGCTAATATTGAGCAAATCTCACACTACACGCCGCGCCGGTTAGAAATCCGCTCGCGGCTTCCGCAGCGTGTGTATTGGTTCTCCCGCTATTCTTCATTACGCTCGGGAATACCATCACCGTGTCATTATAGGGAACGAGAAAAGCGGATAATAAAGGAATATAGAAAAGAATCGCGCGGCTTTCTTGACTCGCGTGCGCGCAACTTATTATCCTACGTGTGTACCCGATAGTATGCCGACGTGAACTTGTTATTAGAGTGTGACGTTTCGCCGAAGCGAACTTAAACACCCGCTACTAGGGCTCTCCTGTTGAATGGTTCAGCTGTTAAGGCCCTTGCACAATGCTAGGCAACAGGCAATAGGCACAGAATTTTCAACGTGACGGAAATTCTGTGTCTATTGCCTGTGTCATCGTCTATTCTGCGCATAAATACAAGTTTTCTGATTTCTGTTCCCTGTTCCTATTGCCTGTTGCCTAGCATTGTGCAAGGGGCTTTAGAATTGAGGAAAACTGTTCGGCTCGCGAGGCCGAAGTCTAGCGACTCATTCTGTCAACGAGTGCCACTTTTGGAACTCGGCAATCGGTACAAAAAAAAAAGAAAAGAAAATAGAAGAGTCCTTTCGTTCGGGTTGCTTTCGCGCGGCTTACTTACTCTCGATTCTTCTTCCCCGGCGAACTCGCTCGCGGGCTCTGCTTTCCGCAGAAATCACCTGTAACCTTTGCCACTTGCAATTCGTGCGCCTAGACCAGTCCCACAGTCGCCCGCGTCTAGCGGCGGCCCGGAGCGCATACGCTCGACCGGAGCTTTCTCCCGATCGCTAACTTTTACTTTTGCCACAGGCAAATTGAGGATCTCGACGTATCCGCGCTCTCGTATACTCGTATACGTACGCCGCTCGCGCATGACGCCGCCGCGAAACTAGTATCCGATCCGCGAAGGGAGGATGAAGTCGGACCCGCGTGTGAAACTGGTGTTTGTTCCTCGCACATTCGCACGTGCGAAGAAATTCGGTAAATTGTGCCGATTAGAGCGCCGAGGAAAATTGAATGTTTAACGGTGCTTAGTCGACGGCTTTGTCAAGGCAATTCTGTTGAGACGTTTTCGCGAACGTATTCGTGAATGCGGCCGTGCGAAGTGAGAATACGACTTTAATCGTTTCTACGTGAGAAACTCGAATGTGTTATTGAAGGACTCTTGTAATCGTGACGTAAAAATCGGAGCAAAGTTTTTAATCTCGCGAGATCAACACTATTAAATATTAGGATGAAATTTTAACCAATATCTTAAGTTAAATAACATTTTGTTATCTTTAACTACCATACGTGTTGAAATTTATTATTTTAATACAAAACAGTATTATTTTAACAATCAAGAATCAAGGGACTGTAATCGGTCAGGAGTGGATCTTATTTGCTCAATAATTTTTATTTGAGTGAAATTTACGCACAATCCTTCGCCTTGTATTATTTTAACTCTATTGTTTAGTTAAATTAACATTATTTGAGTTAAATGAATGACTTATTGGAGCCAGAACAGCGATAAAAGCGATTCGAGAGATTCTTTGGGATATATCTAAAGACTATCCGGAAAGAAATTAAGGCGGACCGTCCTTCGAATTTTCGTATTGTCTAATTACAACGCTCAACAAATTAATCGGGAGAACAAAAGCCAGAGGCAACCTATAGGAATAGTTAAAAATGACACAAAATGAGTATAATTTGACATTACGAATTTAACAGTGTTAACAATGAAGAGACAGTAGCATATCGCACCAAACATTGTAAAAAATGCTATCTATCTTTTTTAGGTCCGAATTAATAGATGTTTCTCAGTTGTCAAGATCAGTCTGTCTTTGTCTCGCGTATGGTAAAACGGTATATGCGAAACAAAGACAGACTGATCTTGACAATTGAGAAACGTCTATTAATTCGGACCTTAGAGTATGACATTTTGGAAAATACTTCTTGATTGTGTTTTCTTAATTAGATTGTTTTATGAAAAGTCGAAAATAGAGTCAGGTAGTATCTAGATTTAGCTGTAAACAAAATCTCTCGCAGACTTTACGGACCACCCTTGAAAAAAATATACATTGGCGAGTACGCAACCGCAGACATTCCCATCTCTCGATGTTGCGCGGAACGATATTTCGCTTGCGTGCTCTTCAACAGACCGGAGGAGGAAAAAAAAACGCAACACAGCCCGCATACAGACGGTGCGAAATTAAAACTGGAACACGCGCGCTCGTTGAAAACTGTCGCCGTATTGACGCGAAATCCCTATCGCCCCGACATTAACATACGTGAAAGTACAGCCGGTACGCGGATATACCTGTTGTGCGCTATTATTTTTCTATTTGCAGTTCAGCTGGCGGTACGAGCGCGCGTACCCCATTCAAAGAAAGATAAATCTATCGTTAACACGTAGAGGTACAAGCGTTCAATTAAAATCGCGCGAGAAACGCGGACGCGACCGTATTTCGGACGGTATTCTGATTCTGGCTTTTGTTCTATTTTCCCCGATTAACTTGTCGAGCGTTGTAATCAGACAATACGAAAATTCGAACGACGGTCCGCCTTGATTTCTTTCCGGATAAGTCTTTAGATATATCCCAGGGAATCTCTCGAGTCGCTTTTATCGTTGTTCGGACTCCTGGTACAAATCGGAAATTCTGTCCCGCGGAATATATATATATAGACACGGAGGATTATCTACTTTTCGCGGATCAATCGGCGCGAGCGCAATTGAGATCGCCATTGGAAATCGTTTGTGCGCCATAAATCGTTCGGGCTTCTTTCCCGTCTCGCGCGTTAAAGTGGGATCTCCCCCTTCGTGGGTGCAATGACCTCTCTCTCTCTCGTGCCGGTCCCGTCTCGGCGCTAACTCTCCTCTTTTTAACGTAGATTCAGAAATATATATATACGCATGCCGATCGCGCACGGCCAGAGTGAATTGACCTGTATTTCCGAGCGGTAGCAGCACGTCGAGACGAGCGTAACAATGTATATGCGCGCGGCCGTTGAAATCGCCGCCGGTGGGAGGCCGCCGCCCCACCTTTCATTCGACTTTGACAGTTCCATTATGGTATCGAAGCTAACGGCAAACAGAACGGGTGTAGTTGACGATTGTGAATCAACGTGCTCGCCGGCCCGTCAAGGTATTTTTATTGTTCCCCCCTTTTTTTTCGTTGTTGTTTCGTGCTGCCGGGGCCACGAGAGATGCCGATCGCTCGCGGCGTGGAAAACGGTCGGCTCCGTTGTTCGTTTCCTCGTTACAGCCTCGTAGTGTCGTAAACTGTGAAATTGAATCGCGATAAACGCGAAAAGTGCATCCCCCCGTGACGTCGGTCTACTTTTCGCGTGAATGGAATCTGAATCGATTCGATTGGGCGCAACGAGACCTGCGCTCGCCTCCTTTGGATCAATTCGGCGAGCGCATCCGGTGGAGTTCCGCCATTGTCGTCGTTGGATTAATTCGATCAATTTCGTCGCGTTTGTCTACCGGCAGCCCCCGGGGAGGCTCGAGACAAGTTTTCGCCGCGCGAATGAGAGCAAAGTGGATCGCGTTAACGAGTTGTGCGACGAGTATGCACCGCGCGCGCGGAGCTTCGCCGAGTCGCGCTGTAAAGGACTTACTTACTTCGCTGTACATGTCGCCCCGTTAAAAACGTTTCACGTGCGGTCTCGTTTGCAAGAAGGATTTCTGTGCTCATTATTATTCGCCGTCTTTGACTTTTTCGTACGTGCGTCCCCGATACGGACCGGCCGCGGCGTAAAGACGAACGACAAACGGTATCCATCGGCGCACCACGTCGGTCATAAACTAATTACGGGTTAATTCCGCGGGAATTTTAGTTTACCTCGATTTTGCAAATCGCATTCCGCCGAATCCGATTTAGACCGCCAAACAATAAGTTATTATTCATGACGATCGATCGTGCGATTGTTCGTAAATTCTGTTGTCATGGAGAATGTTGAGTGCGTCATAAAAACGACGTTGCAATTTTGAATTTTTGTCCTCGCATAATATGCATTATTACAAAATAAAATAAAAATCTATATATGAATAAAACTTAACCGAAGAGATTCGTAATTTTTTTAAATTTATTAAAGGCGTTTTGACCTGAGAACGAGGTTTAATCTTCGTTGGGGGTAGCTTGGTTTTACTTCTGTTGGATTTATTCAGGGGTTACTTAGTCCGTACGTTTCGATAAAGTACTACCTTCTGCACGGGTAAATTGTGGAAAAATATGAAAAAAAAATATTACATGTACTTATAATATCGACTCAGGCTTCACACGCAAATATATCTACGTGTAAATATAAAATACTTTCATTAAAAAGAGAGATCATTGATAAAAACATCGCACGTAGATATCGTACTGTGATATACTTACTGTTACGCATATTAATCAAGTATCGTTAGAAAGTTTTAACGATTACCCGTGAATCAGCCGGAAAAGGCGGACGAGTGAAAACGGCACTATTGATCGCTGCCGAGAGTAGCTCAGTAATAGTTAACCCAATTACTTAGTGTCAAACGTTGAGGCTTAAATCCAAATGGAATTCAAGGTGGTCTCCGTGCTCGAGAACCCAATTTAGATTCCAAGAATTATTAATAAAGACCGCCGATCCGATGTGCTTTGATTAACTTACTAACCCAAATTTTTGTAACGATTATGACGACGTATAACTGAATAAATAACTTTTAACTTATTATCAGCAATTATCTGTTACAAAGACTGCGACTCTCTGATTTTATTTTACGTCCGCAACGAGTTGCAACAATTTCACGTAAACGCAACCGGATATTACGTTAACACCGGAAATCTTTTCCTTAATTCGTGTTACAACCGACCGAGATATAACGGGTTTCTGCTTTAATCGGATTTAGGTCCGTTGGATACCGAGCGTATCTTCTCTAACGTGATTCCTTCTGCCAGTTAACCAAAGAATACTGTGGTAATATTATTTACGAATTGAATTGAAACGTATGCTGTGCGAAGAACGATGGGCTCGAATCGAAGCGGGACTCACACCCCGGAACGGTGAACACTTTCGTGACGGACAGTGATGATCGCGTACACGATGATCGAGCCGCGCAGTGATAGGGTGCAGACGGTCTGCTCACCTCAAACTCAGCACCATTGTTATCAAGTGATACGAACCACCAGAGTGCACCAAAGTTCGCGAAGCTCGAGGATGGTGACCGTTCAGGAGAAGGTCGTCAGGTCGCGTCTTCAGTTGGGTTACTCCACGCCGACGTCGTTCATCAATCGGTACCTATTTATTATTTCTATTTCACCAAAATCACTAACGACCTATCTCGAATTTGATAGTGACGGATGACCGTTATCAATTCGCTATTTGTAATCGAACGGCAGAATCGAATATGTCACATTCCATCGTATAATCATATTATTCCGTCGAAATTTATACTATAAGTATAATAAAAAAATCAACCTATATTTTTTGAAATGTAACTATAGAAGACTCCGTCACGCATAATTTCCATTTTCTTAAAATATGGGTGTAAGTGTTTCAAAGAAATTACTCTTTGATTATAGTTTGTTTATTGTTCATATCTTCCGATGCTTTTGCTTAATTTTTCTTTACAAAAGCTACAAATTTATCTAATTCGTCAAGTATATCGTGACTCTACAGAAACGCAAATACGTATGTAAACGGAAGGAAATAGATGAATTCTATTGAAGAAAAGGAAACTGCATCAGCGATACTAACATCCTACCGGCGTTATCTCGACGAGATTCGCACGAATGTAATTATCATAGTGGAGGAAACGTAATCTCTCTAAAGCGGCATCATCTCCTCGCCTCTTCCTCTCTAACACATGGATAGGCTATCGCAATACACGCACACACACCAACGGCACGCACATGCTCACCGCCGCCGGTAGAGAGCAAAATTATTTCAGGTAGAAGGTAGGATCGCTCGATGCTCGCGCAACCGTGCGCGCTCGCGCACCCACGCCGGTAATGGCAATCAACGGTTGTTAATTGCTCGATGATAATTAGTCCACGGCGGCGCACGAGCAGCACCGCCGCGCGAACAGCGCTCTTGCGATAATGGAGCACGCTTTAATAATTTCCGTAATGAATTCGAGACACCGTGTACACAGACTTTTTCTCCGCACGATACACCTCATAGCACACTTACCTGACCACCTGACTTCCTCTCGATGTCAGAAATGTTACGTGCCGAAAATTGCATCAGCGATCGAACATACAGCTAATAATGTACCGTTAAATTTTATTTGCGGCCTCGAACCGAAGGCAACGAAGTATAATTGAATTTTCTTGATATCTCTTTTTTTTCACTTATGCATATCCATATATTTTTATTTTTCATGTTTCTATACATTTCTTATCCTTATATCTGTTTTTCTTTTATTTATGTCCTGAAAATAATTCCTGCAAAACATCCCGTAAAAGGCACCGTAATATCGGAAAATATTTATGTACACATCAAAAGAATATTTTGTTTATATCTTGATGCCTCGTCAAGTCATACGAATGGGATTAAGAACTTCTCGAAGCGATTTTTGCGTGAGTCTGCGCAAGTTTATTAGTATTACTCCGATAAAATGTGCCGTAACTGCGTGCCGTGAATAAACGACGTTAGGAGTAATTGACAGGAGCGATGGACACTTGCGCAAATTCTCTATGCATCTGCATCTGCCGAGGCGTCGCGTAAGTGGAGCAAAGACGTCCTTAAACGCGCCTCTCCGTCAGTCTTCGTGGAAATGAGCTGTCAGCTGATTTCCACATCGTAATTGATCGTGAGAGCTTTTATCAAACTGTCGTCACTTACGCTTCAAAGCTGTATGATTGAATAATTCATAATACAAAAACATTTTCATTTCGTACACACATCGTCACATTTCTTACGTGTATAAAATTATGTATGTAAAATTATATACCTATATAAAATTGTATATATAATTTTATATATAAATATTATATATAAAATTATGTATTGTATATATATAAAAAAGAAAAAATGAGGAACATATATATATTTTTATGTACACGTATGTGCATTGTTGAATTAATACGGTTAATTCTCAAAGCGAATGTGATATGACGACCCATCCGCCTGGGGAGTCCGCAATATGCAAATGGCTTATATTGTGCGCATTTAGGCCAATGATAATGAACGTAAGCTATCGCTACACGGTAATTCAATTCTCTTCTCTCTAGGAACAAAGGACGTTTGCATGTACTTCGAAGATATATCAAGTTACATGTTAAGAAGTTAACGAGATGCTACGCGTCTATTGCTTTCAGCGGTGAAACTTGATTAAATTGTAAGTGCGTTGTATCGTTATCGTAAGATGCATCGATAATCCTTAATTTACATAGCACGTGCGCGAGGCATGGATATTGCGACATTCTCTCATGCAACCGCATTTATAGGAATACTGCGACATTGTTTCGCACAATTGCATTTATAGATTTAGCGAGTTAAATATTGCAAATACAAATTGACGTTGTAATAATATGATAATTACCAGGCACGATTATTATCCAAAGTTTAAAATGTGAAATGTCATACAATATCATATTCAAATATATGAAATATGAATAAAATATGACATTAAATATACTTATAAAGGAAACATTATATTTTGTCTCCATTTAATTCGGGATTGGTGTCTGTATAGTGGTTCTCACTCAATTCTATTACATTTTCTGTAATGCTATTAAACGCCTGCAGAATATCCTTCATTTAAAAGCACATTTTGAAGATATTTTATCAAAAACGCATCAGTGATCGTGTTAAATACAATCTGACTTATTTTCACAATCTCGTACTTTTCTCCTCCTTTCAAAACGATTGAATAGTTCGCTTTCTTTTTCTCATTTTACGTAAAAGCGATATAGGGAAAATATATATGAACGAGTCTTGAAATAATCTAATATTTCCTTCAGACGCGATCCGTTTTCGATGCGGATCAAAGTGAAGTAAGGACTAGGTATAGACCGTCGAGAAGCACCTCTTGAAAAAGGGGGGCACGAAGAAGCCAGCCGTGCATTTGGCCGTCCGTGGTATCTTCCTCAAAGAAAAAACATCGAGCCAGGTGCGTGTCGGGGCACCATCGGCACGGCAGGCAGGCGGCAGGGTCCTGTGCCGCTTCTACGAAGCCGTGTCGGGGAGGCTCCGGATAGCACGCGCGCGTTGTGGCACGCGAGTCGCAGGCAGCCGATGGAGCAGATGTTCCTCCTCCTCCTCCTCCTTCCCTGGGGAAGGCTCTAATGCCATCGCCGTCCCTCGCGTTTATTTCCCTTTATACGCAGGATCTCGAGACTCGCGTCTCTGGCGACGTGTTTGCTCCTCGCCGATGTTCTCCCCGAAAAGTTTGCGAGCTCCAAACTGATTTTGTAAAAATACGTATTGATAAAAAGTATCGTTTTACTTTACTTGCACCTACGATGTCGGGCATGTTCCTTCTGCCGGAAGATTTCAACGTTACGTCCGTCGCGCACGTGCTTCCTCTTCTCCGGAAGCATCTGCTTCCGGGGACTTTCCAATGTTTGCATTTAAATTTCACAACTGATTTTTATAAAAGCCAGATATGTAATAATATTTATTCTACTAGCAGTAATGATGTCGAATATATTCCTGCTCCTAAACAGTTATGCTGATACGCTTTCTGAATTTATATTCCTTTGTGTCCAGACAGGCACAACTTCTACTCTCACGTAGGACGCGTAATATTTTCATTGAGGTTTCTGAACTTGAAGCTGATTTAAAAGGGTACAATCTAGTAATTCGTGCAATTCTGCTAATAAAATTAGCAATTGTGATGTCGAATATCTCGCTTCTAAGTTTCGAGTCTAAATTAAGATTTAAAACCGCCGCCAATATATGAAAATCGCTCTTACGCACACGCGGTTACGTTGCCTCTGCGTTACCCGCCGCATTTGTATTATTAAGACGCCGCATTTATATTGTTCAATTATCGTATAACATTTAATGGTACACGCACTGATTACGGCAGGGAAATATGGCTCAACTTACGAGAGCGATGCATTTTATGGCGGAGCGGTACCATCGATTTCTCAACCACGCTCCAATTTTAATTGTCTACTAATATTGTATACTCTTACCAGGCCACGCAGATACGTTTCATCATTATTTCTCCATGTATTACCGCAACATTATCTAAATATTCATTTATCTAATGAAGGGGGATTTTCGCTCTCGCAAAGTTCGAGAGTCGGACGAAATCGTGCATCGCTCCTTGGAACTCTCGGTCGCGGTTAATTGTCTCGCGTCTCGTCTCTTCGGCGACACGCGGCACAAGAGCATTTGTCATACGTCGCGCGTTCATTTGCTTAAGTTATGTCGGATCTTTACGTAAGTCATTTAATTGACGCGCGCGTTGCATAAGAAGCGTTCTCCGCCGTGGAAGGTTGAGTGTCACGGTCAGAGTACATCGTTGTCGATGCCGCTATCGCAGCCGCGTGCACCTGCCAGATGCACACCGACGAGGATACGTCGGAGATATACGGGCCATGTAATGTGCACCTTTGTGCCGTCCCAGGGAGGGAGGGAGGGATGGGGGGAGAGAGGACTACCCCTCGTCCTCGATCCGAAATCCTTTCAGGGATTTCTCGTCCCAATGGTCCGAAAAAGCGGGCCTCGAGAGCGCCAGCTGCTTCTCCTCCATCGCCAGTTCGTCTTCGGTGGTGGTTCGAGGTGGTCGACACGCGAGACGCGTGCCCCGTTCTTCGCGATAGAGAAGAAACAGTTTCCGTGGCGCAATCGCGTGGTGTAATTGCGCGCAAGAGCGCGCGAGCCGTACATCGAGGACGCCCGCGGCGGCACGCAACCGTACGCCGCATCATAGACGAAGATAGATCGCGCAATTTGATACAAACGTGGAAAATCGTCCGAGTCCTCAAGAGCAACATGATCATTTGCGTTTATTACTTCAGGGGGTGCGTCTTCTTTGTTCTTACGAGCCGCGTACGTCGCGTATATACGCGTCTATGTCTAATAATAATTAAAGACACCTGGTCTTGCAGCCGCGCGAACAGGGCGATGTCGTTTATCTGATTTCAATTATCCCCGGTACGGCCTTGCCGCACAGTATTTCTTTATGTATGGCTGCCTGGTGGTACCATCAAAAGGATGGAAAAATTAAATTGAAAATTTAGAGATAAGATCTCTTTATTCGACGTTCCGTTTTCAAGGAGGACGACTGCGAAAATTGAAAAGTTGATATGAAATCCTTTTAGTTGATAGCATCTCTACGGTTTTTTAACCGTCGATGATCATCTGCGATTTTTTTGTACCTTTAATCTCTTTGAGGCAATTTATCAAATAAGCACTTCGCAATTGAGAAATGTAGAAGTACTGATGATGTCTCGGGCAAAAACTAATTATACATGTGTCTGTCTCTTGTGCAGCTTCCCGACGAAGGTGGAGAGACCCTTGGCGTCGCACAGCAACACGGCCTCTAGCCAGATCCACGGCAACAGCATGCACGGCGCGTACTCGTCCGGCAGTCAGACGTCCCTGTCGACGACGTCGTATATCACCGGCCAATCCTACATGCAGAACCAGAATTACGCGCACGGGCCTTCGTATCCCGCTTCAAGCGTGCAGGTCTACTCGCACAACGCGACGGGTTACTCGCAGCCGCAGAGCTACGGCACCATGGTGCAGGGCTACGGCGGGCAACCGCAGTCCGCCGGGTATCAGCAGAGTCACCTTAAGAAGGGCTCGGTCCGCAACGGCGACGTGCTCAAGCGGTGTCGGCTGCAGACCGCGTAAGTCGTAATCTTATATCCTATTTCGCGACCGCGAACGAACAACAAATATACGCGGAGCCGTAACGGGTTCGCGCGCGGATGAAAAATCGGATATTACGGTCAGCAGGATGGATCGGTAGTTAAAAATTTGCGTGATCTCGTTTTCCGTACAGATACGAGTTATCGCAGGATCTGCTCGACAAGCAGATCGAGATGCTGGAGCGGAAATACGGCGGAGTGAAGGCGCGGAACGCGGCGCTGACGATTCAACGTGCCTTTCGGAGGTACACGTTGCTGAAGAAGTTCGCGGCGATCACGGCGATGGCCAAGGCGGAGAAGCGATTGAGCAGGAAGCTTCAGGAGGTGGCGACGGATCGCAACCTCAATGATCACGAGAGAATGGTTTATCACAGTCAGATATACATTCAGCAGGCACAGTCCGCTAACAGGTAATCAAGACGTGTTTTTTTTTCCCGCTCGCGTGTTATACTCTCGTCACGTTACAAAAAGTTTATCGCGCTAAATTGACTGCGAATCTGACAGACCGATGCCGATCCGAAGCATGTCTCTTAGGGAGAGGCGGCACGCGGACAACTCGCAATCGCCTATGCCGAGGAGTCAGAGCGGTAGATGCGAGGTTCAGGTCAGCGGCCATCAACACACGAATCACAATCTGCATCAGAGCGGTAGACATACGCCTTCATTGGCGCCCAGCCCGTGCAACCGACATCAGCAATTACCACCGAGCCCCTGCTGGGAGTCAAGCTCCCAGGAGAGCGGTTCCAGTATCCATTACTACAATCCACAGGTGAGCGTCGATAAACGGTAACGGCATGTTAACTGACAAAGGAATACTCGACAGTTCGATCGATTATTTTGTAAAATGAACGAGATAATAATTTATTACAGCAATATATCTCGTTTTATCGCCTTAATTTGGTACAAAGACACGATTTCTATTTAACGCAGGAAGCTTTGTGTGGCCTGAGACAAGAGACGCCGCCAAGAGACCTGCTGCGGACACCATGTACGTCGCCGTCAACGCCACACAATTTGCAGACAACGATATCGCAAAATTGGAACAATGCCAACCAGCTTGGTCCTAGCAGAACGAGAGGTTCCGGCAAGAAGGTCCCGCCGGAGGTGCCGAAGAGAACGTCCTCCATCACTTCGAGATCTATGGAACCGCGACACAATGGTCTAAGTAAAAGCGTGGAGAACGGTAGTCTAAGCTCGGTGCAGAGTTCCGGCAGCGATTCCACCAATTGCGAGAGCTCCGAGGGCGATGCTCAGAGAGGGTCGCCCGTTTGGAAGCACAAAGGGATTGTGAGTATAGCTGACTTTCTTTTTTCTTTTGTTATATTCATGCTTGTGCGCTTAACGCAAGTAACGGCGATTTCTTGAGGACGTAAGCGAAAAGCGTTAACGGAACTGTTCTGATTGTGAAATCAGTCGAGTTCGCCGGAACATCAGGAATGCGCGAGTCATACCACAGACGCGGCAGCGATGGCCGCTAACGTGAAGGAGCTCGGTCACTCACATGCCAGCTCCGGCTACCAGCTTCCCTTGATGGACCACACAGAGAATATGCCGACTCAAACGAGCTACAAGGTGTCTGAGACGGTGAGGAAGCGGCAGTACAGGGTCGGCCTAAACCTTTTTAATAAGAAGCCGGAAAGAGGAATCAGTTACCTCATCAGACGTGGATTTTTGGAGAACAGTCCGCAAGGGGTCGCCAGATTCTTGATCAGTCGAAAGGGATTGTCTAAACAGATGATAGGAGAGTACCTCGGGAATTTGCAGAACACTTTTAATATGGCAGTGCTTGAGTGAGTGGCTTAATATTGTATATTTAATACATTTGAATTAATATCGAAAACAAAAGAACAAATCTTTGTTAGCAAAAGATGGATTTATTATTAATTATATATGTTTAAAATATTTTTTTAAATAGCACTTTTGTAATGTATTTAAAAATATATTTTATTATTTATAATTAATATCTATATAATTTACCACTTTTAATTTGTAGATGTTTCTCTCAAGAGTTGGATCTCTCTGGGATGCAAGTGGATGTCGCTTTACGAAAATTTCAAGCCTACTTTAGAATGCCCGGCGAGGCGCAGAAGATCGAGCGGCTAATGGAGGTCTTCAGCCAACGTTACTGCCAATGCAATCACGACGTAATATCGAGGCTGCGGTCGGCAGATACTGTTTTTGTTCTGGCCTTTGCTATTATCATGCTTAATACGGATTTGCACACACCGAATCTGAAACCTGAGCGCAGAATGAGACTCGAGGATTTCATAAAGAATCTCCGAGGCATCGATGATTGCGGCGACATAGACCGAGATATTCTAGTTGGCATTTACGAACGGGTAAAAGATAACGAATTCAAGCCGGGCTCCGACCACGTGTCGCAAGTAATGAAGGTCCAGGCGACTATTGTTGGAAAGAAGCCAAACATGGCGCTGCCGCATAGAAGATTGGTGTGTTACTGCAGGCTCTACGAGATACCGGACATCCATAAGAAGGAGAGACCCGGCGTTCATCAGAGAGAGGTTTTCCTCTTTAACGACTTGCTCGTCGTTACGAAGATCCTGAGCAAAAAGAAGAACAGTGTAACTTACACTTTCAGGCAGAGCTTTACACTTTGCGGCATGGTGGTCACTCTCTTTGAGGTTCCCCGTAAGTTTTAGTAATGAAATAAATTTATGAAAATATCTAAATATTAACATAATCTTTACTCTCGACTGCCATTATTTGTCTTGCAGATTATCCATACGGCATAAGACTCTCTCAGCGTGTCGACGGAAAAGTTCTAGTCACATTTAACGCTCGAAATGAGCATGACAGGTGTAAATTTGTGGAAGATCTTAGGGAATCCATCAGCGAGATGGATGAGATGGAAACTTTGCGTATCGAGACCGAATTAGAGAGGCAAAAGAGCAGTAGGGGCGCGCGGGGCGGTGCGGAAAACAGAGACTCCGGCGTTGCCGATGTGGAGATATGTCCTTGCCCCGGGACTTGTTCCGACAGAGCCGAAACAGTCGATGTCGACACGCAATTGAAACGTTCCGCCCTTAGTAATTCTCTTCTGGACATACACGAGCAGTGTAAGTAGAGAGAGAAGTATATATTTTTATATTTTTTTATTTGGACTTTCTCAAATAAGTATAACATGTGAATGTATGTGTTTAGTTGCTGGTGAGAAGCCACAGCGTCGTGGAAGCGTGGGTTCTTTGGATAGCGGTATGTCTATTTCATTTCAATCTACTTCTGCCAGCTCGATGAGCCAAGGCATTAAGCATCCTGGACAAGTCCATCCTATTCATCCAGGGGCTACGATCCCTGGTACCGGTGGTAAGGGACTGGCTCAGCAGCCGTCTTTTTTAGGAGGTCTCTTCGCCAAACGAGAGCGAAAACTATCACAATCTGAAGAGTCTGGCCCTTACAGTCGTACCACGGAAGTATAATGTACTCTTCCAGTAACGTAAACGAGGTACACTTTTGTATTTTCTTCTAGTACGCTTCGTGTTTTTAATAAGGTAGAGATGTCTCGCATCGATGACGAGGATTTTAAATAGCAATAATTATTTCCTAATTTATTCATATTAATAAAATTACGATCGTCATTTCTCCTATTTGGAGCTTCTCGTCATACAGTCTTTAAAAGAAAGAAAGTGAATTAATACAAGCAGCAAGACTGCCGCAAACTGTTCTATTAGCGTAGTGTCTACTACTAATAGAGTTAGTGTCGTTTTATACGTATACCACGAAGCGTGCTAAAGAATTAGAGAGATAACGCTAACAAGGACGTAAATCTAAAGGATTGGGCAGGATCCAATCAAAGATCACCTGGCGCATTTAAAAAGAAAAAGAAAATTTTAACTACCCTCCCCTCCCGAAATTGTGTATAGTATTTATTCATCTAAAACAAGAAACTATTGGACACATTTTTCATACTGTATTTATAATTTACGAGGATATTGAATGATAGAATTGTGTGTAGATAATATTATTACATTTATGCTTAGTTTTACATCATAGACGAGCGTTAACGAGTAGAATCTAATGAAGAGAGAATCATATAAGTCACAAGAGTTGTAAGAATACGAGATATCTTATCGAGAGTTTCTAATAGTAATCGCTATCAAGTATTATCACCATCACCGATTCGGGGAGCTGTAAATAATAGACGTATAACGACGTTCGAGTTGTCACGTGTAACGAAAAGGAGTTTAACGTAAGGGAAACGATAAGCAATCTCTATCGATGTTAGGTGCATGTTGATGTCTAACGATTTTTATTATCGGAAAACGCGAAGTTTGAATGTAGCAATGAAATAAGACTTAACGTAAGACGTAAGACGTGTTTGTCATTATAGCGACCTATTGATAATCAATCATGAGAAGTAGTTTTTGCTTATGTATGTTGAAATTTTGACTCAAAGTTGTTCGCATTTTCACTAAAAAAGGGAAGAAAAGGAGAGAAAAGAAAAAAAGACCATCATGTTAAATATAACCCACGATTAATTCGTTTCTCGTCTTCTGCGGCGAGAGTAGACGATAGATCTAAACGTCGATAATACCGTCGCAAGAGCGTAATCATGTAAGCTAAGATACGTACGCGAAACAAAGGAAACGAAAAAAGAAGACAAAAACGCGCATGCCTTATATACTGCCATGATAAAAAATCTCGCGCGACCGAGAAACGAACTAATGAAATCACAATCGTAGAGGAGGTTGGAAGTTCTTTTCCAAGAAGCTGTGGAATTGTATGACAAACTAATTGATCATGTACATAGCGCTGATCGCAACATCAGCCGGCTGTAAACAAGTAAATGGCGTTCATTAATTTAATGATAATCTCCCGTTAAAATAACGCATCTATACATAGGAGGAGTGTTTAATATAATTCTAACTTTTAGGTTTCGTTTCCTTATCTGACCTGCGCTCTAATTTCTTAGTTATCGAGAATATCAGGCGTGTTTAAAGGATTCTAATAACATTACGCAGGCGAGAGAGGAGAGAGAGAAAGAGAGGCGCTTTCGGCCAAACTTTTCCTTCGGCGATAAATTTGTAATTATTGTTCACTTAAGATTAAGCTCGTTGGAGGGAACGAGATTGCGATCTGTCAAAATGCAAAAAAAAAAATTCTCGTGCGTGTAGGTATTGGAATTTCGCAAATCTCGCAAGAGAGACAGATAATTACATCGCGCTGACAAATTTTTATACGTATATCGCATGACGATCGACCACTGTTCTTAATTTTCCGCTTGTCACGTCTGCTAACAACTGTTAATCGATTGACTCTTGATACGTACGACCCGTACCGCTAATGTACTTTATAAACGTTGTAAACGATCGAATGTTGAACACTCCGTTCTATTTATGATTCTAATAAAGAGAAACGAGAAAAAAGGAGCAGAGAGGAACGTAATTGTTGAAATTGTCGAGGTACAATTTACACATTCAGTGGTGGCTTGCCGACAATACATTCTGTCTTTACAAAAAGAGAGAGAGAGAGAGAGATAAACGGAGGAACATTTCCCATGCCTGTTGCGAACTTTTCTTTCTGTGTCAAACAGGCTATTCGCACGTATCATGGCATCACCGACATCGATTTCTAGTCTTTCTCATCGACATCGATGTACGCGGTACGTATATCTCGTTAACGCGAAAAGTACGGGATTAATTCGCGAAAGATAATCCTACAAAATTGTACAGATACACATGATCGATCTTAGACGCAGCGTTAACGTCACAAGACACAAGTATATGCTAAGTTCCACACGGACGAGATCGCGTCAATTCTTCTCACTGGCCACTCACTTAAATAATCTGAATTCTGTGATAATCTCGCGCGAGGACAAGAACAAAAAAGACTGATTAGGAAGACCCCAAATTTTATTACGACATGTATCCGTTCTTTTTTTTTTTTGGTCACTTTTTCCCTCCCCCGCTGACAGAAAGAAAAAGGGAATCACTTTATTGAACGATGGAGAAAGATGTACTCGAGCATCGCCTCGCTCTATCCCACGAATTTGATACCTATCGTCGTCGTCGTCAGTCGCGTTTTAAAGTAGAAATACGTATTCTTGTTGGCGGTAAAATATCAGGGAAGAATGGATTGCACCAAATTGGCGCGATCTTCGTAGTCTGACGCCCGATTGAGCACGTCGCGGCCGTTATTCGGCTTGCTCTCTGCGGTGAAAAGCCTTGCTGATGAGAAAGCGCGTATAATCAAGATCAGTCGCCCTCCCTCGCCCCCTCCCCTTCCCTCTCAATGCCAAATTATTAGTAAATTCCTCCCTCGTTAGTCTAGTAAATGCTGTAAGTACACTGTGTTAATAAATAACTCTGAATCCGAAATACGTGTGTTTTCCTCATCATCGTATTGCATCCCTGACGACGAGAAGACACGTCAATGGTGACCTCGACTAAACTCCGTCTAACATAATCGACGATTAATTTATCAAATAAAACCGTTTTATCAACATGGAACTATTAATTTTCTGTTGCTCGCGTGGGAAAAAAATTAGATTAGGGACGACGAATTGTAGAAATGCGACCGGCAGAAATTTTGCTGTAATCCATTCTACCGGTTGAATTAACTTCGCCGATTAAGTTAATCGGAGTTCGGCCGAAATTGCCCTAACTTATGTCTATTTCTACCAATGTAAATTAACTTTAATCTCGGTTTAACTTACTTATTATTCTTTTCTTAGAACTAGAGGATTCATTTTCTTATTCTTAGAACTAGAATTTTTAGTTCTAAGAATAAGAAGAAGATAATAAGTAAGTTAAACCGAGATTAAAGTTAATCTACATGGTAGAAATGAACATTATGTAAGTGACACCGTTTCGTTAACGCGGACTAAATTAGTAATTTCCTCTTGCTTGATGCATAGAAAAAAAGATTAGAGATTAAAGATGACAAATTATATAGATAGAGATTTTGCCGTAAACAATTCTGCCGGTCGCATTGATCGCTGATTAAGTTAATCGGAGTTCAACTGAAGTTGCCTTAACTTTTATGTCTATTTCTACGAATGTAAATTAACTTTAATCTCGGTTTAAGTTACTTATTATTATTATTATCCTTTTCTTATTTTTAGAACTAGAATTTCTAATTTCAAGAATAAGAAAATGAATCTTTAAGTTCTAAGAATAAAGAGAAAGATAAGAAGTACGTTAAACTGAGATTAAAGTTAATTACAGTGGTAAAAATAGACGTTATTGAGTAACACTGTTTTGTTAATGCGGACAGAATTATTAAATTTTCTACTGCTTGAAAAAGATTAGATTAAAGACAACAAATTATAATATACAGATAGAGCCGTGAGCAATTTTGTCGGACTGTCGATTGAATTAATTTCGCCGATTAAGTTAATCGGAGTTTGATCCAAATCGTCCGAAAATAGACCGCTCGAAAGAAGCAGTTTTGAATCATCATTATTGGAAATCAAATTTGGAGTAACAAACGATTCATTACTTTAAAAATTACTGATTTTCAGCGTCGAAGCGATTTTTATTTCTGATGCAAACTGCAAGACGCAACAAAAGTCACGACCGATCCGGTCGCTCATTTGCGTTCCAAAATCGAGATCGACTATTTACGGAGAGAACCGACTATTCTTGGGTCCTGCAGCAGCCTGGGCTGTCCGATGACATAAAACGTAAATCATTGATAGCAATAAATGCATCATCGACACGCATATGCCGCGCATCTGAAATGTGGCTTCCAGACGCGCGCGACTGCGCTCGTTCGTAACGGCTCGTAAATCTCTTCGTAAACACAATACTGTCGAACGGAAGTACAGTATTTATTCAGGGTGTTGATCATTGCCGCATTTAATTGCAAGCAGTGAAAGGATACTGGATAACGATATGAGAATAGCGGTCGAATCCCACGTCTTCCGACAACGGGATGTCCTCGACCTCGAGATAACCCGTTCCTAACCTCCAACAAGTCGCGAATACCAGTTTTATGCGATTTAACAGGAAATTCTATTCTCGCGTTCGTCCAATCCGATAAAAAATAAGGTGGGCATCGTAAAACAAAACTGGTCCGCTCGGTACATCTCGCACGTTGTTTGTGCCGTCTGAAACTCATGTTTGACAGCTGTTTGACAGCTATTTGACAGCTATGGAGGATCGGATCCACTCGGAGTTAATTCTGAAGGAGGAACAGGACGAGGACGAGATGAAGGAGGGCCGGTGTTCCGCCGAGAGCGAGAAGAGCGTCACCCCCGACGGGTCGGCGATCGGGATCAGGCCGAAGCCGCTGATCTGCAAGCCGGAGAACGTGAGCATCGGCTGCAAGTCCGAGCCGATCGAGACGAAATGGCACTGGGCACCAGGAGCGTGGCAAGACGCGACCAGGACCAGCGCGTTTCAACCATACAAGGTACTCCCTCAACGGTACTTCCCTTCCCCCTGAACCATGTCGGTACCGAATTCGAGAATCGGAGGGTTCTTCCATTGCAAAATCCACCGCAGTACCATCGTGGAATATTTGTATTTTCTACCTGAACATACAAAATCTATCTTGTCTGTTTGTAGCCACCCACCCTGCTCACAAATTTGCAAAGGGGCAACACTCAGACGCAGATACACCAGCTCTACGTTGATAACGATATCACATTTCACACCTTGGCGGGTCAAGGGGAACTTACATCCGACCATATACATTCAAGTAAATCATGCATCATATTTTCTAAACTGATGTACAAATATTGTTGTAGAATAACTCATCTGTATGTTGCGCAGATTCAGTGGATATGACCGATGAAAAGGGTTTAACAGGATTGATGTGGGCCAGTGCTTACGGGCAATTAGGTAGCGCCAGGCAATTACTCAAAAGGGGCGCCAGTATAAATCGTTGTGGACCAAAATTACAGACCAGTCTACACTTGGCGGCCGCCTATGGTCATCACGACGTTGTCAAATTATTGTTGAATCATGGTGCTGATCCTAACGCATGCGACGAGGTACGCATGTTGCATTTTCTTTACTTAACAATAAGTATACACTTGTTATCTAGCACCATGTGTCATATAATTATATTTCTGTGATATAGGATGGTAACACTCCATTGATATACGGAGCACACTGCGATCATCCACATGTATGCTATGAATTGTTAACGAAAGGTGCAGAAGTAACGCTTACTAATTCCTCAAATATAAGTGCTTATAAAGCAGCAATCATGAATAATTCAATGAATGGTAAGCATTTTCTTGTAAAACCACCTAAAAGTATCTACACGAAAATAATTAATTTGATTTGATTTTTATTAATTTACAGCTAAAGCAGTTATTGAGAACCATTTGATACCACAAATTATAAATATGCCAACAGATGAATTATAACGATATTTGTACATTAAATTGTAATAATATTTGTATATTGTATACATTTTTACAAATTGTAAATAAACATTAAGAAACAGCAATATTTTTCATCCTTTAAGAACTTGTATATAGCACGTTTTTAAAAAGAGTTCTAATAATAAAGATGGCAATGTATAGCGTAAAATATTTTCCGAGATATAAGGTACATAAACGTACGAACGAGTAACAAAATTTGATATATATATATTTGGTAATAATACAATCCTTTGCAGGAGCTATTGCAATACTAAAATATATGTATCGAGTAGATTGTAGAAAGTAAATACGATAAATTTGCGTATATGAATCATAACCAAGTTTTGTCCAATTAAAATATATCTCCTTTTTTACAAATGTGTATAAGTATTCGGCACCGGACAGCTATGAAATAGCGTATTAAATTGATACATGTACATAAATGTAGCAAACGACATATATCAATGTTCAATGATCACGTAAGGAATGGCTGTATGGCAATAAAATTCAAATTTAAATGGTACTTATAGTCAATCTTGATTGTTGATCATAACATTGTCTCTCCACTGAACTGTGCCTATTTTCATATTCTTATATGCGCAAATACTTCAGCTATTATCCACGATGTCTTATACAACTTCATAATTATCAGTGAAGAACACGCTTTCTACTGAATACTTAACTGGACTCTCATCTTCTACGAGCAAAACTTCGCTAACCTGGAAAATAAAAATAACATTGTTATTTTAATATTAGCTAATATAATTTGCGTAATACGTAGAGAAATCCATGTATTCTATACCTTAATTTTGGCATACGACGTTTTGGACGTAAACGAAACGTGAAGTGGGAAGAAATCTCCAGGTGTGGAAGATGGAGCTGAAAATTCCATAGAGCCTGATTTCGTTGAAGCATCGATTACTGGTAAGGACCAAACTAACGTGTTTCGTCGTGCTTCGTGCGTATATTGCCCGTCGCATTCACTGACGATAGGATTGCATCCAATAGGTAGAGGAATGTTTATTTGCACATCGTTCAATTCGAGATCGACCTGTTCCAATTCGTATTCGATATTCACGTCGCAGCCGCCTTCTCCGTTTTCAGAAGGCCAACAATTTACTGTTGCAAGAAATTAATCAAATATTCAAAAATTTATGGATTTAAAAAAAGTTAAAATTAAATAAAATTATACATAAAGATTATTATTGTAGTCTCACATGAAATTGGTAATGCTGTTTCGTCTTGAGCTTGGAAACGCCATTTCAGTACACCAACGTCAGTATTCAATGGAAATGGTTTCGTGGGTACTTTCAGGCCTATCTGTCCATGTGCTCTAAACAATTCCTTGTCCACGTTTGGATGAGTTTGTAACTGTATTCCTCTTGTGTCCTTGTTGTCGACTTGCACGCGGATACGTCCCCATTTCTCATCGGAGATGTGTAACATCACCAAGCCATGCAACTCGAAGTTTTGTAAACCTCCATCCCGACCGACGCGTACGTTAAGTCGCTCTTCTTGCCTCAAGTGAACCCTTTAGACGGAAATGCATTTGAGTGAGTTCATGAGTAATTTTGAAGCTCCTATATATCGTCAATATAAACACATACAATTCTGTGTTAATTATCTGAGGAGTGATTTGTGCTAATTTTGTTCCAGGAGCAGCAAGAGGTCCTGACACGACGTTTTCTCCCTCCTCCTTTAATTGATCAACGAACGAGTCTACATCGCGAGACTTGCCACCCAATTTCATTGCACCTGGTCCAGCGTTTACTTGTTTCCTGATATAAAAATATTATTTACAATAAAAATGTGTTTGCAAATATTATAATTAAGCTAGAACAAAATAAACGCTCTCTATATGTACAATCAAACTTAGATCAAAAGGTAAAGAAGAGCAGAATGTTAAAGCCGATAATAAAGCAAGAGATATAATACATATACAAAAAAAATAACTTTAATACAAAAATAAGTACAAATTACAAACGTTTCGGTCTCAGAGTTACTTTCTAAATGTTACTTTTTTTTAATTATCTCTCGCTTTAACATTGGCGTTCTTATTTGCCTTATGATTTAAGTTTAATTATAATTAAGATTAAAATTGATTGATCGTACTGCTTGGGCTTGTAAGAAGGTCTAATCGGTTCAGGCATAAAGTTAGCTGTATCACCAACAGCTGGAGTAGCGGGGGTGCTACCGCTTCCGTATCCTCCGCCAAATCCGGGACTTTTAACTCCGCCTTTTTTGTTAGCTTCCAGCTTTTGCCTCTGCAACTCCTTAGCCTTCTCACGCATTTTGTTCTTAGCTTCACGCTCCTGTGTCATTCGGACTGCTTGATAGACCTTCTCCTCGTGTGAATCCATTTCCACAAAGGTTCTGATTTGTGCTAAATTGACATTCTCCCTGTAGCCTAACGCAACTATTTCGTCAAATGCAAATATCAAATTGAACGCATTCTCTGCTATTTCAAGTTCATCCATCGAGTCGCAATATTCTGGAATCTGTAAGATTCAAATATATCATTGTAACTTAACTTACATATGACGATACATTTTGATGAGTATTCATACATAGGGATTGGTATATCTACTTACCACTCTCGCAAAGAGCCTTAAAGTTTCCAAATCCTCCAAAATATTGCTGGCCTTCGTCGTGATAAGCAGCATGTATACTTTCTCAAGGGGCTGATAAACGTATCTAACAGATTCTGTTTCCACAAATGTATGCTGTTTACCCGAGCTCATTAGTTTCGGGAATGCAGCGAGTAGGCCTTCTATCCTCGCCTTTGTCATTTCGACGAACTGTCGAGAAATGATGGCTGGAAGAGCAACACAAATCACATGATGAAACAGTCGTAGCAAATATTTTTCCAAGTTACTCAATTCCATCGACAAAAAGGTTTAAGCAAACAGAAAATTACGCAATTTTTTCTTACAACCAGTTGACTAATTGATCATTTCTTAACAAATAGAACGGAGTACAGATTAAAGATATGAAGCAAGGATATTATCATGTGATCAACCCAGCGCAACCGGGCGATACTACTATCAAATTGAGACACGGCATGGGCAGCTGAGCGACGCAAGCATGTTTGGCCAGTAATTGAACGTTGTGTTACTCACTTTTCCCGGCTTTGGTGCATACCGCAGCGGCGATGAGTACCTGGAAAAGAAAACGAGAGCGCGCGATGCCGCATACATTCGGTTGGTGATACTCGCGGGATTAAATGCCTAGCGGTCACACGCCGCTTAAATGGATGACATCTGCGGACGATGTCGCGGGTCCCGCCGCTCCAAGACTCCCTTTTCGGGGAACTAAATTTCGACAGCGATTAATCGCGACTCCACGGCCGCGGAAGACTATTACTTACCATCCTGGCGAATGATTCCGCGACGCTCCGTATGCCCCGCGATTTAGTCTAATCGTGTTCCTCGTTACACGCGAGCCGTCAGCCGACCTGCTCTCCACATCACACATATACAAACATACGATGAAGGGAAGCAGAGGGCGCTCTGTGCTGACGTGTCGCCATGATGAAAGACGTTTCACCACGGATTACGATAGTGTAGTCACTGTAGTCGGAAACCACCGAGGGCCACTTGTAGATCAGTAGATCACGTGGATACGGTCTTGTCAAACGTCAACCAATCACGTTGCCGGAAGAAAAGTATATTCGTACTTCGCGTTGTCTAGAGTGAAACAGATAGGCGTTCAGGCATTGGAAAAAGAAAAAGAAAAAAGGAAACGGAAAGAAAAATGTGCTATAGGTCCTCGCTATTAGTACTCCGTTTGATTCATGAATATCAGATAAATATTATATATGTATGTTAGTTCGAAATTGTTATTGACGTTATTGAGCTATACATATAAACTTTAATTTCAAATTTCAGGAGGACTTCGATTAACTTAATCGCGATTAATTCAGTCTAATTATGTAATTTATTATCTGTAATCTAATCTTTTTTCTCTGTATGTTAAACAACAAAAGTTTAATAATCCATGTTAATGATATATTAAGTACAGATGTTATTTGATAAGCTACAGATTAATCGGAGTCATCCAGAGGAAAAATATTAAGTAATTGATTGATATGTGTATTTCCTTATATTATCTGTTATTAATTGTCCTATACAAAGTAATCTCAATCTAACTTTATGCTACAAAATTTTGTGATATTTGACACTGTCTGATTTTTTAATACAGAGCTTATAATTTCGATAGTTAGTTTTAGAATGTTTATTGTGCCAAAAGTACATAACTGGGTTCGAAAAACCAATAAACAAGTTTACAATTTTCTATTTAGGTCGCTGTGGGCTCATGTGAGCTTCTCTCAGGAATTCTCAGTTTCTCCGCATGAGAATCCCCTCTTTATTTCTCATACGGGGGGGTGCAGTTTGAAATATAAAAATTTCTGTGATCTAGTGGATTCGAACCCGGTTTCCCGTGGTTACGAGTCTGGCGCTCTACCACTAGACCACACTGCCACCCTATTAAGTAATTGATTGAGAATCCTCATTAATTCTTATCGCATCTGGATAATTTCTAAAGAATGCATTATATTACGAAATCTGTGATATAAAAACGTTAGACAATCATTTAAATTTTAATGGAATGCGCAAAACTATAAAAGATTCTGCAATATCTGTAAAACTTAATTTGCTTTCGAAAACGTGCGATAGAGGGCGCCACCGAACAGATTGACGGCGATGCGGTTGCACTTGGCAGCTTGCAGGTTACATCGGTTGCATTCAGTTACATGCAGTTACATTTACGGAGCAATGAAGAGGCGTAAACATCGGTGAAAGGATTGTGCTATTCGGTCGCGTGCAAAGAATATTAAAAGGTAAACGCGTGATGTACATGTAATTACGTTTTATAAGCCTCTTAGAAATTATAAGAACTGATCAATTCTATATAGGCCTAGTTTACACCGACCGTTTGATACGCGTACCAATTAAGTACTATATCCGTATCAAATCCGTATTAAATCTCGGGTTATACCGGTGTAAACCGAGATTTGATACGGATTTGATACTGATATAGTACTTTGGTACGCGTATCAAACTGTCGGTATAACCTAGGCCTATTTCTCGTAAATCCCTTAATTTTAATATCGGAGTGCATCGGAGATCAGTTTAAAATTAAGTTTTAATTTTATCTACCTTTTTGTATGGAGTCGATTAATTTGGTTTCTGAGAGACTCATGAATTTCCATATTGTATTTTACACGCACAAGTGACGCAAAGAGATATTCAGTAAATGGCGACAATTTTAATTGGAAGGCAGCGTTTTTATTCGTTACAATGAAAATCACTCTTGTCAGATTATTTCCTCTCTGACCGTTATCTTTCTCAGTTATCTTCAAATCATTAACAATATCATTATGATAATTTGAAGATAAGAGACATAGACTGCATTCTAAGTAAAAGTATTCTCTTTAAAAGTATCGAATTACCGATTAATTTAAATAAGCATTTGATTGCGCGCCTCAAACTAATAGCAGCGTCGAATTATTTCTTAAGGCGCTAACTTCAGACAGTTCAGACGTTCGCGCGCACTGCGCAGTTCCTTCTCGAACTTTCGAACTTCACGCAACGTACGCGTCTTCGCGAGCGCCTGACGACGAGGGAATCGGTCGTTAGGTAATCCGATCAGTTAATCGTCGCGGTCAATTAATCGTCGGCTCGTCACACGGCAACGACGAGTAACCGGTATAACGACGAGGGGGGGACGTCGAAGACGCCTCGCTGGACGCGAAACGGCCTCGTCAGATACACGCGTCGCGTCGTCGTGCGTTAATTTAGTGGCGGCCATTATCGCGCTTGTACTGTTCGCTCGCGTCGCGTCGCGTCTCATTGCGTTTCAACGGCTAGTCAACGCGGAAGATAAACGGCCCCGCGCCGTTATTACGCCGCATCTATTCCGGCCGCGTTTCCGCTCGGTCGAGCTCGCGTTTCCGCCGTTCCCGCTCCTCGTTGCGAACCCCCTTTACCGTAGGGACCACAATATAACCAAGGCCCAAATTCTGTACACGATACCGACAACTATCGGTGTCGTTGCGCAGCTTTTATACAATATGAAAAACCTGCGCAACGACACTGATAGTTGTCGGTATCGTGTACAGAATTTAGGCCCAGTATGCTCGCTCCGTCAATAGTTTGGTATCTTAGGCGGGACCAATCAGAGGATTTGTTGAGCAATTTTGAGCAACAGTTGATACCATGTTGATACGCCGTTGGCCCCACCGATAATAATGGCGGCGAATCGGGAACCGATAGATCAAAGGTGCCGACAGAGAGTGAGCATACTGGTTATACTGTGGTAGGGACTGTAGGGAGGTTTCCCGCTGTGGACAGTGTGGACCGGTCGGCGGTTCTCTCGTGTTCCCTTGCCTTCGCGCGGGAAGAAATGGTGGCAGCGCAACGACGAGGAAAAGAATGGTGAGAAAACGAAATTTGCTTTTTTGTTCTTTTCTCGTCACGGCCGGATCCGGCCATCAAACGGGAATCCGAAAAATTATTAAATTAATTAGCATATTAGACGGAACGACGTTAACGAGGGGCGAGAAAGCGCGAAGAGTCCGCCGGCGCCGCCTCGTTGAAGTTCGGTTCTCACACGAGCCTCCACGAGGCGCGCGGCGGCGATCGTTGTGATTAATTTACGGCGCGCTGCTCCTTTCCCGTGTCTCACGGCGTTAGCGTTATCACTACATAACCGCTGTCGGCAACAGAAGCGGCGCGGTCGACGAGTGGCTTTTAGAGGGAAATTAAGCCCCGGGTGTAAGCGGTTAACAAAGAAATTAATGCGCGTACATCGCACTTGGCGTACCCGCCATCAAGCTGTATCTGCGAAAGCGGGACGTGGAGAACGGGTGAACGGAAGAGGGGGGGAAGAAGAGGGGGAGGAAGAGGGCCGAAGGCGGGGTACCGCCGGTTCACCCAATTAGCTCTCGGGCTAATTAGACCTACGTGCCTTAATGCGGCACTCTTTTGCGAGCGTGAGCGAACCGCCATCTTGATAACAAGAAAGGACCAACCCCAACTCCGTTCTTCTTTCAGGTCATGCAGCGCGGGTCGGGAGTGTCGGGACAAGCGGCGCGGGCGCGGAGGGCGCGGATTAAGGAAACACGCTGACGTCGGCTGTCCGTCGTGATTTTCCGCTCTCTCGGGAGGACCTCGAAAGTCGGCACCGTTGGAACGAAACGCCGACCGATCGTCGCGTTAACCAGGGTACGGCGACGGGGATGCAGTCGATGTCGGTGAGTGAGCTTTACGATATTTGCACGAATCACCGTTTTCTCGTATCCGCGCACGTAATAGATGAGCGAGATAATCGAAACCCCGTAACTGCTCGCCGCGTATATCCCGCTGGATCCTCGAATTTTTGTACACTGTTAAGTCCGTAGTGTCAAATTATACTCAATTTGAATTATTTTTAATTATTTCTACGCAGAAAAAAAGAATATTCTTGATTTGAAAATATCTTTAGTTTCAATGTGGAAATCTTGAAATAAGATTACCTATACTTATTGCGTTATATTGAACGATTATAAATATTAAACGAAGAAAACTTGCTTGAATGAAGCATTTATATAACTCAACCAAGAAAGAGTTGTTTCGTATATACCTAAGCAAGATTATCAATACACGAAACAACTATAATCTTTTCATAAGAATTTCAACGTTTTATTTCAACATTTTTTTCTTGGTTGAACTATATAAAATAAATGCTTCATTCAAGCAAGTTTTCTTCGTTTAATATAATCGGTTAATATAATAATGCAAAATCTTATTTCAAGATTTCCACGTTGAAACATAAGATATTTTCAAATCAAGAATATTCTTTTTTTCTGTGTATAAGTCGCCACTGCTTTTACTTAATATGTCATTAATTTAACTAAAACAATGTTAATTTAAATAAACCAATGGAGTTAAAATAATAAATTTCGACATATGGTAGTTAAAAATAACAAAATGTTATTTAACTCAATATTGGTTTAAATTTCATCCCTTAATATTTAACCATATATAACCACGAAAACATTTGAGATATTTTAATGCTATCGCAAGAGACTGTTTCGCCCGCGTTATCCGCGAAGATTAATATCTCCCGCCTTTTCTCGGCTAGCGAGAGGAAGGGAGTTTCCTTCCCTTCTTTTTTTTACATTCTAAATTCGCATTTCTCGACGCTGCGAGAGAAGCGTGTCGTTGCTGACACGTGGAGGATGAAAAGGATAGGGTTTATATTTTATGTGACAAAATTCTTTTTAAATGCCACATTTGATATTCGCATAAAAATGAGACATGTGCGCTCCACGATGGACTTGCGTTTTGCATTATTACGGTGACGTGTATCAAGTGAGGACAAGTCGAGATATCGAACGACGTGTGGGTGGTGCGCTCAAAGGGATTCGAATATCCCACTTCGAAGTAGGCGCTACGTCTCGTTATAAACGTTATATTTTATCGAGTATTTTATCAGTTTCGAACGTGTGTTTATCCAGATAAGTTGGAAACTCCGCGAGTCCGCTCATCGCGATTTTTTCCGCGGTAGATCGTGGTGGCCGCGTTTTTGTGCGTGCGGTTTTCACGAAACGCACCGACGACACTGTTAAATATTAAAAAATTAAATTTAAACCATTATTTTGAATTAAATACTATGTATGTTAAAATTTATTATTTTAACACACACAAAACAGTAGTATTTTAACTTTATTCAATTTAGTTAAATTAACATTGTTTTAGTTAAATTTACAACATATTTAATAGGAGCAGTGACAACCTATAGAAATAATTAAAAATGACTCAAATTGAGTGTAATTTGACACTATATACGAATTCAACAGTGGGTTGCTCAGTATCAACGTGCAGAAAAAAAGTTCAGCGAAATAATACTTAAGGTGGCGCTACACTATGCGCGTTTTCGCGAATATTCGTGATTCGTAATTTGTAATTCGTAGATATACATATAATATAATATAATTTGGTGGATGGAAAATTCGTCAAAAATTCCGTCGAATTTTCGGCGAATTTTTGATGAATATTCCATCCACCAAATTATATAAATTACAAATTACGAATCATGATTATTTGCAAAAACGCGCATAGTGTAGCGCCACCTTTACGGGTGTTAGATAGCGAGCTCAGCTGTTCCTATCGGAAATACAAGTCCGGGAATTTCGATGGGAACTCGTTCGACGTTTTCACGACGCTTGTGAAAATTAACAGAAGGCGATCTCGACCTATTTTACGTTTACATTCGAATGGATTCCTTGGATTGGCCGACGCTTCGCCATCCCTTTGTGAGGAGAATTACCATTTCCGGTATACCATTTTTCCTCGCCCAGAATCACGCGTTACTGTTCTGCCGGTCGAAAGAATCACACGTATACGCGCCGTTACAACCCCGCGACGGGGATAAATTCTGATAAGAAAACCCAGCGTTATCGCGATAATTCCCGGGGTGTTCGGTGAGAAGGAGGGAGGGGGGGGGATGTATAACAGAATCGCCGAAGATAAACGGCACCATGCGTCATACGGCGGCCGGATATGATCGCGAGATCCGCGCTTTCAAATGCAAATGTAACGGACCGCCGCGCGGCGGCGAGGACAATCGCGAGCGCGCGCGACCGAGATTTACTGCTGTTTACCGCAATTTATTTTTGCGCAAAACACAAGAGTTTTTCGCCGCGACGGAGTTGTTCCATCACAAACGAGATTAATAGACGGAGAAATCTGCGTCGCTATCCTCGCTGCCACTTCGCCATTATCCCGGTGTTATTTACAGACGCGTGCCTTTCGCGTTTTGGGCTGAAAATTATCATCCAATTTTCGATATATCGTTAACTTTGCGGTGACAACTCAACGCTGTTGTCGATGAATATTCTGCTCGTGTCTCGCAATTATAAATTCCTTAGATTTAATCGTAAAAAATGTCTGCCCTTGTCGCTGTATTATCTCGGTAATTGCTGCATTAACATCGTATCCGTCTATCTTCTCGGTATTGTATCTCATCGCAGAATTCCTCTTTATGCTGAACATATAAAAAATAATTACTGATAATTCCTGGTTCAACTGTACGCAATGTTATTATTGCAAACATTATGGAGTCAGAGATCCAGAGGTAATTATTGTGCTCGGCAGTCGCAAATACTAACATTGCTGGTGTGTAATCGACGTGAACGAATTAATTATATTATTAATTGCTTGGAAAGAAATGTCGGGCGGGAGCTGTTTCTATAATTAAACGTCTTATAAATTTCTTATTAATAATATATTTCTCTCAACCTCGTAATGAAACTTTATGAAAATTGAGTGAAATATAATTTTGCGATATATATACAATATACATTTATATTAAAATTAGTCTTTATATGCTTGTACGACTTATATGTTTCATATAATTTAATTTAATCTGTGGTAAAGTACCAGCACAGCGAGTTTAAAGTAGCGTTTTAGTCTCTATTTTGAGTTAAAGCGTTCAAGCACGAATTTACTTAGAGCTTTATAAGGCTCTAAACGAAGGAGATATTCTGGCGACACAGGCGAAGTTGGTACATAATCTTATTAAACGGATGGGAGTTTACTGTTGAATGCACGTGATGTAGGTCAGTGGTTTTGACAAGGCCGGCGAGCCTGAATTCGAGGCCGCGTAAACACGCGCACACCGTTACCGGGGTTTGCGGTCGAAGTTGATCAGTTTTACCGTAATGAAAAGACTTAATGCCGCGTCGATATCTTGAACGCGTCCCGTGGCGATTATTAAGTTAAGGCCTCGCTCGCGCGGAAACGCTTCCCTAATGACACGCTCGAAGCTCCGGATAAATTAATCTCCCCGCGAACGGATCGTTCAGTCACAAATGTCTCTCTCTTTCTCTCTCTCTCCCTCCCTCCCTCCCCCTTCTCTCTTTCCCAAACAGAATTACGATGCGTAGGATTTCTAAGGCGGGCAGGATAAATCCCTCCTCCATCTTCACTCGCTCCGTCCCTCCGGATCGCCCCGTCCGGATCTGATTAATTGAGGATCGCACGAAACGATCAATCGCTTCGCAAGGACAATAGCAAGTGCGTGAGCCCGCGTTGACTGATGATCGTCAGGAAGCCTCGATCGAGTTTGTTCCAAGTCCGAATTCCGAACTTAGCGCGCGAATTTCGTCGTTCATCGAGACACGTTAGATCTAGGCTTTGTACCCTCTTCCCGGAACAATGAACAGCTTTTTGTGATTAACGAGCGGCATTTAACGAAGGCGCCGTTCTAGTCGCGCTATCTCTCAAGCTTCCCCGCTTGATTGTCTCACTTGATTAGAATCGTATGATCAGATTGTCGATATGAAATTGTGGCCGGCGGCCATAATGCAACAACGCAATATTTCATCTAAAAATTTTCAATGGTCATGACACTTAATTTAGCAGGGAATTACATTTAGATTTTTAATTAAACATGAAATACTTATAGTGTGAATCAAATCAATTACCTCCGTTAATGAGCTTTTTAAATGCAATTATTCGTTTAATTTTCTCTCTCTGTAAACATTTTTAATCAAATACAATTTACCGTCACAAGCGTTACGATTTCGATTCATTTGGACAACACCCAATTTGGTTCTTTAATTAAACAGTTACTCAATTCTTTCTCGCATGCCACGCCATTTTCGTCGCGCTGCAGTGATACATGTTTTCCGTTCAAAAAGAGACTTCGTATTTCTTTTCTCACTCTCGGCTATTTTTATTTCTCGGTGTCGCTCTCGATTTATGAGAGTCCTCCTTTCGCACTTCCCGGCCTCCTTTTTCCCGCACAAGGATCCCCGTCGCGATATCGCGGTCAGTGATGGGGCGCCTCTTTCAGCCGGGCACGAGTTCTTCCACTTTGCTAAGCGAGGGTTCGCGCCACCATTTGTCGGACCGTCCATTCATCTGTCCGTCGGTGGTCGGTCGGTCGGTCGGTCGGTCGGTGGGTTCTACGCCAACGTAGAAGCGTGGAGCGAGGCGGCGGGTCAGAGCGGGATGCAACTCGCAACAGCGCCGCGCGCTTTCTCCATCGTTGGGGAGGAGGCGAGAGAAAGAGGGACAGAGACGGAGCGCCGGAGAGGGAAGAGGGAACGGAGGGATCCCGGGAGCTCTATCGACCGACTTCTCTCTCATCCAGCATCCCAGCTATGGAGCCGTAGGTAGTAGTTGCAGCTGAAATCTCCTCCTCCTCCTCTTCCTCCTCTTCCTCGTGCTACTACTACTACTACTCTCTATGATTCTCTCTCTCTCTCTTCCTCCTTCTTGTTCTCTCCCACTCTATCCCGTTATATCCCGATTCTCCCTACCATCCCGTGTCTCTGTCTCTCTCTCTCTCTCTCTCTCTCTCTCGCTCTCCCTCGCGTTCAGGAAGAACGCCCCTCTCGCTTTGGCCAAAGCGAACTCTTGACATTTCGCCGTGCCAGTGCACCAGTTCTCTATCCCAACGAGATGTCCTCTAAGGCTTGTTAATGTGCTCTGATTGCCAACGCCGCCCCGCCACGCTGTTCTCATCGAGCGTGAAGGGATATAGGGGAGAAGGCCTAGTAGGGAAAAAAGTAAGGAGGGATGAGTTTAATGAGAAAGATAGAAACGCGCTGATTATACGCGGGACGTTGAGGGGCAATGTTGGGACTGGGGTCGTTTATCTAAGGAAAGGGGATCGTTTATATAACGTACACGGATCCTGCCGACACTTTTTTTTTACGTGCGTAGGGTTATTTCTAAGATGGAATATTTTCAGCAACATTTATAGAAATAGAATCCTTTTTATCTCGCCAAGATTTCAAGCTTAACCCTCAGCCCTTCGCCCCGTTTTCATCTTCCGCTTCCGCCCGAACGACAATCTCTGACCCAGAAACTTTACGCGCCGTAAAGATTCTTCATTCGGAGAATTGGAAAACGATTTAGGATGGCGACTTTTCTTTTGGCCCGATAAGACGTTGCTCCTCCAATCGTAGGACGATACATCAGGGTAGTGAATTTTCGAGAGAAACAGGCCCGTGGAGCCTATCGAACGGCAATGGCGGCTGCGGCGAAGGGATGGCCAATGATAATGTTTCCGGGCCGGAAGTTACATTATTTTATTCATGCGATGCCACGTCGGGATTGGCGCAAACACCGTGTGCCGAGTACGACCAATTTCCATATGCAAAACGTCGCTCTGACGTCGAACAAAGTGGTATCGCGCAAATTCGCCATGTATATTTCGGTTCGGTTCGGCTACTACGATTCGGCCTTACGAGAGAGATGTACGCTCGGATGTACGTTTCTCAATAACATTGGGAGGCAGAATCGTACTATTGATTTTTCATTTCCTCCGCGATAATTAATTAAAATTATATCCTTTCTTTATCATTATTATTTTTATGAATTTCCAATTAATTTGCATTTTATAACTTTCTAATTAATTTACAATTTATAAATTATTGAATAATTTATAATTTGTTAATTAAAAAGTTTTATATATAAATGTTTTTGAAGCTATTTAATTGTGCTAGGCTTACGGTTGGTTTCACCTCAATATCATTTAACTTTAATATTATATATTAAATTGTTTTTTATCCATTCTGAGTTTTCGTGTTACGAGAAGATAAATCGAACTATATGATATGATATATCGAATGATATATCGAACCATTAAACTGTGATATGAAGTGACGAATTGCTACGATTATTTCATTCTTCTTATTATTATTTTATTCTATATTACGATCTTTATCTAATGTATTAAATTTATTCAAATGCTCAAAACGTTTGTGTCGCGTGATTTCAATATCACGATGTGCAATGGTCGCGTAATAAGGCAGGCGATAATCTGATGAGAACGTGGAGATGCATGGCAATCGATGCGAAACGAGGAGCGTTTCTAGGACATTCCGCGCGAAATCGCCAGAACATCGGCGCTTTTTCCGCAATTTCATCAGTTCCCTTCACGTGCGAACGACGCCGCGCCGGTCGCGGAGCAGCAATTTCCATTGCATATTCAGGGGCCTAAACGCTCTGTCGTTGCCAGCAGTCGCAAAGTTATTACAGCCGACATTCTCCGCGCGAACGAGGTAGCCAGGGAAGTGAGAGAAACGTGCGAGCGGTAAGAGAAAAGAGAAAAGTCCGTGCGGCGGATTAATTTTCTCTCGCTTTTTCACTGTCTTATACGCGCTTTTTGCCCGAGTTTCCCGACTCAATGAATTATACCGCACTCTTGCGCGAAAGAAGAAAAGAAAGGGAATTAGCTGCCATCTCTCGAATAGTGAACTGTAGACATGTCATTATCCAAATCAGTTGTTTGTCTCTCGTAAATTTTATCACCCAGAGATACACCTTCTGCTTCGCGAAATATTTGCCGGAATTTTGCCGTTTTGCCTTTATATGGTAACGAGCTCGTTGCGCGCGTCAACCTCGCGGTGAGCGAACTCTGCGTTAACGTACGTATATAGGTATTGTCAAAAACAGCTCAAACTCCCATAATAATGCGAGATAATTCCGCGAGACAACGTTACCGAGTTTCTCGACGTACTGACTACTGACTCGCGAGACGGGAACGGAACGAAAGTAGGTTGCGAGTTCTGACTGGAACGCCTTGTTATAATTCTCACGTGGCCCCGCCGCGACGGATCCCGCCTCATCACGTAAGGCGATATTACATTATCCTCGGACACGCTCGGCGCTGCGCTCCGTAACGATCGGGGGGGAAATTCTGTAATGGCAGCTAGCACACGATCCGTATGCATAACATTCGACGACGCCCCGTCTATGTACTTTGTAGATGGAATATATATGTAATCTTCCTCTCATAGGGCCCGATGCGCGATGCTCCGGGTAATCCGATGATCGTCTACGCCATACAATTCAGGCTCGTCTACGATTTGCGCCGGTATCGATCGCCGCGTCTATAGACACGTAACGGACATACATAGGTATCGTTATGGAACTAGCGCATCATTACACCCCACTTCAGAATCCCTTCTTACCCTCCATAGACGTTAAGTCCCGCGGTTAATAATGCATCATCGCTAAATGACCGCAAAAGAGGAAAATAGATATTCAGGCACAAAAGCTGAGAAAAATGTCGTTTAACAGACCGTTTGATGTGTCGTTTGATATTTTCGGTGAAGTTTCTGCTTGGGAATGTCGGCAAAATTGCGAGTGTAAATATTATATTTTGTGCTCGGAAATAACCGTGCAGGAACACGAATGACTTTTATTCTTTATGCGCTGGAAATCCCGCGTATGCGCCTCGGAAATTTACACACGACGGCATCTTTCGTTATAGTTGCAAACGCTATTGTTAAACTTTTAGCTGTGGCATACAAGATGCTTGTTTTAAATTTTAAAATCAACATGACAAACAGAACTGTGCTATATTTACGACATACTCTTTATCTAAAATTAATATTATTATTTCTATATTAATTTTAGCGTAAAATAACAATTTTAATAATATTATCGATTAGTCAGTAATTCATTATTAAAACGTTGATCGAATGATACCCTAATGTTAAAATAAAATTGTTGATCTTAACTTTCCCTATAGCATTTATTGGTTTTAGATAGTTTGCACAATCATAAAAGCATGTCCGGGACATTCTGATGTATACGTTTTAGTTCGTCAAGCGAAGCGTTTATTAGCAGCAAGGATTATAATTTTTGCGGCGGGACTTTCGTGCAATTTATAAACGGCATCGGTTCCCCTCGCGTAAATTCGCCAACACGAACGGCGACTCATTAGCATTCTTCAGCAGCGTCGAGCCGGGGTCTAGGCGGGGCACCGAATAAATTCACCGCTCCAGATACCTCGCTTCGATTCTACCTCCCTTTTGTCACTGCCAGAACGCCCGGAACGCGGTCGGGGGAAGGGCTGTAACGGGGGTGAAACTCGCGTTCGCGATGGCGCCACGCTTTTGTTGCGCCTGCAGAGAGTTCGAATTCCATCAACCGGAATTACACAACGTCTCGCGTTATTCTTTGCCTTATTGTGGATTTCAGGGAACGCATAAACTACCGCCGGATAAAATCTTATTAATCCGCGAGCGTTTATTTCGCCATTTGAATTTTATCACGCGTCATCGCGTTGTACGCCGCGATTATTGAAGCTGACAATGATTTATTACACTTTATCGTCGAGCAAAATTTAATTTCGGCAGATCCAACGGGTGTAATTACTACGTTACAACGTTTCACCGTGAAAGATCTCATCGTAATTATTCTTATTTGGTTATCAATCGCGTATACAAACAAACAAACTGTAAAGTAGTATAGAAACATTACGAACCTCGGTCCGTTTATTTTACGGAAAGGTTAAACAATGAAATACACTCTTATTTAACTTATATTTCGTATCGAGTTTTGCAAACCTCTCCGAGCGCGCGCCTCGTTAGTTAGTTTTCTCTTGTTTTCCTTGGCTGTGTTTTGCTTTTGTTCACTTAATCGCTGTTCCTCCTTGTCGGAAGAACTTTTATTAGCGATTCTGAGGTGAGTGACGGAATTCGTTTAAAAGATAAGTATGAAGGATGAGTAATTAGATAATGCGCTTTATTACTTTATCCGCTAAACTTCTCCGCATTTCTGATGTTAACATTCAGACTAATCAGAGATTCACGTAGTGCCTTGTACTCGCGCTGCCAACAAAGGCGGCGTACCGCTACGGAATAATAATTATTTTGCAAAACAAGACCCAAGAGCGATTTTGACAGGTCCACATGATAAATTTGCATTTCGATTGTTATCGTCGAACAATAACAATCGGACCTGACCATTATTAATTCGGTTCGCTCGATAACGGGGAATTAAATTTGGCCCGCGCTCCTCTCCTCCATTTTACGATCGTGCGTTTTGTTCGCTTGCTCGTGTCCTCGATTTCATTTGCATGAAACACGCCATCGCATCCGGAAGGTGGGTGTACGCCCGAGCGCCATACCAGGTGCCGCCGACATTCCGCGGAATTACAATTTTAAAAATTACATTTTTAACACAGTCGCGCCGCGTGTATCGCGATACCTCAAAATTGTCCTTTGGACATAAAATGTTATGACACAGTTCGATGTTACATACCGCTGTCGTCAGAATCGGATCTTTAAGTCCTCACGGCCCGAACAACAAACCGATATATAAAAGAAAATTTTCTTTCTCTTCTTTCTTTAAAAAGCTTTGCGATAAAATTCTTCATTAAATATAATGAAAGCTATTCTCTTTAGTTCTCGATAAAAAGATTATCGGACATAGTATCTTTTAAAAGGTGTTGTTTGAAGAGGCACTTCGCGATGAAGTCAACCCTCTTAGTAACCTGCGACTGAAAGTCCAATCCCTTCAGGCGTGTCCCAGCATTATCGTTACCGTATCTCGATGTGAGATGTGATGATTATCTGAAGAAATATTGAAATGTGCCACGAAGATAGTCCTTCCTCTGATAATCTCTACGGTTATTACCGAGGTATAGCCATGGCGATCTAAGACAAAACGTTGAATCAGCAGATACGTCGCGCGTAACGGAAAAAGGGCTTCCGCCACCGCTACCCCAGCGCGATTCTGATACGGTAGCTGTAAATTGTAACAGTCACGCTTCCGCGATTCCATTCATGGTCCCGGTAGCGTAAACGATTAGAACCCCGCTCGCGTTGGTGTGACGGTGTTACAGCTTTGTAAACTTTTAGAAGGAAAGCCGAGGTGAGGAAGGAGGGGAAGAAGGATAGGAAGAGGGGCTGAGAGTCACTTTACTGAATGCACGGCGACGTAGGTACGTGCGTACGTATAGAGCCGACAGATAGTGTGCAAGGGTGCGAGAGGTTGCGAGAGCACCTCATGCAAGAACGACGAAGGTAGAAACGGGAGGAAATGGAGGTAACAGGGGTGTGGAGGAGAATGCGAGTGGGGATGAAAGGCAACCGGTGCCGCTGTTACCTTCCTGTCGGGAATGGGGAACGGCGGAAGAAGGGGGGGTGGAGGGGGAGAGAGAGAGAGCTAGGTCAGGGCAAAACAACGTTAAATCCGCACTGCCAGCCCCGGGGCGCAATTTCCGCCAACCAGGACCCGAAGTACGGTGGCGACGACGACACCCGCCAGTTCTTTGGATCATCTATCTTCGTTCCGAGAAATAATCCGCGCGATATTATCGGCACTCCGTCTATCTCTCATTGGTTCGCCTTTATATAAACGATGTGGACTTAAATCTATATAAACGAACGTACGTATCGACGCTATTGTGTGTACAGGATGTATCTATAGTATCGGCTTCTTTATAATCGATTTCCTTTGATATTGATTAGCTTCAACCGTAATCTTCAATTGTCGAAGAAGAAATGGCGGTTAAAATTAATCGACATCGAAGCAATCCGCTAAAGTAACAATGTTACTTATAGTTATTGGCGTTATTTCAATCTTTCTAAGACTACATTCTTCACCGTTAGAAAACTCCTCGTCATCTTAAAGGTCGCCAGAAAATTATCGTACCACGTACCACGTCGTTGAGTGCAATTCTTTGAGAGTAAAACAGCGGTAACATTCGTGAGTGTTGCTGTAAATTGCGCCGAGTACGGTACTAGAATTTTTACGGCTGTGAAGGAATTACGAGCGGTGTGCATGAAAAGGATATTCATCTAACTTCTCGCCGCGCCGCGCCGCGCTGCGCCGTGTGACTTTTTCCCTTCGCAGCTAACGGGCGAACAAGCGCGTTCCGTTTTCCATTCCTCTCCGACGAGTCCTCTCTCTTTCCTCTTTCCCTCGCAATATTGATCTTCTCGGGTTCATGAAATTGGTAGGTGCTACGCCGCCGCGTCATACAGGACACGTTACCGCTTCGTATCGCGATAGAAATCCGAGGAAACGCATTGGCGATTATCGAACGCCACATCCCGCCGGACGCGACAGCTCAGGGCTGCGTTCAGAAATTCAACCTGGATAACTCCAAGTTATAGTTTACGTCACGTATACTATAGCATTAGAGTTACCTAGGTGCGCCTAGGCGTAATTCCTGAACGCAGCCCAGCTTGATTCTTCTGTCCTCGATGGTTTAACGATATTTATGGCAGATTCCGTTGTTTAAGTATCGCTTCACGATTTTCGGGTCGCGATTGTCGTGCTCGTCTAATATTACGTTAATATCGCGACTCGGGAGAAGTATGCCGTTAATGTCGGGAAAGATACCGCTCTCGTCGTGCATTAAATTTCGTCAATCGTTTATTTAATCGGGCGACGCCCGGATCGTGATGCCTGCTTCGCCATTCCGTTCGTTACAATCGCTGACGCAGATCGGTAATTGAGACGGTCGGAGTAATTGCATTTACTCTGCCGCCATGGCGTCGGACACGTACCGAGCGTCTCCTTCGTGGAATACCAATGAACGTGTTCTTGTTACCGAAGGAATATATGCATTCGAACGGATCGGCACGAAAGCGAGCGAACGAGAGAACCGGCCCGAAGTTGCGGACAACGCAGGAGAGTGGACGTTCGCGTCCTTATCTTTAAAAATCAATAGCACGCTCGCGAACGTGTACATTTCAACGGAGAATTTCATGTTACGTATTGTCTAAATCTATCGAAAAATTGTAACAGCGTTTTCATTTTTCATGTTAAAACTATAAAGAATATAGGTAAAAATGGTAAAAATACATGTAAAACAACATGTAACACTTTGTAGATGCTTGTACAATGCAAATCTCTTTACTTATATTTTATATTAATTACTTAAAATTATTTAAAATTACTAAATGTTATTATATAACAATTATTTGTCGTGTATATAGAACGATATGCAAACGAAAGCAGCAGATGCGCAGACAAAATTATTGCGAATGTGTTGCATATAACGCCAACAATCAGTGATACGTGCTAATTGGATGCGCCCAATTAAAATTTTTTCTTCTATGTCACTATATATTTTTTGATCAGCCGTGTTCGTTTGACGTTTTATATTTGTTCCGACGTTTTTCTGTTGCGACTTATCGTATAGCTGGAAATGAAGAAGAAAATTAAAATGCATAAAAATTGCAAGATCTTCATTATAATTAATACTATATGACTTAACTTTAACCTAACAATTTGATATCGCAATTTCTTGAAAGTCGATTCAGCTTTATGTTAAAGCAGGCTTCATTGTCACTAATCAGTAGTCTAGTCACTCGATACTTCACAATCTTCTAACTTGGAAGACCCACAGCTTTCCGCTAAATCCTTCTTTACCGAAATCTACTCGTTACGGAACAACAGAGCTGAAACTTGATCACGTGAAGTTTGAAAGTTGGTTACATGAAATAAAAGGTAGCAGTATTATCACACAAAGGTTTTCTGAGTTAGGCTTACGAGCAGACCTCAAGTAGCCTCTCTTGCAGATTAACGAATCAGCGATTTATTCTTTTTTTTCTTTGTCGGAATCCGTGTTTTGCTACGTAATTTTGAGAGGTATACAGTATATGTTAATATTGTTTGAGGGATATAATATAGATAAAAACAATATTCGGAATATTATTCTTATCGATACTTTTCGGTGATGCAAAATGCAGGCGGTATTGTTTCTTCGAGAGACTCGCGATTTACATCTAATAAATTCCGCAACTTTAACCTGCGATTTCTCGATAGTACGGCATATTGTACGACGTTACGACGGTAGTATTTACAGTGGCATTTACATTCACTATTAATTCGTACGATGGAGTTCTCAGGCTCTCGAGCGCTTGGCGCTTTTACTTAAACGATCTCTCGTAAAGAGGAAGCGTTCCGTCATAGTTGGAATAACAGTTGCATTGTGAAGAGATACGAGAGGTGTTTGATCTTGTTATAAAATTATTTTATACAATAGAAACGCATCCGATTTCCCGCGACTGCATAATTATATAATATGCTTAGCGTTACACAATTTATTCCGCTACGAATTTTGCAAGTTTATATTTGGCACACACACACAAACACACATACACATATCTAGCTATTAATAATTTGTACTAATATAACCTGAGCTCTATTAAGAATTTTAATTATAAATTATGTAATTAAAATTCAATCGATGATTTTACAAACTCGATGAATGATCGTTGCCGTTCATTCAATGCTTGTTTGATTCTGTCTTCGACTGTCTCTTTGTTCCTCCGTCGTCTCCCTCTCCATTTCTGTCTCCGTTTGACTCCCTCTTCAGATTGGCTTTAATTGGGTCTTCGCAATTACCGCCAAAGGGGTTCCCATTCCATCTCTACCGCCTCCTCGTTAGTACGCATCGATAAACGATGTCACCTTGCAACGATTAACGGGACAATACAGCGTCTCTACATATCTTGATCTGCATCTGTTCACTGTTCAATCCATCCGTCTGGTTTGCATTTATCGAGCGTTCAGCCATTTTTTAACAAATCAATTCCAAATCGACTCTTAATTATACCGAAATTTTCTTTTCTAATTAAGAGTAAATATTTATTATTTATTTTTAGAAAAAAAAGAACACATGATGTTAGCGTATCAGTCATTCTACAATGCTGCAATATTCCGTTTATTTTCTTTTTTAATTTACAAAACTCACAGTTTTAATTTGAAAATTTATAAGGCTCTTAATTCGTGCATGTTAAAATGATAATTGTGATATTGTTATGTTTATAATACATAATACTACATAATAATACATAACACTATGATTATACAATACATTAATCATATACAAATATTTGCATTTTCTCAGCCATAGCATATTTGAATACGATTGCAGGTCTTATTTATTATTTAATTCACATTATTAAATATAAACAGTGAACATAAATTAAAGAAAAATAATTTATTAGCCATGTATAATATAACTCGCAATGATCAAAGAAATATAGATATGATGCGTCAGCTATAAAAGTCAAAATATTGAAATTCGCAGCTTAAAATATGCAATAGGTACAGATTATGTTTAGATTCGATCAAGCTATATTTACCGAATATTGTAGTTCTTCAGCCTCCTTCTTTTTCTCCTCCTTTTATACACATCTTTCTCGTATAAATATTAGATTTTGATGATGATACTTAAAATAAGATACCGTTTTATTATTTATTACTCGTCGTTAACTGTACGACAATTTCTCGCAATTGTGATTACCGATGCTATCCTTCCACCTGTTTTTCTTCGTCTCTCTTTGCATACTCTGTTGTTAAATGCAAGACTCAATAACGAGAGACCGCAAGGGGCTGCCGAGTAGCCCAATAATTCGCCATTACGATCCACTCATCGGATCATCGGCACTTCAACAGATCGTAACCAGACAACTATGCGAAGTTCAGCCTGTCGCTGCCCTCTCCGTGTGATGAATCGAACATTCGCAATTTGATCAATGATCGCGTGACAAATGTGACAATCCCGCAATTACAGATGAAACCAGATATTTATATACCACGATTCAGCGATGTTCAGGGGAACTAAGTAAAAGCGTTTCCTGAGATAAAATTATGTAATACAGTTAACTCGCGGAGTGTAACTGCAATCGCAGAGCGGTAATACGAAATGTAGTCAACTCAGGAAATGCAAGCGAGGATTAACGGAATTAAATCGAGGCGCTCTCTATTCCCTTTCCTCCCACCTGGCCTTGTCGTACAACTTTCTTCATAGTTCTTTTCCTCATATAAGTTCTGTTTCTTATTCTTCTCCCATCGTATCGATTCTTTCGCTCTCTACGCCATCGCTCGCATCGCTTCTCGTCCGTGGCGTTTCGCAATAACATTTTTATAATTGCGAGCGCAGAAATATAGAATCCGCCGCGCGATGCTGGAAAACGCGGAAGCTTTTAAGACCCAGGGAGTTAAGAGAGAAAATAAAGGAAATCGCATAAAACAGCTGCCCGTAGGAAAACGGAAAGGCCGAAAATAAAACACGCAGAAACATCCGTCTCGAACCATTACTCGAGTGAGCTATTAAATTCACGAGAGGGGAATAAGAATGTAAACGATTTAATTCTACGTAATAATACATTGGTACGGGTTTCACTTGAAAAGTTTTACGTGAAAAATATTAAAAAGAGCTAAATATTATAAAGTACTTCAGATTTATCCGCATTTATAGCGATTAAAAAGAAATTACAAAAAATACATATAATGCAGTTTTTATTCATTTCAAGCTTGACAAGTGATTCTGTAAGCGGAGAATATTTATTGCTTTCATATTAAGACTTTCGGTAGAAAAAAATATAAAAATATATGTTTTTATTATATCGTGTATCATTTTCATATTCACACTTTTACTTTGCTTAAATTATTGCAAGAGAATTATTTTACTACTCGATCCGGAATTAGTAGAATTAGAACAGCTAGAAGATTTGCATTATCTGACCGCCTAAACCAACAGTTCGCAGTTCGAGTAATCCAGTACGAAACTAATTAAGAAAACCAGGAAGTCCTTCCTTATCATTTCCTTTTTCTTCGCTCGGCAAAACTTCCTTTTGAGAGACGAACTTGAGTTTCGTGGCTTCACCACCTTTGAAACAGAAAAGAGGCAACTCGAGTCGGCCAAGGAGACTAGTATGTACTAATGAGTGAGATTTGACGAGGTAGTAGTCGAGCATAGGGCAACATTACTACCAATTAGGGATTCACGATGTGCCGCCCAACTTCGAGATCTTAATTAAGAGAAAGCCGTTAAGAAAATTCCGTTTTTCTTCTTTTCCTGCTTTTTCCTCTTTTCCTCTTTTTCTCTGTTTCTCTTATTTTCCCCAAAAGAAGCGTCGCTTTTTGTGGTTCTTGATCGTGGAAAGTTAAATCGAGCAATTGGGACCGATAACAATCTGCTCGGTCTTCATACATTCGTTCGAGAATCTTTTTACCGTTGCTTGAAAAACACATCCTCAGTTGTTACGTAACTCTTTTAAGACCTATATAACAGTAAATCTTTCCATATAGAATTTCTGCAAATGTTTACCAGCGGTTTACCAGCGTGATACGTACACCTTAACAAATCACACGATATACTCCAGTGCCATCCTAATTTTATTATCTCTGAAAGCGTTGCGCGCACATACACGCGCGTATATACACACAAGTGCATCGCAGTATCTCTTACGTTAGGGAGACGTTAACGTTAACTAAATTACACGCTAACCCGTATGCTGACATATATCCGAGCGCAAACGAAACATGTATCTTTGATGTCGTATATTTTGATGTAACTGAAATATGTATTTAATGCGAGTATCAAAATTCTGCCAATAAGATTTTGTTTGGTATTGAATAAGATAGATACGGAAAGAGAATAACACAACGAATCTGGTAATAAATCTAAATCTCTTGAAGATTCGTGGCATTCTTGGCGCGATGCCATCGGCGATTCAATTTTGGGCCACAACCCCCGGGTTAACAACCCGTCGAATACATACCCCCGACTATGTAGTAGACTAATGCTATAACACAGATTTCCTTCTGTACGCTAGTTTCTGCGATAACATATTTCGTACGCTATAACAATTGACATTCATTATTGAATTCTTTATTCTTTATGTCAAGATTTTCTTTTATTATCATAATGAAAAAAATTGTCGCGTCACTCTGCTCAAAATGTTAATGGTATATAAAAATTAGTGAAAACGATCGATGCTTTGCTATTTTACACGATCGACTCTCTCTTTTTCTTCTAACCTTCCGCTTTAAAAAGAGACGAAAAGGGTGTACCGCGATATAAATGGCCACATAATCAAACTGCGTTTGTCACCTGTACGCGACACAAGCGAGGATCAAACAGCACATGCATTTCCCCGCTCCGTCATCCCCTTTTCTTCCCTTCCTCCACTCGTCGTCGTGACGTCACGACGCAATCCCGCTCCCGGGAGTTTGCTGCAACGCAGTGAACGGAGGCCGACGCGGACGGTGCGAGGGTGGTTCGGGGAGACGGATCCACAAACTGGGGCGACGACAGAGAAGGACGCGCAACACTATCGAGAAATGGTGGGGAACGGTGTGGGTGTATATGCAAGGCGTGAGGAGGGAGGGGGAGTAAGTTTAGCTCGCACCGTGCCCGGGCATGGGCCCCTCACTCTCACCCCCAAAGGGTACCCGCGGTTGCGTATACGTGCAGCTCTAGGTTTCAGCGTGCTCGTGCTGGGATTTCAGCCGCGGTTGCTAGGAAACCATACAGTGACGTCACGGACTGACGTCACGACTGTACACCACCGCACGCGCTACCCCGGACCAATCGTCGACCCGAGGATAGGGCTGCGCTCTCACCCTCCAACTCGGGCGCGCGTGTATTCGTACCGTGATGTTGATTTCGGAAATCGCCCACCTCGGTCATGTCGAAACGATAACGCGGAATAACGCAGAGCGGAGTTGCACGGGAGAATGCTGTTATATTAACTTCCTGTTGCATCGACTTCCCAGCCTCAAAACTTGTATGTTTCTATTCATCCCAAATACGATAACACGTTAACAAATGATCAAAGTCACGGAAAATACTTTTTCCGGTCCCTTAGCAATTTATTTCATATCTAAATGGTACTTTTGTAATATGCATTTTTTTATATATCGATTTATGAGAGAGAAAGAGAGTAAAGTGGGTCAAGTTGTTAAAATACGCAACAGGAGGATTAAATTTCATATTTCCCACGTTTCGTTGAATAATTTTATTAGATTCGCATGTCACCGGCCGTGTATATTACAGTTTATGAATACAACAGACAGTAAAACTCAAAAGTGTGCTGCAAAATTTTCTGCTTTTTTTATCTTCCTGTTTTTTTTTTTTTTTTTTTTTTTAATAACGAGGAAGAGGTGATAAAACGTAAAACGAGAACTTTTAACAGCTCAATTCGCGATCGAAGCGGACAATAATATGCCACTCGCTCGTATCCGTTTTAGAAGGCGCGTAAAAATTTACACAACGTTCGTGCGAATCTGACTATATATTCGTAGCGTCTATATGCGCAAGTGTCTTCATACCTTTTTAATTTCGATGGGCAATGGGGCAGTTTTGACCTATAACCTTTCCGCGAACAATGATAATGCTATCATGCGCATCGATTATAGCAAATCGATGGACGCATCCCGCTAAAGCTTAGCCTCGTGAGATCGTCCCGTTAATTTACATGGAATTTTGAATCAGAGCATCGGAGCAGTATACACGCGGACCGATTCGATAGCGTCATTCTGGCGCTTTATTTTATACTCTTTTATTTCAGTGTCCTATTTCTCACTTAATGGCTCGCTTTCGTTCCGATGCACATCCGACGGTTTATTTCAAGCCGGTTAACTTGAATGCGCATCTTCCCTCGAAATTTCAAATCAGCACAAATATCCAATAAAATAAATCGTAATCCACGAGATGCAGCGCCGGCTAATCAGCGTTAACGTTTCAAGAGCGGAGTTAGTAGTTTCGATTGCCAAACATCTTCTTGTCGAGCATATTTTTATCAGACTTGAATTAATGATGTTGATGGGAAAACTTGTGAAAGAACAAACCAAGGAATCTGATTCTCGCTGCGCTGCTTAAATGCGAAGTTATTATTCTCTAAGCAGCAAATTCTTTCGATTCTCTTTGAACTTTTGATAGTTTTAAGCTTGTGTGCAATTTAAAGTAAACAAATCTCGCGCCGCGTTGTTAAAGTGCTCGGGTTATATGTCCTCGGGCCATCTACTCGGTCAACGCGTTTACGAGGTATTCCGAGGGAGCACCGCGGTTAATCCAGCTTTGTGGCGGTACTGGTTACGAGTAATCGGGCCCAAGAACCGAATCCGGGAGTGTTTCGACCCTCTCGTTTTGACCCCTTTCGTCGATACTGGCGTATATACTGTATATATGTGGGTTATCGCGCGCGCCGCAACCATTCCCGATCTAGGTTATTGCCGTTGAAATCGGCGCGACTGTTGCGGCTTACCAATTATCGGGAGGAGAGCCGACAATCCTCTCTTGCATCTTCTTGGCTTTCTCTGCCTCTCCCTTGAACGCTCTTCCCGTCTGCACGCCACTTCGAGCGGCGACCGCAAAGTTTCTCGTCCTCCCTTCGTCCCGTCTTCGCGAAGGCTCGATTTTCCTATGTACTCGAGTAATGTCCGGGAGGTAACTGCAAACCAGGATCGGTTGTAATTACAAAGGATGCTGCGCTCCTGAGTGCGGATTAACGGAAGCTTGCGCGCCGTGGGACAAGGCGGAAGAAAGGGGATAAAAATAATTTTTGTCCGGGCTTTCGCGGCGGTTCATTAAACTTTACAATCCGGTTTTAAGCCGCTTGGATTGTTTATAAACGGTAAATGCAGCCAATAACGACACGCATTATGTTACATTAAAAAACTTCCTTTTTATCTTAATAAAATTATTTCGTCAAATTTTTTAAAATTTCGGCACGCCTATGGACTGCTTATTTTTAAAGCTCTGGTGTAGAACAACACGCACCAAAACTTTAATAAAACTTAGATTATTATTGCAAAGAAATTGTTAATGTCCGATTATTAATGTAGAAGTAAATAAATCAAATATTTTTTCTTACACATATACACGCAAAAAAAAAAATTTGCTACTATAGGGACAGCTAACATTTTTTGCAGTAAGAGCTAAAAGTTTTGCTACTGTAGCTAAATTATTTTGCTACTATTGCTAAATATTTAAATATTTAAATATTTATTGATAAATATTTAAATATTTAGCAATAAATTAAATTATTTAGTTACTATTGCTAAATATTTAAATATTTAAATATTTAAATAATTTAATTTATAGCTAAATATTTAAATATTTAGCAATAGTAACTAAATAATTTAATTTATTGCTAAATATTTAGCAATAGTAACTAAATAATTTAGCTACAGTAGCAAAACTTTTAGCTCTCATTGCAAAAAATGTTAGCTGTCCCTATAGTAGCAAATTTTTTTTTTGCGTGTAGTTTTTGATATTTTGTATAGTAATTGGAGTATTGATTATATCTATTAACTAGTACAAACTTATGATAATACGCGCTTTACATTTTTTTTAATTTAAAATGAATAGAAAAGTTATCTTTTCTTTCTTGCTTTCTATTTCAAACAATGTATAATTTTAAGAAGAATGAAAGAAAAATAAAACTATCTGTTTTATTTTTTTTTTTTAATAAAAAAATGAAAAGAGTATTTTATTAATAATTTGATCAATTTATTTAAAAAAATTAGCTAAAATTATCATAATTTTATGAGTATTAATTGTTTTTAAAATATAAGCAGTTACAGATAAATTCAACAATGCATGTGTTGCTCATTTTATATTGCAGTTAACAATAGATGCACATTACGAAATGTGTGTACCACCAATAATACGTGTACACAACAGAAAGAATTAATGGAACTTACTGTTATTAGCACAAGCTGTTTATAGAAATGGTTATGCACAGTCCTTGAAATGTTGCGTGCTTTATATTGTGGCTCTCCGTTAAACATGCATGTTGCAAAAGATGAATGCGACTAGCAATGACATGCCTAACATGGGGAGAATTACTAGAACTTAATGCTATAAACATAAAATATTTGTGGAATGCAGTTGGTTATATATGCGGCTAACAAAACGTTGCACATTGTGTATAATATAAAGCACAATATATTATGTAATTACACATTATACATTATATACCTACATTTACGTATGTGTGTATATTTGATATGTCGCGGCTCCGCATCTGTTGTTGAAATTACAATCCGTCTCCTAGGACCTAGAAAATTGTCTAATTAGTTCTAGTTAATACTAATCATTTTGTCAACTTTAATCACCGCAAACATTAAATTAAGAGATCCTTGCCAGATTTTTGCGAAATTTTAATAAATCTAATATCTTGTAATTAAAAGTCATTTCCATAGATATTTTTTCGACAAGTTTGCAGATATTGCAATATCGTTTACCGAACACTTCGATGAACTGTTCTCCAAACGGTTAAATATTCGCGTAGATTGTAGAACGGTATTTTCATCACCGCGGCCGCTCGAGTCTGGCATTAATCCGTGATATTCGCGAGCATGCTCCGAGAATAATCGCGGATCGGTAGGAGTGAATCCTACGGAACGGCGGCGTTTCCGTGCAATTCCGCCGATTCCGCGTGATGCACGGCATTCGCGCGCGGCGGCGGCGACCTTTCCTACAAACTAACTTGGCGCAGACACGTGCAGCAGCTAACTAACTCGCCAGTTACGGCCGTTCGGTTGTTCGGCAAAGCGGACTTCCTCGCATTTACATATCGCACGTCGACGATCGATTCGCGGTGGCACGTCGGAATACATAGAAACGCGAGAGCTCTCTCGTTATGTATCCCGCGAACGAAATTTCGCCAGAGAATTTGCGAAGATTCCGAGCGATATCGGGTCCGATATCGAGCTCGATGTAGCCGTGCGTTATGTTCTCGACTAGGATACGCGACACACACGAGAGCGCATCCGCGCGCGGCGCGCATCACGTGTAGCCTGTGTATAGGTACGCTATAACAAAGTAACGTAACATTCGTTATATTCCGCGTTTCATAACTCACGCTGCGCGAGAGACCCGGCCGCGGGTCGGTAGGATTATTTATGCCCGACCGATATGATGAACGAGACGTTCCTTCCGGCGCTATTGTTATGCGACAACAAAAGTCCACCCTCCGTCCGGTCGCACGCGCAACGTCGTGGACTTGGATTTCGGCGGTCGGGCGTTTCTTCCAATTGGAAAAGCGTAGGAGGAAAACGGTCCTTTCCGGAAGACGAATGGAACTTTCGCGCGAATCCAAATGTAAACAGAGATACATCGGTCGTGATTGTTAAGCTCGCAAAAGCCGGGATCGTTTTTCATTCTCCGGGGAAAATCGAGCGCTTAAAGCGGACACGCGCAACTTGACCGGACGAGCCGGACTCTATCTCGGTATTATCCGACGAAATTAGCGCAATTAGTCACGAAATCCACTCTCGCGGTTCGGATTAACGCGATGTACTTTACGCGATATAATCGACTCCCTCAGCGATGTCACGCCCCGATCTGTACACACTTTAAGCAGCGTGAACGGACGAGTAGATCGCTATCGCTATACAATTCAGCTGTCTATGTCGAGGCCAAAATTAAAAAGAAAGAATATCCCAGCCAGTAATGTTCAGCTGCGATACGCTTGTCGATTCCGATTATCCACGTGCGTGCCGCATGAATGGAATTATTCATTTTCATTTTAATGTCGATGCCATGTTTAATCGTTGGCAAGCAGTTTTGCATAAAATGCCGTGACATCGCTGACACATCGCTCGCAAAATTGATTTAATACGCAAAGCGTATCGGCGCGTGCTTTTATGACTGAATATTGACAATGTGTCTCTATAAAAATCGTGCGTACATATGTACATGTCCTTGATTTACAAATTATTATTCCAACAATGATTTGAAAATGGCAATAATTATGTTCTCACACAATCATTTAGTTTAGTTCATTGTTTGGTACGAAAAATTCGTTACGTGATTAATGCGCATAACTGAATAATTTCATAGCTTCCGGACGGTACTTACTTCGACAATTTGAACATGACAAGATATCTGTGATGTGCGCAACGCGAAGTTCTGAAACTATCCAAGATGTAACAGGCTGCTCCTGAAATGATGAAATGCACCTGACATTGACGCACAATTCAATTACAAGTGAATTGCTCGCAAGTTGCTTCGACGTTTTCAGCAATATGAGAAATATATACACATATACACACACACACATATATACAGGTTTATATAAATTATAATTTATGTAAATGCAATTGTTCTCTATTAGTAACTGATTTGAACTCGGATCAACTTATTTTAATGTAAAGAAAACAAATTCTACTTGATACTTAACGGAGAAAATAGCTGTTACTATAATTAACAATTATATAAATAACATTTTAATAATTTTATATTTTAGTGAAATATTACAAAACGATTCCAATAATATTAATGGTTTGATGTGATATCATTTTTCGATGACACAGAATATATTCGACGCTGTCGGAATTGAGAATTATGAGTGTTCTTTGAACTGATATCAAACTGAAGAATAGAAAGTTGCGGCGAACAGAATACCATTGATACCAAAGCAACCGCGAGGAGATTCCTAGGAATGAGTTTTGCCCGCCAGGAAAGTTTCGACGTCGGTAGGTAATCGGAAACTTTTCGGATTACGTCAGTTCCCAACATGGGGAAGGAATAGCACGAATTCATTCGGAAAGGTCCAGAGTGCGTTCTCGACGTCGATGCGTTAGATAAGATGTACTTGGCGCGCCGTCAATAGAAAGTAACGATACGTATCTGATACCGAGATTTAAATAACCATATAAGATCCGGACAATTGAAAAGTATCGAATGAATTGTTTGGCACGGATTTGTATCTTTTGCCACAACTTTCCATTCTTTGATATCGGATCGACTGAAATGCATATTGCAGATGTGGGGAAGCATCGCCACTGAAATTCAATGTGCTCCGGAGCACGTACTTGGAATTTATTTACGTTCCCAGATCGTCTCTAGAAAATGTTGTAACTGACATGTTTCATGAGCACTCAGCTTGGCTTGATAGCTCGGTAATAATGCGGCCGTACTTACGAGAAGAATGACGATGCGCACGATTACCGAGATTCGCCTTCCATTTGGAAACTGTCACACGCAGATACAATGGCTTTGTATTAATTCATAGAAGGCGAATGATAGATGAGGACAAATATGAATCAATCTCATTGAAGATCTCGCTCTTTATCGGCCGGCAAAAAATACCTACCTGAAATATGTAAAAATACTTCGTTTTAATTTTGTTTTAGAAAACAATTCGAGTTTCTTGTATTATAATGTAATATGCCTCGCATTTATTATTTGCAACTATATTATTCATGAATTATTTAAAATGTAGCGTATCAAATAGATATGTTCCTGATTTTTTTTGGAAGTGCCCTTAGAAGATACATTTAGTAAATTAAATTAATTCTACATAGTCTATGACGCCTGCATGGTGTACATCGAAGTGATAAAAAGAAACGAGGTGTTCAATGAGACAACGAATGTCCTGCCTTTGTACTCGATAGTCTCCCCTATACTCGAATCATGTTGACCTTAACGCAACCGGACTCTCTCTTATGACAATTTCCATCGAAATCGAAAGTGGCTTTTATGGGCTGACTCTCGCCTCATCCTCGTTTTCCGCAAGTTATCGTCAAGTAACATTCTCGATCGTAGTAGTCAGTTTTTCTATCCTTCGATTGGATTCACTGGTGTGTGAGGAAATTGCGAAGACGACGCGACGTGAGGATTTCGATTTGGCCGGAACCACCGCTTACAGCGTTGTCCTATTCGCTTTTATTCGCTTTTCGCCCCTACGTGAACGAACATAAGCTTGCGCGCACGTAAGGGTGAGTTTATATTTCGTGAAAAGTATAAATTTCACCAGAATTCGCGATTCCGGTCTTGTGTGCGGAACGCCATTTGAAACGTGGCGCGTATAATAATCGCGGAAGTGGAGCTGAACGGGGCTTAACAATGGATAATCGAATGCGAAAGAGCTCGCGAAAAGATTTTAATTCCTTTGGTTCTTATCGAAAATGTGCACGGAATATGGGAAATCTTGTACAGAGATACATATATATTTTTATCGTGAATCGTATTATCGGATTCAGATACTAATGTGAGATATTCGATTATGAATTCTGAATAATTTGTTGTATTTAAGCTGCTTTCATGTTATCACAAGAAATATAAGTTTTCAATATACCTAATAAGTGCATGGTATGTCTCTCGGTTATTATACAATAATTTAATAACGAACTTTGAAGATTAATTGAATATCTTTGATATGAAAATATTAAGTTTGCAAAGCTTTTTGCATTAACGATTGAATTATAAATGATCGAAATCAGTTAGATTGCGTTCAAATCCGTAAATAAATGCCCTTACTGACTATCATCTATTATCGAACTTTTACAGTTTAGATGACACTGATTTTATTATTCAGCTAATATTGATAAGTTGATGTTAATTGTTATTCGTAAATCATTTAATATATACGTTACTATACGTTACATACATATTACAAAAGAACTTTTTCCTTTCTGCTCTTTTTAGATTTTAAAATAAATTCAACACAAGTGTAGGTATATAAATATTTTTAATCTCTTAAATTTATTTTAACTTTGTTTTGTTTAATATAAAATCAACTTTCCTTGATGCTTGAATTTAAATGTATTTCTTATCGCGGTTTCAATTTTTCGGGTTAAATGTAATTTGTTTAACACTTGCACAACCGTATACATGGGTCGTTTGCGGCATTTTGACTATTTACGGTGCGTTTCCTCAAATGCTTTTTTTCAACGATTAAATTAACAATTGCAAAATTAATTTTATAATATTATTATTGTTTAAACTTATAGTTAAGACCTCACGGAACACCTATAAATTTTTTTCAGAATTTTTGGTAAAGTTTTAATATGCCGCGGACGCAAACGACCCATGTAGGTATACTCACCTTATGGTTCCTCCGCTGACGCCTGATACCTCCCAGACCTCCTCCTCTCTTGTGCAATCGTTATTTCTTTATGTCACACACGATATCTAGGTACTCGCGAAACTTTATATTACGCATTGTATACTAATCGCACCGAGTGGGTGCCGAAAAACAGTGTACGGTTTTAGGATTAATGTTCTTGGATTGGGAACGACATGATACACGACTCATTGTCAGTAGATCGAGTGATCAACGGAATGGAAAGCCGCGTAATCTATCACTTGTTTAGTATTGAGTAATTGGAGCTATAGGGAATAACGAATTCTGCGTGTATTTTATTGCGCGTTGAATATTTTAAAACGACGTAATACATGCGGTAACGTTCGGCGCCCGTTTGTTTTGAGCGCGGCTTACCGCGCGCTATTGTGTTTACGCAAGGTTGCCGCGTTATCATTCATACGACAACGTTCGAGCAAGCAGGTAGCGGCGCGAGCCGCTCCGAGCTCCATGCTCCATGTACGGTCGTATTACCTCTCGAATCGCGATCACGACAAGTAGGATGTCAAACGCGATCTGTCCCTATAATTAACGTACGACTAATTAACTCTCGCATATCACCGTCGTGTAAGCGTGTCGGAACGATTATTATTTGTTGAAGTAAATACTTCGGGCGATTTATTCGTTTCAGAAATCGAAGAGATATGAGAGTTATAGATTACAGTTTTATACCGGAACATTTAAAATGATGCTTGCAATACGTTACTTATTATTTTGAGTACTATTGTGCTTTACGTTTCTTGCCGATTTAAATATACTTTGCATATCGCTTCTGGATTTAAAATACGAAATAACGTATACGAGTTGCAAAAACAAATAATTTAGATACAGAAAGCTGTAATATACCGCGAGTGAATTATAGATATGGAAGAGTCATACAAAGTTCCGCGCGATCAGTACAATGCGTAATATAAAGTTTCGCGAGTAGATATCGTGTGAGTGACATAAAGAAACAACAATTGCTCAAGAGAGGAGGAGGAGGTCTAGGAGGCATCAGACGTCAGCGGAGCAGTCATATAGGGTGAGTGATTTTTTATTTATTACTTTGTTGAGAAATTGATCGATTATAAGTAATTATGTGCATGCAGTCATTACTTTTGGCAATATCTATTATTTTGAGCTTTCCTTAATTTGAATGTATTATTTATATGTTATAGCTCAACATCGTTGAACTCCGCTGCTGTGCATCGTATCGGTGAGTCGAATTATATCTTATATTTTAATGTGAGATAATAAATTTATGAAAACTATATCAGATACGTATATGCAAATATATGTATGCGCGTGAAATTCAAAATACAAGAATATTAGAAGTAAATATATCTCATAATATAACATCTTTTATATAAATTTATTATTTTAAGACAAATAGGCTAAGATCCTCGAATATTATACGACAGGATTCTTATTACGAGATACATCAGTTGTCTGAAAATTTATAAGATAAACTGACAAACATAAATTGAAGAAGCAAGTATTTCACAGATAGAATAAGCATGGCAAAATTGATCAATAATGATAAAATAATTTTGAATAAATAATAATTAGCATATTTTAATTAAATATTTAATATAATGAAAGCATTATTTATTAATTATGTTCTATTCTTATAATGCACCAGTTTTATCCTAATCTTTTATAGTTTATTTATCCATATTTGTTGACAAGTAAATTTTATATCAGTGAAATAAAGTTGAAATACATTGAAAATATGGTAAAAATAATGTATAATTGTATTGAATTTATAATATTTTAAAAGATATGAGAAGAATTAGAAAGACAAAATTTCTCCATGATATATGTTATACATCTTTTCTATACATATATGAACTAAAATTAAATAATTTGTACGGTTGAGTTACAATTTGCTATTAATAATCAATTTGTCAATATCAGCTGATTGCTGTAATATATTTCTGTACATAAAAAACAAAACGGCAAAATTAGCCGCATGAAGTCAGTGTCACCTAATATAAGTTATATGAAATTATTATTTATCAATATTGATATGCGTGTAAACGGATCTAATTGTAAGTCCGCGAATTTTATACGATATCAATCCAACTTTGCGTATGATTTGAAATCTGATCTCGATTACTATCTTTTATTAAAATATTTTTTTATTTTAATTAGTCTTTAGTCTGTGCTATTGAAGTATTTTACTATGAGAGAGGAGTATTATGAAATAATCGAAATATATACGAGTCTTATTTTTTTGAATTATTTTATACGATTATAAAACTAAAATTTTTTTATTGCCATTAGTCGGTATATATTCATGCATTTTATTTATTGTACAGTTTTGTTTGTGCGAAATTTATTCCTCGGAACCAGGAAGGTTTTGCGCGAATAAAACAATAATAAATTAAGCCAGAATACCTGAATATATCCCGGTTGGTAGAGAAAGAATTTTCGGCTTCTATGATCATAAATAATTCGAAGAAAAGAGGAAAAGGCATGAGAAAAGTCGCAATTTTTCGCATGACATACGGATTCAAGCGAATTTTCATACCGTTGTAACTGTGTTCCCGGTCTACATGGTCGCATTAGATCGCCATAATGGAACGTACGAACGTAACGAACCGTTCATCGATCAAGTTTCCTCCCGTGTTCGTCGGATTTTTTGCCACTTAACGCGTTCTATCTCCGGGTGAGAGTTATAATAAGGGACTAATATGACCGCGAATGTTGGTCTCTGCCATAACTCGTGTAAAAACATCCATCTCGATCTTTTTGCGATGCGTGTACCTTCCGCAGAATAAATGCCCCGATTTCTATTATCACGATTATGATGTCACCTAAATCACATTTTCAATAAATGAGCAACCAAAGGAAGCGTCACAAGCGTTTGGACACGGAGGATTTTTAGCGTGTATGGGGATATCGCGCGAATCATGAACTGCAAAGATGCACGCGAGACAAGGTTGCGAAATATGAAAAGACGGGTGGGTGGGTATGGCGATTCCGTGACGCGAACGAGCTCTATTGCCGTCATATCTGATCGCACTCGCTCATGAATTTCATCGTGCGGATGAGCGCGGAGGAGATTCCGAACACGATCGGGGCACATCCCAATCTACTGTATCCTGTCGCCATGATGATGTCGGCGGTAAAGTCTGACGAGCGGTAACTACCCTCTCTCTATCTCTCGGCCCGCTGCAGTTGAATTTATATGATCGGCCGAGCTATCGACCCGATATCGAAGAGTCGAGCGAGCCATCCCCTTTTTCGTGTCTCTCGATAGTCGCCGAGCTGCTGACAACTCGTGAGACAGATGGCCGACGCGTGCCGTCTGCGACGATACGCTAGCCAATATCGGACTTCGTATCAGTTCGAGCCTCTGCGATTTTATGTAGTTTCTTACTGCCTTTTCTTTTCTCTTTCTGTATATTGCTGCGTAGTTACGTAACTGCAAACTTTCACTTACATAACTAGCTCTTCTATTAATACTGAAGCGTTAAGATTTCGTATAAATGGAAGCGTGGGATCTGCTGCGATCCCACGTAGAAAAATTTCTGCTTTGACAGCGAATTTTAATTTCGATTTAATATTCAGTTCGTATAATGGCAGAGATTTTCGGAAAATGCATCACTCCAATTGAACGGGACTAAGGGATACTTGTAGAGGGAACGCTCTCGATTATGCAGTTTTAAGCATTGAACCGATGCCCATCTTGTTATCCGCGTGCTCGTTCACTTTGTGCCTATAAGCATTTACATTGCTAATTTTAACCTTAACGTCACGTCGCCCGGCCGTCGAGGCGGAAAGAAAATCATTGATCGCGTTAGCATGATAATTTTCTTTTCTTCGGTTTCTTTGATACATATCTTCCAAACGTATCGTGAATAAATTGATGCCTCGGGATCAGCGTTGATAGTCTCTTCACGTTGAAGGAGCGCATCCAAAGCCGCTACGTTCTAATTCCATCTAAATTTTTCTTCGTAGGTACATGTCGCAATCTTTTAAAGTGAAGGCTGTCTTATGAGTGCGTCTGCGCGCAATCAATGTTAAATTCAGATTTCTGATACGGGACGTGATGATCGCATCGTTGAGGTCAAGGTGTTCGCTTTTTACTTTCAAATTGTGTATTCGTTTTCTTTTTTAGAACAACATAGAAACTGAGAGAAACGACAAAGCTAGACTGACTGCGAGATAAGTTTCGAGGAATATCTCGTTATACCTTGGAGGTAAAGTTTCCTAACCATTTCCGATAACATCGAGATAAGGATACCCGCATTTGATGCGCGTTTGAACAACCGGAAAGATAGATTCTTATCAATTTCTAAGACTTTCTTAAAGAATTTGCTTTCTTTTATCAGTCTCGTCATATCAAGTCTTAGTTCTCAAACACACTCGTGACGTATCGTGATCGTGTGAAAATTATATATCAAACTAGTATGATTAGATATTATCAGTTATAAGAGCCGTTTGATATAATAATATGTATAACGATACAACTATTCTCTCTCCGTAAAAGTAATCCGTTAAAATTTCTGATTATTAGCGACAAAGTTTTGATACACAATTTTCAGTTGCCATTGCATTTCCATTGATGTGACAGAATGCGAAAATAACTGTAACGCGTTTTCGCTGAGTCTTCTGACGGAGAATAACGAGAGAAGGAAAGGAGTTCACGTGTCAAAGGGAATAATAATAGCACTTCAGCGAGCAACTGCGCTAAACGCTATGCACTTCGTTGAAGCTCGAGTGCTCATTGTTCTTTTCAGGCATCGCGCTTTACTCACGGCGAAAAGCCCTTTTTCTGCGTTACATAGATTTTCATTCAGCACCGACCTTGTAAATGCCGGGAGTCGCGAAAACGTTTACCGCGATTCAATAGAACTCCTCAGTGCCCGTTTCGTTTATCAATGCATCAAGACCCATTCTCTTCCTCAAGGACCCTTTCCTTCGGCGTGATGAGGAATTGGTTTAAGATGAATTTACAACATAGAACATCTACCCGAGCGTGCCGTAACGGAGTTCAAAATTTCTGAACAAGTTTTATTCAAAAGTTTGTTTCTCTTTCTCTCTCTCTTTCTCTGTTGTCTTTCTTGAAAAACAAAATGCAGATATAAAAATATACATTTCTATTACTTTACTAGTTAAAAGAATATAATGTGGGACATTTTAAAACTTATATTATACCAAATGGAAAGAGATTAAGGAGATGATACAGAATCTGAAAATTGATAAAACGTTCTTGTTAAAACACATTTTCATCAGTGGATGACTATTACACTTTGTTATCGCGAATTTTTAAATCCCATTTAAATAGCAGCCAGTTAAAACTAGCCTGATGCATTTAAGTGTTTTATTCTTATCAGATGTAGGTACATTTAAGTGTGCATACGTAAGATTAATTTTGTTCGCTTCCCCGATGCGCAAATATTTTCTCTCATATGAAATGCCGTTGTATTTATTAGCTCTAATCAGACGTGGCGTGACGATGACGTAGCGTGACAATGACGTGTCGTATAGAAAGAGTAACATTTAAAGAAATCTTTCAATATTCATTTCAAATCAGAGTTGTTAATGTTTTAAACATTTTGTTAAAAACAGAAGTTTTAAACATGTTTTAAACATCAGACTCATTTAAACATACGTTTTTTTAAAACATGTTTTAAACAAATGTTTAAAACATGTTTTTTAAGAAAGTGTTTAATACAAATTTTGAATGTAAAATTATTAATAATAATAAGTATTTTTAAGCGGGGAGCACACAGACTTCTGCTGCTTCTGCATAATGCATAATACATGACAAATAAAACAAGTAAATAAACCAATCAGAGTACTTAATTTTCATCCTGAGAATAGGATTCTAATTGTTTCGTTTTCTTATGTGTTATGCATTATATGTGTCATGTAGAAGTCTGTGCTCTCCGCTTTTGTGTCAAGAAAATTTTATTTCATGAATATTGTTCTCTCTCTCTCTCTCTCTCTCTCTCTCTCAATTAAGTTGATCTTTTGACAAAATATTAATTTTTTATACATATTTTATACATATTCTTCATGCACATTGTAAGTGTACGACGTCCGATTTCCAATAGGAGAGTACATTTTCTATCTAGGGACAAAAATGTTGCTCTAGCGCTTGGAATCATAAAAAATATAAATTATTTTATTGAATATATTGGACTGTGTGTCGCACAGTTGGCTAGAATGAAATTTCGTGTTTTAAAAAAGGCTACAGCCTCCAATTTTGAACCGATTTCGATGCATTCTTTTTAATGAAAGCTAATAAAATTTAGAACAACTTTGTCTAGTTAGATTTTTGATTTTTTGCTTTCCTCCTTTACTAAATTAGACATCAAGAAGTTAAATTTAGAAAATTTTTAATAAAACAATAGATATGTATGTAACATTGGAGGCAGATATTGATATTCGACTTAAATATTTAAACCCTGATTAGGCTTGAAAAAACCTATAGACTGATATAGTCTCACTAAATCTTATTTTGTCTTAACAAACAAGATTAATTGAAATAGCACCTGATTTTATTAAATAAAAACTACTGAATGCAGTAAGTACTCATCATCTAAGTCCTTAACATCTTGCCAGATGTGTGGTGACTATGCAACATTTGGACCAACGGTTTAACGTCTCTTCCGAAAGACGGAGCCCAGTTTTTTCCCATTTGAGAATTTTTCTCGCATGGGGGCGCAGTTTCTGGAAATTCCAGTGTACTCAAGTGGACTCGAACCCGGTTCTCCGGATTGCGAGTCTGGCGCTCTACCACTAGACCACACTGCCGCCATATGCATAGTGCTCATGGGAGTGATAGTGTAGTAGATTCCCCTGCCTTTCTGCAGTAAGTACTGCTTAAACTAAATTATTTCTATTATGTAATCAATTTTTTTAATAATTATTGTTAATAAACTTTAAGTTATTAACAAGTTTTGAGCCTCCGCATCTATAGGAGTTGGAGAATATTTATTGAAAATTTTCAAAATTAACTTTTTTATGTCTAATTTAATAAAGGAGGAAAGCAAAAAATAAAAAATCTAGCTAGACAAAGTTGTTCTAAATTTTATTAGCTTTTATTTTAAAAAAATGCACCGAAATCGCTTCAAAATTGGAGACTGTAGTCTTTTTTGAAACACGAAATTTCATTCTGGCCCACTGTGTGTTGTACGTCTGACGTATGACGTATTCATAAGGCGGTATTCATAATTTATAATAGCAATATAAAATCAAATTCTATATTTAATATCGTCTCAAGTCTGGCCAAAGGCAGTCTTAAGATTCCATCCAGCCAATGAAATGACCATATAGCATCTCGAGATAGTACTTAAGAAAATATTAAATATAAGATCGGTCTATGAATACCCAGAATACCAGCCATTAGGTTTTATACTTAAGACAATCTTAATTATAAGACTTAAGAAAGAGAGAAAGAGAGAGAAAACAATATTCATGGAATAAAATTCGCTTGACACAAAAGCGGGGAGCACAAACTTCTACATGACACGTAGTACATAATGCATAACACATAAGAAAATAAACCAAACAGAATTCTATTCTCAGGATGGAAATTAAGTACTCTCAACTCTGATTGACTTATTTCCTTATTTGTCATGTATTATGCAGAAGTCTGTGCACTGCTCCCTACTTAAAAATACTTCGAATTATCAAATAGACGAATTTGATTGTGATTGGCCTATCTGGTGCTGCAAAGAATTCGTATAATGTCCAATGTCTAATAGATTACATTCATAAATTAAAGTCTGTTTGATGCTATAAATTCTGTTACAATTCGAAGCGTTAATAGTAATAAATCAAATACATATGTTTAAAAACATGTTTAACCCTTAAAGCGCACACAAATTTAAAGCTGGGTGTCCGACACCTAGCCCTTAAATTTGTGTGCGCTTTAAGGGTTAAAACGTGTTTTTTTTTTAAAATTTGTTTAAAACATGTTTCAAACTAAAAAAACACGTTTTCAACAAAAAAAACATGATGTTTTGTTTTTTTCTTTTTAAACATGTTTTTTAGCAACCCTGTTTCAAATATTAATTTTAATATAGTAGGTACTTGTCAGCCTCAGGAAAATCATAAAGTATAAAATATATATTTATTTAAATACAGTTTTATTGAATTGGACTACAATATTCTGATTTATTTATTGAATTTTAAATAAATTCTATTTTCTTCTCTGAACAATATATCTCACGCGGTAAATAAAGTCTTTATCTAAGAATTTTTATTCCAGGTAAGCGCCATTATGCAAGATTAATACCAGGCACATGTTTCTTAAAAGAGAATCATATGCAGGTTATCGTTGGTACCTTCATATCTTTATGTATGCCTAAGATAAGTGATACACTATTTTTAGACCGTGCCCTGTTTCGTGTATGAAGAAAACAAATACATTTTAGAGCTGTAAAGTAACGTCAGTTGAGAACATATATTGCGAAAATGACATACTTTAACACCAGAATAAACATGTACTAATCTCGTGTATTATCTTCCAATTTCTTAGAATAGGTATCAATAAAAATCAGATTTTGAATTGTACTTCCGTCGTTATCGTTTTCTACCGAAAATGCGAATTAATTGAAGGTACCAGTGCAACAGTGACACGATTTACTTATTTAGAAATCTAAAAAGAGAGTAATTTTACAATATAATAATTAAATTGCTTTTTTTCTCATTCCTAAGCCATATTTACTTTAACTTCTATGATCGATATTCGCAGTTCCCCGAAGATGTAGAGTCTCGTTCCATTAACTATTATGTTCGCGGGGAAGGGGGAAACGATTTGTGGCCTGGGCGAGATAAGCCCTTCGGGGAATTTCAAATAGATGTTTCGCGAGTGTGACAGATCGCCGGGATCGCGAAGTCCCTCGTCCTTGCTCCATTTTGGGGAACAACCGGCGATTGAGAAGGAGAGAAAGAGAGAGAAAGAGCGAGGGATGGTTCCAAGGAGATCTTACTATTCCCATCTTTCCATGCTGGAGCCGGATTTGCAGGAAAGAAGGACGTAGTTCGTGAATTCAATTCGATACGATCGTTTGCATCGTGAAAGTCTTTCGCACGTGTCCCTAAGCCACGGGATGAGGCTATACCGTGCATGACGATCCACGTGCGCGAAAACCACCCCAGGGACCTGTTCATGAAAATAGGGGAGGGTCGTCGCCTCTCTCTCTTTTTCTCTCTTCTTCTATATTGCATTCTTTTCACATCCCATGGGATACTTCGCTCGCATGCGACGACCGCGTTCGCGCGCGATACACGCCGCGGAAATAGGAGTTCGTCGACGACTTCCGAAGACACTTTTTTTTTTTCATGCAATCTCGCGTGTCGTCCGAAGCTGCGTCGCGGTCGCGGTTTACCTTTTCGTAGTCGATGTTTGACGTCCGGATTTACCGAAACCGCTCCTGGCATATTGCAGTCAACTTTGAGATATTCGTGTTATAAATGATATTCTTCTTCAAAATATGTTTTAATATTATGTACATTTATATACATTATAATGATATTATATTAATAATATTAGATATATTATTTACACTTTATGTGATATAGGATCATTGAAAAATATAAATAATTTGCAATGTGATAAACATTTATCCAATTACTCAATTCTTCATCGCAAGGCCTTTTAGCGAGTGAAGAGTGACTTTTAACGAAACTGAGGCCGAAGTTGTGGGATGGTTTGCAATAACCGCATAGTTAAAAATATGCGAGGGATATTATGTCCCGCATGCTAATGCGCATACTTTGATACTCCCGCGTTGAATTACAATGAACTAACGCGATACCAGAATATTCTCCCGAAATATTCTCCGCTATTTAGTACTGTGAAACGTTCATCCGCACTGTGAACATATTTCAGAGCTTTAAGCGGCGCCAGAATAAAATTTTCGTATACGAAGCGCGAAGGGGGCGTAGCTCCAGGTTGATAAACGCGCGCGAAGATAGCGAACGCATACGTTTTTTTCCATATACTTATGCACAGGCGGCTTAATTATAATCGTGAAACTTCGGTGGGGGTTTCCCGCGCGCGGCGCGACATTCGTCATCCGGCGTTTTATCCTCCGCGAGCACACTCGGTACGCCTGTACGAAGTAGGAATACACCCGGAACTTTCAAATGCCCCCGGCGACTTTCTCTCTCTTCCTCGCGCGCTGGCAGAAATGTTCTTCCCGGCTTCGATCCGCCTATGCGACCAGGAGATGACAGAGGGTCTGAAAGGTCGTGAGGTGACTTCGAAAGTGGGTAATAAAAGTTGTAGAAGAAACCGCTGCAGAAAAAAAGTGTTTGAGAGAAGAAGACGGTGCATGCAGGTGGAGGAAGAGACAGGAGAGGATCGCTTGAGGGTAAAATCGGTGTATAACGAATGATAAATCATACATGACACATCCTTGTTTTTCCGATCTTCCAAACTTCTCGCGCGGTTCTCCAGTTTACGGCTTTATATTAGAGACAGAGTCATATTTTTTGAAAAGCAGACGGATGTAGCTGAACATAAAAATGTTGCTATATGATCATATATAGGAAATATAATTACGTGACACATTACGTGGATTAAAAGATTGCTAAAGATATTAATTGTTATAACAAGAAAGTCAATTTACTTTTGATTTTGATGATGTTTTTATTAATAAATCAGACCTTTTAATAGCGTGCCATGCTGTTTTAATATCAGATATTTCTACCGAGTTAACTATAAAAGTAATGTGACATTAACGATATTTCTTAGGCGTCTACACGCTATAATTATTGCGTGTAGTAGCGATATTATTACAATGACGCCAAGGTTATCTAGAACGTCAGGTTTTTTCAGATAGAAAATTTTGCCCTTATCATCGGTATAATAGCGTCGCGACACTAAACTAATAAAACAAAGGATCGTGGAATACGCGTTATTTCAAATGTCAAGTTGAGCGTTTTGACTCGACAGAGGAAGCTACCGTCAAAGAGATCGGGCGAGAACTTTCTGAACTCGTTGCTTTAAATCTACATTAAATTTCGACCTAAATAAAGAATAAAGAATAGCTCTCTGTATGCTACGACCGGCGTTAAGTATTCATTTATGCCCCTTTTATGCACAGCTTCCTGGTTTACGAGGGTCGGAATGCAAAGTACTTGACGAACTCCTTCGACCGTCTGTCACATTCTCTTTTGTACGTTTTTATAATGCGGCTAATGTAACGGCGATTCTCGCCGCGGCGAGCGGAACGGAGCTGAGGAAAAATAATTTCGTGCCGCTAGTTGAGAGTACCGCTAATTCAAATTGTCGTAACGTGACTTATGCCCTCGGTGTAATTTTCATTCTGGTATATTCTTACAGAAAATAAATATTTAACCGCAAGAAGGAGTATAATGAAACTGTTTACTTAAATCCAGAAATAGGAATGCCTTCGGTGTATAAAATTCATTACTTATTCTAAAAACTATTACTTCGATATTCAGTTTCTTTGACTTCTTTATTATCTTTATATATGACAACGTTACATCTCTCATTGCACATATTGCATTTGGCATAACATTTTAGTACCGTATAAGCAGACTTTTTATCAGCATCGTAAGGTTTGCGACGACTCGTAACTTCCGCAAATAGCATTTCCATCAGACTGCATCCCAAATTCGTCGCGCGGTTTTATCTTGTTTGCAATATTAAAGCGCCTTTTGTAGTTCGTTGAGGATCGCATTGGGACACCGCGCAAGTGCAGCCACGGTGCACAGGACAAAGATAAACATTCCGGTACCGGGAGCGCCGTGACAAGTTCACAACAATCACGTTCAATGCGAGGCGCACGAGAATCGTGTTTTACGATGCTATTTTCATAAACGGTAGACGACGACGATATAATTTTCGTGTCCGTTCCCATGGGAGCGGAGAGCAGAGACCACCGCGTGGTTGATATCGACCGGGACTCCGCCCTGTTCCCCGTTCCCCCGTACGCTCTTTTTCTCCCTCTGCCGCGGTATTCCGTTTACGAAAAATATCACCCAGAACACGATGATATCTTTGCTGACGTTCGCACAACTTTCGGTGTCGCGCGTCATTTAATAAAAATTATAGCGTGTCTTTTATGACGACCGCGAGGTAAAACGATCGTCGATTTCTCAACGAGAGAATCCGGAACAATCCAAAACGATGTGAATCATCGTAAAGAGTTCTGTCGTTAATTATCCTTTAACGTGATGCAACAGCAAATACAATTTAGTAAATTATACTTTAGATATAATTATATTCGTGTGTGAATTTGTCAGTTTGCTACTGTACAGTTATTATTGAAAGTCGTTGTTAACAATATAGCCCTTTGACATTACGAGACTTGCGGGTATATTTATCGGAGATAATGTCACCGTCTGAAATAAAAATTCAAGTTGCGTTATATCTCAGCGTTATTTTTGCGGCCTTCCGAGAAACGTAATTATTAGGCTTGCCCTATCATCGTTCGTTCTCCAATTCGGCCGCGTTTGCGTACCAGAATAAAACGCCGTGCCGGCGCGGCGGTATGTACTACGTATCGCACGACAACTATTCCGGTAGGCCGCTTTTCTGAGATATTTCTGATTGCAGCTGACCCTTGACTTACGGCCGGCATTACGTCCTGTGTGCCCGTTTACGCAATTCCGAGATTTCCTTTCAGGAAAGTCGCGCAGTCGCGAAATTTCTCGCCGCCTCTGAGAAATATCAATACGCGTCTTAGCTGCCTTGTGCTTTAAATCTCCGGGGAAATTATAAAGGTGTAACAAACGGAAATCCGCATTCTGATAGAAGGACGTGCGAACTAACGTCTTACTTTTCCATTTCTTGTATTCTCGAAACTGCTTGCGTTGTTTATCCATTACAAAACCTATTATAAAGAAATTGTATTTTATCCCACAAGTGTAAAATCTCGATTAAATTTAAGCGTTCTAAACGAATGCTATTTGCTTTGGTCTTTAAACTGACTGAGCTAAAATTGATTACGAAGACAAGTGAAGAATGCGAATCTTCCGAAAGGAGAGGGTATTGGGACAAAAGGATCAACAGGTTTAGGTGGGGACCCTTAAATACACGCTTTATCGCTATCAAACAATTCGGTTAAGAGTCGATGCTGATAAAAACTTCCATCAAGGAAATTATTTTTATTCGATTCTTCGGGATTATCTTTGCGGAAAAGAGGATTATAAGACGTAGGTTCTGGTCAATATATGATAGTTGCTCTCTCAAATTCTAAAATTATGGAAGAGTCATCAAAATCGTATTCTTATCGAACATAATGTGATTGCATTTAAAATATATATTAATCGTAATAACAATAATTGAGATATATATTCATTACTGTTTTTTAAAACTATACACATCTGTATAGGATTGCGTCTCTTAGTTAATAGTTTCCCAGATTTTTTCTCGTGTTGTTAAAAATGCATTATTTATTTTTTTTTCTCTCATTTATAATCGACCTATATTCACTGACAGAAAAAACTAACAAGATATTATTTTTCAATGTAAAAAAATAATTTGCGAAAAAAGGCGGTATAATAAATCGATACACGCTTTTCCATCCGGGGCGCGGAAAAGGGTGTATGGAAATTCTGAAAGTGTCAGTGATCGAGTAGCGACGGCGATCGCGGCCGGGAAGCAAGAGGAGAGGAGACGAAGATGCAAGTGGGGGATGAAGACGAATGGGAGGGAAGGGTGGTTTGTTGAGGTAGGGAGATCGAAGGAGAACGAAAGGGGCGATGGAAGGACGAAGTTGGTGGGGAAGCACCCACCGAGGGTGGGTCAGATTGAATTGCGAGAGGGTAGAGCAGTCGGGTCTACATGTTGTCGGACGTCTTGCTGATCGATAACCAACCTATTAACCCAGTAGCGTAGCGCGCTTGCGCCAACTCGCGCTCGTAGGCGTCACGGCTACACTCCCGTGACGTCACAGGACTCGTCGCAATATCGATTGAAAAATCCGGGAAATGTCCCAGGACGTCGACGCGCTCCGTTCTGGGATTCTGGGCCGAGATCCGGGCGACAATGCCGAGAGAGAGAGAGAGAGAGAGAGGGGGGGGGGGGAAGAGACCGGGACTCGACCGCGTAAATGTCAAGGGGTGTTTTCACTATGCGTCCTACCCTCCAAATACAAACGTGCGTTTCTCCCCAGGGAAAAATTGCCGACGTTTATCATACATTTACATATACCTACATATGATACATTATACAATTTTTTTTATATCTTTTTCATAAAAAAACAGCAATTGCACATTACATGATCATGCAGAGCTAAATCGTTTGGTAGGACAGTGGAAACGTACCTCTCAACTATGGAGTGATAGGGAAATTTCGAAAAGTATAGGTATGTATTGCACAATCTGTTTGATTGATAAATTTTGCGTGTTAACTGCAGTAAAAGCTGCAATAAATAGACTTGCAATTCTGTTTTATTCAGTTTTATAATACAAAATTCGTTTTTATTTAATTTAATATATCCTTCCATGCAATATCCGCCCATCCCTCTAGATGTTACATTTTTGAAGTTTCGTGCATTCATACAATTTCTGCAACAATGCGTTGCATTTACTTTAGAATCGGATTCCAAAATCAATATAATATCCCGAAATTTGAATTCGATTAATGTAGTTGTCGAAATGATATATAAATCACTTCGTATTATGTATCAAATTATATTCTGTGATAAAGATTTTCTGCAAGGCAAGGATACATTGCGGGAACGTTGCTGCAGGGATATAACTTTGCACGTATTCTATGAAATATTAAAGAAAGATCTCCGCACGAGAGGTATTTAAGTGTTCCCCGCGCTTTGGCAGAGTTTCAGATAGTAACACTATCTCTCTCGGCAATGTTACGTGCAATTGCAGAGCGGTCGTATTTTATCGAACTCGTTTAAACCATACATTCTATAAAGTTGCCATGTTTATTAACGAATATAAAAAAGCTTGTCATATTTTACCAATTATTTCACGAAGCTGCAAAGCGCACTCGTACAAAATTCCATCATAAAACTGTTCGAAGATATTGTTATTGATATCATTTCACCATGGCTGGCTTACTTTCTAATATTTTCGGAATCAGTATCAGTTTTAAAAATGACATTAACTAGCAGAAAATGTGTACTCCAGCTGCAGTTATTGTTAGTTTAATTAATATTTTTATAAACGAGGATCATTTCCGACTAATTTCGGACTCTCATTAAAAAAATTATAGATATGATTCAAAGTTACAAAAATATCCACAAATGTATCAACAATTATAAAATTATAGATACAATTAAACATGATAAATATAAATTTCACTTTAGATAGGGAGATGGAGGAAGGTGGGAAGAGACAGATCGAGAAGTTGCCACGATTGTGTCTCTTAAAAGTCACAAAGTAGAAAAACAAGTGACTACATCACTCTCAGACTTGTAACGTAAATACGCGTGCGTGCCTCCGATCGCTTATTTACTGTATAGCGTAACGATAGCAGCATGAATTATGTATGATCACTCGCGCGTAGATACGTTCGCGCGCACAACACGGCACGCGCATAAAACATTACGCGCATACCCGTCTTTCTCTCTTTCCTAGGCGCGCTGCGCACGCGATGCACGAATCTACATTCGTTTTACGTTCGCTTAAACTGATCAACTACATCGCGTCTACTCGCGGATGCCGAGACTTCACTCCCATTAGCTCTATCGATTGACGCGAGATGCACGAATATTTATCGCTTGTTTATCATTAATTTTTCACTTGGCATTAATAGGCAAATCGTCATGCAAGTTTGAATGCTTGATAAAAATATATATTTTATTTATTACATTTATTTGCTGATAAATTTCTCGCTCAAAGTGCTAGGTGTGTATTTTAGGATGGAAACTGTGTTACGATTTATTTTCTTTAATTCGCAAAGGTAGGAATTAGTTCGTAATATTTTACTTCTCTCGTAATCACACAGAAATCGAATTATTCGAGACACTTAACATGAAAAGCTGTCTAATAATATCTGTTATTGATAGCAAGTGATTGGCTATTTACTGTGTTATGAAAATAAGAAATAAGAAATCAGTTCGTGAATAGACTTCTTATCAATATATTGATAGGGAATATGATTTGGCTCAGTTTCTTTTAATATTCAACATTTGATTGATCCAAGAATACATCGTGTGGCATCTACTCTTACATTTCAACGTGTATGCGCTATCTTCTGAAAATATTTCCAATAATGTTCTGCGGGTTGGAGCTAGCGTAACTTCGACTTTCGACCGGAAATAAGAGTCGTCACACAGCCATTGTTCGCGCACTTACAGTTTTATTTAGACCAGAATAATGGAAGAGCAGGTTTCTTCGGCCAAGTTGGCGTAAACAGATTATTGTTAACATCATCGTACCGTATTACCGGATTACTTATGTACTTTCAATTGGGATATCTGAAGATGTTACGAACGTTGTTAACTTTATTTAATTGTACCAGTGGTTCATTAAAACCCTTGGCGAGCGTCCGAGGTACCTTAATAGTTCGTTGATTAACCTAATCCCCGTCGGTTGGCACAGTTTCACGGTCGACGTTCTGCGGTGGTATTTTATGACGGCGACAGTAAAACCGCACAATTCCGGCCCTTACCGCCGTAGTGGAATCGATAACGTGATTTGATTTGATAGCCGTGTTTCGTGGTGACGCGATTGTGGGGGGACGAAAACTATCGTAACGAAAAGTATTTTAATACGAGATACGAGCAATAATTAACGTATTTGATGAGACATTGTCTCGTCGATCAGGTGATGACAATGAACCAGAGTAGGTTTAATTAAAAATCCTCTTAAGGGATCATTTCTGATTATTAAAAATATTTCAATTTTCTGTAATTGTTTTGTCCATCAGATAACATTGAGAGATTCAGAGGGGCTTAATTAAAAATTCTTCCCTGGGTTTACATTTCTAACAAATTAAAAATATATCGATTTTTCTCAATGTATAGGTAAATAAAAAATTGTAGCATAATTGTAATATATATAAAAACAATAGTAATAACGAAAATACATAAGAAATTTAGCAGTTTATTCTCCAGAATAATTTAATCAATTTTTCTTGAACTTTGCTCGCCGGATAATGCTTGGCGCCGAGTATATACCTAAAAAGAATGCATACTGCATGACGCTGATTCCATTCCCGTGTCAAATATTTGTGTGTTTACGACGTGGGTCATCATATTTCCGAACATTGGTGGCGCGCCAAGGGAAGACGGCCTGAGCGCGAGCGGGTTGCTCTCCGCGCGCGCTCAGAAAATTAATTCAATTAGACGGTAATGAAAATGTACGTCGGCGCGGGTGACCACGTTGCGGCTGCAGACCGGCAATTTTGCATGCCCGAACGTGCGTGCGCTACGCCACGGGAATGCAGACACTCCGTAATAATTACTATAACGCCGTGGATCGGGATTGTGCAGCGGAGAAGAGCCCGTGCGAGCGCGGCGAGCGTGTGTATGCACGGTAATTGCACGTGCTTTAATGGCGTGTATGCACTTGGCGCCGCGCCGGTATACCGTGCACGGTAATTCAGCGTAAAGACTCGCGACACCTGCGGTACGGCCTGTCAAACCGTTTTCACGTGCCGACACCGCGACCACGCGAGGTATAAGACGAATGGGAACGATAGAAATCGAGTTATTCGTGACAAAAATGTCAGATAACGTGTGTTGTACTAATTTAAGAATCTTTATTTTCAAAATTTTCATATATTTGCAAATATATGTAGACGTTATAAGAACCGATTCGTGTGGAATCCGAACGCGTGGACGATAAATTTTCGATAGTAAAATCAATAGACGTTATTGTTAACGAGTATTGTTTTTCCATTGGAAAATTATTATCGTTCCATTTGCCCGACAATTCCGATTACTCCACTCAATACCAGCTCTCGTTTAATTTATTTTTGCATGTGCAGTGAATTGAATTACGGACGCGATGCAGTTCGTCTAGCTCGTGTATTACGCGATCTTCGACGATTTCGCGACTTTGGAAAAGTGCGGAGAAATGTTAATCGATTTCCAGTGTTTCCTGACGTTCTTTAAAAAATTCGCAATACTCCCGTCCCGTCAAAAAGCTCGCTTATCGATGGTGATCATCCATTCCTGGATCAGTATATTAGCGCGAGCTTCCGCGGATATTTTCGGATGCCACCGAAAAGGCAAGGGCGCCGTGCCGAATCGCTATTGGCTTCGCCAACCGCGCCGGGATGCCTCGTGTTTGCGATCGGGTTAAGAAGGATTGCCGCAAGAGCTTTCGGAGGCTGCTGCCAAAGCGCATTCGGAAGCTCAGGAGTGTAGGTGTGTCGCCCCCGGATGTATTTTCGGCGAACGTGTCGACTATTCTCTCTTTCTCTCTCTCTCTCGAGCAGACAATCTCGAGCGCAAACTTACAATGGAGTTAATTACAAATTAGATCGTGACGTGTGTTGTTGCGAACAAACGCCGGCGCCATTAATCATCTCGGGAAAGTTAGTTTGTTGCTACAAAAGCGCGCGCCTCTCGGAATAAAGCCTAAAACGACAGCCCGTAAGCGTCGTCGACTAGTTGAACGCGCGGAAAATTTCAACAGTTCCTCGAGTGTTAGCTGCCATCGCAGGTGAGCACGTGCTCGATGTGTACCGTCCGTGTACCGGAGCACCGATTGTGCCAACCGTTACGCAATTAGCGAGAGCACACACAGATTGCGGCAGCGCCGGTTGGCCGGTCATCAAATCCCAACTGTTCTTCGCGATTCCGACAATGTTCCAGCTTATGGTGACGCTTCGCAAATAGGGACAACATAACCATACGTCAAACGCGGCGATGATGCCACTTTACCTTACGGTTGATTCGTAATTCCCGGATGATTCCATCTGGTGCCGCCGATCAACTCGTCGGGTCATCTATAGCGTTTTTGCGATTAGAATAATAGAAATTTTAAGGAGTACAAGTAATATTCTTTTCGCGCATTTTGAAACGTAAAGGAAGTTGTAAATGTGTTCAATATAGGAAGTTTTTTTATGGTACAAGTTTTATATCGTGTCAAAATATTTTTGTTTATTGCTTAAATATTTATTATTTTATTTGCGCTTACTCATCGCTTTTTCATGGCTGATTACTGTTTCGCAAAAGAATTTGCATTGCTATTGCCCTTCGAAATACGTTTTCAAAATTCGTATGTTATTTAATCAAACGGCATTGAATTATACGCGTTCGAAGTAATGTATGCACGACAGTTCGAGTCCCGCATGCGGGCCGAAAACAATAACGCATATACACTTATTTCGCCAAGTGAATAGCAAATGGTCGACGGCGTGTCAGAGCTGATCGTACGCGGCCGCGGTTGCGCAAGATTTACGGACATTTTGGCTGCGCCAGATTTACAAGGATTTTGCCATGGATTGCATAAGCGCCGTGTGACAGGCTTTATCGACATTTTTCGTAGTACAAGCTCTGCGACAGTTTCGCCACGCTTTGCGTAAACGAGACTCGGTTTCCGACATAAAATTGTGTAACAGAAATTTCTATTTAGGATTATTGGAATTTTACAAAAAGATTCTATTCATTTTTTTGCACTATACGATTGAGATTACATATCTACGGCACTTAAAGTTTTACTCGTGAGTGAAAATAGATTTTGCCCATTAAATCAGATTTCCTGACTATTATTGAATTTTTCAAATGATGCGAATCTAGACGAGCTATCAGCGATATATCAATAGAAACTGAAAGAATCTAAGGAGAGTCGAAAAACACACTCAAACTTAATTTCTGTAAAAAGAGGACGGAATGTTCCGAACCGATGGATAAATGATATCGGTCTATGCTAAGTTCGCGCAGCGTACCACCAATGACAAAATAATTGCCGATACCAGGAAGAAAGGAAGGATCCACGTAACCATCCCTGACAGGACCAAACAACTTGGTTTAAACACCACCATCTACGTCTGGTAGCACCGACGGAAGAGGAATCAATTCTGGGTGTTGAGAGAGATTTATGTGTGTGTGTGTACTTTATATTTATTTTCTATAGAAACAAATTCTTTTAAATTTGACGACATAGTTTGAGTGTTGAGGGCGGCAGTGTGGTCTAGTGGTAGAGCGCCAGACTCGCAATCCGGAGAACCGGGTTCGAGTCCACTTGAGTACACTGGAATTTATTTCCAGAAACTGCGCCCCCCATGCGAGAAAAATTCTCAAATGGGAAAAACTGGGCTCCGTCTTTCGGAAGAGACGTTAAACCGTTGGTCCAAATATTATATGGCAATATCCACCATGCCAGTGCTGTGGGCTAATCACCCGCACATCTGAATTTAAAGCGATTATGAAACCTCTGAAGAAGAGGCCAAAAGGCCCGATCTGGGCTGTGGCGCCATTGATGTTGATGAGGTATATAATATATAAATACCTTTTAAATTGTTTTAAATTGTTGCATATCTCTGAAATTTTTAGTATTGCAAGATTATCGATAGTAGTAGGGGAGCCCAGAAGGCTAAATGGGGATTTACTCGAGCGTCGTAGGAACCTATTGGATTTTGAAGATTATAGATGGTAGAAAGAAAAAAAGGTTATATAATGTACACCCTTTCACCGGTGGGGAAAGCGTCTACAGGTTTTCAAAAATGTAAAACACTGCCGCCCAAACATTCAAACTTAAAACAATACGTAAATGTCATATATGTAATAACATTAAAATTTATTTTTTATTATAAAAAAATTATCGCGGATGTTATATAATTAAATTTTATAATAATCTAAACTCGGCTAATATAATGACTATTTATTGTCATATCAGTAGTAAACATTAATTATTCGAATCATAACGAATCAAAGGATTCGATCGTATAACTAGAGAGTGTAAAGCATTGCGGGAACAGGAAGGATACGGCGCCAACCGACCCTATTGTCTCTTACATTTCCTCGTCCACGTTCGGTCTTTGTAGCAAATTATCAATGTCACGTTGCGCGGTTGGGTACTCGGCTAAATCCATTTAACACACGCTTGTTGCACGGAGATTTCCCTTTTAACCAATGGGAAGTCCTGTGCGAGGAAACGAGCGGATTGTTCCAAGCGAGCTGTTGATATTCCTTAGAACTATAAATGATAACAAGGGTTCCTTAATGTTCTAAATGATAACGAAACACTGAGCACCAAATAAAGAACTGTGACGCATAATAGCAATTAAAACGTTTAAATAGTAATTAAACGTTAAAATGTTTATTAGTACATAAAAATTACATATCTTGAAAAATCTCTTATTAAAAAATTTCATATTGCATTTTCTTTTACAAAGATTTTATTTAAAAGCAGACCCCGAAAGTATGTAGAATTATTTTATGTAGATTGCACAAATTTATGTTATTACGTGCAAATGCTTGAGAATAAGTGATAAGTAGAGTCTTTGCATATAAAACTTTTCAATCTGTGTTTGAATGCGAAATTTCTCGACCTTTTGCTTGAATGCCGTACGGATTTCACATGGTGGTTTAAATGCGAATTTGGAAAGATTTAATTTTGCGGCCGAATGCAAATGACGTAGGAGGAAAGACGGATGGTATTTCGCAGTAGCGAGATATTGCGACAAAGATTGGAAGGGCGGTCCAATAGTTTAGCGCGCAAGAGGCTTTCGCAAAATCAGCGCTCTCACTGGAGTTACTACACCCGTCACTTTATTGTCAGCATTGTTGAACAATCATCGCCTCCGTCTTCGTCGTCGTCTTCGTTTTCGCTGCCGTTGTCGCCATGATCATCGTCATTATCGCTGTCATCGTTATCATTGTCGTCGCTATCATTGTCGTCGCTGTTGGTGTTTTTAGATTTCATTCTTTTTGCAGAAATAGTTGCTACACAGGCAACATATTGTTATTTCAATTTTAATCTTTGCTTTGAGTCAATCAAATGCAATTATTTTATTTCATTCACTTTTTAGACGAGAGAAAAAGGAATAATATATTCTAGGTGGATCTCATTGTCAGTCTGAGTTTCAAACGCCTCTGGGGTTTTATTATAATAATATTATAGTCACTTAAAGATGAGAGAAAAGAGATAATACTATATGAATCCGTTTTTGTCCAATATAAATGCATTTTTTCTCGCTACCGATAACGTGGAAAAAAAATAGAAACGCGGATGTAACCTTCATGAAACAAGAAGTAAGACCTCGAAATGTAACAACATAAAATTAGGCTCGGCCTTCAATATGCTTTACGCATCATTAATTGTGTTTTTTCCATTTATAAAACCACTCCTACTGTGCGAATGGCAACATGTTTCAATTGAAAACTTTTGGATATCGAAAATTTCTTTAAGTTCCAAAACAGCATGTAGTTAGTGTGGTGTTTCAGAGTTAAGTTTGATATGAAAAAATAGAGGTATATATCTCATTAAAAATATTAAAATGCTGCGAAGCATCGCCATTGCATAATATCCATTCGGGACCGGTTTTTTTATGTGCGCCACGTCGTCATAATTTCAGAGAAACGCTGCAATTACTCGCCAGGGAGCCCGAGCCGAGTGTTCCGACATTCCCAGTCCAATCTATCATTTCAAGATACTCCGTAATATATTTTGAAATTGTGCTGTATTGATCGCAGATTATCTTTACAAACTTGACCGATATTTCGATTCTGACGAGAGATCTGCTAATTTAAACGTCTGCAGAGTTTATAATCATTAATCGTATCAATATTGATTACCGCATGTGTAAATACACAGTTTTCATTTACCTACACATAACTGTACAACAATATGTTCGATCAGATTGACAGATTCTCTTCCGACGAATAAATCTCTATAAATACAGGACAAAAGCATATTTCGGGTTGAAACTGAAAATAGAGCCGAATGGCTAAATAACGTAACGTAATACGCGTAATAAATATTGTAAGCACTCTTTTCGTTTATTCGCCGCACGTGTAATGCCACACGATAATTAGACCACCATGACCTAGTCTCAATTTTTATCATCGGTTGACTATGCCCGGCTGGTGGAGGCTTGGCCGTGCATGACTGTGCTGCAAATCAGGCCAGTAGTGTGTCAAGGCAAACACACATGTCCTCCTGGCACCTGCGCGTATTTGTACGATTGATAAAGAAAAAATAGGCCCAATAGTCTCATACGTGCTCGTCGTGCAAACATTCGTCCGGGAAAGAGTCGCGAGAGCACGATAATAAATGTCCTACAGATGTCTGTGTTATTCGAGAGGAAAAAATATCGTACGGTTCAATACAGTGCGAGCGATATTTCACGGAGATGGGTTAATTTACGAAATTATAAAATACAAAATAATTTCCTTGAAACAGCTGACGATTCGACTCATTTTGTTTGTTGCGATAATAAGTGGTGCATACATGTGCATACATATACACATACACGCACGTCATTCGTGTGATAGTATACAGTGAGCAGCTCCGCTGTTATTGCACGTGATTCCTTTTGTAAACAAAATTTTGCACTCCAAGCGTTCCCGAGAAGCAGCAGCGGCCTCGGCCGAACGCCGCGCCCACCTTCTCTCCTTTTACCGGCTGCATTCGCAATTAAGCAAAAACCGCTGGAAATTGAATTCGTGCGAAAAGTAAAGAGAGGCGACCGCCTTCTTTGGCGTGCCTCCCGTCCCCGCAGTCCCGTCTCTTCTCTCCTCTCTCTCGTTTATCCTCATCGGGGCTCTCACCGCCGCGTACTTCCGTCTTCCGCTTCTTATCCGCCGCGGGCTTTTCAGCGAGCGAGGGACGGGACGCGCACTCGAGAACCAATTTACTGAGTAATAGAAACGCGCGAGAGGTATGGAAGAAGATCGAGATGCGGGTACAGATTTGAGGAGGGGAGCTTCTAGGACCTCGTCGGAAAATGCGATATCAAACGAGTCGCGAGGAAAACGTTCGCGCCGGAGAAACACAGTTCGTAGAGAGGAGGAGAGAGGAAAGGAAAGACGGAGAAAAGTAGAAGACCATCTGAGCGATTCCGGCGATTTTGCGTCTTCTCTGTACACATTCCAACGGGATTCCAATTTGCCTTTGAGTGAATTTCAAACGTAAACGCAACTCACTAGTCTCGTGGTCTGATGACAGTTACCTTACGGTTTGCGGATTTTCAGTTTTCGCAGATACGCGGCCGTCTCGTTCGGGCGATCGTCCAACTGGTCCTCTTGTGCGTGCTTTAATTCTTGAAGGATTCGCAGTTTCGCCTTCGTTCGAGCTCGTTAACTCGATACGCCAATATAGGGTACTGCGCTGCGAACGCGTTGCGGTTCGCAATAATTGAGAATGCACGCATGCCACCGCCATTCGCGCCAGTTCGTGCAAATAACGCTTAACAAATAACATTGACGAGAACGACGAAGGTGGACTCTGTTGACGCTCGTTTGGCTGCCACCCCTCTTCCGTTACCATGATTTCGTAACGTCGTCTACCGTGGCTGCGAATTAGCACGAGAGAGTACCAGCAAAATTGTTGCTCGTTGTCGCCGGCGCGCAAATATTTGCGGGAGCAACCGCGTCGAGCCGGCTCGTACGAGATTGCGTGTATTTTCTTCTTTTTGTTTTTAAATCGCGCATATTTCCGGAGATAACTTGCGACGCGCATCGTTTCGCGTTTTCTCGACTCCCTTTCAATCTTCACAGATACATGTTTGAAAAATAACAACATTCATGGTCGTGATATTCAATTACATGTTTCTCGTCGAATAAATTTTAATATTTTTTTATATTTAAAATTTTCATTATTTTCAGAAAGAAACTATTAAGACATTGAATCAGAACTTACAATGAGTTAAAATTGCATAAGGCAAACAGTAATAAGGAAAAGATCTCGGTGGGGAAAATAATTATAATAATCAACTTTTATCTGTAACCAAATCTAATTTATTTTATGTTTTACATTATTTTTTTTTCTCTTGTGCTGAAATTGTAAAACTTTTCTTTTAGTTCTGAGGTTCATTTGATTTTCGTAACGTGCATCTAGAAAATCAATCAAGCGATGTGGCGGAAACGCCGCTGCGCAATATTTCCTATAACCAAGCTCAATCACGCGGAATAAATACAGGCTTCGTTAATTAGCGAAAAGTCCTGCGCGCGAGAGGTGACTATGTATCTTGGTCGATGAATTAATTAGTTGTCATCGTGACATCATGTAATTAATTCGCCCGAAGAATCGGGCAACACGCCGCCGCGGTGTCGCGATACAGTCGGTGCACGGTACATAAAAGAAGTCGTATATTTTATTTCTGGCATTAATAACGGTCCCCTCCCTCGTCCCGCGCCGTTCCCCTCGTCGCTCACGAGAGGAGATTTGCAGGCGGCATCGTTATCGCGGCAAATATGTTTCCATTTCTTCTTGCCGCTCGCCGTGCTTCCGCGAAGGCGTAACGGTCACCTTTAAAGCGCACTAATGAGTTTGCACTCGGAGCGATAATTGCCAGCGGTGCCGCGCCACGCCGTTCTGCTACTTCTCTCTTATTGTTGCGACCGGTCGATCGCAAAACCCAAACGAACGAATGTCCGGGTGCAAAATAATGAGACAACTTTGTTACGCTGTAACGGAGTTGTCTCGTTCATCGTCCCGTGCCGATTTACCGCGAAGTCGGAGGCGCTGTTTACGATCCGGATCCACGATCGCAAACTTCTTGAACAAGTTTTGCCGATCTCGAAACTACGTGACAAATTCGCGGAGTATGGAGAAATAGCCACAAGTCTATAAGAAATTCTGTTTTTATTCATAATACCTAATATAATCCTAATGGATACTTACCTTAGTTTATCATCGCAAATATTGTTTGGTTTTATATATTGTTTTTTACGTATTGTTTATTTTTATTCGCATATTTGTGCAATGGTTTTTTTTATCCATGAAGATTTGAGAGATTTTGACATTTTTGTTGAGAAATTTTTTCAAACTTTTTATTTCCCGAGGTATATGTACAATATAAATATATAATCTTAATTAAATCAGATTGCATATACATTAATAGTAAATATAATTTAATGATGCGTACAGCCGGTTAAAACCGCCTTTCTCATATATTAAAACACTTTATGACATAACTGTTTAATGGGACTGATGAAAAGCAGTGAAAGATGGACCGTAAAGGAAGAAAGCTGGCAGATACGCGGTGTATTTACAGCTGGTAGACGTCTTTACGGTCCCTCGATCGTTTACATGGGTAATTATGTTTGATTTGAATTAATGCACTGCCTGCTCTCTCTCTCTCTCTCTCTCTCTCTCTCTCTCTCTCTCTCTCTCTCTCTCTCTCTCTCGATCTCCGTTTCGTCACCGCCATCCACTCCGTAAGAAGTTATCGGTCTGCGTACACGCAAACAGCTTCTTAAGCGACTCCGCGAGACGGAAGGAAGCCGAGGCACGGTTCGTTAATCTGCGTACACACCGCGCGATCCACTCCGTTCCATTCGGTAAACGAGAGTGAACGTTTTAAGAGGACCGGCCAACTCTATGGCCACATCAGGGATCGAGGTCTCAAGCCGAATAGCTTTTTTATCTTGCCAAGCGCATTTTAATTCCACAGGAGATTTTAGATCGACTCCGAAAAGGTTTATGGACCTCTTAGAGCTGTAATCGCATTGCCCCGCTAAGCATCGCGGGGGGCCGTTAAATTTCGCAATTGTTAAACTTAGCAATTATATAGTATTTACATAGAAATCTGAAAACATTAGCAGTATTGCTTAAGAAATATTTGAAAAATTAAATCTTTATACATATATAGGTATATTGAGATGAAATACCAAGGATGAAGTCAATTTCTAGCTCAATACATTTTGCTGTCGCAATTTTAAATAATCTAAAGTCTGTTTGCATATACCATAGGTATATTAATGCAATACAGAGAAAATGTATTGAATTTACACAATTAATAATTACTCGATTAGTTCAATTTTTTTTAGAATTACAAGGAAAATCTTAATATCGGTCGCCGCGTGAACGAAGCATTGTTCGATTACTTCTTGTTGCCTCACGTGTCGGGTGGATTATCGGAAACTTATGTCCATTATCAAAGGAGGTCGCTTGGGGCTCTTTCGGATTATTGTGCACACTTTCTAGCATCGGCGGACGTGATGGTTGAGTGGTCGCGCGGATATCATTATTTAGCGAGTAGCGGGTCACCGGTTACAGCGAATGAATCCGTAAATGCATGCGCACGATGTTCACTATTTATCGAACCGATAATTGCATGTCGAAATACGAGATTCGCTAATAATTTCAGCAATGTTATGCGAAACAAACTAGCTCGCTAAATAATGAGCAACGTAATAATTCGGTCTTCCAGTAAATTTTTTTTTATTAAGCGGTATCCATAATTTGGGTAGAGAATCTAAGCCAATTTTTAATACTTTTTGAATTTAAAAAAAAAACCTAAATTTGAGAAAGTTATAGCTGCTAAAGTTTCTTTGATGCCGTCAACTTCAAAAGATGCCGCAGTGTCCCTATGACGTCACAGCACATTCCTACTATATTTTCTCCAATTTTGAAGATATTGCAAAAATTTAAAAAGTTTACAAAGAAAGTATGCCATGATCTATCAGAATATACTGTTAGGAAAAATCCGTGGAAGACCGAATTATAAGGGACGTAGCTTATTAACTTTTAGCTACGGTACGCCAAACTACAATTTTGCAATTTCCGACTAACAAAGCCGAAATGTATCGCAGTTACGACATATTGCCAGGTGCTATTTCTACATAATTTAATACTTAAAAATCTCTTTTTAATCAATTTCTTGAAATATTTTTTCCTTGTAAAATTATCCATATTAACTGAATGCTTATCAACGAACATCCAATATTTTTACGCAAAATATAACGCTGATGTGTCAAACCCTGATTTGTATCGAACGATGCTAAATGCGAAACAACAGTATGAAATTTTTCGTTGAAATCATAAACGATCGGTGATGAAAGTAGCAAGTCTGCCAGACGAACCTTTCTTTGTAATGTTGTCTTTACGAGACGACATTACGAAGTGCGAACGTGTCACCGGAGGCACTTTGAAATTCGAAAAACCCACCCAAAACGGAAGAACTAGGACAAGCGAGCAAAGCGGGTCGTCACGGATCACGTTCTAATGAGGGTCGGCGTGGCCGGGTGGGTTTGTTACTTTTTATCACCGCGCCCCCGACACACTCCTGAAATAATTAGCATTTTAATGTATGTATCTGCTTATCTAGACGATGCGACGCTTACTGAGTATAGTTTTGCATGTTAATCTCTATGGGAAATTACATGCGCCATCGCACGACCGCGCCCGTCCGGAAAGGTGAAGTAACTTGGACAAAGTCTTGAGGATATTTTGGAATCGCCCGAAATTACGACCACTCTATTAAGTTCAATTTGCCCTTTGTATTCCGTGATGATGTGAAACAGTTTAATTATCTTCTAAAAAAAATATATCACGAACGAGAGTTTAGGAAATATAGCAATGACACATTGTGCGATTACGCTACGTAAAAATATATTAATATTCTATTGTAATTTTTATGTAGTTTGCGGAAACTGATTTTAGAGAGAAGCTAATGAGGGATTCAGAGATACTGCAAAAAGATACGTTAAAATTGTTTATCTTTGTTGAGAGGAAAAAAATCGTTATGCGACGAATATACAATAATGTTAAAGTTAAAGCAGATAATAATCATATTAATTGGCAAACAGAATCGCAAAGTTCCCTAAAGTTTACGTGCATAAAGGCCCTTTGAGCGAAGTTTACCCGTCGTTTACTCATCTTAATAAAATATTTTCTCGTCTCTTCACGAGCTTCTCGCCAAGATACCACGGAATTACTCATGCGCCTTTATGTAGGTATATACAAAATCCGTATCGCAGCCTTTGCATATTCAACCTCCGTGGAATGCTGCAATTATTACTTTTGGAGAGTTCTGACGGTGCCTGCTTAATGGTGGTCGCCGATGGAGGCGTTGATTACAGACTTCGGCGAAGTAACTATAACTCGGTCCGAAGCTGATTAGAGAGCCCGCCGACGCGGCAACGTGATAGCGACTATTAATGATTTTCGCTATTCTTGTCGTACGCCGTTCTTTCATCTCTACTCGTATAAGAGTCGAGAGACTTTTTACGGCGATCGCCGCGAGAACTTTTCGTCGGAAATTCTCTGGCGATTACGGCCAACAAAATATTGATAACGCGCGACAACACGACGAAATAATTTCCGATCGGCAGGCGGACCGCGGAAACGCGGCGGAGAATATTTCTCGCAGTGATGCACGCACGGGAGGCAACGCGACGTCGTGCAAACGCTCGAGAGATTGCGGCGATGTGTATGCAAATAAAAGGAGACGAGGGCGAATTCGCGGCATCCGGGGAAATTCGAGTGGAGGCCAATAAGCGCAGAGGCGGAGTTGGATGTTGCCAGTCACCGCCGCTCTAGTTGCATATTTACGAATTTGATTCCGAGACGCGATGTTGAGATTCGCAGAAGAGTGAAATATTGCGAGGCAATATTTTTTTCTTTTCTCTTTTTTCGAGATATAGGTATACGTACATATAAACAACAATGACGAGATCTGAAATGCACACGAGGAAGCACATATTCTCGCTGTGAATTTTCCGCTAAACATAGCCGCTTTTGATTTTCGTCTCTTGTCGAGCATCCTCATACATTTGCGAATAATATTCCGAACAATTCCGAATCCCAGCAGTCACACTCGGCGCTAAACGTGCAACGAGAATGTGCAGGCCTAAGATGCTAAGCGTAAAAATTCTCGAGATGCTGTGTAAGAGGAAAAACATAAGATGTACGTCATTCGACGTCGGCGAATCGTGAAATGAGATATGACGACCGCGACATATGTCAAGAGAGAATACCTACACCGCCGGTATCAAGGATAAGAAGACGCGAAGAAACGGGGTTACGTAAATGTTATCGCATACGCGCGTTTAACTGTCGCGTGTGTGTTTAATATTCTCGTTGCGTTTCACGCGCCTGCGATCGCGCATTCGCGATCGAGCATTCGAGTACTCGCGGGGATCGCGTTATGTCGAGCCTCGCGATATAGAAACGTCGGTTTTGGGCTGCATTTAGGGAGTGAAAATGTGCTCACGGGGAGTTTTAGACGTCCGAATGTGAAAAAATATTAGACGCCGAGTATATACACCGGCTAACCGACGATAAATCAACGTCAAGCCGGCCGCGGCCGTACCTTCTTACTGTACTCCGCCGATTATTGCCGAGCTAAAGGCCGTTTCGGACGATATTTTACCGTTACATGACAAGCACTTACCTCCGCGATTTCTGCTACGTTATCTTTCTGTCAGAACGAGATCACTGCGGAAGGCGATAAATCCAATTAGACCGCGCGCATTCGCGTCTCTAACATTCTCCCGCTTCTCCGTAAAGTTCCATCTTTACGGTATGCAACGAGAATATGCATCAGACCTAAGATGATAAGCGTTAAAATTCTTGAGTTACTGTAAAAAGAAGAGCGTGAAAGTACATTGTTCGATATCGGCGAATAATGTTTTCGATGAATAATATGAAATCATAACTGATCGACCTCATATCGTACTTGAGTGCTTACCGTTCCTCACCGGTGGGCGAAATGCTCGCACAATAAAGGTCAGACCACTCGTGTTTCCGTAGGAACGGCTGCTTCCCGTAGGACGCGTGTGTGGCGAGAATTAATGACAAGTTGCTAATTACGTCAAACGACGTAATACCACGACTCGCTTTCACGAGCGAGCGAGCGGAGGCATTGAGTAACGTTTTCTTCTGCAAATAACCAGGTATATACAGCGGTATTATTCGTATTCGCTCGATTTGCGGCTAGGGATACGTTAGTATTGCTATACTCGTACGTATAACGACATATACTTAGTGCCAAGTACGTTGAAGCTGACGACGCGATTAAATTAATTACTGAGTGAAATTATCGTAGTGATTAACGTTACGAGCGAGATGGGGACTTCTTAAGAAACATTAATCCCAATCGCGCGTCAATAATCTTTGTTATAATTAGAGGGATGGAACTCACACAAAAGGTTTTCATCAGTACAAGCATTGAACGATTAGGAATAATGGTTATTTTAATAACGAAGCACTCCGATAGTTGAAAAATTATTCATTAGTACTAAAGATTACAAGATTTTGGTGAAATATTGACAATAATTAAATTGAGTTAATATCAAATTGCATATCTTTTTCAACGAAACTTAATTGCACTGTAATTCTATAGTTAAAACGTAATTAAAAAGCTCTGGCGAGTCAAATGTCGAAAGTGTACGATATATAAATATTTTATATATAATTAATTTCAAGAATCACCTATGAGCGAAATGGAATAGGAATGCCGTCGGAGGGACGATATATATCTAACCCGGAGCGGAATTCCCCGCATTCGGAATAATTCGCGCATTATAGCGCGTGTTGAGGTGCATAACGCGGACGTGCAGGTGCAACATATGCTTTCGCTCTTTGGCATATCGGTCGGAAACGGCATCACGTGCGCCAGGATGACTCCGGTATTTCTGAAATTATGCTAATCGGCCGCGCAGCAACGATGGCTTATCGGCGGCGACTGATACGGCATACCGCAATTTGTGTACGTCCGTAACTACGAAAGTACAATTTGCTGCCACCCGCGCGTGTATACGGCTGGTACCCGTCGAATCGATAATCGCGCTTCGGCATCGCTTGACGATCAAGCAATTGACTGTAACGTTTCTACTGATTTATCTTCGCGATATACACGTAAAAATCTATTGTGCACTGAAAAGAGAATCTGCTTGCATCAATAGGAATTCTGGTTAGATTCATCCAGTAGTTAGAAAATGAACGAATCAGAATTTCCAATTAATGCAACCAGAATTCTAATTAATTCAACCAGATTCTGGTAGATTCAACCAGAATATCTGTTGGAAAATGAACGAACCAGATTTTTTTTTCAGTGTGCGTGCATATATTTTTTTCTCTTCACCTGTAATGTCCTTCTAGTAATCTAGTGTATGTCTTTCTTTATGTTTATACCTTTTATGTTAAATTTTACAAATGTATTTAATTTCGATTTAGTATCTTACATACATTAGGTAATTACTCGTTTCTAGTGCTTGAGCGCAGTAATTCGCTTAAGTGCGTGATAAACGCTACGCTGCTACTTTTGTTATTACTACTAAATCACTGCATGTGACTAACTGCACTAGTCGTGCCTCTCGACAGTTAACAGTCGAAATCTCGTGTCGGGTGTCGGGCAATACTAATGGTGCGCGCGGCTCACCGCGTCTAGACCTAGAGACCCTCTAATAAGAGTCTAGCCATAAGCGATCTTGTCAAAATCCTGCGAGAGAGACGGATATACATTTTCTCTTTAACCTAGCCTCATCTGATACGCTCAAGCACATTTGGCAGCTGTGAAAGTGTTATAAGTATTGCAGCAATAGGTTATAGATAGCGAATAATAGCGATATTATAGAGAAAATGTATATCCTTCTCTCTCGCAGGATTTTGACAAGATCGCTTATGGCCAGACTCTTATTAGAGGGTCTGTAGCCGCGTCTACATAAATTGCAGAATCTTCACAGTCGCGGAAGGCAATCGGCTGCGTGATCTGTCATTGTACCACGCGTGCGGTGAATACCAGAACGGCAGGAACAGATACAGATACCGGTACAGATCGACCAGGATAATGTTGGATAATGAGCGCTCGCACGGGAGCAGATCGAATCGCGCGAAACCGCTGTAACCTAATTTTCCGTGCCACGGACCCATCTCTGTCCACGCGCCCACTCGTCTCTCTCTCTCTCTCTCTATCTCTCTCTTTCTCTCTCTCGCGCGCGCTTCATCGCGAATTGGCGCAATTAAGCGCATCGGGCGAATCCCGCGAAGAATTTCATTTCTGGCTTCCAATTAGCATTTAGTGCGGGGGGAAAATTATATTTTCCGTCTGCAGTCGAAAAAGACTGAGCGCGGACGTAATTACGGACGATTCAGTTCGTTCTTGCGAAATGAAGCCGTTCTGTATCGCGGGATTTTCGAGAAAAAAATGTATGGTGTGACGATAATGACGGACGAGAAAACATGCGTGTTTCGCGCGAACGTGGCAAGGTTTAATACCTGTGAAAAACGAAGGTACAAATCGCGCGGTCTTTTTTTTTTCTCGGGCGACGTCCGGTTCTCGGGTGCTTGTTGCTTGCGGATTTATCGAACGTATAATAAAGGTAGACACGATCGGGCGTTCATAAACGAAACAATCACGTCACGTAATGAGATTTTCGTGGCGACATTTTGCGGCGTTAATACCGCGCCCGCGAGACGCGCGATGGTATCTGCGAAAAGAGGCGTTTATTTAACGCGTTTATAAACGTCGGTGTTTAAACGCGTCGTAAAAATGTCGCCCGACAGAGACGATTAAACAATGTCGGCGCAGTTTTCCGTAATACACCGTTTATGTAATATGCCTCGCGCGGTATTGAAAGGCGACAGGCTGAAAAAAGCAGCCCGATGCTTTCTTTATGTAACACCTCAGGCATAATGTATTCTTAGCTCGCACGTGCAGATAATTATACAATTGTAAAATTGCAATAAACGTCCGGACGGACGCGCGTTTAGTTATTATCAAACGTCGCTCACTTGAGATATATACGAAACGTCACGAGAATGCATCGCTAAAAGCAACGCCGTGAAATTCAATCTTGGATTTGAAGTTGCCAACGTAGGAGGCTAATTTTCATTCGTTCGACTGTCCATGAAGGTCACGTAAAAAAGCGCTTGAAGGAAGCGATTGCAGTCCGTCATCATTATATGTTAATAATAATAACTATTATTATAATAATTGTGCTGCGCTAATAGAGAGAAAGAGAAAGAGAAAAACGTAATCGTGTCTCCAGACGAAACTCGGAAGAACACCTTTCACCCGCGGGTCAACCAGTCGACCATGGTGGGTCGATTTACGTTATTCGATACCTCATATCACGTATCTGTTTATGGCTAAATTCCACCTACGCAATTACATACATTTAATCGTCTATTCTTTCCCTTCTACGACATATATTTTTTTCGCGACCGGCACGTTTTGTCGCGCCGCTCGTTCCTCCATCCCGGCGTCTCAAAACTTCCATACGAAGCAAACTTCCGCAACGGCCTCGAATCGTGTTGTACACCGCGCCGGTTACATATTCTCACGCCCGTCGCGATGCAAAACATTTTATCGCCGCGTAATCACGTTTCGCGACGTTGTAGCGACTCGCCGCCTCTTCCGTAGTTTACCACGAGGATTTACAGTCTATAACTTTGTGTACGCGTCTGCGATACGATTCCTCGGCTTTTGCCTCTTTCGTCGATTGCATCGTACAAACAACACTAAGTTGCTAAAAGGTTCTATTGTAAGAACGAGCATCTATTTTGGATTAAAATTTTTTCAACTCTCGCGTTTCCTTGTCATTGAATTGACACGATTTAATTTTTTTTTAATTACCCTGAAGGACATCGACATTGGAAGCCTGCAATTAATCTATTGCATAAAAAAAAAACCAGACATTATGAAATTGTTGTATTTTTCTATTTCGCTCTTCTCTCTATCGTTCATGTCATATTTTCGAAGATGTTATTATGAAATTTCTAAGCATTTTGGAGAAGAAATGCATATCGCGTGGTTATAAAAAATGTACACGCGATTAAATATCTACATTCTTCGACTAATTCGAAATAGGTAACTGATTATTATGGAATAGTGTTAATTGTTCGAAATAGATAACAAGTTGTTTAAAGGTTGGATTCGATTGAAACATCATCGTAAACTTGTTTTCTAGTAGTAAAATTATTTAAAGAAAAAAAATGTTTGTCTTCAAGATAAAGTTCTCACATTTCTTATCGAAATCCTCGTATTGGTTATTGATTTGTGGTCGGTATTGAAATTTATTTCAAAATAATTCTTCACCTTTCTTTCCCTTAATGCACGCGAGTGATATCGTCGTATTACGCAAGAAAGTTGTACCGCCGCGCAATTCACATCGCGTACGATGTAGCTTACATACACAGGGTGGCACGGAGCAAACATGTGACGACAGTCATGTATACGCTTAACGTCGTATTTTATCAATTTTGAAGTCCGCTCGTGAAGATACGTGCGCGCAGCAGCGTGGAAAGGAGGAGAGACGTCTCAAAGGTGCAATGCCACGTCGCGATAGCTCATTCGATTTGTATTCATCGACCGTCATGCGTTTACTGTTATTCATGGCGGTATGCCGCAACGGATCGTGCGTCTTTACGTCGTGCAAATTCGATATTTCAGAACGAATTTCAGGTGTTCTCCACGCAGATGTGTTGAGAATTAATCGGCGTCTTAAGATTACTTTTAAACTAAGAACGCGAGGCTGTGTTGTTTCCGACAGATCTGCAAAAAAGGAATTTTCCCGCTTGTAGCTCCGATGTAAAAATACTTAATATATTTTGCATAATTGCACAATTAACGTATGATAACAAACGTTCATTGCTACACGGCTGTGAGGCACATTTGTTATTTAAATAAACATTATCGTCACTTGTTGATAGCGATGATAATGAGCGCCATTTATATAATCAACAAAGATATTAGAGTGAGGCGAAGTTTCGCGAGAGGAACTTGATCGCGAATATACGAGGAGGAATACGCCATAACTCGTGATTAGGTGGTTAATTACATTCGAAAGGCGTATTATGCTTTATAGTGCGCCATTGGTTGAACGGTGTTAAGAAGGAGAAGGAGATAGTTTCGCGAGGATGCAAGTTCCCCCTTGGAATTTCCAGCGATTAATTATGTTTCAGCCATTGTCGCGCCGGAGAAATTGATTACGCGCTGATGACTGGTGACTCTCCACTAATACTCGTACATTTCGAAATTTACCTACGCTTCGCTGAGCATAGACGCTTCAGTAATCGCGTTAACGATTCCATGGCAGCGCGGAGCATTAATTGTTCTCCGGAGAACAATTGGAACCGCGGCGAACGGCGGGGCTGACCAACAGCCGGCGTGACAGCCGGGAAAAAAGCGCGATAACCGGCGCGAATTTCGAGAGTTCTATAATCCGTTTAATTGTGAATTTGCGGAACGGAGACGCATCGAGGACAAAATTGAACGTTACCGAACATGAAATCATAGAAATGTTTCAAATTTATGCTGTTACGATATTGAAATATCAGAAAAAGGAAATAAGAAAGAAAAATCTTGCATGAATAATTCTTTGATTATAAAGTCGAAAATTTTTTATTTGACAAAATTGTAAACGCCGAAAGAGATAATTTATTCAATCTAGATTCTAGAATTAAAATAGACTCTTATTCGTCGTGTGAATTGTTCTGCGATTTGCAGCACGATTTACGATGTCTTGCGGCGCTCTACGCGCACAAATGTGCCTGCGAGCAGCAATGTTTTTTTTTTTACGGAGATCGTCAAAATTTTCTTCAGGCGTGACAGGAAACGCGCGGAAAGCGCAGCCCGTGTGCACAGAGATTACGCTCCTATTGCGTGTTGATATTGTACGACCAAATATCGATAGTGCATCCCCGCTTGCCGGAAATATTTCTCCCGGCACAGTGATCGACGAAAAAAATACGAGGACCGGAGATAAAAGCACGCACGGGAACGCGAAACGCAGACAGTTTCGTTGGCGCGATATTTACGATGCTGCACACGCACCTGACGAGCGCGTATGTCGTTAGTTCACATGGCTGACTTTCTGAACGGAATCTACATCAAATGCACCGCTTCTCTGTTAGAATGCAAGAAAGAACAGTTGAATTAGAATGTAATGAGGCAAGTAACATAAATAATCCGGTGAGTTTGCCGATTTTATACGATACAAATGACTATGGAGATTTAAACGATAGATCACTTTGCTGTGTTATTATTATTTTTGCGGAATAGCTCGACCGTGGCAGATAGGCTTTAGAATTTTTGCATATCTTATTTTAAGACGTAATATCGAAGTTTTAAGCCTCAAAATCATATCTTCTTCTCTTGCTTCTTGCACAGCATTAATATGCTGCGATATAATAATAATGCTATAAAATAAGCGATGCATCCAAAATTCCTTCCCAGAATGCAAGCGCTACCAAGGATATAATTACGATGTAAATCGCATTATCACTACAATAGTTTATAGCGGATTAAATTTAACTCCGGGTGAATGAAATTCCCGTTGAAAGTGGAGGAATTTTCGGCTTCCCGTAACGACGTACTTTCGCGATATACTCGCCCTATATCGCCCGGCGATGAAACACGTAAACTTAATGTAACGTATCCTATATTACGAGCTGCAAGAGCTCTTCCCGTAAAATACATCGAACGTTGAGCGTGGTAGAGATTCCAAATTCAACCGAGCGCGCCGCATAATTGCGAATTATAATTAGACGGATCACTCCAGGCGCGCAATCGCGCGCTTTTGTGTAACTCGTGGCGGGGGTCCAGGGGGGGCAGAGGGGGCAGGGTGGCGCGGGGGACGCAATTATTTGTCGACGCGATCATTTGGACTGTGGGCTGGGCGAGCTAGCGCCGCGTTGCAACGACCGATACTTACGCGATGTATTTGCTAATTACACGCATTGCGCTTTCATCATTCGTCACGTAGATTGAATTATTTTCGATACGTACATACGCGGTTGACCGTGCTTATCCAGTTTGTTGCGCTCGTGTCGCAAACAGGCCGTTATTTAGCGTCACATTATAAATCGGGCAACGTCTCGCTTCGTTACTCTCTTTCTTTCTCTTTCTTTTTTTTTTTCTTTCAGCGCGTGATGTTACAAATCCTTCCTAAGTTTGCCGCATCACTGAGCGTCTAATTAAGTTTAATGCCACTTTTGAGTATCTTTGATGCCACGTACTTACCATTGACGACAGTTTTAATACTATACTTACAGTTACCTTTTAACTGGGAATTGAAGGGAAAATGTCATGAAACGAAATGGAAAGGCTAACGCTGAATGCAAATATACTCTGCTCCGTAAATCGATTCGTTATATTTTCAATTAGCATCGGGGATTCCTTCGAGAAGCCATATTTCCATCTGTAGAAACTTCGTTATTTCTCGGAAGTGAATAAGAACTGTCGGGTATTTGCGTAACGTAACGCGAAAATCTATTTAAAGGCAACCGCACGTAGTTTACGTTTTTCATGTATACAGAGTCAACATTAGCAAAGTGCTGCCGGTTGCGAGTGACATGCGTTATCGCCGAATGCATAATGGCATTTCGTGCGTACGCATTTGCGTAAATGACGCGCGGATGTGCGAGACATCCAGTCGCCGGATTTGCGTTCGCGTAACGTCACATTGGTTCGCGACATTATTAATTTTCATCCCGACCTTTCGTGTCGCTTTATTCATCTGTTACAGCACGTGTGGAAAAATCTCTCGGTATAAACGTCAAAGCTCGGCAGAAAGCTGATTTAGATCACATTTGCGTATTTAAGCGATATGCAAATATCCTCAAGCGGATATTTTCTACCATGAATATCGTAAAAGCGTACAGGTAATCCACAAAGAACTTTTCCTCCTTTTATTTTGCACAGTTAGAATGACCGAGGGACGGTTTTTGTCAGGTCATCGTATATACGAATCGTCAACTTTATAATAGTAATTTCTGAGAAAACAGAGCATACATTTAATTGCAAAAAAACTGCAGTGCGGCTTTTCATATTTCTCAGAACGAGAACTCACTTCTACGATCTCATTTCAAGCGTAAAATCTTCATCCGACTTTAAAATCAGGAATAACGTTATACGATTCTCTCAATTTTTAAAGTTTCCGCAAATTTAGCGTAACTTGATGAATATCTCACAAAACTAAAACATACTTTTATGAGGAAATTGCGTCTTAAATGTAATAATTGATGATCGGAAGACGTTTAGTTTACAGAAATCTTAAGACGAATATACAACAGTGAACAAATGTGATGAAGACTTAATGGACATTGAAAAGTTTGACACTGACATGAGAGTGAACACGCGATGTTCTCTTCTGACACAGTGCCAATTGTGTCGAGACATTCCGTTCTTTAGGAGTTTCGGAGTTTTATTTAGGAGTTTACAACTTTAGAAAGATGAGAAATTATATATAAAAATAATATATTCTTACAGTAATTTAATTTTATGATCTTAAACATATATGATTCAATATCGAGAAAGTCTTCGAATCGGGATTATAAATTGGATATAATAATCAGAGAAACAATTATTGTTGCTATGCGGAATCGGAAGTTTATTATTTACAGCGGTTAGCATGTAACGCTGGCGAAATCGTGAAAAACATTCCTATATCGATTTGCATCCTTGTGAGGTGAAATAACGTCTAGTTATGACTCTCACTTAAACGCTTCCTTTAATAGTTAGTCAAAGGTCAGGTCCTGTATGCACGTCAGGAATCGTCTTTTAATCGACGAATCACGCGACTCGCGAATGCTGCACGCGATTCCGTGATCTTTCCGTAAACACTCGAATATATAGAAGGAAACAGAAGGGAGGTGGACAGATTCTTCCGCTTTTTTTTTTTAAATAAATGTTTTAAATAAAAGTCATTTCAGCAAAGTTTCTCCATGTTATTTAGAAGCTTTCGTGATTATATTTTATTTATATACGATTAATGTGCGAACAGAAATTATACAAAATTACAAATAAATCCATATGAATTAAAGATTGTGTTTATCCGCATGTTACGACACAAATTTATAGATGTATATACGGAGAAAATTTTATATTAAGTTTTACTATGGTGCAGCCGCATCAACTACGGACCATCAAGGAGCACAAGTTTAAATGCTATAGTCTTATAGTAAAATTGCTATGGCCGTAGCAATTTTACTATAAGACTATAAACTTGTTCTCCTTGATGGTCCGCAGTTGATGCGGCACCATAGTAAAACTTAATATAAAATTTTCTCCGTGTACATTAATCGTATATTATCAAACGCGGTTCGGACCGATGATACGTTACGATTTTAAAATTCAAGCAATAAGGAGAGTAGCTTGGTCAAAAGCCTTTTTAACAAGAGTATAATTACCACAAGAAAATATATCTGCAATCTGCTGAATCGCGTGCGCGTGCCCGTTCAATCCAGGATCACGTTGAATCATCGTGAAATCGCGCGAGCGCCATTTAATCAGGGGTTAAACATTGCGAATAATTAATTATGATACTCGGGATGGTACTCGGCAAATGTTGCGCAAAACGCGACGCGTGTGCGCCTCCGTCGGATCTTCTCGTAGCGGGATTTATATGCCTGTCTGAATTAGCGGGAATCGGGGAATGTGTGTGTTGCACGCAAGATTCTGATGCGCTGTTCGGTTGGAGCTATTTGCGACGGGGATATATTCTGTGAAAGGCGTACGCTCCGCGCGAGTGCACCGTGAGATGCATCAAAAGGGTCGATTCTTTCAAGCCAATAAATCCTCGTCGCGGATGAAAGCGTCTTTCTCTCACTCGCTCGACGGAGCGTTTGTACGGCGAAACGCTGCCACCCGTTTCACGCGAGAGAGATCTCTCGCAAGACACGAGCACAACAAAGCGAAATGAGATGCGAGGAAGAAAAATGGCGGGGCGCATCTCGATAGGATGCCGCGCCGATGCAGATTCGACCGTTCCTTTTGTTAATACGAACGCTTACGTATGCAACTCGATGGGAGGATAAGTTAAATTTATCGCGGAATTTATGTTTGCTTGCACAAGCAAATCGATTCATAAAATATATCCTGTGAACAGCGTGAGAGAATAAAAGACAAAAGTTAGAGACATGGAATATATTGTTACTAAAATTGAACGCTCTAGACGTTTATTTTGAGCTGGACGTGTTAGTCTTCTACGCTTGCGGTACACAATGCATATTAATGCGATTCTGTAAGGATAACTTGATTTTCGCCATCGCATTTACTTTATTCACAAAGTTATATTTAATTGCATCGGGGGAGGCGATACAAATAGCCTTTTGCGATAGAAATTCAACCGCCGCCGTTCTCGTACGAGAGCCATTTCGCTCGCACAAAGCGAGGATTACAATCTAATTCTAACACAAAGGGGGTATATACACCAAAATTTAGATCGCGCGATTATATCGTATATATGTCCCATTTGCTTCTCACCGTACTGCCATTTCTGCGTCGTCGCGTCGGTGAAAATTCAGAATCTATGAATTTGCTTAAATTACGCCTTTCAACATTGTGGGAGCGGCTATTACCTATTCCTAAACAAAAACTAATATTTTCATACAGAGATCAAATGTATCTAATATATTATATTTATGCATACATGATAATCACACTTACACTTCCTAGTTATTTTCACTGTTTTATTATATCCTCTTCATGTGAGAAAATCCATTTAAAGTGCATAATTAGACCGTAACCGCAACCGACATGTTTACACGCTTGTGCACGCGATAGTAATTTTTAACGGAGCGCGCGAAAGAAAATTTCACTTAATTGCGTGGCAAGGTCGTGAAATGCGCGTTATACTACGCAGCTTTGCAACACAGTGCCAGGCAACACTATTGTTATCTCACGTGGTTGATATGATAGCAGAGAAATGGAAATTTCAACATTGTCCATTAAATACGAATTTTAACAAGATATCTGTTCATGGATCACAATGCCAGGATTCTAAGAATGCGCAATCGCTTTATTGAAAATGTTGCATTCTACTGACCTCGCATTCCCGGCAAACTATCGAAGAAAGTTGCATCTCGCTGCGCACATTCCACGACTTGCTGCTCTATATACAATCTCAATTATGTAGTTGCTGTTACGTGCGCAGTGTTTTTCGCAGAAAACCTTATTAGAGCGAAAGTAGAAAAACTTGATTATCCTGCGCGAATCTCTTCATATATGAGATTAATATCTTTCTAACGAGATTTTACGCCCGTGTCGCAAACGTTCGTTTTGCTTTTGGCAAGATATTAAGATTCTAGAAATAACGAATCTGTACATATATGTATATAAATGTATAAAGCTTTTCTCTCGTGTGCAGTTTTAATGTTCGTTCTTCTTGGCGCAGCTATGATTTTTAATTGTCAAAAGTTCAAGTATTACTCTTGCTTCTTAATATTCACGAATATAAGTGTAAATTTGAATTTTAACGAAAACGCATGACTGTTTGCATCTCGAACCTGAGCAAGTCTCTTCCCGGTTTCTGAGTATTTGCTGAGAGAGTCCGTAGTCACGTTCGTAATAAACGCGCCGCGGGCACGCGGAAAAAATGCCCGTGGATGAAAAATCGGCAGCTGCCTCTCTGTTGTATATACTATCAGCGAGATATTCGCAGATAGTGGAAATGAGAGGAGGTAGCGACAGCTGGGAACGAGAAAGCAGCGGGCTCTGGAGTAGAGAACGATGTTATCAGCGTGATGAAGGGACCAAGCGTAGCTTAAGAATAATTGAAAGTTATGATTGCCTTTTCCGCACATCTGCGATTCGCGGCGGCAGCTCCCGTTGGACTCGGCACAGCTTCGTCTTACGTATCAGCTGATCGCTTCTTCCTTCTGCGAATTTCCTTCTGCGAATCGTCAAGGCGATGGAAGTCTTTCCTCGTGCTCACTACCAGTTTCTCTTCATTTTTTTCCCCGTTGGACAATCGCGTTTTATAATAAGGATAATAAATTGCGCTTATCTGTGAGCAGTGTTATCTAGATCTATAAAAAATACGTAAAAACTTTTATGCAGAAAAGAAAGTGTTAGTGAACAGTTAGACTATACATATATTTGATATTTCTCACTACTATACTCCAAATTTTATTTTAAAATTACGAAAGATGCATCATCTTAAATTATTAATTTTTTTCTTTTATTTCTATAAGACCAAACAACTTAAGAGCTAATTGGTCATATCTCAGTTACACTTTCTACATTGCAGAACGCTATATTTCGGTAGGTTCGTTTTTACAGGTACGCTTTCTTCTCTTTATTAGAACCAATTAATCCGCTGTAATTTCACTGATTGTTATTGTTCGACTGAAGATTTTCAATTTTCGTAAAATTACGCGTGAACAAAAGACGAAGAGCAATTATTCTTTATTATAACCCGTCATGTGGTACAATGATCTCGTCGAACCTGTGCGCGCATAATCCCGAGAATATTTATTGTATATAAAAAGCAAACGAAGATGGTTTATCAGCTCAAAGTCGCAAAGAAAGGAAGCAACGTGATACCACCTGTTAATCAATGTTACCGCACGGCAGTCTGCATCCGGATAAATTAACAGACAAGAGATGCGTCTCGTCCCCTCGCATAATCTCCGGAATATGTCGCTCAACAGACAGCGCGAGCGTCGCTTTACGCTTCGCTCGTGTAAACTTTTTATCGCGCTTTTAATTAGAAAACGAGGAAACTCTTACGCGAATTACGGCGCTTCGTGATATTGGACACGTCCGTATGTGATGTAAATGCGATACGATGGTGTCAACGAAATATTTTAACATACATATGTATATAGGAATGAGACTGTTTAGTCAGCGTCATCATGACGCGCCAGGCGTTATTATTAACCATGAGACAAACGCATACTGATAATAGTTTCGTGACGCTCGGTACTGTTGCCCTCATGATTTTCAAATCAGCTGCAAACGACGTCAATGTAACATATGATACCATTACGCGATCAGACTGTATATTCAGGAGTTTACTGTCCCTCGAGCGCATTGTGCTGCGAGTTTAGTCAACTTTTTGCCACGTCATTTACCTATGTGGCTTTGACGCGAATTATACTTACCGTTTCCCCGAACAAAGAGACGTTACCGATTCAACTACGAATCCTTGCATTAGCTCTACTTATTGTGTATATCATCTATTTTATACTTAACGTATGCAAAGAAATTGATTTACATTAGAATTTGCATTGACGTCAATTATATCGATAAAATGGGATAGAAAAAACAAATAGCTTTGAAATCTCAGTAAATCTGATCCTGAGGAAAATTGATATATCCTGAGGAAAATTGCTATAGAACTATAGAGGATACATTTCACAACGCTTTGAATGTTTTGTAATGATTGTCCGTTGCTCGCGATGTACTGCGAGATTTTTTTATGTGCATTTTTTGTCGCCACGCTACCATTCGTTATACCCCGAAGCTCGAGCGGGCAAGTCATGATACATATTACTCCGTGTATCGTCACGTTTCAAGGCGTAATTGCGACAGAAATACACCAAACGAGCTCGCGATTGATTCTTACAATAAGCGATTAACTTGTGGGACTGATCGTTCTCTCACAATTGGAAACTCGAGTAAATGTATTAAAACGACGACGGCTATTTATTGAAGCAAATATCTTACGCGGTTTATCAATTCAAAGGAGAAAATTTATAGATTATTGTTTCATCGTGATTTTTACGGACGCGCGATAATTATTTCCCTTCTCTAAAACGGTCGACTCGAGATATATCTTTCGCGCTTCTCGAAATTCGCGCAACTCGCCTCTCATTTCAGATCGTAAGCGTGAAGTGACCACGCGAATCGCCGTATCGAACGACTCGAGTAACTGAGAGCCATTGTAGTAATATAGTACATTGTCATTCATTATATTAGCTCGAGACCTAAGGTATAGTATAGAAGATATATTTCATAACGCTTTAAATGTTTTGTAGCGGTCGTCCGTTGCTCGCGACGTACCCCGCGCCACCCGCGCGGTTGTTTACGCAAAGGTCGCCGCACTATCATTCGTACGCCGAAGCTTGAACGGGCAGGTCGTGACGCATATCGCTCCGTGAATCGTCGCATTTTAGGAGTCCGGGTGCCAATATTGCAATATTTTAAGAAACGGAAGAAGTATTGTCTCATTGCACGATCTCAAGACGCGATCGCGGTTGCGAATACGCCGCAGATTATACGCGATTAATTTATTAATTATCCTTACGATAAGCGATTAGCTTTACGACTGATTATTCTTTCGCGATTGAAAACTTGAATAGGCATATCGGAAATATCTCGGCTGATTTGTTGATTCGAACGAGCCGAAATAGGATCATAGATTATTACTTATTATTTTATCATAATTTATTCTTTACAAACGCGCGTAATTAATTCCTTAAATTTCCTATTAAACGGTTGGATCGAGATATGCCATTCTTGCCGACCGAGATTGCCCGTCGTTTCCGGATTGTCAGCGTGAAGTGATTTTCGATAATTTTGATCGAGTTACCGTATCGAATGCCGTATATATCGACCTCGAGTAAAAGGGGTTATAGCGCATCGTTCATTAGCAAACAGTTCGAGACGCAAGGTGTAGCTGTAGAAGATACAACGCGATAATTATTTTGTAACGGTATCGATACACGTCGTTTTTCGCGACGCACCGCGCACGATTTAGTTTTAGTTGTTGTTTGTTCACGGGCAAAGTCGCTGCGCTAATTATTCGCGTGGGGAGACTCGAGTCGGCGAACGACAACGCGCAACGTTCCATCGTTAAGTAATTCTTGAAGACGCAACCGCGGTTCGATCGCGCTTTAAGAAGCGAATCAAACGCGACCGTTCCTTGCGATTAGCGATCAGCCTGCATCGCGTACCTACTCTCGTGTTCGCGAGAGATCGGATCATAAAATGAGTATAAAATGTCGTGCGAAGTGTCGCGCGTAAATGTCGCCAATCGCCATATATTTCTTTCCGCGTTCGACAGTCAGTTCGCGCGCGATCGTAATCGAGTGTGTTTTTTTTTCGCAAGTGCTGTGCTGTGCTGTGCGAACGTGCAACCTGAGGAATCTTCTGAGAGGAGAAGGAGGCCTGGGAGGCGACGGGCGACGGCGGAACAACTTCGAGGTGAGTTTCGTTTCGAGTGTCGTTTATCATTTATATATTATTTATTGTTAGTTTCTTTCGATGTTTATTCAATTAATTAATAAATTTCGTTAATTCGGCCGAACGTCTTAAATGAGGATTAAAGAGATTTTATGTACGAAATCTTACGAGCTTGAAAAAAAAAAGATTTCTCAAAAGTTATATAATTAAAGTTATATAATCTCGTCGAGTATTTGCTTGAAAGATAAATGTAGAATTTGATATGTACAATGTTTAAATATTCTGAACGCTGTTATAATTTGGATTCCTATGTCTGTGTGTTACAGATCGACGTTCAGTTCGACAGTCAGTTCGCGCGCGATCGTAATCGAGTGCAGTGTTTTTTCGCAAGTGCTGTGCTGTGCTGTGCGATCGTGCAACCTGAGGAATCTCCTGAGAGGAGGAGGAGGCCTAGGAGGGACGGACGACATCGGAGCAACCTCGGGGTGAGTGTCGTTTATGATTTATATATTATTTATTATTAGTCTCTTTCGATTTTTATTTAAACTGTTAATTCGGCCGAACGTCTTAAACGAGGATTAAAGAGAAGGGGGATTTTATGTATGAAATCTTACGAGATCTTAGAAGAAAAAGTTTTTTTTAAAGTTACATAATTAAAGTTATATATAATCTCGTCGAGTATTTGTTTGAAAGATAAATGTAGAATTTGATATGTGCAATGTTTAAATATTCTGAACGCTGCTATAATTTGGATTCCTATGTCTGTGTGTTACAGATCGACGCTATATGACTCGAATCCGCTGCTGCACATCGTATCGGTGAGTGAACAATTCTTTTTTATTTTATAAGTACTGACGATAAGAGGTAACGGATCTTTCGTTTTTGAAATGCATCTTTTCTTGGTACAAGAAAATAAATAGCACAAAATAGAATTAATAGTACTTCTTTACCCGTTAAACTCAAACGTAACACTATATTTAATATTTTAGTTAAAAACTGTTCGTCTATTTTCATTTGTCTCAAATAACGTTTCCCAAGATTGAACCTCTCATTTGTCTCAAATAACGTTTCCCAAGATTGAACCTCTTATTATCAGACAGTGACATAGCAATCATAGGCAAGTTCCGATTACGCGTGCAAACTGTACCAAGATCAGCGGTACGTGACTGCTCAGTATCCCGCGGCTAAAACAATAAAGAAATAGACCAAGTGTCTCACGCGGCTCTTACTGCAGTCACAAAAATACGTGTATGAGACATGCAGGGAGGCAGGGAAGCCAATGATGTGCGCTTCTCCGAATCATTAGCATCGAGACTGTTATTTTTGCATTAAAGTCACCCCCGCAGTATTCCTCAGACATACTTCGTGTTTTCCATGCTCGGACGAGTGAGTGATCGTTACGTTAATTGTTCTGGGAAAACGAACATGGTCGGATCGATATTGCGTTTCTTCACGAACGACATAATCAGATGAAATATCATTGTATTTTGTCACAAACGCGTTAAAGAGCAAGCTTGTATTGTTTCGATTGAACCATTTTGCATGTTGCGCTACATGTTTTTCACAACTATCTAAAGACATACGTTTCTAGGCGAATCTCATTAAAATAATAATTCTTTTGGATTTAGTTTACGAGCTATAAATTTTAAGATCAGTTAATGGAATTTTAAAGGCAATTTCAAGCTACATTTTCAGTTTAAAGCATGCGTGAAACGAGCATCTTATATGAACGGTTATACTTCTTGATAAATATATAAGCTATGTAATATTCTCTTTATGTCTTTTTACCTATGTTTTTCTTATACAGATGGATAATAATTTTAGATTAGCTTTTGCCTAATTAAGCATTTATCATGGAAATATTTAGTTTTAAAGTCTTCAAAGTTATCACTGACTCCGCGTCGCGGCTCCGAGAGAGTATGTTACGAGCTGTGGCAAACAAACGGACCGACCGGTCCCTAATCCGCGCGCGAGCAACATTGTGCACAATGTGCGTCACGAACCACCTAAATGGCATGCAATAGTCGTTCGGCTAGACGCATTACCGTTTGGCAATCCAGTTTCGAAGCTATATTTGATTTTTATTTTGGAATTCACTGCTAGCTAAGACGAGTAACGATTAAATGTCGATTTCCAAGAGAAGTAACGATTAAATGTCGATCTTCAAGAGAAGTAGTTTTATTTTTCGACATATCCTTGTATCAGAAGAACGTAGATATTTAGAGAGTAATCGTAGATATTTAGAACGCAGATATTTAGAGTAATGATAAAAGAAGCACCTTGTATACGAGAATCTCATCTTCTTTACTGTGACTGTCTCAAATCGAGATATCGAGAATCAAGATGCCAAACGCTTTTGAGCGATCATTCGTACGAAACGTTCGTATCCCATTTGCAGAACGTCCACCTTCGTGCGTCTCGGTCCAGCGACGTATATCCGTGCGTATTTAAGAAACGAGCGTTTCTCTGCGACGGACAGGCAAGCGAGCGGCTCGTTTGTTTGCCGATCCGATCATATCGATTCGCGTGCACGGGTCCCGGCTTAAACGAGGACGCCGGAGCCTGCTGACGTCAATCTCTACGGCGTTCCCGGCAGATATGCGTTCGACAATCTCTCTCTCTCTCCTAGCATACCGATCCGGCGACACTCGCCGGGGAAAGCTGATTACTGCGCACGGTAATCCAGGAGATTCACTCTCGTCATCCTCCTCCATCAACGGCATCTCTCGTGGCCTGACTCCCTCAATCTCACCCCCTCACGCCTGCGAGCCGCGCTTTCTGCGGGAGGTTAACGAGGTCGCTCGCGAAACAAGCCAGAGTCCTCACCTTCTTCCCTTTCCCAGTGCACACCCGAACTCGGCTGCCATCTTTTCATTCTCATGCATATTTAAATTGGCTGCTCCTGGAAATTTGTAGGGAGTTACGGAGTACACGCTTATCCCGCCGTCTTCGACCTTGTCTCTTTCCATTCCGTGACTTTCCTACCCTCTCTTCCGTGCTTCCGCTTCTTCGATATACTCGGGATTACGCCTCAGCGATTGGCTTTGAATATTGAGCATTTCTATTTCTCCCGTCGGGGGCATTTATTCTCGCTGATAGTTAGCGAAACCCTCTTATCGTAAATTCGTAATCGACGTTTTACTTCAAGCAGAACTTTATGACGGGATTCTACTTGGAATTTTTCAAGATACGACACGCTCAAGTAAAATAATGCGTGGAAAAGTAACATAAAGCAAAATGGATTATGGAAGTGAGATTTACGGCAATTTTAATGCAGCATGCAAAATAGATTTTTCCGCGTCGTTGCTGCACTTTCTCAAGGTGTTACGTGAAAAAAAGAGTGGAGAACGGAAGGAGAGGGAAGAATTCATTTCGCTTCGTCATTTGACTTCGACGTTCAATTTGCGTCCACAAGGAGGGATGAAAAAGCGGCCTTCTCTTCTCCTTGCCTCGAAATGTCGTGGAATATCGGTGCGAGCGTTACCTCCAAGAACTTCCGCCGATTCACGCTTCGATGCGTCGAGCGAGCAATCCTTGAATTTTTCCCGCGAGAATGCTACTTTGACGTCATTTTTTGCATTTTTTTTTCTCTCTTTTTGCGTGATCCGACGTATCCCACTCGCTGAAATCAGCGCGACAAAGGATTTTCGTTGATCTCCCTAGCGCGTTGAATATCCCCAAATGATTTACAATTAGTTATACTTTTATACGATTTTTGAAACTCTTAATCTTGAAAGTTCAATGTCGCAATCATGCCTTAATTAATTTTTTATTACTCACCGTGAAAAGGTAGATCGTAATCAAGCATATTTACTTCGAATATTCTTGAAAAAAAGAACAATTCATCTACGAGTGAGAATTTCTATGAATATATATCGATTGATTGGGATAGCGGGATAATAAAAGAGATATAGATGAGAAAACAGTGGCGCAGAGGATCGACATTGAAAATCTACATGATCTATTTCAAAAAATGGTCATAGATTCGCCAAACATCGTTCTACCTTCGCTCGAAAACACGGAATGACGACGGATTGTGACGCAATTGGATCCCTAACTGCGAATTGGGGAAACCGGTTGGGGACAGCGAGAAGCACGAGCGCGCGCGCGCGCGGCCAAACGCACCGGGGAGATTAAATGGCACCCCCTGGCAAAAAGCTTTAATTCCACTTTTTTCCGAGGATTTAATCAACGTCCGCTTTCCTCGCGTAATCTCACTAGAGGATACACCGTTAGCGAGAGCTTTTGCCGAAACTGTCCGATCAGATCTGTTACATTTAAGTCCACACGTGTCCCAATCGGCGAAGTAATACGTGTCGAAAGAAAGAGAAAAAAAACGATTGACCCGGCCGGTTTCATCTTGCTGATTATGAATTTTTCCTTTAACCTCGTCGCTTTCTTTCGTCCTGTCATTCGACTTTCAGTACCTACTTTCAGAAAAAGTTCGTGTTAAATAGTCGAAGTAGCGATGAGAATTAATTGTTCCTTTTTTCCTAGCAATGAACGAGTGAGTGATACCCATTTCTTCGCGCAACGTTGACCAACTTAACTAATAAAAGTCAGACGGAAACTCACAAAGGACATCGCGTAGAAATGGTGCAGCATCTTTTATCTGCGCCTCGCAAGAGAGCCGCCCTCGGAACTCGTAATTATTCCTAAGTTTCGCCGTGCTCGCTAAGTTTCTTAAGCTGATATACGCGAATACCGAAAAGTTTTGTCGGAAACGCCACGACGCACGGTAGATTACAAGTTTCCGTCTGACCATTCTCCCACCTATGATTTATTGTTAATCGTGCCTTGTTTTGCGTATACGTATCATGTTTATTTTTATTTATTCAAATTCCACTGGTTCCGAAATCGAGAAACTTGTTCACTCGACGCATTAATCTAATGAAAAAGGAAAGAAAAATTTTTTTGGAAAATAATTTTATGGATATTTTATTTGTTAAGAAAGAGAAATGGTATATGTATATTTTATTCTCTCATTTTGACATAGACGAGTAAAAAGAAGTTTTCAGACTTTCTTACTTTTGACGTCATAGCCCGATATGGCTACGGTGACAGGTCCATAGTTTCAGGTTTTCTTGACGAAGGAACCGCATGGAGGCGTCAGTTGACAAAGGTCAGCGCGACGCAGAATGCATTCGGCGCGCTTAATTTTGGAGCAACGGGCGAGCGAACGGCGCGTGTTAAATCGCCACCCGAGACATTGAAAAGAAAGGAATTTTCTCATTTCCAGCGGGTACGCGCGCGTCAGGCTTCGCCCCGGCACTAACTTGGTGAATGTACGACGCTCCGCTCGCCGAATACTCTCTTTCTCTTTTCCTCTCGACAGCAGGCGCACGTAAACTTTTTGGTTTAACTGCTGTAGTACTTGATTTTATATGCGCGAACTTGAGATACGGGCCGCGTCGAGGGTGTTGCCGGGGTTTGCAAGTTTGGGTCGATAACCCCTCTCTGCGGTTTTGTTTACACGAGGTGAAGTAGCGTGCGCGTTTAAGGTGCACTCCGACCTCCTAAGTTTTAATTTGTTTTAGCGCGACGAGAGAGAGAGCTATGCGCGCTTGCAGCTATGCCGTTAGCAAGTTCGCGAGGCGCGCCAGCAAATAAGACGAGTTTGGCAAAGAAAGAGAAGCACCGGATGAAAGGTTGCTTCCTTTGATTTTTTTTTTTTTTTTAAGTCGGAGAGGAGGGAACCAAGAAAGACGAGAGACATTATGCCGAAACTTTGATGACACAGAATCTACTTTATTCACGTTTTATCGAGTCTTATTATCTTGTTTTATTAATTTCGCTATACTTCGACGATCATATTCCATATAATTGGTGGACTCAGTATAATTGATGGAAGCTTAATTGGATTTTTGCTCGAAAATCCACGAATGAGGCATAAACGAACAGTTTATCGATATAATTGGTGCTCTTGGCGATGATAGGCGATTCTCGATGATACCGAAAACGGGTGTATAATCATATTTCGATGAACTCTGATCTACGGCCGATTGACTTCATTCTCATCTCGTCAATAAATTATTCGGAAAAGATACGTTAGAATAGCCTTTTAATTTTCCGGTCGATTATCACAGTCTTCGCCATGCGCGTTATGCAAAGATACAATGTTGCGGATTAAGCGTTTTATTTCTGTAATATTATAAATTCATCGGAATTATCGGTGAATTCCTTTCACGACGCATTACGTAATAGTTAGCGAATCGTAAATTATTTCTCCGTGCAGGTGGCAGGAACGAATTTAACTGCTGGTTTTTACGGCTCCTTCAGGGGAACGTGGATTTCGCAGAGGTTTTAAAACCTTTAAAGTAACGTTTAAAGCTCTTTTCAGAGGTAGATAACGTACGAGATAACGTGGGAAAGAGAAATTCAGCGGGTACTTCGTGGTGAGGAGTCAGCGAAAAGTTCAATTATGTAAAAGAAAGTGCGACCGTCTTTGAAAAACTGAACGGGGAGAAACTGAGAGAATCATCGACATTACATCTTATTGAGAGTCATATTGCCAGATATCTTGATACCATGTATCGACAGTATATCTTATTGATTATTGTATCGTTAAGTTAATAAGATTGAGTGGCGTTCTAGATTTTTCATCCACTTTTCATGATACACCGAACGAGATAGGCGCTCTAAGAGGAGCTTATCGATCTTCAGGGCGACGCGGGACATTTTTAAAAAGGGGAAGATCTGCAATATGCGTAATGACGCGATTTATTGTTGATCCCAGGCTATATTTCCAAGACCCCTCGTCTTATTAACCTATTTTCCAAATAACGTATACAAGCTCTCTCTGTCCCTTGAGAAATAATTCGTACTTTCTTTACTCTTGACATAATATCCGAAAAATCGTAAATATTGGAATTTACTTTATTCGTAATACGAATCTTAGTTTTACTGCTCTTTTGCTACGAACGCGTTCAAATTCATTTCGTTCTTTGATCGATCGAAAACGGAAATCTAGTTGTCAACAGCGGATCGATACGCGATAGATGAACTGTATCCAAAACTCGGTCCTATAAGCGAAACTAGGGCAGATTTTACGATCGGCACGAGAGCAGCGGCGCGGCGCAACCCTCGACCCTCCGCGCTTTTACGCGCGGCTGTAAAATCAATTCCGGCGTTATGCGCTATCGTTATCCAACCGCGCTGGGTTTTCCTGCTTTATCTCGGTTCTACTCTATATCTTTCACAGCGCTTCTCCACCTACAGGCCATAAAGCCCGCCCCGTTTCTACCTGGCCGATCGCGCGAACACGACCCACTTCCGGCCCCGTGTTCTTCCGGTGTTCTCCTAATTTACGGCGTGCTCGCCTGTATCGGGACACTTGTAATACTTGTACACGATACCACGGACACCGTGCGAGAGGGGTATATTTCGAATCGCGATAAAATCGTGGATTATAGGGTAATATAACATGTACCGCGCGTAAATAAGAGATGAGATAACTGCTCGATAATACGCTTTCTCGAGAAATTGATGAGCTTTATAATCAAATGTTTTATGTAGACAAATAGCTCCTGTCAGTTGCGCCTAAAAATAGCGTGATCGGTAGCTATTACCGTCAAGTAAAGGGACACAAGTTAATGATGCCGGTCGAAAATCCGATTTGACGAAGGAATAACATTTGTTTAAATTTGTGTGTCACTCTAGTGTTCTATAATTTTATTATAACAGATTCTTCAACAATATATCACAAATGATATAAAATGTGAATCACAGATTATTAAACGGAAAAACTATAAGTTATATACAAAAGTTTGATGAGTGAATGGATTAATCTTTATAAAATTGACAACAAGATCACATTATTACTTGCGTGATCCGTAAAATTGCCGGGCTCTTTTTCTTCGTATTTCAATTCATGTCATAAGTTCATAGTTGAATTATACGAATTGCATGGGAGGTAAATGCAACGTATTGGAACGGATCGCCATAAGCGGTAAATATTCAAGACTCGCAGCGTCATGTAGGGCGGCAATCAAAGCAAAGGTATGCAATTGGATCGAGAAGGCAATTATCATCTCGGGATCATCATGTTTTATTTATGACTTTAATAGCAGACCTCCCCAAATTGTGATTTACGCAGGAGTGCGCGATAATGGTCATAATTTACGTGCGCGATTACATCTGGCGCTTGTAATTTTATTGAATTACGCGTGCAAACGGCAAATTATTTCGCTATACCGTATGAAATGTAGGTCTACCTCCGCGCGCGTGCACCGTTTAGCTCCTGCTACCGCCACATCGGCCGGCTATTTTTAAACCGATAACCACGTTATCACGTCGTTTCTCGCGTTGTCCATGCGCTATTAAGGATTCCCCTCGGTGCGAACGCGGCGATCGCTAATTGCACGACAAACTCAAGGCGAAAAGCGTCGCGGAATGACGAAATGCTTTACCGCGCGATATCGACATGCGGATATTTGCTTCGTACGAGATATTTTAATAAATACACGTACGAAGGAAATGTGCCGGGCGCGCGTCGGCCGGAATAACAAACAGTTTTGACACGAGTGATGGTCGAATTGCGCAATGCCGCGAGGGCGAGGCTGCTATTCTCGAAATACGTCGTACGACGTCGACGGCGCTGATGTGAAAAAGAAATACACGTGGAACTATTTTGTTTTCGTTTCGTGCGGAGAATAAATAGAAATCGTTTTACGCTGAAGAACGGGTGAATTCCGATAACGCCTACGGAGATTTGGGTGATTTTGCACGAATTACATAATTTCATAAAGTGACAACATCTCTGTCGGAACTGCTCGATATGCAAAACGGACTGTGGGTTGACCTCCCCTTAAATTATTTCTAAATTGCAATTCCTCCAGGATATCCCACTGGGTACGCGTGAAATTATTAATCCCCATACGCGCAATTAGGGATTAGTGATTGGTAGTTTAACAGTTATGAGACAGTCATTTGATGCCGTGTGTACGCTTTCGAAAATTATCGTCTAATGCAGGATAGGGTACGATTAGTCCGGAATATTCGAATGATGAACGGTAATTACTCCTCTCGCGTGCTCCTCGTCATCCGCGATCTATAGGAGCGCGTGACGTCGCACGCATGTGACGGCCATGCGTATCAAATAACCGCGAGATAATACAATACAACACTGACGATGTTTTATCGCAAATCATAAATTGCAAATGCGAGCCGAGTAATTACGCGAACGGGAATGATAAATTGCTTTATTCCGGGATTGCAGCTAGGCGAGGGAGAAAATAATAATCGCGCTTCTTGTAAACAATTCCTTTTGTACGGGATAGATTAAAAAGGATAATGCATTCATGCTATGTTACTTCGCAGCGTGGCGTATCTTGCGTCACTCAGGCTATTAACACTTCGACTGCCACGCGCGCGAATGACGTCTGATGACGTCTAATGTTTGTTTGACAGTTAGGGTGCGATCGATTTTATTTCGCGTTTAATTCATTGTCTTATTATTTGCTCATGCATCGGTAATGTTAAGAACAACAAGACGAAGATTAGACGAGAAACAAGATCGTTGATTGTATGAGTATGAGAGAAATGCAGGCGCGATTTGTGTGTGATCGCTGCGACAATAGATATAGATTAATATTAATAGGCAACAAATGACATTCGAGAGAAAAAGGAGGAAGAAAGAGAAAAACGAGAACGCAATTGTTATAAGACTCGGTAGCCTCGGATGATTCATTGTTTTCGCGCAATGTACGTGGATGTACGTGGAGAAGCGGTCACGAGATAATCGCGGGCGTATCTATTCCTGGCGTTCCCTATCCGTCTTCTTTACGAGCTCGTCCGTCACCGGTCATTCATCGGTCCGACCGTGGCGCCGGTTTCGGTACGGCGCGCTTCGTGATCGCGTAACATCTCGAAATATCTCGTTTCCGCCGATGAACACACGTGGAAAACCGTTCGGCGCACACCGAAAATGCATTCGCGGTGCTTTCTCCCGTATCCGGGGAGAATTTCGCGCAATAACATAATTAATGTAAAGGGCAACACAGTATGTTCGAGCAGTTATTTTAAGCGGGAAGGCTTGTTCCCTTGCTACTAAATTATAAGGATATTATCCTTTGTTATAATAGAATTATATCGTAGCTGAAGCGAATGTTACAATTTTATTATTTTATGTTAATTACTTTACAGTAGTTATACAATAATGTATTTTGCAAGTACCTATAGTATTTAAGTTGAAGTTATGGCAATTTTGAAAAGAGCAATTGTAGCAATTCTGCGCTAGAATCACGTTGCGACGAAAGTCGTCAATTTTAGCGTGCTGAATCTCTTTTAAAAGCGTACATTAGCCGCACGGCTAGTAACCACAATGAACCGGAAAAAGAATAACACGAAAGATACACTCGGCAACACGAAGGCAAGGGGCGAGTGGTTAATGGCTAGCCGGTGGTCAAGAGTTTCCCTCCAATCAAACGACCGTGAAAAGGGGGTCCAGATAAAGCAAGAGAGTGAAAAAGGAAGAGAAAGAGAGAGAGAGAGAGAGGAGGGGGGACGGTAAGCGCAAAAGTTAATCGTCCACGAGGTGACATTTGAAGAGGAAAGCGAGGCGCAAATCGAGGAAAATAGATAGAGAAGGGCGAATCACATAAAATAGAAGTGCACGAACGACGGTGGTCACGGGGTGAACGCGAACGCGTGGGAGGAGGAGAAGAATGAGGAACGGTGGTGGCCCAGCGCGGCGGGGTGAACAGAGCGAGAGCACCAGGAATGGCGAAGCGAGAGGCAATGAAAGAGGGGCGAGAGCTGCATTGCAGTACCCGACCCTGGATAACGACAAGCACCATCTCTCGGTCCGCCCGTGCGATTCCGTCCGTGCGATCGTCCGGCGTCCAAGTAATTGGTCCTTTTTCGGAAGAAAGGAACGGTACGTGCACGGTCAGATCGCTCGCATCATGAGCGTAGACATTGGCCGGACGCCGGCGCGTAATCGTCCGACAAAAAGAAAAGTTCCGAGAAATTTCCGGGAGAATATCCGGCTAATCCATTATTGTACGTTTCAATTTGGATTACCGCAAACTACTTGTTAGATCCTTTTTAAAAAGATATTTTTAAAAATTAATTTTGCATTTCTCTGCCCTTGATATGCCGTTCTTTTTTATTGCAGTGTGGTATATCCCTTTACAGAATTAAACTTTCTAATTCTCATATGAAAAATGAACGATGCAATTCTCAAATAAACATGGAAATTCGTGTAGTCCCGCGGACATCAATCATGCTTTTGCTTGATTACGGGATCGTTGAGACGTCCACGCTGAAAATGAAAAATTCCCACCCGTCGAATACTTTCATCAAAAGTCTCTCGACCTTATGGTGGTCGTTCAGCGCGAGCTTTCAGCGTCCGAATCACATCTGTCCTTGACGTGTCTTTCAGAAGATTAGAACGATGTCGACCCTTTATCCTTTCCCCCTCAGGATTATTACTCAGTAAGTATCTCGTCGCGCCTGAGTAATGAATAAATTTACCTGGAATAGGGTAACGCGGGGATCATAGGTCATGGCTTAAGTCGCGCATTTGGCTTTCGAGTGAAGGTATGGGGAGGGGGGGCTATCGTACGGAGACTTGTCGGCAGAAATTATTCGTAATTGAATCTTAGAGTGATCAGATAAGCAACATAAAAGACTATATAACGAGACGTTAGCCCGAAAAAAAATAATCTCGTTCTTCGAAGAGTCCGAAGTTCGTAGCTCTCGTTCTTGACGTTCGTATAACACTCGCAAAATGCTTGCAATTACTCTTTATCTGTTACACCTACACCGCGGTCTTATCCTTGATGCCAGACGACAGTAATTCTCCGTGTTCGTGGTCTTATTCACCGGGGATCATCTCCCGGCTCTTAATAAAGTTATAATTCTGGTCTCTCGTGGCTGACTTAAGACCACGCCCGGATGAATTTTAACAAGATAGTGAGGGAGAAATTGTAAACGTAGGTCAAGGCGAACGAAAATTAGCTCGTACGGAGATGATATGGGGATAAAGGTTGTGAAGAGAATCGGACGGAATTGATTACTATTGAACACGATTTTTGTGAGAGCAGAGAGCGGATCTATAAGTATATGGCACAAGATATGATACTCCGATTAAATCTTGTGTTCTATTTAAGGAATGCTGGCCGTATATTTCTGTTATTTTAGTGAAGTATCCTCGCGACGACGCGGGATTTGTCGATTAAGCGAAGCCTGCTAAGCGGAGTTTTTAATAGAAACGAGAGTATTCCAATATTCAACATTCGCGATATCGCATTAGTTTAAATGAGAGAGAGAGCATTCTGATTTTTTATTTTTACCTTATTATATCGGAAATTTGTTCGCGTGTTTAATGACTTTGTTAAAGGAATACTATTTGAAAAACAAAAAGCGTTTGTATATAGGATTATAAATATTATAGTTATACTATTGTGATATCGCTTATTTATATTGGATATTATCGTTTTTTTTGCGAAGTTTTCAACTTGTTCTCAAGATATCGGTTCTTCGCGACCATTCAGACCAATTTACAGAAAGTACGTGGTGGATTTTCGTATCCCGAAATCGCAAAGTTCCTCGAAATCCTTTGCGCGACATAGAAATCGTTTGTTTCAAAGGCTTCTTTCGTCGTACTTTCTTCTCGCTCGTAGCTTTCGGTGATACGTGCGCCAAGAAGAAGAGAACAATTTTGAGAGCGCAATTGCGCAAAATTGGTTAAAAATGGAGAAGACATGCAAATGGAGTAAATTCATAATGACCAGATATACAAACACTCTCTCGATGCTTATTGGCGTGATTTTTGCTCTGAATATCATTAAATTCTTTATATTAAAAATGGTAGTTATTACAGCGCTTAGCTTCCGCTAAGAAAGTCCTGTTTATTAATTTAATAAGATAATTAGATTTATTGCTATCATTGATATAGCTAGTTATAATAAAATGGAGTAAAATGATAGGGACAATTGAGTAATAATTTAAGCACATTGGCACTTATTATCTCTCGTCAGAAGTAAAGCTTGGAAGCAAATAATGGCGCGTGTATCGTATAACAATCATTTACCAGCATGTGAATTTAGGCAAAGTGCAAGAAGTATTTATGGTTGGGCGGGAGTAATCCATGTAACACAGTCTTCGCTGTTAGAATGTGTTAGTACTAACGGTAGAGGTATCTCATGGCAAAGCTAAATGGGAAACGCAACGAACAAGTATCGACAAAACGTTACTAAGTCCATTTTCTAACGCGAGAAACGTATTGCGCCATAACACAAGAACAATCGTTGGTACTTTAAAAAATTACCGCAACTTGCTTCCGAAAAGGGCCAAGGGAATTTCTCCGGGAATTTTCCTCACATTTTTCCTACGAAGCTTCCCATGGGACTTCCCCGCTCGTATAGCTACGTCAATTCGATTTTCGATTTACCAACGAACCGGGCAGCCCCCTAGTTTAAATATATTCCTCGATCGAATCTCGCAGGAAAAGTTGGAACACGCTGCAGAAGCAACGTGTACACGAAAATGAGGTATTCTTCTCGTGAAGTTTCATCGCACGCACGAGGAAGGGTCTCCCGGTTTGTTTGACCTCGAATTCGCTCGCTGTCTCATTGCAAAATATAAGAAAAATATCTTATACATCACAAAAAGATATTCTAGAGAAATGTATTTTTGCCACGAGTAAATAATAGCGCAAATGTCTACGCGACGCCCCTCGATATAGCTTTTTAACTGATGTACGCGCTCCCTCACGCCTACCCACTTTGCAAAGTGGATATTCATAACGTACTAAACGACGGAAGGGATAGGATAAAGTTAAGGGTGCTGGTATTCTTCACCCCTTTTCCGTACCTCAGCTCGCTTATCCTTAGCAATCCCTATTTCGTATTATTCAACACATTCCGCGCTATTAAACGTGCTATGATGAGGCGCGATATCGGGGACGGTAATCTCTGGATGCTTCTCACGGATGCCTCTTGTCCTAAAGCTAGAGAAAGAGCGTGAGAGAGGGAGAAGGGGAGGGGGTGACGCGGAACACGCGAAAGGTCATGAAGATAATAAAACCGGGGTGGTTTCGGGACGAGAGAGCGAGCGGCACCCACGCATGCTCCCTACCCGTCCTGCACCTCCGCCTGCTCTCTTTGTAGCTCGGCTCTCGCATTGATTGCGCGGCGCGCCTCGATACACGAGCGGGCGCGAGGTGTCACATGGAAGTCGTCCAAATACATTACCGTACTCCGTTGCCCTGTGCGGGAGATCGATACGAATGGCAATACACAGCCGCCGCGGGAACTTTTTGAGAACGAGGGAGAGAGAAAGAGAAGGGGAGGAGGCGCGGCGTACAACTGGGTCACTAGAGATAACGCCCGTTATTATTTATCACCCGATGTTCCTGCACCATATCGCCGTTTAACGAGCAAAGTTTTCGTGAACGGAATGAAGAAGAAACTTAAGAGAGAGAGGGAAAATCTTTTAATTCCTTAGCGCTCGCGTGGTTGTCAATCATTGCGGGGTGATCGGTGCCATTCTCTTCTCATACGCGCCTATTTTGTATTCGATTCTGCTGCGGTTTGTATAGGAAAGCACGAGCGAAATTACACATCTTTGCCCGCATTATTTTATACGAGTTTCCAGGACATCTCTTGAAAAGACTGTACTCGATAATCGCGAATGCGAGAAAAGGAATATTCCTAAAATAGCGTTTCTTTTTATTTTGATATCATATAAGCGGAGTATTTTATCTCCAATTTACCAACACAATTTCTTGCGTACATCGCGATAGTCGTGATACGATAATTGTTGCAGGAAAGTCGACGCGTTTCAACATGACGTAAAAGCATATGTACTTTCCAGATAAGAAATACACGTTTTATCGCGCGACCGAGATAACGGCAAATTACCCATTATCACGTGGCACGCCGCGTCGCGGCGTGGACCGTTTTGTGCTTATGTCATGCCTAAAAATTTCACGGAGTGCTATATCGATCGTGGGAGAGTAGGTCAAGGGATATAATTCAGCCGGAATACAACGTGGCTATTCGGGAGACAGAAAAAGGGCGGTTAAATCGAGCCATCGGGTTCTTTTACAAGCGAGATCTTGGCAAAAGACTCACACAATCAGCGCGACAGTTATACAAGGTATTCTCAAATTAAACGGCCAAACTGCGACAACGTACATTTTAAAACATATTCTACATTATAGAGAAAAGGAAGTTACGCGAATTTTAAAACGTTAAAATTCTAAAGTGTCAAAAGATTGCAAAGAAAAAGGAATGCATCGTTAACCGGTTTTGAAACGGAAAATTGAACAAACTTATTCTTCTATTTTTTTTGGGAAATTTTTGTTAAACATCTTTGATCGTACGTTTACATCATTCTATTTCTTGTTTCTTGCTAAGCGTACCATCGTAATGCGATTGTTCAATCGAGCACCAGTACAGTGCACCTATTACGTTAATTCGGGGCGGTCTCGCGGCGACCGCAGAAACGTGCCTGCCGACCGAAACGGAATGCCCAGAGTTTGCACCAGCAACGAGGAAACGCTTAAATGGAGCTTGGCTTAAATTTTCGAGACCGATATCGCTGATCCGGAACTGGATATAGCCAAGTTCATTCGCGGATTTCACTAGCAGCGCCCGACGCACGCCCGCACACCGAACAATTCCCGCGAAGATTAACGCGGAAGCTCTTAATCCGCCACTGATGACTGAGATAATGCTACCATTGTACGTGAACAAAACTCGCATCATCCGTCTCACCCGCCGAAAGGACGTCGCGCACGGAAATTTCCATCTTAGCGCGCGTAACTGCACGTTCTTTTACTGTAATGGCATAGATTGCTTAATCGATAGTCCATTAAACTCACAATCAAACTTAAAATCCAATTGTTCACTTTCAAAATGATATATGTATATTTTAAAAGTAAACAATTGAGTTTTAATATATAAAAATCACAAAATAAATGTATCGAATACAGATAATTATACAATTATTAGACTTTCTCCTTGTATATTATATACATAGTTTATTGTTAAATAGGCAAATATAAAATTCGCAGATTATAGGAAGACATGACGAAATGCATTACTTACACGCAGAAAGCAGTGACATATGTGATACGTCGGTCATTATTTTCCCTTATTCGCGTAATGAACCGTAATTAGTATTAATGGCAGTTAATTATATCTCGCGATCGAAGAAGTAATTAAAGTACTCCAATTAAATATTTCCCAGATACGACCGCAATTAGACTCGGGGATGGCGCTTTGTCATCCAAGAAAGTAGCAGTGCATTCTAGCTTCTTCTTCCGCATCGGCGACTATCAGTTTCTATAGAAACTTGAATTTAATTACTCGGGCATAGTGATCAAATGTGGCGCACGAATTGTCGATTAAATTCCAGTGGCACGAAAATTGCCCGTCAGCAATCGAGAATGGCCATCGTAAAATAAGTCTGTCAGAAATCCTCTCGCAAATCGCAGGGTCATCACGTCCACGTTGAAAGTATTAACCAGACAGATAAACGGAAAAAGAGCAAAGAAGCAAGGGAAGAAGGGAGGAAGAAAGTATGCGAAGAGCACTCTCCGTTCACAATTAGAAAGTTCTTTTTAATAATATGCAGAATAAATTCGCGTTTTCTGTCAGAATTAACAAAATTTTTGGAACAGAGAGAAAAAGAAATAAATATACATAAGAAATATACATACGTAAAGAATAGAACAAAAGAACAACAATAATTCCTGCATAAAAGAAATTCTGTATAGTAAAAAGTTTATTTATAGAAAACGGGGGCGGAAAAGCAGGGAAACCTGAGTCCACATAACAGGATGCAATTTGCAATAACTGCATTAAAATAGAAGAAGCGTCCTTTTAATAAATTTCCGAAGCGCGCTTTACACAAGCAACTATTTTTCTCGACGATAAAATCGATAACCCGATCATATTGACTGAAGAACCGGCTGAAGTCTTACCGCGCTGTATATAAACGTTCGTGTTCTCATCGTAGGCTTTATAAAGGAGGGAGGGCGGGACCTTCGAGAGCAACTCGATTCGAAGTAATTTAGACAGGTCGGACCCGGAACTCGCTGAGTAGTGGGACTTGGAAGTTTCCGGCTCTGACAAGGCCGAAGGACGGCGCTCTGGCATTCAGTTGACATTAATTTATCTCCCCGATGATGAATTCGCCTGAATCCATAGGAGCACCAAGAATAAACTTACCGTAAGCTCACGATCTTAAATGCATCCCGGGGTATTCCTTAAAAATAATTATGGACTTATTTTCGCTCGTCTCGAACACGTTCTTAATTTGGCAATTTTTTATTCCGGTTTGCTCTGATATCATAATAATATTAGAAGATGTCGTGCAATATGATTGATGCCTTTAATTACGCAAGTCTAAAGTGAAGAACCGTGTACGAATTTTAAATTAAAAATCTGATTCGATTTTTAATCTTTTCGGTCGTCTCTATGGCTATTATAGAGAAAAATATATTTTTAATGTAAACGTTTAATTTAAAATGATATGAATATTGTTCTCAGGTTTAAACTCAGAAATCAATCTAATTGTTTCAAATACTTTATATCTGGGATTATACTCAATATATGAAAATATATTTTGCGAATGAAATGTGGGAATATTACGCGGATGCTTTGAAAGATGCCGACGAGATGGAAGAGAAGGAAATGCCGGTGAGAAAGATGCTAGTCGATATGATCGGGGCTTTCGTAGGAGCGATTTCTGCGAGCTTTCGAGCTCGAAAAATTGCTCCATTCTTCATCAGGGCACAGTCGAGACCGCGATGTATGACTCCATTTCGAAGTACGGGTTATATCGATATTTCTTTCCTATGGTTTGCGTTTCGATGAAAAAGAGAACCAAGAGCAACAATTTTCATATCCGATACGCATGTAGAATTTCTACTATCGTTCTCATACGTTTCTGTAATACCTTCACCGTTCTGGAATTTTATTATATTCTTTATTCAACGAGGAAAAATAACGGCAGTTTCGACGATTATTGTTAATAATAATAGAACGCCGTTATTATTTGCGGTGTCGTGAAATATTGCGCCGTCACGTTGATATTTTCTTTTCCCGTCCTTTGTGTTCCTTTCCTCCGCCACGGGAACACATTTCCAAAATCGGAAGAGCGAATCGAATCACATTCTACGATCGTGTTTGTGTTTGACCATTGCGAGAGAATAGCAGGTGCCTGTGAACGATGGGTCTCGCACCCTCAGGACTCAGGGATTAAGCGGAAGTGGCCGCGGACTCCTACCCCCGAGCGATGTCAGAACCGTGTCAGAAACGTCACCCGTATCGTTGTCCGAACCGAGATAAAATTATGCGGGTACGATCTCGAAGAGGACGAGAAAGCGGTCACAAGAAAAAAGACATCGAGAAATGTAACATCGTCGATTCGCCTCTTTTTCTCTTTCGGTCTCTCTTTTTTCGCCATTTAGCCTCGCTCCCTCTTTCGTCGTCTCCCTGCGCGTCGAAACGACGAAACGCTCGGGGTGACAAATCGACGTGGATAAACGATGAGTCCGAAAGGATCCGCACGATGGATGTTCGCGAAACTGTGTCAGTGGTTCCATTGTCATGAGCCGCTATTACCGGATTCGAGCGTTCTTAAAGTGTTCGTAAAACGCGGTCTCGTCAACGTCGACGTCGTCGTCGTTGTCGACGATATGCCGCATCGACGTAGCGCGCCCGTTATTGACGAGGCGCTGTGACCCGTATTTGGTAACTGCGCGCTCGTCTACCTCCAGCATTTCTCTCTGTAGCTCTCGTTCCGCCCTGCCATCATCATCATCCATCGTCTTGGCGTCGTAATTCATGATTGACAGCGATTTATTTATCACCGTCTCGATCTCGCGGCCGATACTATGAAATTGAATTGGCCGATACGAGAATCCAATCTGCCGCAAAATTTACATATGAGCTTAAACAAACCGTATAGCTCCCTGCTGCAGCCTTGCGCAGAAAGAAGGAACACTTTTCTGAAAACGGCGATCTTTATAAATAATGCAATTTCTGTTTAAATATCTCGGGTATTTTGTACTATTATTTGGCGAAACAAGGAGAGGAGGTTCTCTTGTGATTGAGTCGCGACAAATTTAAATCGTTGCCTCCGCACGGGGGTGCAAATTTATCGATCAGCGACCGCACGCTTTCGCGGAGCCTTGTGTGTGGGGAGGGGAGGGGGGCCACGAGCATTCGCGTTCAGTTGAGCGGAAGTGAGACATCTTGGAATTCCGATTGCAAGCGCGTGCATATAATGCGAGATGTCATCTTGCATCGCGATCTGTCAGGTAGAACACAGATGTCAACCGGTATAAGGTATCCGCTAGATCCCGCATGCGCACGGTCACGTCACGAAAACGTCTGTCAGAATGGATGAAACGCGCAAAGAGCTGGACCTAGTCCACCCCTGGTTTTCTCGAGATGACTCAATTTTGCACGTAAACCTCTGACGTGAGCCTGAGATTAGGGGTCGGTCCCTGCGCGATACTGACCGTACGCACGGCCACATTCGTGTCCGTACACAGGACGGGTACGACGGGGAAAAGGGAGAGGGTTTACTACTCCCTTGGAAGTGCGACCCCTAAAAAGCGCGCGAGCCGGCTACATTGCTTTCGCATTAGCCAAAATCGGGATACTCGGTTGCTGGACGGCCAGTGTTTTCTCACTTATGCAAAACTAGGCGTTTTTGTAGGCGCCGATGTGGATGGATACGTTGTAGCAAGGTAAGAGACAAGGGAGAGAGAGAGAGATCGTGGCTGCAGAGACGCGAGAGAGACAGACGAAAAGGGGGAATGCGCCGGGGGGGGGGGGGGGGGAAGGAAAGTGGTAGGCAGGGGATGAAAAAGCAGAGTGGTGGCTGTGCAGGATCACGTGGGCGTGCACCTACGTATCGTCAGCCATCTTGGCAGTTTAAAGGCTTTCCGGAGCTCCGGACAAGGATAACTAAATCGTCTCGTTTATATCGCACTTTGTAGCGAGGGGGATAACGATCACGCACCCCTCTGAAAAACTGTAACAATAAGTACAGGCGGTCGCGCGAACGCGTTACAAGGAGATTCGCTTGGAATTTTTTGCAAAGAAAATCCTCAAACTTGATACAAATAGCAAAATATATAATATTATGCATAGTTAATCATATATTGCATTATATATGATATTATGTGCTAATATTAGCGTAACAATGATAATAATCTTTTACTATATTATGCCAAGCATCGTGAAAGCCAATCCTTTGAAGAAGCCAATCGAATTTTCGCGACGCTTCAATATAATGTGATTACGAGCGACATATTTCATAAAATCAAGCATCGTAAAAGGGGGCGAGCTTTATAACGCGTATCGAACGATCCACATGGTCTCGACATAATAATCGTCTTAGAAACGATGCAAAAACGGATGGCTATAAAAGACAGAAGCGGCGAAAAGACTAACCTTCATCGCAAATAAAATGAATCGATACAAACTTGTTGAACGATGGTTCGCGCGAATTTCAATGTAAAATAAAAATGTCTTTCTTGGGTTGCCGCACGGTCATTTCTCGCGCTCTCGTGGCCACTATGATGCTCGACAGTTGCAATACTTGCTCCCCGTTTACTTCCACTTCTTCGTGTTCTCTTTCTCTTTTTTCCCCTCTCTTTCTTCCTCGTTTCGTTCTATCTCACATTTCTTTGGGAAATGTCGGGACTACCCAGACGATGTTCGTTCATCACAATTTTGTATTTTCTAAGATATTCCAGCCCTTGCGCAATCTCGCTTTTTACAATTGACCTAGTTTCTGCCTTGTATATTTGTCCAAACCATTTCTTTCGCTTTGTGTCTTGATTGCTCTTTTAAGATTTAATATAAATTTTAAATTCCACAGCACACACACACACACACACACACACTTGGAGCGGTTTATTCATAAATAAATTAACGTCGGAAATTTTAATTTCTGTTTATAAATGTTTAAAAAGGAATATGATCCCGCGCGAGACATCAAATATCTCCCGACAGAAATATCCTCCTACACAAGTAATACGACGCTGTGTTTTAACAAGGAGAAGAAAACGTGGGGCGCGTGATACAATTAAACCTACACATCCAACACTACCACATGTGCCATTTGATCCCATCTCGTGATTCTCATCAAGGTTATATCTTTGTTCTTCCATCTTTTCCTTTCTTATCGCCCATGATGGATCACGAAACGATCGTCGCGGAGCAGCATGAGAAGGACCATCGTCCAGAATTGTGCCAAGTAATAAACCGCCATTGTATCTGCCATCCTGGTCGATTTCTCCCGACCGACCCTCCCCAACCCCTTCTCCCCCTCTCGTTTCTTCGGTACGTAATCCGAAAGACTTGGGGGGTTTGCTCGTGCAGGAAATAGCTCGACCTTGACCTTTAACCGCCCGTCCCATCTCTCGCTTAAGAGTGTCCCGAGGTGGCAGCAGCGCCGGGTAGGGTGCCTCCCAACCCCTTTATCGATCGCTCTCTCGAGGAGGACCTCTCGGAAAACTGCGAAAGACGCAGTTTTTAATGGTTTCCGCGACGAGGACCGAAAGCGTTATGAAACTATAAACCTTTGTTTCCCCTCTCCCTCTTGCCCTCTTCCCAGTTGGCGGTTGAAAAAGAGGTAAAAAGGCAATCAGAATAACAAAGTTAATCCTCCGCCCCTGATGTTCTTGGAGTAGTTTCAAGTGTAGTAAAGTAATACGAAGTTGCCTCCATAATACAGATTTGTATCTTCTTTTCTCTCTGAATGAAAAAGAGCCTTTTACTTAAAAGTGAGAAACGGGGAGACGGTATCTGATTTAAAATTGTAGATGCAACTCATATCTTTAACAAGTAAACGGCTCTTCGATTGAAAGCAAGAGCGACGAGACTATTTGTTTTTGCTTGTAATAATTGAAATAACTTTAAGCATTGATTTCAAAATGTAGTGAGCTAAATTGTCGAAGAATAATTAATTATATATGTTTTATCGATCTTTCACGATATCAGCCAAAAATAATTTTTTGACTGATTCAGGGCAAAAAATTATTTTCAGATATCCTGAAAGATCGATAAAACATATACCTTTTCTATGTAAATAATTCTGGATTTTTCGCGAGATATGATGGATTTCGCGGATGACGGTAATATTACTTTCGTGTAAACGATTTGCCTTTTGTATTATACAATGGCCGTGTCAGCCGCATTCAAATGTTGTCGACAGCTTTATACGACCGCTGACGCGCGAAATGTATTTTTATAGGGTACGTTTCACGTGGCTTTACAGTTTCGTAACTCGTAATTCCTACTTTATGACGTATCCATTACGCGTTAAGAGAGATATCGTCGTCTAGGGATCAAAGTGTCATTCAACGCAATGCGGTTTATCCAGGTTAGAGGTCCTACGACTCATGAATGTATGCATGAAAAATGTCACACGGTGCTGACAAACGGAAAATGGAAATTTTGATTTGTCGTTACCACAATTATTGATATTATCCTTTTTATTCGCAGATTTGCTCGACATCCGGGGGACATAACTTTTCCGGACGATGACACTACGAAGAATCGCGTATATAATAAAGCAATTGCAAGGTCAGTGTATACACATATATTTGCGACGAAGAAATATCGAGCGGTATTATAACAATAAAAGGCAGGGAATAATCGCGGTAATTTTCTTTCGCTAATTATTTTATTCGTTTATAAACTTTTCTTGCTTTTTCGCCACGACCATTGTGAACTTTCCCGCAATTCGAGGTATCGCAGTTACATGCACGATGTCCCTGACTCCCGATTACGTAATATACAACGCACTCGTAATATATGGTCTTTCCTCGTGTCTAAGAATTACCGACGCAATAATTCGGCTCGCAAGTACGGAAATTTAACTCGGCACGCCCGAAATATCTCATCTCGAGCCTTCAATATTTTATCAGTCCCAACGGCGTGCGGCGCTCGTTGAACAGTCACCACTTAATTTGCACACGGGAACTATGCAGTGCATCTGTTATGCGCATAACTAAACCGTTCGCACTTGCATCTGGTGACGATGGTGAGGGCCCGAAGTGCTATTCCGGAAAGTTTGCCAATTAATCCGCACCGTCCGCCCGAACGCGTAATGCAGCACGCGGGGATCACCAATAACATTATTTTAGCGTAAATGCCGGCGACAATGTCCGATATCCACATTCGCACATATATCTCATCGGTGCTATTTATAATTAATCGGTCTAATTCGCTTTTGTCTCGGAGAAGTCAAAACTATTTTGCACCTCCTTAATCGCAGTAATCGAAATACTTTAGGTACTATAGGATTCTCAATTGATTATGCTACGTATAGGTCTATAAAATTTATATAAAGTCCGCGCTGTTGTAGATACATGATAAAAAGTTCTTCGTTTCCATTTAATTTTACAGACTTTATCACGGTAGGATTAATTAATATTAATTCTTAATAATAATTAATGTAAGATTAATTTGTCGGAGAAAATACAACCGAGTCTTAAATACTAACGTGTAAATAAACTTATCACATACGACGTTACCGCACGCCGATATGTTCTGTAACAAGAATCTCTTTGAAAAGAAAGCGTGTGAAGAAAAGTAAGTGGAAGCGACGACAAAGGAGGAGGCCCGATGACGGAACCGCGAACACGACCATCACAGTAATGGGTCTCGCGCTCGCTGTTGTAATAATTGCAAATGTAAAACTACGCCACCACGTTGCCGCCACCGCCATCGCCGAGTTTCCTTATGGTAATATGAGTATTGTCGAGAAGATTGTCGGCTTGGCCTGTGACTTCCTCATTGGGAGGCTGTCCACGTCCGACAGTGAATCCTCAGCGTGCCCACAATCTCACCGTAAATAAGCGGGCGTTATGCGTCTCGCGATGACGTCCGCAATGCGTTTCAACGGGCGAAATGTTCCTTGTCACGGCTTTCAGTAATTGAAAATTATTATCTAATTTATGGATATTAATCTTTTGCGGTATTGAGAAGCCTTTGGATATTCTTCTTACACTAAATGAAATAATTAAATCTAAATTTCTTTGTGAAATCATTATTGTCGCTACATTTTTATTTCTCTGAAGTTAAGTTTACACATTATTATAGAGAAAATATTATATAAATTGCACTAGGTGAGACGTTCCTGATACGTTTTTCAGCGATTAAAAATTATTATCTAATTTCCAGAACTAATAAAGAAATTAGTAATTCACTATTGAGAATTTTCGATTATTCTTTTTACATCAAATGGAAAAAATTGAGTCTGTTTCTTAAATCTTTTATTGCTCTTATTATTTTTGAATGTTTGCTTCTGTAAGTTGCGCTTGCAGATCTGAAAACACTGCATAAACATCAACCAGTTAGTTTTTTGAAAAATATTTGTGACAGTAGAGTGATCTCTGAAATCGATGTTCGCAGTCTTCCTTACTGCTTGGCATCGTATTCCCCGCCCTTTTCTCGTTTCTTTTTCTCCGGTATTTTCTGTCTCAGATATACCCACCGATGACCCAATTCGCGTCGGTAGGCAGGTCGCCATACCGCACATCGCATAACTATCGCCCGTGGCGATGCGATGCGAAAAGAGCGACCGTGTACGTCTCTTCACGGGGGCGTTTCCTACGTTCCCCGGCGGGTAAAGAGAGAAAAGGTTGCTCAGCGGGGTAGTCTGCATCGGACGGAGTAGGATGGTCTTGTATTAAGGGTAATCCCTTTTGTGGAAAAGATAGAACGAAACGGCTCCTCGCGGATTAATATCCAAGAACGTATTTATAAGCGGTCGCATCCTTCTGAAAGAGGGGAAAAAGCCGCGGAGATTAAGCTCTTGTTGCAGAGCACGATTCTTTTCTCTGCCGCGTCTCGCTCAGATTACGGTCCGGTAGCGGCCGGTTGTTAGATCGTTGTTGGAGAATGTTGGGATTGCGACGAGACTGAAAGAGTAATCTGGAACGTTACGTAATTTCTATGATATCGCAACGATAAAGGTTCCATGGAAATCCGCTATTTTCCTCCATAATGCGAGCGAATAATCGGCCTTAATCTTCTTGATCTTTCAGAATCGGATAAAGTAACGTTATCACTTTAGTTCATTGTAATTTTTTAATTTTGACTGAAAATATCTAATATATATTCATTAATTCCTCCTTTTAGGTTGTCGTGAAATATTTAATCTTTATTTTATTAAAAGCGCCGTGTTTTTTCATCATCTATTTTTACTGAATGCGATTCTAAAATAAGCTCATCGGATTGCGTCTCCGCCGCAACCATCCAAGATATAATTTTTCCGCGAAACTGGGTCAAAAATGAGAAGTTCTATCAGATCGGAACAAGACGTTCGAAGGAATTTATTACGATCGGCTTCCCTCGACGCAGGCTATACATATTTTCAGGGTTTAATAAAGATAAAGATGCCATTTATACTAGCTGTACCATTAAATACGATGTCGCCGATTGATTTATCGACGAAAGAAGACTGTTAAAGGACTCGCGTTACTTACGCCGCGGCCGTGGCGTATCTCTATCTTTACGACCGTTCCATTTGCCATTATATTCAGAATGCGATCGAATTATTGATTTGCCGTTAAAACCTGATAACTGAAACGTTCATGGTTAAACGACATTATTAAATCTACAGGAAGCAATAATAATCGACTTCGTATATTAGTTCGCGCGCGCACGGAAACTAATGTACATACAGAATCTTATGCAACGGTAATATATAGTGATCCATTGCAGAACTAGATTAATTAAATTGCACGCTAACGCGAGTTGCACGATACCTATATTACATCACGACAGGAAATGCGTACCATTAAATACCCATTTTACAAATTTATTAATCTTTATTTATTAATTTTCTTTATTTCATTCAACAATTGACTTATATTCAGTACTACGTCACGATTGTATATATTATGAATGTTATACTGATCAAAATACACATCTAAAATAAGTTTTATATGATATTGCTATTCAAGTACGCGCAAGAGTTACTAATTTAGCAGTAAATTGCTAGAAATAATTGAAATGGCTCGCGCACGATGGCGATGATGGCCGCATGACCATCTCGTTTAATTAATCCGATAATTAAATGCGCCTAACAAGCGACGTTGGAGCTGTGCGTCGCTTGATGTGGTCACAAGGACCGGTATAACCGAGATATTTATCCGTGAATTTGTCACAGGATATCAAGCGTGCTCAGGATATATAAGATCGGTATTTCTTAATACAACGGGAACAAATCTAGATTTCATCTCTCCGCCACGCTCTTCTTCTCTCGAAAAATTGTCGCCTTTGTGCGGACAAAGTCTGCTTCCATTCCGCGCAGGAAATAAAATCAGTTTTATAAAACTTCAGTTTGCGCTTTCATAGCGACGTCTGTAAAACGCGGTTTCTTTATTTGACCATTAATTGTTCCGATAAATTGGGATAACGTCGTGCATGAATAAATCTCGATAACAATTTAAAGTTTTTTTTATTGCAACATATACATCGTGCGTTCATTTCCATTTTGCTCCGGGCAATAGATCGGGCTGTTTCTCTCGTTTGTGTGTATTTTGTTCGAAACACGTAACACAATATTTCGCCCTCAATTGTAAGGAAGTCTAGGTAACTGTCGTACAAAATTCGACATGTAAAATCAAATTTTAGATTGAACGTGTCGAAAAAGAGAAATAAAATTGAGCAGATCGGAATTGAATAAGTCTCGCGAAGCGAACCTTCGCGAAGATATTTTTTAAGCCGAGCGTCCTAGATGCACGCGTTTATGTCGCGAATAAAAGTGATATAAAGCGAAGTGAAATTTGCGAAAGAAAAGGAGAGATAATATTTTGATGCGAGTAAGCATACAATTAATGGATGGAAAATTTTATCACGATTTATATGCAACATTCGTTACAAATTCCCCTTCTATGGATCGGCCGTTTTCATTATGACAAACACCGTAATATTACAGCAAGTAGACCCTTTGGGTTGTCCCTTGACACATTTATTGAATCATATATTAAGAGAATAAAGGAGAACAGATTAAAACCACAAGAGATGTTGCAGCTTTCTATCCTTATTTCAAATATTATACCGATTTTAATGTAGACGTAATGCAAGTCACTACATACAATTATTTATTTACGCATACAGTTATAATTACTATACTGTAATATTATTAGTAAAATTTCGTGCTACATTTGATATAAAAACAATATCTTTAAAGATGTTGATGGGACACTACTGTGATCGCGACATTAATTTTGCGTGAAAGAAGCGAACTTTTTTGTTTTGTATAAATTATCGAAATGATCGTGGCACAATGTTTTACATTCCAATTCCTAAATAGCTTCATGAAATAAGTATCATTAATTTTGTAATATTAATACCCTTTATTGCGACGTCAGGCAACCGCAATTTTTCCCGCTGCTATATCAATTAGCGCGCATGGCCGAAACTTTTGACCTTTCGACAAGGCGAAGCCGTTACACGCGCAATTACACGAGCCGCGATTTATCAAGTCGCGAGGAATGAGAATGAAATCACGCGCGGGGAAAAGGACGTCGTTTACGGCGGCCGATCGCGAGCGCCAGGCGAGAAATTAATTTCGAGACGCCGTAAATCGAAGCAGCGGGCCCGACTACTGACGTTTCTACCGCCCGCACATCCCGGGATTAATTGCCGTCGCCGTGGTGATTAGGGAACCGTTCCGGGTCTGCGACCCCGCTAAATCCGCCGTTATGAAACATCTCGTTAGTGTGTGCGCAATGGTATGCGCCGCCCGACAACCGGTGCGACGTGTATAAACACTTGTAGAACAGAGGATGTACGTTGTACGCGTGGGGCACGTGTGCAACGGAGGCATTCCTGCGCGCGAGAGAGGCCGCGCAATCGGCTGCAAAATTCCCGACGGCGTCCTCCTGCTCGGATGCTCTGCGAATTTCTCGGTCGTATCATTCCCGGCGCCCGCGCCGAGAAAATCGCAAAAATCGTGTAGCGCGCGATATAGTTATATTAGCGTGAATAAACCACTCGAGAGATGTGCCACTTTACTTTCATAAAAGTATTGAAACGTGTCACTGGGAACAATGTCAATTTAATAATCTGCAAAGGCGCATCTGTTTACAGACAATATATATTTTTTTAATTATTAAATTATGTTTATTATTGTTAAATTAATTACGTGTCTTTACATTTTTAGCGATCGCGATAAGAATATGATGATTTATGGCTACCGAATTTGCTTCCCTATACAATTTCGTCGAATTACGATATATCGATTTTATATCAGCACAAATACGAACGTATATGTAACCAAACGCGCGAGCACGTTACAGGATTTCGGAGATCCTCGAATTGCTTCGAAACACGGATTCTATATGGGTACTATGTCGATTTCCTGGCTCGTTGCTCGCCCCCATACTTGAGGCTTTGCCGAGGGTGCCCCTTCACGAATCCCGCCAAGCAGATGCGACTCCACCGCGTCGAGTTTCGAAACTCATCGTCGTCACGTCGACGAGTCCTGTTCTCATTGGAGAGCAATCGAACGACGGGCTCGACATAGCTTTGCGACCTATTCCGGTCTCGAAATCGATAAAATTCATTTCATGTTCGGTGCACGGCGACGGCGCCGGCGATTACGCGAGCTTAGTCGCGTGATGGAAAACAAACTTTACTCGAGATTGGAGCGAGTTTTTAACAATGTTCGGAGAGGAAACGCTGTGTTTTAGAGAAACACCTCGATAAACGCGCGATGGAACTTTCTAATTACGGTCTTCATATTTTCGCGATCTCTTCTCTCGAAACATTAATTTATTAATAACTTAAGGCAACTCCAATCATAAAGTTTGATAAAAGTATATGATGCAACGCAATTATCATTTTGGTTGAATCTGTCATTCGAAAGTAAAGTAGTATTTAGTTTATTGGATGGTACTTGAATCGTAGTTGTCGTAAAATATCACAATTGATATATTTATTCTGCTGATTATTCTGCAACTATTATATAATTTCAATCATGCGAACGCATCTCGTGACATTTGGCGTCAGCTTTACACCGTGCTGAGTCCGGCTGTGTTTGGCTTCGCGGTGCCGCGCTTTTGACACTTCACACCTGTGAGACGCATACGCGAGCGCAGCATCCGAACTAATACGGTCCGACACGACGAAGGTTAGCGTGACGCTTAATCGAGTTGGCTGTCACACCTGTATATCGACATTCGTGTATTGACTCAACCTGTCTCGTTCCGCGCGTGCGGTGTTAAAATTGATACAATATTCAGCGTGAAAATAACTGCCGATTCGATCGGCTTCGCATCGCGCGCGGAACAAGCTGTTCCGATGCTGCGCGAATAGACCATTGCACCAACACCGATATCGCCGCGTCGGAGAGAAGCCTTGACCCGACATGATGCTAGAGTAATCGACGCTAGAGCAGCTTCGGCAATTTCGCAACGAGGGAAACGGTAACGCGTGATAGTTCCGCAAAAGGTTCGTTGATTGGAGTCGTGACAGTAATGATAGTAGGTACTCGTGAAGGCACCGTAAACGAATTTGCGATTTTCAGCATATGAATTTTTATACTTGCATTTTCCTATATCTAAGTAGAATAATAAAGAAATAAATATAATATTGCGAGAGAAGAGAGAGAGGAAAAGAAAAAGGAAATTTTGTTAAAATAAAATATATTTAATATAACTATAAGAAAAATGCAGAAAATAAAATATAACTATAAGGAAAATATTTTTATTATCACATATGAACAAAACTCAAATCGTAACCTGCTCGTGAAACTTTTACTCTTGAGAGAAGAGGTGAGTAAGTTTCCAAAGGGATTGTTAGACCATGATCTTCTCTCCGGTGCAAGTTAGCACGGCGATGTTACCCCCGCGGGTTAGCTCCGCGAACGAGCGGAGCTCCGGGCTCCCGCCCGGCTATAATCCCAAATGTCAGAGTTCAGTATAGCGTTGATCAATATTGCCTCTTCGGGCAACTTTGAAGGATACGTTTCTTTTATGTATCGTAGCGCGATATAACGGCCGATCATGGCTCGCCTGTGTTTCGCTGTGATATCGCACGGCTGAGATTCCCACGGCATGGATCGTGATCATACGTCGTACGAATCCGCAGGAAATAATCGCCGCCATTACGGGACGTAAATCAAAGCACAAAGGATCCGCGGAAATTAAGGAAGTTTCGTAATTACGTCGCAGGCTGTTCGCTGGTAAATTTATACACGAAAACCGCTCCGCTGCTATGAATACGATCCCACGTGGGAACAAATTTGTAATTTTCACTTAGCAGCGGCTCTTTATGATATAGTTACGATCGTAAATTGACGACAGTGGAAAAATGTGCGAAAAATTCGAAGGGACAAATTTTCTGACATTTAAAAATTCGCGTTATTATTATACTTTGAAAAATCAAAGTAAAATAATTAGTAGAACAAATAGATGTAATTAAGGCAATACATTGTTTGCGTCACTATTAAAAACTATACCGTAGAGATTGAACCTTGTTTTCGTAATTAATGTCAAAAGGTAAGAAAGTTGAATTAATACAGAATTAATGATCTTTGTGACAGATTTTGTTTGAAACTACAAGCCATCAAAGACTATAATTGAGTAATTAGAATCTACTTTAAGTTCCGAAAGTTCTGCTCTTCAGATCTTTCAAAATTTCCGTCAATCGGAACTTGAAGTGCATAGACACGCGCGCGCGCGCGTAAAGCCATAAGATCAATAAAAATTTTACCCGAGGCGCCTCGTTTTGGTAATTCGTATAATCTCACGAATAAAATAATTATATATTCTAATTGTATTATATATAACTTTTTAATTACATCAATTACATCGAGATAAAGATTGTTGTAAAATTTGGAATTGTTCGATATTGTGTTTGCAGTATGTAAATACTCCGGCAAAATCAATAATTCATTACAACTGTATTTTTGTCAACAGGCGAATAATTAATGACCATACACGACGGTATTTACGCGCCCGTATTTATTGCAAATACATTGATCCACTATGTTGTAACCGAGTCCGGCAAGGAAATCAGATTATATATCAAAATGCTCAGAATATTATAAATTCATTCGACAACCTTCGGTATTTCAAAGTGATCGATTGACTCGTTACACAAATCTATCACGCATTATCGTGCAAACTAATCAGTCTGTCAAATTTCAAGAGACACGTGAAAAGAAGCATGCACTTCAATTTTCCACTATGAGACAGAAATATAGAGTGAGAGAGGAGCGCGCACGAGCGTGGCTCATTCCGTGTACGCGCCGATGCGAAATCGCTGACCGCGGAAAGAGAACGTCCGCGATCTTGTCCCGACAAGGACGAGGTCGCGAGCGCGACCTAATCCCTCCCTCTCTCTCTCTTTCCCTCCCCGAGCCCCCTAACCGGCCGCGTTACACGCGAGCTACCCCTGACGGGGCTCGCTTCCACCGGCCGCGGCGGAGAGTTCTATACAGGTATATGTAGGTATACACACGGGGAGCTGCAGAGTGCAGGCGTACCCCCGGGCTGCTTTGCACTCCGTGGGGTTGCATCGTGCTCGCACCCCCGAAACAGAAAGAGACGCACAGGCGGGGCGGTCGCGGGTGGCTCTGGTGGTACCCGGTCCGTGGTGGGAGGAAAGCAGCGCGGGGAGAAAAGTGAGAGGGGAAGGAGGGGCATGGAGTACCGGCGAAGGTTGAACACGGGAGGGTATACCGCCGAGAATTCGCTTCCGTGTCCCAGTAGCACTAATGACCGCCATCCTACCCCCTCTCGCTCTTCTCACGCTGCCGTACCCCACCATCGCGCCCTTGCCCTCTTCCCACCATCGGGAATCGCATCCCCCACTGCGCGGCGACGCCCCTTGCCCCCCCTCTTTCTCTCTTCCTTTCTCTCTCTTTCTCTCTCTCATTCTCTTTCTCAACCCTCTACGCAATATACATCCAGGATGACTCGAATTACGTCACAACGTCGAGAGCGTGCGACCTGCTCTTCTCTTTCCCCTTTCCGCTTTTGCTCCCTCGCTCCCTCCCGGAAAGGTACCTCCATCGTTGTACCTCCACGGATCCGGCTCCCCCGCGATTCCCTTCCTGCCCCACGGCGGGGTACATCGTGTACACACGATATATATGTGATGCTCTATATATCTATTCCGCTATAGCGGCCGGCACTCGACGAGACCGAGGGGAAGCCGCCAGTCTCCGCTGGTACACCGAGCTGCGTGCTTGCTCTTTCCCCGTTCACCACGTACGCGCTCTCGTCGCGCAGGCTGAGAGAAGGAAAAACCGAGACTAAGCGAAAAAGAGCTGAAAGAGAGGAGAGACGGAAGAGAAAGAGAGAAAGGGAGAAGAAGCTCCGTTCTCCCATTCTCGACCGTCTGATACGCGCGCGCGACCGCGGCGTATATCTATGCGTACACACGTGTCGCGGAATTGCGGAATCACCGGGATACGTCTAGTAGTGTAACGCAGGGACGGCGGATTTATCAGGGACGTGTGTGTGGGTGCTTTAAGCGGCGGCTGCGAGGAGTAACACCCACAGGTGTGTATACATCGCCGCGCGATAGAGCGCACGTGTACGCGCTCGTGACTACCAAAGCGCTCGATCTACAGTTCTACACACAGCTACGTGTGTTGCATGCGTATGGATCTGTGTGTTAGTGTGTGTAAGAGATTGATTGATTGATTAATCATCATTTATTATACGCTCTGGGACAAGTCCCCTAAGGCCTAAAGCGTTAAGACATTCTTACATGAGTATAAAAAGAAGTTCGGAGTACAACATATATGAAAACACAATAAGAAAAGATGGAGAGAGAGAGAGAGAAATAGAAAAAAGTATTAAGATATCTCGCTGAGATAAATGAAATCGTTTTTTTCGAGGCCTACTTCCGGCCTACTGAGGCTTTATATCGAATTTCTAATGGTCTTTCTTAACTATTCTTTTAATCGCACGCATATATCGATTGTCATATACAATCTGATTGACGTCCTGACTGCTTCGATCGGTACCGTCGTCGTCTGCGAACGTCACTCCTTTTTTCTGTCGTCATCTTAATGAATTATTAATGTCATTAAACTTTAATGGTATCTTAATTACGTTTGACGTTATTAGGTGGTGAAGTGAAGCGACGGATCTCAACATCTGTCTTAATCCTTGTACAAGCAACAGCTGTCACGATGCATCTCGCCGACGAATTTCATTCCGTTCCATTTGCCCAATCGCTTCATTCCGATCAAATCTACCTTCGATTCATCGAAATTCATCTATGTTTACTTCGTCGACAGGAGCTTCTTATTCGTCACGAATCATTCGATCAAAACTCCGAACTCTTGAATAAACTGATTTTTGTTAATTTCGATTACGTCTATCAAATATTATTTACAATCCTTGCGATCTCATTCAAGTCAATTAACAATCAGTATCAGCCCAGTCTAATTAATCAAACGACGATCTGATGGCTTTTGGTGACATCATGAGATTACGAAGCGTCGATCTTTAAGATCCATATAATGCTTCGATCAGCATTTTTCTTTATTTTCGCGAATTTTTCGTGAATTTTTCGTGTGACCCATGCATATAGTCCAGGTGAACAGATCCTCTTAATCAGCTTCAAGAATTGCTTGGCCAAAGGTTACGATAATCGCGTTAGGTAACCGCGAATCGACCCAAGGCTGATTCAAAGGTGTGCGAAATTGTCGCCAAGTATCAGTCGATTATATGCTGGACTTATGCATTCTCGCCGATCCTCGTCGAGCCTAACCGCGGAGTGAGCGTGCCTCTTTAAAGACATGGATAGCGTGTTTCCATCTCAACCTTGCCGTAATAAATCCTTCATTGTAACACTTACTTCATTAAAGCCTCCCATCCAAAGGCTCTTTTACACTTCTATAAACTCAAAAAATTTGTTATTAGGCCTTAATGTTAGTGTTAATTTTTAAGTATATAGTTTATCTTACGAGATGTTATCTAAATTGTAATACTTAAAAAGTAGAACAACAGTTTAAAAAAATTTTATGTTTATGTATACAGAAATAATAATTAGCTACTAAGATCTAAGCTCGGACTGTAATGGCTTATTTATTCTATATATTGATTGTAAAAAAATGTATTTATTTATTTATTTTCATTACTGTTTTCTTTAGAAATTCCAAGAGAACATATAGATTAAATAATATAATTAAATATAAACATTAAGCATGAAAAATATAAAAAGGTAAAAAATAAGGACAAACGTATAAGAACGATATAATAATGTAACGTAATATGTAAATGATATTTATAAACAAAAAATAGCTAAGTTTTTATATAATTAGTTCAAAATTGCGGAACAGAAATTTTTCGTATGAGAGACTTTCCGTTTTCGAGCAGATAACTAATTACAGAAACTAATTGATTACGCATATATAAATTTTCATAGATGCTCGTTGGATTCTGATGCACATTATTAGTTTATGTCGTTCATTTCCAAAGTTCTGTCGACTTCTCGAGTTGCTCTGTCAGTTAATCAGTAGCGCATCTACTCGTTAGGCACATGTTACATCGTAAAACTGTAATCAATTTCTTCGGGCACCCTCCACCTCTTTTGCTTTCGTTTACTTTGACTTCGCTCGGACAGATCCTGTGTAAAGCCCGTCGCGAGCGCGCGAGCGCACCTTACCCTTTCGCATTAAATGTCTCGTAAATATTGACTTACAGTCGAGTAGGCGTGAGGCTCGGATCATCATTTGCGCTTTACGAGTGTTCAGCAGCCGTCGACGGCTGTAATTCTATTCGCTTGTAGTTTAAATTCGTATTACACGCGTGTCTCGTCGTCCTGTCCTCGTAATCTGAAGTCACGATTGGCGATACTACCCGAAGAAAGATTACGAATAAAACACAATGTACATCCGTTACATAAGATCGTATATAGCGTTATATTATACTGCATTCACAGATTAAATGTCATAAACTGTGTTACCTTTTTTCGAAATACAAAGAAAGTTTTATCATAAATAAACTTAACGTAGGATGTAGCATGTCTCATTGTAATATTCTTTCTGATATTTTTATATAAAATAAAATAAAAAATTTTAATAATGTTTTATAATTATTGCGCACCACAATTGTCGCATGCAAAAATTTTATCCTTATTATTTTATATCTATTTCTTTATGAATGCAGCGTCGCGTCCAAAGATCCATGCACCTCACGATGATACAATCGGCGCGTAATATGGTAGTGCCAACAAAATTGGTTTGGACCACGAAATGATTCGATGACACAACGCACCCCGATTAATCCATCACACTTTCGCTCGTGATCTACCTCGAGCTGCGATCTCTCGATCGTGTTCGCGAACGGCGGATTTAAATTTGGCATCGGCACGCCGCCGATTGAGATTCATCGTCCTAGTCGGACTCTCGTCCCGTGTCAAAGATTGCGCCTCGCCGTATTGCCCGTCAGGTGTTGTAACTGGCCCAGATTCCGGGTAATTTACCAATGGACTGTCTCGCGCGCGCAAATATATCCCGCGGCAGCTGCGGACCGATTTCGCAAGCCCGACGAAGCCGCCACGGCTTCTGTTCTGCGGATCGGTATCGATGTCTAGATGTCTAGATGTCTAGATGTCTATAGAACGACGATATCGGATCCCGATTTCGTCGACAATCGAGCGGGAAAGGAGAGCACTCGATTGATTCGCGTGACGTTTGACATTTTCTCGAATTGATAAAACTTTTAACTTTCTCCTCCCTGCAATTGTACGAAACTCGCGAACTCAATTTAACAGGATTTCGAGCGATTTGTTTGGCAAAATGTAAGAGGGGGAGAAAGGGGTTTTCTTACGAACATTCTCTCGAAATAATATATATCTCGCTCAACGAATCTTCCACCAGTAATCGCGCGTTACGTAAGTGGGGCATTGCTGGATTATACCGCGCCGACTCAGCCTTTTCGTGATCGTTTTTCCTGCTCCAAAGTTGTTTTCTATCATCGCTAATGTTACGTCACGCGGTGACGTTATTACAACGATTCTCCGCTGTTCAAAGTCAGCTGCACACATGCCTCGTTATACATGCCGCATTTTCCCGCGTTTGAATACAAGGAAGAGAATGCAAAAGAATGAGACCATCCAGGAAAACGCCGAGGCAACGCAATTAATTGTCGGCTAAGTAATTGCAATTACGTAGTTTCACCAGGATCGTGTTTGCATGTTGGCGTCTCTTTACAGAACAAAGAGAATTGAGCAACGGTACGTTCGATGAACGCGCCTGTCATGTTGAATCGACTTTTTAAACAGATTGCCGGGTTGCACTCGTCGTACAATTGAACCATACAATATTGTTCAAAACTGCTTATATTTATTTAAGAATATTTTATTTAAAATATTTATTTAATATTTACGCTCTGCTTAAATCAGAAGATCAATTTTTATATTTTGTAGCGGTATGTTATTATTTTTATTCAAATTCTGATTTTTTAACATATTTTTATCGCTAGTTGTCCTGACACAATTGCACCATGATTTCAGTTTATTGTTATTCGATCGCCAAAGCAAAAACAATCCAAATAATTTTTATTACAAAGTATGCGAGATATTGCGTATATATATAGATTATATTATTCCTATCACACGAAACGCATAATTACCGGCGTAAAGGATCGATGCAAAACACTCGCGACGATTTCTATTTGCTTCCGCGCCTCTTTTTGTTTATTTGCGCTCGTCTCTTTTGCATCCACACGTGCATACACGCACATACACACCTACGCTTATGCACACCCCCTGGATTTTGCATACCAAAGGCTCGTCTGCTCGCGGAATGTCGCCCGACCAGAGACACGATCGTTTGAACTTGGCTTTAGCCAATTATACACTCGACACACTGTTTCTCGTTGCCCACCGTCCCTCCTCGTTTCCGTCTCTCACCTTATTTCTTTTATTCTTTCCTTTGTATCCTTCGCACGCGCGGATCCGCACAATCGAACCGGCGTCGTGGGGGTGTTTAAAAATATTGCGCGCATAACTCGCGCACTTGCGGTCACCTATGCGCACGATGCATACTGCAGTGCGCCGTCTTTTCATGTGCGCATTTAAAAACAAATGGTGAGAATACGTCAATTACTTATTATCGTTATTACGAACTTGCAGTGTCTCCTCCAAGGTGAACAGCGAGACGTAGTATAATAGACAATTTAGTAAAATTGATTATTTTTAGTTTACTGTAGTTTACTTTAGTTTTAATCATATTAAACGTTAATGATACAGTACGTAAATAGATATCTTTTTATCTTATGGAAACAGTGTTAAATATTGACCCATAAATTATTGACGATACCCGTAGGTTCTTGGAGCTTTTATGTAAATGCAGATATTATATTTTTAGAATAACAAGCCGTGATTGATATACAAAAATATCACGTGTCGGAATTCTCTCGTCCGTAGTTCACATAATAGATGAATATATCTATATATCTTCAGAAAAACTCGGTACAAATTGGACGAATTTGTAAAAACATTGAAAATAACGCTTTACACTCTTCTTTTCTCAAAAGTTTCCATTGAGTTTATCTTATATTTAAGGACCACGAGTAGAGTCTTTATCAGAGTCCCTGGTCGCGATCTCGATACCTTTTCCCTTCCGTCTTGCGCGCACGAACATTATTTATACTTTCGCTCCGCTTCTTCGAAGTCTGCTGCATTTAACATGAAAGCTAGCGATATTCAGGCATGGTAATGCATCTATCGATCGGCACCGACGACGGCACGAGGTCTCCAGTCGTAGTCGGGCAGCACGCGTATTTGACATGTGAAAAATTGCACGGAGGTGCGGCATGATCGACTCTCGGCTTTTCTCGGCAAGTCTTTCGCGAATCTCGCGGCAAGATCGAGGAACAAACGGAATAATCGATTTACCGTCGCGCGGATATGACGGTAACGTTGATTACGTAACGCTACCTCGACGCCGTTATCGCAAACGGACTAAGTTACGGAGCGATGTCGTCGTCGTCAGTCGATACATCACCGCAGACTTAATTGGAAAACGTAGATTAGTTTTTTTTTTTAACGCGAATGAAATAGCATGAAGCGACAGCGCGAGGCGAATTCGCTTCGCGCACCTCTCGCGTCTCCTGTGATGACCACGTTGTAATTATACAACGACGTGTCAGCACGTGACGTTTGTTCGTGCGAAACCCAAGGTTTCCTCGTTGCTTACTGCATTATAGCAAAAGAAATTATCCATACTGCTCGCGACGTTAGATCTTTATTAGACTGTAGGTCATATGAGTTGAGTCATATGCGTGCCCAAAATATTTCTTGGGTCTATTTTAAAATTATCGTAATATTAAATGAAAGATTAACAATAAGTCCTAGTGAACATTTCGAAAGAGATGTCGACGGTTTTACGTATTCTTGCGTGTTTAATGTCCATTTCTACCAATGTAGTTTGACTTTAATCGCGGTTTAACTTACCTTTTATCCTTTTCTAATTCTTAGAATTAGAGGAAAAAGATAAAAGGTAAGTTAAACCGAGATTAAAGTTGATCGACATTGGTAGAGAAATGGACATAAGTCACTTAGTTTTCAAGCAAGATACGAATTTGTGATTCTAACAGGGAATCAAGCTTAGTTTAAACCCTGAGAAAAACGTAGAGAATTGTAGAGACAATTGTCGACAATTAAATGTAAAATTAAAATAAAAATAATTTTGTCAAGTTCTGAAGAAAATTAGATTAGTCTGCTCCTGCACTGCGACCTTCGGTGTTCCCGGCGACTCCGAATTCATTTATCCCTCGTACGAAACGGAATTGAAATTTACGCGTTTCAAAAGGGGTGAGTGGACAGGTTGAAAGAGGGATGAAGAGGAAAAATTATGCGCGGGTGGCACGGGTGAAGAGCAATGTGTACGGGAAGCGAAGAAATCACGGATGTTCCGTCGAAAGCGGAGCAACAGCAGCGAGTTTCCGGGACAGGACGAGTATTCCGCGAGCAACACAATCGATCGGCGACCTAATCGATTCGATACGGTCGCCCATTCGAATGGGTTAAGCCGTGCACGAGTTACACAAGGATCCCTCGCGCGTTTTGTTGCTCGGGACGCTTTGTTTTCGTTTCGGCGTCATCCATCGCCTTTTCCGGCGAGCCATAATTTTCGAGCACATTTAGAGCAGCCGCTCTATAACGATGGAGTTTGGCGTGGTAAGGAGAGGAGAGGAGAATCGGGTGAGCGATATCCGCACGAATTTATGGCGGCCGATATTTTGCATTGCCTGCACGAAATCGGCGAGCGCGCATGGTGCATGTGCATCGAACAAAACGGCGCCGCTCTCCGGCGACCGACCACTGATCGTTCTCTCGCTATTTATTCTCGTACCATATTCTCGTGCTGCGTGTATTCTACCAGCGCTCGTGACATTACGCCGTCAATACCGGATACGCGACCGAGTGTTTCTTTAAACCGACGGGCGCTTCTCCGGATAGAGGACAACGAATGCGGGTAACAAATAGGCGACCGTGGAGGGTAAAACGCGAATATTCTTAACGATTATTCGCTTGTTCTCTCTGCCAGCAAGATATTCTCTTCTGCGTATCTTATATATGACACAGTAAAGCTTATTTCCACCTAGATGCCAATAGTTTATGCGATGGTTCTCTTATTTGTTTCTCGATGCGTTCAATGATGGACATGGACGATAATCGAAATCATAATATTGACATCTGACCGATATACATACAGAATGTTTAACTCAATCACACTCTGTGGCTAATAGCATATTTTTAAAATTCATTATTTATGTAAAACGCAATCAAATGTAGGTACCTATTTAGAAAATGCTCTCCCAGGGAGAGAAGAAAGATAAATCAGAATATTTATACAGAATTGCATCTATTTATTATAATACAACATGTGTTGAATTTTCAATCTGGTTTTCGCGAAGTTAATCAAAATCCGGGCGGCGATATAAATTTATCGTCTCGGCGATAGACAATATCTTTCGTTCGAGCGTATAATAGCGTTGCGCGATAACAAGGAGCACCGTTTTACAGCGCGGATCATAAACGTGGCGCGTTTCAGTAAAATCATCTCGCGCCGAACGCTCACTAAAAGTTGTAATTGTTTTGCGCGTCGTTAAACCAACATTCGCAAGGCCAAAAAGACGCGACTGCCGTCCGGGAGACGACTAGTATGCCGAGAAACGCTCGCGGCAACCAGAAGAACGTATCCTAGATAACGACGATGAGTGGCAGTTTCACTCCAGATTTACTCTTCCGAACTGTACGCATTACCTCGCGAAATTTATTGCTGCGTGTGCACCTTCAGCGGACAATAGCGCGCGAGTCTGTGTGCGTGGCGCGCGAATCCGCGTTAATTCCTTGTATAAATACAGGACTTATCTGCACAGCGCACTCGTTCCCGCTGTTTTGATAACCTTATTAGTATGGAAGCCCTACCGAAAACAGTGACAATCACGGTTGACAGAGTAAATCGATGATGCCACCCGGAATAGCTCTGTCGCGACGTTTGACTCGCGAACGGTTTTGTGAAACACCCGCATGCTGTCACCGGAAAAAACGTTAATATTTTAAAATATAAATATTTTTAATGACTTGAATATTTATAATACAAAATTTAATTTAAAAAGCTAAATATAAAGTATTTTTATAAATAAATATTATATATGTATATATATATTTTTAATATAAGCGGTTTTTTATATAAGTATATATAGCACTTTTTAATAAATAAAAGATTATTTTAAACAGGTGTGATAAATTTATATGAATCGCGTTTTTTTAAAGCGAATTAGTTTTAATTATTTGTGTTGAGTCTGCCGTTTGATAAACGCGCATACGCACACGCGCGACATTAGCTGCCAGATGCCGTGTTCTTTTACTCTCGGTTTCATTCGGCTACAGAAATTTCTTTCTGAGTTTACCTCGTATTTTCGTGGATCTGCATGCAACGTTTCTCGGAATCGCCTCTTTTTCTTTCCCTCGCCACGGAACTTCTCTAAAAGACGTAGGAGATTTACGCTTCGCGTAAACTCTCGAAGCACCAGAGTAAAAGCCAACATAGCCACCAAGCCACCAGGAGAAAATATGAATACGCGATGCGAAGACAAGGGTCCTTTCTTCTGTTTTTCTTTCTGCTTTTGTCCTGAGTGTTTAACCAGTCTTGTGAGATCGAATTTAGAATCAACAATGGCCGCGATAACTATACGAGAAAGAAAAGAATTACTGCGAGTAATGGGACGCAAATATGTTTTTGGACAATTTACACGTTATGTCTCGTTGCTATTTACTTAACCTTCTCGATAATCAATAAATTTTACAGATTCTGAGAAAAAATTGCGTCTACTGCGTTTTCACTTGAGCGGAAAACAATCGTCGATTTTGCACTTTGTACGAAGTGTAGTGCTAAATGTAACGTTTTCTATCTGAATAAACGTCTTCATTATGCAGTATGTGCGACAAATGTAACGCGCATTCGTTATTATTGGAACAGATGTCTCACATACTTGATGATATAAAAACCCTTTGAATTTTCACTGTTCTTTCGCGAATAAACACTAAACATTTTAGCAATAGTATGATTTAAAATTCGAATTTTGAAACAGATAAAGAGATGTGTACAATACAAATATACATCGAGCTTAGATATATTTAACAAATAAATCATTTATTATAAAGAAATTATTTCGCGAATTTATGTATTGATATCCGATATCGTACGTCATAGGATGCTATTATAATCGGAATTTTAACCATGAAGGAAGAGATATCGTCAGGGAAGAACATTTCGCTCTTCTTCTACGAGCAGAAATGAAAATCCGTCCAACGTTAGCTGGAGTAATGTATTTATTGAGGAAAAAGAGCGCAGACCACCATTCGAACGAATCACTCGCGTATATCTCTGGGCATTTACCCAGTAAATTATGCGCATCTCAATCAGGACCGTGACTGTTGCTTTTTTCCACTCGTCACGTACGATACGTCACCATAACACGTGTACATCTTTACGCACGTTATCAGCGCGTAGGTATATACTATGTGTACAAGTGAGTTACGTGCGTGCGTGCATGCGTGTGCGTGTGTGTATGTGCGTCGAGCGCGCATGAATAGGCAAATTGCATTACCGTAAAGTAGACGTTACGAGAAACTAGTTCGAGTCGAACCAACAACGGGCAATAACAACTTTTGCGAGGCCGACGCGACGACGCTATTTCGAGATGCATCACGGCACTGCCAAACGTATCCTCCCAAGGTCATTCGCGAATGTCACGTCTTTTCTCCCCCGACGCGTTACGTAACGCGGTCTTAATCGATTTTCGTAGCCTGTTCGCGCCTCCTTTTCTCGCCGTTTCGCGAATTTACTTGTCAAACACAACATTAGTTTAACGTGATATTCGATTTTTCTTTCAATGTAATATATATATCGAGGTATATATGAACTGTCGAATTGTTCGAGGAGAAGAGATATGTGTTTCTCGCGTTTCTCAAGATGAGAGGCAGCTTTAATCTTATTTTATCTTTAATCTTATCTCAGGAAGCTTAAAGAGAAATGATTAAACATTAAACAGGATACTGACAATGAACGAGATAATGAAGCGAACTGGCAATGGGAAACCCAGTAAAACCAAACGAAATCTGTTCTAATCTAGGGACCGCGGAATTAATTTTAGCTCAGCAAATAGTAATTCGCAGAATGACTTCCCTGCTACGTGACATTGTGTGACGTAATTTCCGAACTTTTCTGTGCAAATAGATAGGCGAGATGCGTGCCCGTGCCTCTTTCGCGCGTCGAGCGTTTAATCCACCACCCGTTAGAAAGAGGTCGGAATCTGACACGCGCGATCGATTTCACGTTGCATCAATTTTCATAAACGGTAATCGGCTTTACGGGAAGAAAAAATAAGCATAATCCGTTTTAGAAGGTTTGGATTTTCATTAATTGTGAGCTTATTCGCCATCTCGATTTTTCGCTAATCATTTCTGGTTTTATTGTAAAATGTGGATTTTAATGTGGGCTCTTTTGTGATCGTATATAAAGTATTATGCAAGCAATCGTTTTGATTATAAGAGTCGCAGGCTCTTTATTTAATATCTAAAATATTTAAATATGTATTTGTAAGGAAAGAGACATTTAATCCTCTAGACATTCGAAGACATGTAATTATTTTTAAGGAAAGAGACATGTTCTTTTAGACATTCAAAGTTTTTCCGAGCTTTCAAGACTTAAAAGGCTTTCAAAAACCGTCGATTTCGATTCAAAACGAATTCAGACGGATTCGATCGTCCATCACTAACTATTGACTGGTGGCTATTTGAACCGTCGACGTTAACGCGAATTCATTCTGGAATATGAGCGCGATGTGAGATCGCCACCGGAAAAATTCGCTCCGGAAAATGCATCGCGTTTGACCGACTTCTCGCGTGCGTGCGTGCCTCCACCCGTATGTGTGTAAAATAATCTTTCGGATGGCGCCACCATCGCCGCCCTACCTACGGGCGGGTCCATACTGGGTCACGGGTCGATCTTCGCAACGTAACGTTCCAATTTGCGCTTGATATTGATCTCAGCTTTTCCGCCCACGTTACAAAAGCTCCCGGCGACCTGGCTTCCTACGTACGTCCCCGGTGCAGATAGAGAAGAGAATTACCAAAAGGAGAAACAGTCACAGCTCGCTGAAGTGTCTCCAAAGAAGCCGGTAGTGTTATCTCCGTGATGACCTATCGGATTGCCCTAGATTCCCTCGCGAGATGACTGCTTTATTTTCTTTTTTTTAACGATTTCCGAATGGATGTTCTTTAGATAAAATATTTTATCTAATATATATATGGAGTCTCTCCCCGAGGCTTTAAAATAAAAGATTCGAAATTATGAGAGCAGACAGTACTCACCAAACTGAGCGTAAATGTTTCATTTATAGTCTATTTTAGTATTAAGATTTTTGTCTAAAAAAATAGTCAGAAATTTATCCTTAAGCATTGTTGGAGTCTTTACGGGACACCCTGTAGAAATAATTTTGTTTTTGATAGTATAAGTATAAGTGACTTGAATCCGTATGATTTTCTTTGAAATTAATTGTTCTACTTACTTTGCATATAAAGATAATCGTTCATACTCCGATTTTGAAGTAAAACATGAAATATTTCATAAAGTATTCACTTTTCGATAATCTTTTGATATTTTTATATGTAGAATAATGAGAGGAATTTATTTATTCGAAAAGAGATAGGTTTATTCAAATCTCTAACAAGATTAATTTTGCTAACCAGTCTATATTGACTAGACATTTCTTACTTACATTAGTATTATTTGCTTCCATTTGAAATGTTCTGTTAACGTCTTATGTACATACATCGAATATACCTGATTAAAATGATGCAAGGGCACATTTGTACTGTATATTAAATATGCAGAATGTGTGTCAAAGACTAAACCCAAACTCTGATCACATCTTAAGTGGTTGGTCAAAGAACTTGTCGAGTGGCCTAGAATGCTCCGTATGACCCCATTATTATTTATCATACATTTATATCTACTTAAACAACTGTATCGTTTCCTATATAATATGTTAGATATCGGAATAACGAACCCCAATAATTTGCGTATGAAATAATGGTGAATTTTCGTACGACGTGCACACGGAATGGAGTTGCCGGCAGCCACCGCTCCAAGCTTAATTTCGCGATTTCGATCAATTTCGGTTAATGCGGGCGTGTTCGGCTCGAACGGAGAACTTAAACTCGACGGCAGTGAAACTTACTCTCCAGCACCGTGACCGAACGCGGTTCAATAACCTCGCGTGCCACGCCACGGCCCGAAATTGCGAATAAGAGAGGTACACAGGCAAATGGAAGATCGCGATAGCGCAGCAGGAGCATAGCTAATACGAAATATTCCGCCAGCCCCCGGCGCTTTTACGTGGAAGTTGGTACAATGCCCGCGCGATCGATCACCTATGTCCGCCCGTTAAAATAGACCACCACCCTCCCTCTCTACGTCACCGCCGTGTCCTTGAGAATTCAACCCTCGTACGACCTCCGTTCGTACGTCTAAATACGACATGAAGCACCCTTAACGATTCCTCATAATTCCCCCTTTCAACCCTCCGCACGTGCAATATCTGGGGCACTCGGGAGTATTTAATGACTTAATACGTGTGTGTCGCATGGGCATGTATCTAAGAAAGAATTACACGAATTTGTCACCAATTAATTATCGTGCTCGTCGGAGCAACAACGCACATAACGGGGCTAAGGAACTTTTAATAAGGAAAGAAAGAATTATATATTTTTTTTCTCGTTTAGGCTGCACTCGACTCGAAGTCATTTCCAGGGAGATATTCATAATGTCGATAGAAGGTTTGTTTCCTCATTTTTTTTCCGCCACCCTACAATAACCATTATGTACAATTTGTGTGTCGCAATTTTCTCGAGCAAATACCTTCGCCTGTTAGATTGCCCTCGCTCACGACAGATTTCGACGAGCTGTCGTCGCTGATTTAAATCACGACGATGCGATGTAGTCGAAGCGTCTTGATTCGGATACGTCGATACTCGGCGTTCGAATAAATTCTCTCGCGAGATATACATACGATCCAGCTCCAGATCCTCGTGGTTCTCTCTTTTTTTTCCTTTGCCACCGGCGAGAGAGATGTAGGGAGAAGATCCCGTTTCTGGGGCGAATGTTTTTCGTACGATCAATATGTCTCCCCTCGTTTTCCTCCCCGCCGCGGCCGCCGTCGTCGGAACTACCCTCGTGCTCCTTAAAGGGTCGTTCCGTCAAAAGCCTCTTGTACTTTCCCTTATTGCCGAGCCGTGAAGATCAGCCTTGATGCCTGGTTGGCCTCTTTTGCGTCTGCCCGACGTACCGTTGACCCTGGAGGACTTCGAGTGCGAGAAAGTTGATTACGCGAGATGGCTCTTGCATTTTCGCCTGCAAAGCCTGCACGCGACCATCTCGAACATTATTGCGAATGTCCGTCATGTCGCGTCATGATTTGTTGCTGCACGTGAATAAAATCGTGACTTTCCTGTATTTCATACCCGTTACGCAAAGAGACTTTCTTATAATTAGACAATGCAGACAATACTATTGGATTACAATGGTATGCTTTAGATCATTATTATATTATTTACAATCACCGTGTTTTATGTACCACGTTTTTTCTATATTTTAGATTACATTACTTAGTGTCTGTGATTAGCCTACAAAGGAGCCTGTCGTCGAAAACTGATTACTTAGTGTCTTAGTGATTATCGATTGCCCTTGCGTCACTCGCGAAAAATAGCAGACAAGAACGGCAGGCGGAAATAATAATTCCTTTTTCGCGGGTGAAAATGCAATTTCGTGGTACAAATGAAATTATTTCCCAGGTCCAGAACGAAGCCTGTTGTCCAATCGGACGATGACTGTCGATAGACGATTGTATCATACCGCAGCGACAGCAAAAAAAGGACATTCTACTTCATTGACGGACGGACCGCCGATCACTTTCCCGCGCGCCGTGTCACTCACGCTTGAAACTTCTGGTCTAGCAAGAAATGCATCGCGACGGTTGTAGTAACACGTTCACTATTATGAAAGCGATCGTTGCCGCTTTGCATGAAACCCCGGAATTTCGCGCGACGAAAGTGTGACCGGCGCTATTACATCAACAGCGTACTTATTTCGGCTTCCTGTTTATTTTCGGGCAGATCGATTTCGATATTGTCAAATATCGGTCAAACTTCTCCGGTGGTCGGTTACAATGGTGTCAAATCTTCTTTTAGAATATCGATTATTCGAAAATATCCCCCGAAATTTTAGCGTTTCACCAAAAAACTAAACGAGATTGTCATATCGTTCGCGACGGAAAAATTTTCTCTCGGTATTTCGGTCAATTTTGAGAAGCATTTCAGCGGAAAGTATTTTGCGTGCATCGATAATCGATGACACGGCGTATTCATGTATATTCTACCGTTTAAGAATGTTTATTGTAAAACGCAGTGTATGTTATTTTGGAATCTCGCGGCAGGCATCTGCTTTTTCCCCTCCACGATTGTATTTCGTCGCGCGGCCGCGAGTTCTCTTTTTTCCTTCTTTCGGGGATTATTTCGAAATTGGATCAGGTCAGCCGTCCGGGGAACGTGACTCACGGACGTATTTCGCGAAATTTCCTCGACGACTCGTCGGGCGAAGATTACGGCATTCCTCCGTGCGAACGTCACGAGAGCGCATTAAGAGCCGAGCCGCCGTTGTTTTTTAACAGCGTCGGCACATCACCTGCTCTTCCTAAATGCCCAATAATACGCGCAAACAAGCGATAACGGGAAGTCTATTGTTTATATTGACACGCGCCTTGCTGAATCACTATTGATGCTTTCGCGAAGGAAGTCGTAAAATCGTAAACGAGAAACGAATGCACGCACCATGCATGTATGTCACTGAACATATTGAATTAGAAATTTATGCCATGTCAATAACTTTTCTATATTTTATTTTTTATCAATAATTTTTTTGTCTATATTTTATCGAATGTTCTTCTACAAGTTTTTAGAAGGAAGAAGAGTGTGTGTATGTATGTGTTTCGCAAGTTTTTAGAAGGAAAAAGAATGTGTATGTATAATATGTATGTATGTGTTGCAAAAAGTAAATTATTATGAAATAAAATTCCATAGAAACCATTTGAAAAAGCTCTTCTTTTGAAGGATGTTTAATCTATTTCAAGCATCACTTTTATGTATTAATATTGGGATTTATTATTAGAATTCTTCAAATTTGTCAATAAATAGTTTTATTTTCTGATATTGCATATCAGTTAAAATATATAAGGATTTTATAGAAAGAAATTAAAGAGAGATGAGCGAAAATAAAATTCGGAAAATCGGCGTGTATATTGTCCATGAATTCTTAACGAGAATGTTTCTCGTAGTCATTCATACAAACACATCACGTAACGTAAACAGCTTCGGTAGCCGCAGACACGCGACTACGCACGCATGGTCGCACGAACTTCAACTTGTGAACTTTACTAATAACACTTGTCGACTGCTCGGGGTTCACGGTCGCAGTAATTATAAGCCTTCCGCGCGATCCGCGTCTGCTTTTTTCCTACGATTAAGCAACTTCGCCCTATTTTTGTTAAATGACTTTTTTAAGGGAACTTCACACATTCTTTGATATTGGCTCGCTCGATTCAATTTAAACAGTTTGTTGTTTTCGAAAGTGAAATAGTTTGCGACTCCGCTGTGTCTGTTGCAATTTTGAACAGCGTGCAACAAATGTTATTTGCTATGTCTTGCCAAAACTTCTCTGCACTCGCGAGAATCTGACGCACACGTTTGGAATTGGTCGGCTGCTACGAGCGAACGAGAATACCTCGCGACTTCGTCGATGATGGTGGAAAGTAAAAAACGGAGGAATTAAATCTCGGGGATTTATGGCGCCATGTAAAAAATCCCTGGCGGAGCATAAAGTGGATATAATTACGCTCTTTTATTGAGCAGAGCCGCGATTCATTTCCGACGCGGTAAAAATTGATTCGTGAGCTCATGCGTGCGATTGATAATCGATATACACGAGTTTAACGTGTTAACGCCGCAAATATATAACCAGCATTTCTTTGTGTGTGCTTGCAGCTGAAGGACGTGCTCGAAACTCAAGAATAGAACAGAGGCAGATCTCCACAGGCGAACAATAAGGTAACTTTCCTGCCACAGATAATGGAATAGCCGCGTCGCGTCGCGACCGTCTCGTGTGCGTGAATGCGCTGTGTGTACAAAGAGCCGCGGAACTCTCTCGCGTTCGATCTCGCGTTCTCAGATGACGGAATGCGCGACGCGCGCTTCCTACAAGATAACGAAATACACGACGATCTTACCTTGCAATTAACCTTTGGCGCGCTCAGATGGTGCCGCTCATTAGCGCTCGTCTATCGCGTCGACGCGGATTTATTCCACGTTATGTAAATCCCGGCGGAGAGATCACAATGATACACATTAGCGTTTATCATTGTAATCTCTTCTCGGAAATGGCGGCCGGTATCGTCGATTTGAATCCGTGATTAATGCGATAAACGGCACTTCTTAGGCTCGGTGTCGGAACTCGTGATGATGATTTTTTTTTCTTTCGTATCGCAGGAAGAAAGAGCATGTATATCGATCCGATAAGATCGATTTGCAATTATGAAAATAAAGCGTAATTACGAAGTAAAGCGCAGTATGGCGCGCCTTTGATATCAACTTATCGATTCCTGATAAAACGTTTAACCAGCGGGACATTACCATTGATCTCGGTCTACCGCAAATCCAGTTGACCAACTTGACATTCGGTTGATAAGCGGAATTTATGAGCTCGATCATATGCCGCTTATCAGCGGCAAAAGTACAATATTTAAACCGCATAGGCCACCGCATATCCGCGACGTTATTTGCGTGTACCTTGTGGAAATTGTCGTGATGAGTATGAACAGATTGTAGGCGCAGTTAACGCATTGTATCTCATAAAGCGCGAGATGTAAACTGTATTTTTAATTTACTAAATTAATTCATTAATTAAAAATTTTTCAAAATTAGAAATTTGTTAATTATATATTTAAATTTATAATCAAGCTCTACAGGTTTATTAAATGGATTATATAAATACTATAACATTTTAATTTCAATTAAAAGTTAAGGTTAACATTTTAATTTAACTTGATAAACATATTATTAAATTAGTCAGCGTTATGTAAATCACACAATTGTGGCGGTTTTACATTAACACTCATGCATTATTTCTCATCTAAAGGCACATCCTGAATCACATGCCGCGACATTCTTTTATACTAGTATCTACTATCGCGTTGGTACCTCGCTGATTATAATTTCTTACTTTGCACGAGGGCCACTACGAGCATCCGTTCACCACAACAACGCTATATTTATGCCACTTGCTCTCTGGAAATAGTTTCACTGGCTGACTTCCAGATGGTATTTTTCACTTCCACATTAAGCCTGTGGCGCATAAGTTAACAGAGCGGCAGACAATCGATGACCCATTTGACACACGCACAATGCGAAAAAACGTGAGCGAAGGAAAAACAACGTTGCCAATATATAATCGCGATGGCAACCGGCCGGGGTAGAATCAACTCGTATTTCAGCGCGAAATTTATTTCAATCGATACCCGTAGATTGAACCAAAAATTCGAATTTATTGAAATTGTTGATATGAATTACGTATTATCGAGAATAAATTTTTTTTATAAAGATTGGTGCCTACTTCCATAAATCGAATAAAAAATAGAAATAAATCAAACGTAGTTTTGAGTACTCGAGTAGTTCTCTTATACATATAAATAATTGCAATTTTATTTCTTTCTGCACACACACATAATCTTTCTCTGAACATAGATTGATGAATTAGGAGTAAAGTTTGTATAATTGATGTTTTTCGCATTGATAGGAGATGTGAATATTTCACAATGTTTTACTTATATGACTATATAAATTTCCTTTGACTCATCTTTATTATAGCAAAAATTTAATATCGTAGAAAACAACCAAAATTCCAGGCTTAGAAAAAGATCGTATATAAACACTATTATAACGTTCGCCATACTCAATGTTTAATATCTTACGTCTTGCTTCAACGCTACAATATATCAATAGCTTTCGCTATTTATATGAAAAGCACCATGGAATAAAATTGCTCAAAATAAAACAGCCATGATGTATTGGGAATCTCGAAATCTTTACCTCATATTTGTCAGACTATTCGTCCATTGAGTGCTACATTAAACAATAAAAAGATATGAAATAAATACTTAAAATATATTATCTCTCCCCCATCAATTAGAAGTATATCTATTTCTTTTCCTTATTTATTTTATTACCTTTATTATCTTAATGAGGGTTTCGCCCAGGGGATTCTTTCTGTGCTACAAATCTGTATAAAACGAGACCTAATGCCTCGTCCACCGGCAATGACTTCGAAGGTTTACAACGCACGCGATTGGAACGAATAGAAGCACGACGGCCGGCGCGGCGTCGAAGAGACACGCGTATACATCGTCACGTAATGCAGATATATAATAATGCCTCTAATAATACGGCGAGGTCGTTCTTCCCCAATCTCCCGTGGATCGCGGGTCTCGCGGTTGTTACGACACACCACGTTGATTTAAATTTTAGCTGTATCGCCAAGCGGATCCCTAATGTCCCCGCGGCGCGGCGATAAATCACCTTAGTAGCGTTTCTCGCGCCAGCGCGAGCGTCACCGCACGCAAAGTGCCGTGAGAGCTGGCACGCGTTCGCCTTTGTTACGAAGAAAATCGAAAGATTTCCTCTTGAACGGACACACACTCGCGATCTACGCGAGTTCCATGTCGCGCGACGCAAGAAATGATTAGGAATTTATCATTATTCTGTAGCCGGTCATTCGATTGTAGGGGGTGTTAAATATGAGAGGGTGAAGGTGAGTAGGAGGCGATATTTTTATGCAAAATCTAATTCGACATCGCGTCCAATCGCTGGACAAGCAATGCCTATAAACTCTATAAACGACAAAACTATAATAAAAATATAGGTCATTATATTTTATTATTTTTACTAAATTTGAAACTGCTCGATAGTCTCCGTGATATTTAGGACAATAATTAATATTTGTTCGCAATATCAGTTTTTCTTAATCATCGCATGGCCCATGACCGACCGTAAGCTATATCTCTTTCGCTGCGCTCGTTATGTAATCGACGACGTGACATAGCCAAAGACAACAGAAGCGTTACATATTCTGTTACGGAATTGTTTTTGCGCTATATATCTGAAGTCCGATTTTTCACGGGATTTGAGCTACGGATTTCGCGCGCGCGTCCAGATTTACACTGCGAATCGCGGCTGTTTGCTCATACAAAACGGAGTTTATCCAATTTAGGTGAATACACTTCGTAGTGTAAAATTATAGGTACTCAATTTGAGTCATTTATAACCATTCTTCGAGGTCGTCACTGCTACTCTTACTCAATATATTATTAATTTAACTAAATCAATGTTAATTAAACTAAACCAATGGAGTTGAAATAATAAATTTCGACATACATGTTAGTTAAAAATAACAAAATGTTAAAAATAACAAAATGTGTTATCTAACTCAAGGTATTGATTTAAATTTCATCCTTTTTAATATTTAACAGTGTTAGAAACATTTGATTCTGTATGTTGTTAATTTAATTTTTGTCAGATATTAATAATTATAGATTAACTGTGCGATATTAGGTAGAAAAGAGAAGTATTCTTTTCTTATGTATATTCAGCAAGTTTTAATTTGCATTGTATGCCGTGCACGCACACACGGCACGCATGCACGCGTGGGCCGGAGTCTCATTCACGCTGGCACAGCCGGTCACTCGGTCGGCCGTGATATTCCTGGGATGACACACGGCGCGCACCTTCGCCTCGTCGGAGATGAGACCTCTCTATTTATAAATGTGGGTCGACGTGTGGCACTCGACGGTTATACGTTTCGTCATTATTACGGCTTCGAGGGAACGCGCGGAAACACGACAGACAGCAGCCGGGCCGTCGCGCCACGCCGCGGCCGGATCGATCGAGATTTTTGGATCAAACGTTTTTTGGCGTTGTTCAAAGTTCTAAAGATACAGCGCGCGCCGTCGTGAACGCGCCGTGTTGTCAATCTGCGCGGCGAATTAATCAGTCAGGCGAGTGAACAGCGTTATCTATCGGTCAAAGATAGAGAGGAAAGAGTGGACATATAAGATATAATATATATTCTTGTAAACATAAATAATACATGGCCCGTCTCTCACATGCGCATTCTCAAAACTTTCGTGTTTTTCTCAAAGAAAGTTCCAGTTCTATTTCGGTATCTTGTATCGCCAGGCACTGGCCCCATTTACGACGTCCGATGTTATTTAAAACAATGTCTCTGCAATAACTTCTTTCTATATATTTATTGTTGTCGTCGTCTGCAATGTAATTTATTATTGCATACGCAGCGTAGTTGCGGATGAACTTTCTAAGCGAGTTACCTCGGCCGTCGTGCGCATCGCCGTTCTGCCGGGCCATCAACTTTCGCAGAAGTGACGGCGGTCACGAAGCGTACCCTAAAGAAAAAAGAAAAATATATTCGCTCTAATTCGCTCGGCGCGGTTATATTTTACGCCGTCGGGTAGCGGCAACAAGGTTACCGTATAGTCCTCGAGGAGTTCTCGTCAGTCGCATTCGCTCGTAACTGAAAATTGCACCTCTGCTTCGCGCGTGAAGGCACGAGGGGCGAGCGTTGGGCGAAAGAGCGAAAGAGTCATGAGCGAAAAGGAGAGAGAGCACGCTCGTAAACACGATTAAAAGGGATTGGCACGAATTTCGCCGGGTAGGTGTTCCCGCTGAAGCTCGGAGATTTCTGGAGTCTCTCCTTAAGCCTATTAAAATACCGAGAAGTAGTAGTAGTAGCGTTGTTTTGGGCACTTCTCCTTTTGGCGTTACGTGCACCATTTAATCCAACACAACAAATGTACTTGCTTCTTTTATCGCTCGCTCGTTCATCCGTGTTCATCGCGCTTTTGCAAAAAATGGAATTTTTTTATAGACGTCGATAGATGCCTCGAGCACGCGCCGCCGGCGTGTTAACGAGCTCGCCTCGTTAACGTCATAATTATTAATTACATTTTTTTTTTTGTACTCGACCCAGTGATGTATTGCGGTAAAATTGATTGAATCCCATAATCGAATAAAAGATAAAAGCACTGCCTGTCCGTACGTTGCGTCTCGTTGAGAATTTTATGAGAGAATGTAGATATCTCTGACAGAATGTAGACCGTGTTTTCACATAACGAGACCGCGAGGCCTGCGAGACCGTGGTGAAAAACAAATTAGCGGAATCTGGCTTTTGTTAGTGCGCGATGAGTTTGACAGAAAGGAGGACAGAAACCGTCGGGTACGAGAAACATCGACGCGCAATCGTCAGAGAACAGTGGGTGCCTACATGAAAGCGATGTTTTCAATCTCGCAGCGAGACGGCGCGGAACGGAATGCGTATTCGTGACATTTGAAGGGGTGGTCTTAAATTAAAACGGTTAGAGGAGCTGAGCTGGTAGAGCGTTAAAGAACGCAGCGATTGCGACACCGCTGATTTTGGCTGTAGTTCACTCTGAACGACCGCCTTCTACTTCTTCTTTCTCTTCACCGTCTTCTTCTTCTTGTTTTTCTTCTTCTTTCGCCACGACAATATGTTCGATTGACCAATCGCAAGTCCGTCTGGCTTGCCATACATTTTTCGGTATTTTTAGAGTACCGATATTTTTAGAGGTGCGCCTCGATAATCGATTCAACGCCAGTTTGATGAAAAATATATTTATATGCGGCGTAATGACAGATTCATTAAATTTCGAGTCTTTTCATAACAATTGATGTCAGTCAAATTAATCTCACTGATTAGACAAAGAAACTGGTTTATCGAGTTATTATATAATTTTATTCATCAACATGAACCTACTATGAAGCCACTCTGTTCATAATGTTACATAGTTCATGCAGATTAATATATGTCAGCAAACTCTTAAAGTCTCTCAATTTGCAGCAAAGAAACTGCCATTTTCTGACATAACAGTAGCGCCACGCTGTCTGACATTTTATATCTAATCATGTATGACCTCGTGTCCAAAAATACATCGGGGACAATCATTAAAAAGTATTTCGATCGCGTTGAAGGGAAGATTTAAGATACCGCATGAATATATTTACTATATTTTTTTATTCTGCAATATTCGCGTACAAGTGGAACGTAAACCATTATAAATGATTCGAAGAAAAACATTTTTACAACCTTTGTGATTCCAACCATATAATTGTCGTGTCATAAACGTTAAGGGTGTTCGGAATACGTAAGGGAATTAATTTCGATTTAAGAGCGTCGTTAAGTCCAGATTTATATGAACCGTTTACGAGCATCTCTTGGAAATTGTGTAATGGACGGCGAATAATTATGGAAAACGCGCCACCGCGTGAAAACGTGCCACCGCACCGTAAGAAAATTCGTAATAAGTGATGTCGTTACGCTGAATTAAGATACCGCGTCCGACTGGGAGGCACAGGCTAATCGTTACCGGTACTATTCCACCACTATCTAGCCGCCACCGCTTTTATCGCTCTGCGCTTTATTGCACATCACGGCTGGCTGCTGCCAGTACTATTCCACTGAATCGAAAAGAGTCTTGCCTTTTGCAGCACATTTTTTGCAGACACAAAATGACACTTCGCAGCTTCGCCGTGAATTAGATGGCGTACGTGTTATCCTGCGTAACGAGCTGTGACGAATAATGAAAATCTTTCTCAGCGTCGACTTTATATTCGATCGAATCGAATTTGTTGAGACATCATCAAGAAAACGGGACATTGTAAAAACATCATTCCAGATTGTCGTAATATGTCTGTAGAAAAATTGCGAATATATGTATATGAAATACGCGAATATATAGATCTCTTAACTGTTAAATGAAATCGATGTTTGATCCTTTTTCCTCTCTCATGGACGATTTATATGTCCTGAATTTAATATACTTCGCGTGTGTGCGACATCCCCACGTGTGTGAGTGTACGATGGAAAAGATGGGGCTAATAAGAAAACAATTGGCTTTATGAGGACGTGCTCGCGGTACTTACCACAATATTGTTGAAATACGTTAGCTAATGACATAATTTCCTTTCGTGGGCGCTGAACAATAGACGCATCGCACGTCACGGGCTTATTTCCTACTGTCAAAATTTATGACACGACCGGAAGGAAAAATTCAAGGACGCCGATCCACGTCGCGCGACGGGCGATATCGAGGAGAGGGGACGATACGCCGCGCTATAGCGTAACATCGTAAATTATGCTGCTGTTACGTCGACGACGCTTATGCCGTTGCGTTAAATAATCGCCAGGACGACTGCAAGCGTGCACCAGCTCAAGGCCATTCACGCGAGAACGCGAATGTTCGATCCGTCTCATCGTTTAATAATGCAACATATCAATTAAAACCTCTTTTTTTATCTAATTAAATATATGTCTTCCTGTGTACTAGTCTATTCGTTACGAAGGCACGAATAATTACTTTATTATGCTCCATTTTTTACACTTTACCGCGCTCTCTAACTACGTAACAGATTTACTGTTACACTAATTTTGATTACCGTTATGTCAATATTAATAACGCTGCTGTGTCGATGTTAATTCAGTGGTCAATAATCATAAATGTAACGTTATAAACAATTAATTATATAACTCATGATATATTCTGATGCAAATATAACTTATAATTTATATTGCAAATTATATCCACAACAATCTTTTACGTGCTACATTTGCAATTAATACACGATATGCATGGATTCAAAGCTAATTGATGCAATGTATGAAATTATCAAATTTGCACATACTGAACAGATATGAAATTTTGAGAGATCAACATTCGTAAAAAGCATTCGTACTTCGACGAATAATCAAACAAATAATTGCGAACGACTTGACACGTCGCGATAAAACTTATATCGTCGCGGTCGTACGAATCGTTAGAAGCCATCATACGGACACCGAGAGGTACGACAAACCATAGTAGTTTAATTTATTTCTCGTACGAAATAAATCGAGTTTTATCGTGTTGATAACAGTAAATCCCAGCCGAGAGAGCGCCGGACTACCTTTCAATAAGAATTCGTTAGTCGATTCTGGATTCGTTATCGCTCGAAGAAGTGAAGTTGAGAATCGTATCCGCTCTCGATCGCGCGAACGAAAAGTTTCTTTTTACATATTTCTCACCAGGAGAATATCGTTTTACCTCTTTTTTATCTCATTTGCAAGCTATATCTTATTACGAGTTCTGGCCGAGGGTTGGGACTCCGAGAAGTTTCGAGTCTTACATTAGATGAAGTGATCGAAAGAGTTTCGAACTCTTTTATTACGTTGGTGCAAAACGTTTGTCGTTTTTACATCACAAGCTTTGTATTAAACGAAGTTAGAAAACTGAAATTTCTTGGAAAGAAAATAGAAAAATTTCTCTCTAGATTAATAAAACAATACGCTGAAGTCCCTGATGGCAATTTTTTGCATCGATTTTGCTAAAATTTTGTTTTCAACTTTCAACAAATATTACGAAATTTACACTATCAATACACGCTATATTTTCTCAATTAATGTATATTTCTCTTATTCCATGTAATTGTTAGAGATGGATAAACGAATGAGCGAAACGTTTATATCTTTGTATCGCCAGGTCAAAAAATAAATATTTAACACAGACATCAGTGAGTTGCGCCGCTAATTTTATTTTCACGCGTACGTTCCAACTCTGATTTCGCGCTTTTTTCGACTCTACGCGATTGTCATCGAATACGAATTTTGTGAATTTCGCGCTGGTTAATTGGATCCGTCACGTTTAATTGTGTCGCAAACAATCCTGCTTCGACTAAACGACGTATTGTACACTGTGACCCACTAATCGTAGGACCTTGGACGCATTGGACTGCGGCAGGTACGTTGTGCGCAATATTTCAACGTTCGAAGGTCGATCGGCAACCGATCGATTATTAGCGCGAGTCAAGTGACACATCCATAGATGCCAATGGTAACTTTCCTTTTTAGCTCTCGCGCGACACATCGCTCCTACTTCATCGTTCATACCTCGTTGCAGTATAACGAAAATAATTCAGCGTCAAAGTAACTTTTATTAACTTCGTGTCACTATTCATAAAGTCAATTTGTTTTATTTTATTCAAAATAATTTTTTTTTATGTGTTAATCTTCTTTTTGCTTCAAATACATAATTTCACCGTCTTCAACGTACGGAAAAAATACACACAATCCTTAGTCGGACAGTCTAATAGGAGAGAATATAATTTAACTGAACTGTATTAGAAATCTAAATCGATACAGATGTTTTAACGGGAAGCTCTTAAATCTGGCAGATTACGTTAACGTCGCCGGCGTCGTTAATCGATCACCGAGTTAAAAGAACGTTTAATTAATACCGAGTGCCAGCGTTGGTATCAACGTCGTTAAATCGCGAGAGCGATACTACGCTCCGAATTACATAAGCGACAAGCAACGGCATTCGCCATGGTCGTTTTCGCGAGAGACCTCGGCGCTGGGAGCCGCGCCGACGAGAGTCAAGAGCTCAGTTGCTCTCTGATAAGTATGCGCCAATAATCGATAATCGCATTTCAGGTTTGCTGCATGATCGCGCGCTGTTATATTCCTCTACGCTCGACATCACCACTCGATGGATCGTCCCGTGTCGGTTCGGCGCGGCGTGTTTGTAACACTTTTACTTTTTATCGTCAGCACTCAGCGTTTCCCGGCGCTTTCGGAATTGCTCGTGGGGAAAGAAACCTAATTTTGCAAATGAATTCACCGCGCGATAAGAGCCATATCTCCCACGCGTTTCTCGTATTCATCGTATGCAATCGGTCAAATCGTTGTCGATAAATTAGCCGCTTCCTCCGAGGCAAGTTACGTATCAATCTACATTTTTCCGATATAAGAGTCATTCGAGGTACCTACTTTTAACGTATCTACATCGCGCCTTCGCAAAAACGATACGAACAGATTGTTCCGTCGTTATCGCTTTTGAAAAATGATGGCATCGGCAGTTACTCGAGAACTCAACCAGCGATCTATCGTATATTTCCGGCTCCTTCCTTCCGTCAGATATGAATAATAAAATAAGTTACAAAAATATAACATCGTCGCGTGGACGCGAGGCTTCAACAATCGCGAAATTTTGTTCAGTTATTCCCTTGTTTAATGAATGGCGAGAGATTTATTAAAGGTTGCCCGGGGAAGGCTATATAGAGTGGCCGGTCGGCTGGATTGGAACTCGCCGGTCGCCGCGCCGTTGCGTTGCAGTCTACGCGCGACGCTAGCAATTGCACCGCCGCGCCGCGCCGTTGCGTAATCCGCCTCGTGAACGTACGCGTATCGCGGGGCCGTGCGTGTGAGTGGCTGCGCAAGAAGGTCCCGAGATGACCGTGGCCGAGCCGGCATACGCCGGTAATATACTGGTGCTAGCATGGCCCCCGCGTGTACGTGCACACGTGCGCCGCACACGCATCGCTCCGCGCGCACAGAGTCGGTCAATTTCGCGCCATGTGAGGCCATGCATTGCGGAAAAAGTGGAATTCCCCCTTCGAGATCGAAGAAGGATAATTATTATATAACAATAAACAGTTAAATCAGTTAGCGGAAAAAATAGAGATGTTATAAACTTAGAATGTCAAGCCGGTTTTTTAGCTTTTGGAAAAATATGAAATAATAAATATATAAAGTGAACTTGATAGTTTATTAAGTTTATATTTATATATATTTTATATTTACGTATCGTAATGTAATTACGTAAAAAGATCGTACAATTCCATTTTCTTTTCTAACATAATAAAAATTATTCTTTATTCTCAGCTTTTGAAAAACGTGAGATACACTTTTATATCCTAACACCTACGTGATACGACATGCACATTTATCGTATGAAGATTACGATATTTAAATCTCCATAGTGTGGTCCCCTCAGAAGCAGAAGCACGATTTAAGATATAATCGCGAGTATAACCGTGGAGAATGCGTACAGTTTAAATCCGAGAATGCAACAGACGCTAAACGCATCCAACGCTTATGTATCCTCATAAAATCTCGCCGGAGCAATTCGATGACTTGCTCGCATCGTCACGAGAGGCCGACGAGAGAATGCTACGTCATTTCGTAACAACGCGCTATTCAGCAACTTTGTACGGCAAACATCGCTTATTTAGAGACGCGACGATGCAGCAACAGCAGCAGGAAGACAATGATGAGTGGCAGTACCCCAAGTACCCCAGGATCTGTCCGACGAGTCGAGCGCTTGGGACCCGGGACCTTGAGCGCGAGCACTCGCTCGTTGGTACGTCCCTGGGCTGCAAACAGGAACACGACGATTATCCGGCAAATGAATGAAATCGAGTGAACCGACTGACCGACCGGCCGGGCCGGCGCGGCGCGGCGCGGTGCGCTCTCCCGTACATGTGCAACCGGCCGAGCCGAGCGGAGCCGAGCCGCATGAAGAATGCGTCTCGGGCCTGGACTTCATGAATGGCCGGTGCGTACTCGCTGAAGCGTGACCTCTCGCGTTACGTCCGAATTACGCACGTGTGTCTTAACATCGCGCAGATATCGCGCGATCGTTCTCGTCCTGCTGTGGACTCAGATTGCCGCGCGGGTTTCCGCCGAAGCCGAACACTTCCGACATCGATTATCCGACGACAGCGATACTCGCGAAATGGACATGTATTTTAAATTTTGCAATAACACCTGGAATATTAAGTAACTAAAAATGATCAAATCTTTAGTCATTTCGAATCTTTCGAATAATTTTTATACCATATTCATATGTATAACAAGATGAGAACCACAGAACATTATTCATCTCTGCGCTTTACAGATCGTAAAATTCGCTCGCGTATGAATGCCCACGCGCACGAATTAATTGTCTCGATTGTTCCTTCATTGTATAATAAAAATCTGGATAATCTCTAAGATAATCTCTTTCTCTTTCTTTTTTTAGAAATAGTCTCTAGAATTCTTTAGAAAGAACAGATAGATATTTAGGATCAGCGACGGATTCAATCTTCGTTTCCTTCGCTCTTGTTGTGCATTCAAGCGCGAGAATTGAGATGAAACGATCGAAAAGAGAAGAATCGAAGGTCGTGAACGCTTCAAGTTTGCGTATGGCACGTATATAATACTTGCCATGCTTCCTCGCCGATACGATTACGTTGTCGCGTGGTCGTCGTCGTCCGGTTCCTTACGGTTCTTACGCAACGCGCGTGTAACGCGCGGATATCATTTCCGTTCGCGGCAGAAACGCCCCGTTCCTCTCGCGCGTTGCGCGTATCGCGTTACGTAAGACGCAAAACGAGACGCGTTCGTGCATGCGCTCGGATCTGCGCACCTTGCGACAATCGGGCGTTCCGAAACGATGCGTTTCAGCTTGCACTTTCCGGTACTTTCCACGATGCCGCCGCGTCGCGAAGACTCGTTTCTATTCCCCTAATGAATAATTCAATCGAGCTGGAAAGTTCAACCAGAATCATATCACATTTGTCGCTTCGAGCAAATATTTATTGTTATATATTGACTTGATAACTCGATAGAATTATGAGATTTGCGTTAAACACTTCTTAAATTAAATTTGATTTTATTTCGCGATTATCAACCGTGATCGTACTAATTGTAAGATTTATTTTATATTTTATTCCTGAATAATTATTTTAGTAGCTTGGATTTTTTGGTGTTGCGCACCGTGCCAAATATGACTCAATTAGTAAAGTTAATATTTTTATGGATATTATTAATAAATGTTGCGTTAATTTAGAATGCGATCTTAATGTAGGGCGCGATTACGCTGCGTTTTTCTCACAAAACATGACATTGGCGCTATCAGCGCAATACGATTACATTTATCGGCCGCAGGGACTTCACATGAGTACTGAATGAATCACAATGCGTCTTGATTACACGTGATCGCGGCTTCGAGCATTTTTTCGTATATTTCCGATCGTGCAAAGGTTTGTCTGAGCGCAGGAAAAATCGATCGTTTCTCGAACGCGGATTAAACGAGCGCGAGGCGAGGCGTAATCACAATTCAAGTTATCGTCGAGCGCATAAATTTCTGGCGTGAACACGGTGGCGCAAGCGAGAGACGCGGGCAAGCATTGTCTCGCGTTTTACGGCCGCGAAGTAGCCTTATCGTTCGGCGTATCGTCCGAACCAAACGTCTTATCTTCACATGCAGTCCTCACATTATTCACATACTGACATAAAGCAATACACGCGTGTTACATCGAACACGCGTTTCTTTCCATACGTCCGTTTCCTCCTCCGAATAATTTGCGACTCGGCTGGTCACGGCGCGGCGCGCCACAAACGCAGTTCGTACGATTGCACTTTGACCACGCGACATTTGCCTTTCTGTCGGACATGATTTTCATATTCATGCACAGAAAAAAAAGAAGTGTTAACTCAACACTCGATATGCTTGTATATACGCAAGAATATATAATCTTGAAATAAGATTATATTGCGTTAAACGAAGAAAATTAGTGTTAAACGAAGAATTATATAGTTGAACCAACGCAATATAATCTTATTTCAAGATTATATATTCTTGCGTATATACAAGCATATCGAGTGTTGATTTGACTTCTTTTTTTTTCTGTGTGATTTATCTCGTATTCTCATTCTCGCCGAGATTTTTTGCATCGTCACACAGAAAAAAAATATTCTTGATTTTAAAATATCTTTAGTTTTAACGTGGAAATCTTGAAATAAGATTATATTGCGTTAAACGAAGAAAATTAGCGTTAAACGAAGAATTATATAGTTAAATCAAGAAAAATAAAGTTGAAATAACACGTTAAAATTCTTATAAGAAGATTATATTGTTTCATATATACGCAAGATCACTATAATCTTCTTATAAAAATTTTAGCGTGTTATTTCAACTCTTTTTTTCTTGGTTCAACTATATAATTCTTCGTTTAACGCTAATTTTCTTCGTTTAACGCAATATAATCTTATTTCAAGATTTCCACGTTAAAACTAAAGATATTTTAAAATCAAGAATATTTTTTTTTTTTCTGTGCATGATCGCTGCGTGGTTGCAGGCAATTTTTAAAACTCTATAATATTTGCGCCTGAATTCCGAACGATAGAAATATTAGTCTTTGCGATTTTTCTGTTTATTTCTTTTTTTTTTTGTTTTTCATTTATATCGAGCAAACTGAAGCCCATCGGAATGCGCACGTGACCACGTTCGCATTTCGACACGCAATTGTTACGTGCAAATATTTGACATTGCCTATTCGCACGCGAGAAGCTCACTTCCCGCATCCCGAAGCGTATATTTTTTCCCCCGTTTCTTTTTTTTTTTTTTCGTGTCGCCTCCCTTGCTTGCTTGCCCGCCGGGCGATTTTCCCCAATTTATTTTTGTCGCGAGCGCGAGTCGGTGCGCGACCGCGTTGCACGTTGCACGCGGAAAAAATGCGCGTCGCGCACGAATACGTTGATGAATCTCTCTCTTCCTCTCCCTCTTCCCCCCCTCTCTTTCTCGATGGCATCGGCGGATGGCGGATTGCCTTGTTGACCCGCGGAAACAAAATTGCAATATCGCGAGGATCGAGGAAATCGGTCGAGGCACCGACCCTGTTATTTTTCGTATTTGCGGGGAAGGGAGAAATGAGAGCGAGAAAATAACTGATGCGGGACGATATCGGCTGCAGCCCCGAATCTAAATTGGTCGGCCGAAGCCGTTATTGGAGATACTAAACATTCCCGGTTTGACGAAGGGCCCTTAATATAGTCGTAACTATACCGACCCTGCGGGTAGAAATGGTAGGATCGGCCCTGGGACGACGTAGTACGATCGCAAGAAAGGTGGAAACCGTATGCGATGTATACGGGCGGCGGAGGAAGACATGAGCGGAAGCGTGATAAGGCGGCGGCTACGGCGGGGGCTCCGTTAAACGTGATATACTTACAACCGCGGTGATGGGCAGCGCGATGCGCGATGCCGCGAATATCGCGCGCGCGAGCACGTGCCTGTTTCCACGGCACCTTCAACCCCGTAAATTGTGCGGTGAAATTTTACGGATGCGCGTGCGGACGCACGACTCGCGCCGTGACGGCAAAATTACCCGACGATTTCGGCCGAAAAGGAAGGAGAAACGCTGTATCGTTGGTACTTGGTAGTTCGTTCCCACGAGCGCGAGATCGTCGCTTTTACCTTATTACGTGCTTGAGATACCCGGGACCGACAAGGGACGTCGAACCGGTGGGTGCCCCTTAGAGCTGTCAATTTTGTTATTCGAATCGGGTAAATTATTCCAAACAGCACGTATGTCCAAAATCGGAATATAAGACGTCTTTTAGATATTATATATTACGTCTAAGGGCCGATTGCTCCAACCTATTGGCAAACTAACTAATATAGTTAAATCATATATATACGTCTTTGTTTTTTCTTCAAATTAGATAAAGATAGACATATCATTTAACTATTAGTTAGTTTACCAACAGGTTGGAACAACCGGCCCTTAAAGATGTCTTAAAGACTTATTCCGATTTTAGATATCCGTGCTGTCTGCAGGGACGTTAATTCCCAGGGAAATCGGTCGCGATACCCGAAGTAATCTCGTCGAGTAAATTAAATCGCTGAGATGTCGTTTAAACCTGCGACTCAACCGCACACGTGCGGAAGCGTTGGAATAATTTTACAGGCCCTCTTCAACGCGACACCACGAACGATGTGAAGCTCGCGCTGTTAATTAATATTACCGTCGCGAACCGTGCGAACAAGCGGCACAACAGGATAAGAGCGGTAAAATCAGAAAACACCGCGCCCGCTTTCCGACGAACTTTCCACTCGCCCGAACTCCGTGCCCGCGAGATTATGTGCACACATCGCGCGAGTACTTACGGGACACACCGGGCGTGTCGGTGAAAAGGTGACTCTCTCTTTCTGCGTTCCGTCTCGCGGAGGAAGTTTTATCGCGTCGAACAAATCGTCGAACGATTACATTGCTCACCGAGGACATGGCACGTACCGATGTACGTCTCGACGATACCGCGATCGTAATCCGAGGAGCATCGCTTTCGCGTCATTGTCCCCGCTCGTGGCGCGAACAACAAAGGCCCCCGGCGGGTGAAATGGCGAGCACGCCCGGAGGTGCCTGGAGGTGAATTCGCGCGACCGAGGTGCGAGTTAACGCTCGCGCGACACAAAGCGGCGCGGGCGCGGCGGGACGATTTTACAATTGCTTACGCGGCGAGAGCGAGCGTGTCGCACGCGTGTGCGCGCACGCGCGCGCGGTACCGTGCAAGACCCAGCATAGGGACACTAGACCCAGCACTCTCAGCAGCGCACGATGCACGGGATCCCCTCGTTATCGCGGACAGACAAAACGTCTTCTCCGCCCGTACCGCCTGCCGCGCGAGAAAGGGATTCGTTTCTCCAGGTCGGAGTCGAATACACGGCGGACACGGTCGGCGTGCAATCACGCGCACCTCCCGCTTCGATCTTGATACATACATCGCGGAAGTCCCGATATGCATCTTCTTCCTGCGCCCGGTAATTTTCCTCTCGCGTTCGCGAGCGCGTTACGCTTTGACTCGCGCTACTTGCGGCGGCTCTAGGCCAAGTCACGGCGGCGGAAAATAGAAATTAAAGAACCCGACGACACGTCTACGCGCGCCGTGTTGCTCGTTCACCCGCTCGTTCCGTAACGCAGACTTGCGGTGATCCTCTCGCGCCGTCTCGCCGTAGCCAAATTTCGAACTTAATCTTTCCCCAGACAGCCACGCATGTCCAAAATCGGGACATACATCGGGACAATATGATGCCTAAAAGACATTTTATGTCCCGATTTTGGATGGTGCTGTCTGGGTCGCGATTCATTGTTCTGCATATTTATTACACCTAGCGTATTAGACCTATCAAAATATTCGAGGTATGCCAAGTTATGAAACGTGAAGCCTTAAAAATTATAATTTTCCTGTCAAGCATACATTGTAAGTTAATTCGTTGTGTCAAATTATACTCAATTTGAGTCATTTTTAAACATTCCTATAGGTCGTCACTGTTCCTACTCAATATGTCTTTAATTTAACTAAACTAATGGAGTTAAAAATTGGTGGAGTTAATAAATTTCAATACACGTGGTAGTAAAAAATAATAAAATATTTACCTCTAGGTATTGGCTTAAATTTCATCTTTTAATATAATTTAACAATGTATTCGCGTAAAATATATTTAAAATTTGTGTATATCGTGTGCGTGTGTTAAAGTTAAATATACGCGTCAGAATGTAACGAGAAGAAGAAGAAAAATGAGATATCAAGACAGAAAGAAAAGCAAGGCAGGTAGATAGAAATAAATTCATTTTACTTCGAAAAAGATCCGAAAGCAACACACAGGAAGCACACAGCCACACACGGCAGGAGTGCTTCGAGATATAATCAAAAATTAAAGATAATGGGTAAAGAGCGAAAGAGAGAGAAAGACAGTGTGCGAGGCGTGCACCGAAGCGACGAGTCAAGTGCGCTCGCCGAGAGCGAGCGGCCGACACGTCGCCGGACTCCGGAGTCCGGAGCGGAGCCCCGCGTCCTTGTCAGCTCCCTACTCCGTTCTGAGTTTCTCAAAGAGGGAGAGACCGACCATCCCTACTACATCGGCCTCACCACCCTCTCCTCCGGTCCCACCACTATGCCGCGCTATGTAAGAGCCCGCACATGTTACCCCGCGTTCCAGTCTCGCAGCGGCACTCGCGAGCGTTGTTTCGCGCACTGGTAACGCGGTACGGATCGTCTGGCGAGCAGGAAGGGGCGATAAAACGCTTTTTCTCTCTCTACCTTCTCGCGGACGGGAGAACACGGAGGGAGAGAGACACCCGCGTAACTACCAGACACTGCGCGCACAGGTACCGAGAAGGGAGGGGGTGGCCCCGGTGTGTATGTGCATTGTGCGCGTGTGTGTGTACAGTTACGTGTACGCGTGCGCGCGCTACGAGTTCCCTTTTCAGTGCCTCGCGCGGAGCCGCCGCCGCGACCTCGTCGTCGAATCGTCACGTTCGCCGAAGGCCGAAGAGCAGTTTAATCGGGTGGAGTGATAGGAGGAGAGGAACAGTCCGGCCGCCGTTTCCGTGCCCACTCACTATCCCGCATTAGCACTCTCTTCCCTCTTCCCTCATTTTATCCCTTTTGCCCCCCCCTCTCATTTTTTTTACTTTTGTACGAACCAACTCGGCGCCCCTCGACGCGTGTGGAATTAGTCGAGTGGGAAATACCTGCCGATTGACCTGTTCCATCCCTCGTCTCGGCGCGAGTGTTTGAGAGAGTGTGAGAAAGAGGAGGAAGTTCCGTTCCTGAGGAGCTCGCGCGGTGTGGATAAAAATCGCAGGGAAAACAGGTGCGAGGAGGAATTGAAGGGAACAATCTTCGACGTCAGGATAGCGGAGAAGACGTGTTATCGAGAAACACGTGAGTATCTAGCGAGAACTTCGAGGTGCGATTGTTCCGCAGGCTCCGGCCTTCCGGAGCCTCCTCTCGCGGGATGATCTTGACACGCGCGCGCGTGGGTGCGACGAGACGCACGATGTTGCACGCGCCGCATACCGCGCGTTGCGTAATCGCGCATTCTTTTATATCTGCGAGAACAGTCGAGAATAACTGAATAAGGCTCACCGCGAATTAAAGTCGCGGAGCAAAGTCGAGCATCGACGCGATCCCGCACGAAACGCGCGCGTTAATATTTGTTGTCGCTTCGCCAATTAATGTTTGTTCAGTTTGCCGATGGACTTTGAGGCAAAGAGCGATCTCTTACGCGGGATTTTCCGCAATTCTTCTTTCTTTTCCGTGTGATTTTCCGATTCGCAGAAGTCGAGCTCACGACGAAGTAGAAGTAGACACTCGTGCGATATTCGTGCCACTCGATACCTCAACGCGCTTATCTCCTCGGCTTGTCACCCATGAATGTTGATAAGCTCGCGGCCAAACTACAAGCTTATGTAAAATTACGACCACGGTCCAAGTTAAATTGCGCAGAAAGCTGACCGAGTGACATTTCTTCATTTCTCGCCTCGCAGGCTCGTCATCTCGTTGCAAAACTCCAGTTCGACAGGAATTTCTGGAGCGTCCTCGAAAAAATTAGCCGATAAACGGTTATCGAGAAACTGTCGATCAATTGTTATCGTGTGTCCTTAGTCGGCAGTCAGCGCGCGTGGAATACGAAACTGTTTTGCACAGTTTCACGATACCGATCTTTAAAAAGCTAAAAACAATTAGAGATAAAGGCAAGCTTAGATTCGCGCGAACTCGGACCGCTCAATCGAATCGCGAATAATCGCTCAATCGAAAATTCGCGAATAATCGCTCACGACGAGGCGAACTGGCCGTCACGCGCGACGCGGGTGCGTAAGCAGTCCTCGCGTCCTCACGCGTGCGATACGGCTACGCCACGGCCGCGGCGCGGCGCGGCGTGACATCGTGGCGCATGCACGCGGTCGCGTGCTATTACGTGACGACTCCGAGCGCGCGGCTCGAGTTCCGTGCCACGCCGACGACGTATGTAGGTACATACATACGTATCTGCGACGTAATACACCCACCGTCGCCGCTGCTCGATTTTACTCCGTTCCGCGGCCGCAATTATGTAGCGCAAGAACAGGTGACGACAGTCCCGGCCTTGATACCATATCGCGTAGCTTCACGAAAAAGACATAACTAATGGTGAACGTTCGAGAATCCTTCCTCCGAATATTATTAAATCACATGAAGATTCTTGTTCACTCAAAGTTGCTTCGTATAGGTATCATTCGAGATTCTTGGGATTCTTATGAATATCCAGAAGCTTTTGATAAACACGCCCAGGCGATCTTGTCTCAAAAGTGTTTTAAAAAATATCTCAAACGTTCACAATACTTAAAAATAATCTAAATAATACTTAAAAGTAATACTTAAAAATTATCTAGATCTACGGGATAGAGGGTAAATTAAAATAATAACATAAAATATCCTAAAATGGCGATAATATATTTTCCGAACATTGAAAACTTTTAATATATTTTATAAGAATTTCAGAAATTATAATATTTGATGAATGTTTCGAGATTTTCGCTCTATATAGGTTTGACATAATTCGATGTATCTTGATCACATCGCTAGAAATAACGTGATCGATGCGATAAAATTGAATAGATAAATTGCTTTTTTATTTTTCAATTTAATTCTTGTCTACGCATATATCGTAATTTTCGCGATATTAGACGAGACTATAATTATAATCGAACGGAAATCACAATCGTATTTTCGCGATTTAGTTAAGATAGATAACAAAACTTCCGCGTTAATCCTGCGACGCAAATCGAATATGTGCAGTTAAATAGGTATTCCTATTATTGTACGTTAAAATATCTTTGGTAATGAATGTGCAAAGTGTGACTTTATTTATCAACATGATGCTAAATACGGGCAACCACTAGCGTATTTCCGCCTCGCTCGTATCGGAAATTTCTTTCACGCGAGCGTAGATATAGTTTAGGTATCGAATAACCGTTTCACGCGAGAGGTAACGCGGCGCGCGGGAGGAGAGAAATAAATCCATTTCTTCCCTCGTTCCCATTTAAATTCGCTTTCCCTCTCGGATTACGAGACAGCAAAACAGCGTGCCTGTCATCGGTTTAAATTCCATTAGATCGTCGCATGCTCGCTCGCGCACGCGGGAGCAAGACGATTAATTTCTTCAAGGCTTAATCCGTTGAGGACAACAATCTGGAGCTAATGCCGCGTGACTCACAGCAGTCACAGCTCCTCCGCGTGCGTTCACTTTACACAAACGCGGTCATTACGGCGAGTTACGTTAAAGATCGAGACCGACGGAAAGCCGGTTTTTAGCGACGGCTCGCGATAGCGTCTGCTATCAAGATACACGTGATCGCGGCGGTCACTCGGCGATCATTCGGATCAACATAATAGTGTTGTTTGCTTTCTAAAGAAATCGCGCCATTGACTTATCGCGCGACGTGATAGACATGATAAAATTCTCGATGGTTCTTCGCAATAATATTATTATTTGGCCATAATCCGAGCGAATGACTCATTTAACGAAGATGAAATGAAAAGCGGTATTCCGCGAAAGCGGAGATTTTTTTCCTCTCTCTCTGCGAAATTGCTAAACAAAACGGCGCTTATAACGAGAATGAATCGCGGGCACCGACGCGCGTTCAGTATACGAGCTCCGCGAGCGGATACGCGAATTTATTTGCACAGCTGGTACACATCTATCAATCGTTGCGCGGTACTCGCGCGTGTACTCGCGTCCGTTCATTCCCACCGCGTTCGCGGCTCTCGCTGGCGCGGTTGCCTCCGCCGGAAAAAAAGGCTTGATGTACCGTAAATTCCGTTCGGCTGCGCCGGACTCCGTGCGTGCGTTGTTAAAGCATTAACGGGATAACACGTCGCTTATCGAGTAAACGCTCGGAGTCCGCGATATACATATGCATCTCTTCGCGGCGCGTACGCGCGCTTTTCCGGAGCCCTAGCCGGTGCAAATTGCCCGCCCCGCTCTCGGCTACCGAAATCAGATTAACGTCGATTTCCCGTTCATCGATCTTCCCCGCGTTTTCTCTTTCCCCGTCTATCTCTCTGTCCCTTCCCTCTCGTCCTCTCTCGACTTCTTTCGTTTCCGCTGTAAACAACCGGGCACACGTTCTGACCGTCCGTCACGGAATTAATCACAGTTTAATTGGAAAATCTCAGCGCGCAAATACCGTCGCGTCGCCCGTGGTAGGCAAATACATTGGGTCGTCGGAATCGGTGGCTGCAGTCACGTAATATGTTATATGCGAACTGCATCGCCCGGCTATGTCGCTCGCGCTCGCAGTCAAATCGATCGATCCACACTCGAAGAAGTGCATGAAAACAATTTCCCCGGCGCACCTTTCGGGTGATCTTTGGGCGCATTATCGCGAACATCTCGGTGAGCACCGTATATATGATCTTTGATTTGATCGCCAACCACGATGGGATGGTTTCAGTCCTGGCGCCATTTAAATACATTGTCAGCTGTAATTATAATTAAATACTATAATTATATTGAACGCATGTAGAACGAACAAGAAAGTTACGTCGCGTCGACATTAATACAGTATCTGAAGCAACCTGATTACCGGTAATAAATTTACTTTATCTAATGTAAGTGTAAGCCTCAAGATATCGCATTCACTCCGACTTCTCGGACGCAGCGTCCGCGTCGTTGCAAAGTATCAATTTGCTAACTCGACGTGAAAGTCAAACGTCTCCGATGTGATATCATGGAAAGTCTCTTTCTCTCTCTCTCCCTCTTTCTCTCCGTTTAAACAGCAACTTTTTCGTCTCGCGCCCGAGGAACACTCTCATCCATCACTGGCAAAATCGCTACTCCTAGGCGACGTTTCCGCGTGAGAAGCGCGAAATATCCTTTTGTGCGACGCGCACGCCTGTGTAACTTCGGCAGGAGCGAGATTATTTCACGCTCTCCTCTCTCTCTCTCTCTCTATCTCTCTCTTTTTGCCTCTCTTGGCGGTGCCTTCATTAATTTCGCAGCTGCTTCGCCTAAGAATAACATTGTCGAACGAAAGCGGAATACCGACTCGCACTCCCTCAATAGAGGATCGTTAATCTTCCATTCTTGCGAGAGCCACGGCGCGCGAGTCCGCTTTTCCGAGTCTCCGTTATATCGGTGAAGGGGTTATCGCTGCATTCTTCCTTTTCGAATTATACGGCGACGCGTCTTTTGCGTCAGCGCGTCCCATCGATCGATCGACGATCATCTCGCGCGAGACTCATTCGCTGATTCGAATCCCCGTTTAAAATTGACATTTCATATTTATGACCCGCCGACAATCTTTTTCATATGCGCTTCTTTTTCACAGACATACAATAGACTCGGTGTCCGCGAAATTGCCTTATTAAATTCGTATTACTGTCTACCGCTTGTCATCGTACTGTCACCGCACTCGAATCTCCAACATCTTCACATAATAAACATTCCAATTAGGTGATTAGGTTGACATCGTATTGCAACGCAGAATAATAAATTCAAGCATTCAAAATTCATCGATTCTCGATAGATATGTATTTATGTATTAATTACGATTATCAATGTCGTGAGGAACATATTTCAACGATTTTTTATATTGACAGACGAGATTCGTACCTTTATTGAGACAGTACTAACCAGAGAAACGAGAGTCGATTGGACGACCGCCAAAGCGAATTATGAAAATTGTCGGAAATTTCTGCGACCTGAGCTCCGCGAGTGTTTTCATTGTGCGCGACGTTTTACCCGCCCGTTATTGCGGGCACGCTGCATTAAGATCCAGCGGGTTGTGACGCGCGAGCGAGCTTTATTGATTCGTAGAATCCCAGCGCAGGAGCCCAAATGCACAGCTACACGGGTACCTGCCGCATTTTTATAGACCGTTTATATGACTGATAAAAATTGTTCAAATTAACTTTCTCGATATTTCGAAAATTATCGAATTTGCAAATTATCTTTGAGTATCGCACGAGAGTCGGAATAAAAATTTCTGCCCGATACAAGACGTTTAGAAGATATAAACTTTGAAAATTTGTCGAAACGAAAAGGAAGTTACGCAACTAATTACGGAACATTTATCATGCACGTTATAGGTATCGTATAGAATTTATAATCTCGATAATAAAGGAGCGATTAGGACTTGATAAAAATTCTCGGAACGCGCGGAAATTAAGCTGACAAAGTACTTGACGTCGTCGCGCAGCTGTCGCAACAATCACGGCGATATATAATGCGAACAATGTGATAGCGCGTTCGCAGATAATGTGCCGACATCACCGCGTATTCTGTACACAGCGCAAGTCCGTACCTACGCTGCGTTGTACCAGCGAGATTTCGGCATCGTTCGCCTGCAGACTTGACTTGCTTGAAGAGGATCTGGATTTTTGGAGGGTGTGGAGAAGGCAGAGCGAAGTTAGAGAGAAGAGAGCTCGTTAAGGGCCCTCTAAGGGAAAATGACGGGGTGGCCAAACGAATCTTCAGTTGCTCTGTGGTTAAACGTAATTTTAACCCCTCCGCATCAAGGAGCCCCGTTTCCTTTGGCATTTTCGACTGAAGCTTATCCTCGAAATACTTTTACGTCGCTATTTCGGCGGCACAAGCGGCGAAGATTTTCAATTACTTCGTTACCTCGTCGCGCTTTCGAAGCGTTTGCGCGAGACTTTACAGCGCGCCGTTTCCCTTTCTCGCGATATTTATTTATCGCGCCTCGTCCAATCGCGCGATTTCGCCGTCGTCATCACCTCTGTTAGGTATATCGATCCGCTGACGTCGTGAAAAAGCGGCGACTCGGAATAGAAAGGGACAGCCGATTCTCCCGGCTCGGAGAAATGCCAAACGGATGCCTCTCGAACGCAGTAGCAGCCGATGATCGAGCGACCTACTACCCCGTTTTCCATGCGATTTGCGAGATCCAAGTTCAAAGTGGTTGGAGCAAGTCGTGCGTGGCAAGCATTATTGGCTGCCACGTTAGCCGTGTAGGCATATCGCGGTTATATCGAACGAAAATGAAACGCGCATCACGTGAGATCCCTATGTACCGAGCGGGTCTAAAATTGGACGCGCCACTGTGCGCAAGGTTGAACAAACACGATCGTAATGGTTATTTCAAGTATATGAACGCGGTTAATTGGAAATAATCTATATAATATACGAACTAACTGCTATTGGAATTTTTGTATCGCGTCCTAATCGCCTCTGTTGAAATTCCTCCGGAATAGCGCCAACGCGAGCGTATCAGGTGAAATTTCATGAGTCGCAGCGTTATCATTTTTTTTTTTCCTTTCGCGTCGGGATTGCGAAGAACGCTAACTCATACGCGAGCGTTCGCGTCACGAGGTACAAATATCAGACTGATAACGAGTCACGTCGAAGCCAACGACGATTGTTTGAACAGTTTGTCAGCGTGAGCGTGTAATACGCCGTAGTATGGCAATCGCGAGTCTTCGGGATTAATTATGGAGCCTTGAGACGTGGGCACGTGGAGTTTCACCTATGTAATTTGCCGCGATCTTTGCACGTGTCATTGTCAAGCATATACTAGGTATTACGACAGCGAATGCTTGTTATGCTTATTGATAAAAATAATGATATTTAAATGCCATAATTACTACGTTAATTGAAGTATTATCGTGAGATAATTAGAGTACTATCGTGAATTGGAGTATTTCGCTATATTACTTTATTATTAACGAAAGCGTCGATGTCAATGAGCGTGATGATGAAATATTAGTCTCACAATTACATCGTATAATTATAGCATGGGACACATGTCATCCTACACTCTATGACGTAATAATTATATTGCTCTTTCCTCTTTGTCAGCTGAATCGATATTGTTGCTAAAGGCTCGAGGATATATGTTGCTATAGGGTATATTGTTTTGAAATCGTAAAAAGACGGCAACGACACGCCTTTGTTCGTATTGCGGGCTATTCCATCTGCATTATACGCTCGAATATTCAAATAGCAATTACTCGGACAATGACCCCCGTAATCGGCGCGTCAGCTAAAAAAAGGAGCTTTACCGAATATGTCCACGTGTTATACATACGAATGTGTACAACGATTAAAGTATCTATGCTACGGATATTTCAAGAATATACTTGTTTGAATTGTGGCACTCGATTCCAATAAGTTGTCAACGTATACTATTTGTATCTTATCTCCACCTGTTTGCAATATCTTTTGTTCGTATCTCAAAGAAAAATGGGAGATGATTAAAGATTGGAAATGTTTAATTACAAATACTTCAATGTTGTTAATATTGTCCGAAACAGGGTAGTTTTTACTTCTTTTTATCTAGTCTGTACCTCAAAAAATAGTATCTAATCATTTTCTCTCGAAAAAGTCTTTAAAAAATTTTAAGAAAAATTCTTTTTTCTGCTGATTAGGATAATATCGTTGTTACATTGTTCTTCGCGGATAATAAGTTGGAAGAAAAGCAGGGGAAATGTCGTGTGTGGCGGTATCTTCTCAGACTAGACGGAAGTCATTAACAGTGGCACTTAGAAAGCACTACAAGAGCTACGTAATCACATTGAGTAGAGTAGCATCTCGCGGATGCAACAGCCAATTGACGCGCACCTTCGTGATTGTCTCTACTCGCGGAAATAGATTCAACTTTATCAGTTACAAAAATGTTGGGTTGAGTGGAACGGTATGTAGTCTTCGGAATAGATAACTCTTGTGGGGTTTAAGGCCTGCGTGTAAGGACCGATCGATGATATCAGGAAATTGGGATCGCCGGCGCACGTGATGCTTAAGTCGTGTACATTGTCCTCCTTATGTGTGTGCTTGTTCTGTCGGTCTATCCCGGTCTATCCCGCCCCTCAGTTCCGATCCAAAGCCGCGACTGCGTAATATCGGACGCCGCGCCGGTGGGCGACGCTAATCGCGATAAAGCCATTATCGCGATGACCGTCGTGCGTGCACGCGCATAAAGCGCCGCGATAAACTCCCACTCGGGTGAATAATATTCACCTTGTGCGTGGTTTCAAAAATAAGGCAGAGGCTTTCGGTGGAAGCGTCGTATTCGCGAGAAACTGCGTTCCGCAAACTGCCGCGGATATTGAAATTGCGCGAATGAGGAAGAGAGAAATATAGAAAGATAGATATTGAGAAAAAAGTTATATACATCTCATTTAAAACCGAGTTATAAGAAAATATTAAAATGTGTTTCGTTACTTTATTATTGTTATTAATCCTTCTATGAATATTAAAAAAAGAAGATCACAATGTCGAACCGCGATAATATAAAATGTGCAAGTAGATAATGCGCGAATGTGAATATTTTAACCCCGTTAAATAAAACATAACAGGGGTTCAAAAATAGAAATAAATTAATGGGCTTATAAAGCGGGATATACAAACGCCTAAAATAATTTTATCGCCAAAGACTATAATAAATATTTAAACTTAATTTCTTCTTCCTTGTTATTGTTACATTAATTTTTTGTGCTATTTTCTTTGTTGTTTTCTCTTACTGCGTTAAACGCTCTCAAAATTCCGCGCCACAAGCACGCCAGAATCTCTCCGTGATGATGCATGTCCGCCGCAGCATCCAGCTGCAAGGTAACATAGCGCTTGTGCGCGCTTACTCCCGCCGGCACACATAACAATCTTAATTATATAACGAGCGTGTAATCGAGCACTTTCATTGTTGCCAACCGGCGGCCGACGCAGGAAGCGCCAGAAGCACGATTCTCCGATGAGCGACCGTTGAACCAGCTTTTATCGGCTCGCCGATACTTCCGCGACGAGCAAGTCAGCTCAGCCAGATGCGATCGAAGATCGCACATTCGTGATTTTCCATCGCCGAGCGGATGCTGCGCATCCAGTCGATTCATCGTTCATTGTGCAACGCCAGACAAACGGTGCCGATTACTCGACGGCGCGTTGAACCTTCGAATCGCGCGATTATTCGCCGATAACAGGGTTAATCCGAGATGTGATCCGCGAATGATTTAATGATGATTGCTGGGACGTCGTTTGAGATTTGCGTGTGCGATATAAATAGATCGGCGATGCGAGCGGACAGGGTCAATGGCGATAGAAATCGAAAGGATTAATCTCTCGAATACTCGCACTTTCCATTGACCTCGTTCATTAATCGACATGCGCGACCGCGTTGAAATCGCCCGGATACCTTCGACGGAGAAATCGAATAAGAAAGATAGTATGAAAAATGATAAGAAAGGTTTGCCGAGATGTTTGTACTCTCAACATACATTTCTTGCGATCGCGATGGTGAAAATTATATAGGTCAGAATATAGATACATATATAAAAAGATTTCTTATGGGTGTTATCAAGTACTTAATTTTTAGAATTGATAATTTTATAATTATTATGATTTTGCAAGCAAACGGAAGAATTTGAAGATTATAAATTGAATCAACTCATACGATAATTAAGCTTTTATTATCGTTTGTCGTCGAGTAGATAAGGAACGTTTATATCAGTGTGATCGTGACTTGCTTTTTAATATTTTTGCCGAACATCCGTTTGCACTCGATTTCGTCATGCTTATTTTTAATTCATAATAGTTACATATTTTGTCAACTGAAACAAAAGATTCCACTTAAATTCTAAAGGAAAGTAATAAAAATGTGTATGTTAAAGAACTTTTCAATTTGATGCAAACTGTTTTTTTTTTATAACGACATCTGGAATTTTGTAGTTTTCCATTTGGGAAAAATTGCCCTATAACTTTTTATACGATTTTATCCTGTGCAGCTTTTAAAGTAACAACATTTTCTATATCGTTTCGAGTTACGCTTCGACGTACCTACTCGGCGCCGTATTTCTAAAGGATCGGCAGTATATTGAGCGGGAACTATCTTTCTCCGCCGGCGTATCGAACCATGCGATAATTACAGCCGAGCTCGGGGAACGGTTAATTAAAGTTACATCCATAGAATACGGCTAATGCGGTATCTAGCTCTTCTGGAATTATCGAAACTACCGATACGAAGGCTGTCTGCCTTGAAATATCGTTAAACGGGGAACTCGGGAAAACTGGAGCGGTGTTTCTACGATTCTAATGTGTCTCACGAGCAGCACACATTGCGTGACAATTAATTACATAATAATGATGATGATGACGATAATAACAACAAAGACATCCGTTGAGACCAAACGCGAGGGACGCGGCTTGATCTCGACGATCGTGGTCGATAAACTCGGCCCGCTTTAATTATACCGAAACGTATTTTCGGGGGTATTACTCATTCGCCGGCGATTAATACTCCGTTCTAAAACCGTCGCGCGTTTCGAGTCTTACGGATGGAAGAACGCGTTCGCGTCACCCGCGCGAATTATGCGCAGAAAGCGGAGACAAACGCGCCAAAAGCAACAGTACACTCCCGGTTTTTGTAGAATCCGTAAATCTCTTATCTTGCAATATAATTCCGTGACGTGTGGCGTCGCGCCATTGTCGCACTGAGGCAGTCACCGTTATAAATCTATGAGATACGGCGCGATTATCTCAGTCAACAGGGGAATTTTTACGGGCGACGTGCGTCATCTTTGCTTCCCCCGCGTGACTTCCCCCCTGCGGAAAGGGGGGGGACTTCGCCCATTCCGGATGGGCTTCGCCGCGGGCTTTCCTTCGGACGCGAGGGAACTTTCCACGTGGTCAGCGGAATTAATTCGCAGCTAAGCTAAGCCCCCGACCTCGCTCTTTCTCCGTGTGATCCAATTACGATGGAACGGGATTAGGTCGAGACACGTGAACTCGCATTCTCTACGTTCTCCACGTTTTCCTCGACGTCGATTAATCCGCTATTATTCTCCCGGGCTCTCATCTTTCTCGACTACTTCAACAGTCTCGAAGCGTCGTCGGGGGGCGTGCACGCCGCCGTTTTCGAAATCCTGTGCGCGCACCTCGGAGATTTTTATCCTCGCAAATATTCCCCTCCGACGCGATCCCGATGCGGAAAAGGTCACGCGGGGTGAGAGATCGATTGTCGGAGCTCCACTTGGCAATGGTGCCGGAGTTTTTGCTCCGAATGTAAAATTAGGTGCGTTCGGGCCGGCCGCGAGCTGGGATTTCGGGGAGCAAGCAGAGTGGACGTAAATAGATCACCGGTTAGAATGCGGCACGTCTTATTCATACTTACGTAAAACAGGTCTTGAGGACGCGGCTCGAAGTCATCACGGCTGAACGAATAAGGAAGTGACCCGTGAACAAGAAAACCCTCCTTTACTTTTGCATAATATTGTAATACCGCTGATGTTACTTAACGAGATATTTACGGTAACGAGAAAAATCTCGTAAAGTTTACATAATTTATTAGGAAAGCACATATACGTGAACGCAAACACATGTAACGTCATTAATTAGATTTAATCTCTTAATGGCAGTATTATTTTGGAGATAAATATCAGGCTCTAACCAATTTAGCTTTAAGTAGCCAATTAACTCGAGGAGCATAATTCCCAAGGTTCAGGCTACTAGAAAATTACGCAGCTGGTTCGTCGCGCACGATGGATGCCTACGCCCGGCCCTCGTGTCGAACCGCGCGCCGCGGTGGAATTTTCATTCGCGGGATGAGAAAAATACGGAGCGCGAGGAAATGAAAAAGTGCATTTCGGACGACGGCAGTCGGGTCACGTTCCCGTCGCGCGTACTTTTCCAACCGCCATCGTCATTATTGCCGTTGTTTACCAACACTTTTCCGCGTTTTAGCGCTCCCCCGTGCGCGCCTTCGCCTTTACCTTTCTCGGAGGAAGCTCGTACGTGCCCACGGTAAAACGCTCTCGAGTACGCGAATAAAACAAGTTATAGCACATGGAACGAAGCTGTTTCCGCGGAGCGGTTACGGTCTCACGCACCGCGAGCGTTTCGAAAGACCGCCCTCCGAATCGATGCCCTTCCGGGTTATGCGCGCGTATCGCCAGTAGGAAATACCAGAAATTCTTAGACTAAAATGCCAGCCAACCAGGCTCTAACCTTGGCTTGGAAATATGCTGCTAGCTAGTTATAGTTTATAAAGGTGCCGCGCGCGCCATGAAATCGCAATCGCAGACTTCTCTCGTCTTCGAATAGAACATTTCGCAATCAACCATTAATAGTTCGTCCAATTAGACTCGCAGGAAAATTCGGTCAATATTTACGTAACGCTAGGCACATTATTGACGCCGTCTGAGCTCTCGTGGTTTATAGCGATTGTGTATAAAAGTGGAGAGACGTTTGGACTAGAAAAATCGAGAGAAGAAGCGACAAACGTATCCTTCATTTGTCATCGCAAGAGCAAGGAAAGCGGGTAGAAAATACTCGACATCGCGAGGAAGCAGAAACTAAATTACGCGAAAGATTGCCCTAAAAAAATAAGCTGCTCTCGTGTAATTGTGAATATTTTATGCTACGCGTAGACGTGAGCTCATCTTCGTTTTCTTCGTGAGCAACGAGCTTTTCGCGGTACATTTTATTAATGCGCCGATCTAGCCCCGTGGAATTTTAATGCGAGGCACCGCGCTCGCGCGAGTAGGTGTACACGAAGACACTCCACTCGCGAGATCGCATTTGCAGCCGAGCACCGTCGCTACGTCGTCGGTGCAGGGTGCGTCCGTTGCATGGGAAGAAGTATCGATCGGTCTATGTCTTCGAGGCATTTTATTTTTCTTCCCGCTGCGCTGTACTCCTTCCGGTCGCCTCTTCTCGCGCGCTCGCGCGATCTCAGACGGACAATAAAACGGGACCCTCGATCTCTGGATCTAATTCAATTCGAGCGCTGCGTGGGTATTAATTTTTTTGTGCAAATAACTTCCAGATGGAGATAACCACGCTTTTCGATCGGAAATATTTACCGACCCGAGACGGTTAAAAGGACACGATAAAGATTTTCGCGTTTACCTCGCAATCTTCGTGGCTCGCCCATGTTTTGGTGAAAGTAATCCGAGTTAGTGCAATTCTCCTGAGATCGTTGGCTCGTGTCCATCGCAAATCTCGATCCGGCGCTATCGTTGAAATATCGGTGACTTCAAAATCCGCTTGCTTGCCACGTAGTTCCTCGTTCGCTCTCCTTCCATATTTCCTCATAGGAGGAGGAACTCTCTATATCCTTTTGAAGAATATTCCCAAGGATCAAGAATCCATCTTGCAGCACGGATTCTGTTCAACGTCGTGTAAATATTATATTGCATTAATACTTCATTCCCATGTTTCCTCTGGGAAAAATGATGATACGAACGTATATTCGCGAAACTTACATCGCATCAATAGAAATGAATTGACGATAGCTTTAGAAAAATTTTTAATATTTTGTTATTATCGTACACTGAAAGAAAAGATTAGTAACACTAAGTAGAATCGAGTTAACTGAAACTCAATTTCGGGGTTGTATATGGCGAACTAAGTACCTATTTTATTATTTGAACAAAATTTTCGTGTTCTTTTAACTTGATTTTTGTGTGAAAGCAAATAAAAGTTAAGTTTAATCAAATGGTTATAAAGGTAATTCACCCTATTTTTGTGGTTAAACTAACTACTTATTTAGTCGAACAAAATAGTTTATTAGCAGAATGAAGTAATATATACAGTACAATGGAATAGTAATAAATAATTGTTTCAACTATTCCGCAAAGTAATGCGTTACGGTGTGGTCGGTGGATTCTGACACGCGAGGAAGAATATACCTACACTAAAAAAAATTTTTTTTAAACGTTTTTTAATTATTTTTAAGTTTGAAAAAAGTTAGTTCGGAAAACATTAATTTAAGATTTGTAGAAATAATTATATTTCACATTTGAAAGATGTGTTGCCGGAGAAGCTACTTATGTCTTGCCGCGGTCTCGCGGCTTGCGGATGAATGATTTTGCTTCACCGCGCGCCTGCTTATATTGGCTCCCAACTGAAATTTAATTACGAGTTAGCCTTATCATTATGCACAGCCTAGCGGCGTCGTGCCAACTAGCATGGAGATTGTAGAATATAATTTAAATAGAACTGTATATATTATCCACTCTCAACAGACTCCAGGGAGTTGCTACAACGATTTCTTTTAGTTGAATCTGTTTCGCAAACGTTGTCTAATTATCCAAATAATATGAGTTCAGTGTACTTAATTTCAGGTTTATTTGACCCTCCAAGCAGTTTCAAAATTACTAGAATTCTGGTAGTTCAATAAACATTGTATATTGTACATATAACTACGTTTGAGTTCCATTAACCTTTTACTTTTGACTAGATTTTACAGTACAAATAACTACGTCACATTATTGAACTAATGCGATTTTTACTCAATTTGACTCGATACCAGTTTGTGCAACCAAATTCGCGCAACCCCGACATTTAGTTCTCTTCACCCAATTTTTTTTCAGTGTAGATAATAATATTATCGTTATATTAACAACCTTTGTTAATATTGCAAATGAAATAGTTTCAAGTACAGGGAAAGTGATGCAGACCAAGATTACACTCCGCTCGACGAGACGAGATTCTCTATCTATTTTCCAATCTTGAAATCCCGAAAGTAATCGGAGCTGGTCCAGCTCCGTAGCGGCGTTTGGTCCGTGCCTCGTCGCAAATCCAGATCGTGAAACGTGGTCGGATATCAGTGAGATATCGCCGATGTCGAATCCCTTTTCTCTTTCCCGCTACTAGCTACTACTACTCTCTCTCTCTCTCTCTCTCGCGGTTCCCCTGCGGGAGCACCTCTCTCGCCCATTTCCACCCCTTTCTCCTCGCCCAGAAGGGGTAGGAGGCGGCCACCGACGATCGATCACCCACCTCGCCCACGTTTCTTCCTTCCGCTTTTCGCAATGGAAACCGCACGAACATTCGCGGCTCCGAAAACAGCGCTTTTTGTCGGACGCACCGGTTACCCTCGAAGAGTTTTTATGAGATACTCGTGTGTACTTAACGGACCCCACGGAAAAACACGCGACTCGCTCCTTCTCCGGGAAATGACTTACTCTGTCCAGAATATTAGGAGGTAACTATTGTACTTGTGCGAGATATTTAGAAAAGCATTTCTTGGAAGTCATTAGGATGCTTCGATGTAGAAATTATTATTGCAATTATGTAACCGACACGCAACGAATCGAAGGTTCGTCTTAGTTTCGTTTTGTTTTCAGTCGCGTCGCGAAAGCTAACTAATTCATATTTATGACGTTACGATGTTGGGCCTTTGATAATTTCTCTCTATTTTAATAGTGCCGTTCGTAATACACAATTGAACACAGACGTAACGGCTAATCTCGAGAGTAACGCTACATGCTCTCGTCGGGATCCTCATTTTTTATAACGTCAGCTTATTAAAGTAAATTAACCTGCAATGGAATATCTGAATATATTAATTATGCATTCGACAACGAAGGCAACGAAGTGAGCAGCACACACACACACAATATGCTCGTCCGGTCGAATATAATATCGCGATTACATTGGCTACCATATTCGTGATATTCGAGCGGATATAATTTACATATACGGAGACCCTTCGTATTGTACCTTCGATATTTAAAAAGTACATTGTACCCGTCTGCGATAACAAACGTGATATTCCAGCTCAGCGATTGGAATTTACACGGATTTTATGCGAGATTATTATTATTATTTTCGTTAATGAGAAAACGATCCTTTAGTATAATCAAGATACGCATGAGTACAATAGAGGAGAAAGAAGCAAAAATATAGATAAAAATAGAGGTTCATACAAAGTAATTACAATAACTAAAATATAATCATCAAAAATAATGAATCAGTAAGCAGCCAAATATGAATGTGTTGTACGACACACGTTAACTTTATTAAAATGATTATTGATTACATGCATAATATGTTAACACAGTTAAAATTGTGCGCCGTATGTAGTGCTCGATGTAATCTTGCATGAAATTGTACAGTAATTATCGTAAATCTCATTTTTTTTTCTCAATAATCTATACATGATTAATTTCCAAATTATTATCTCACTCGATTCGGCGTTGCTACTCATAATAATAACACGAATATATCAGGACACAATAATATTTCAGCTGCATTTTCATCTGCTATCAAAACACGGTCGATCGGGCAAAAGTTAATACTGTAACGACGATTAGTGAAAGTGTAAAATCGTGGTACCTGGAAACATTAAAAAGCGCTGATATGCATAAAAGTCGGAAGAAAGGCAGTTCTGCGTCGTAAACGATGATCAGTGAGAGAAATTCTTCATTCATCCGTGCCCAAGCTGCTCGAGGAAATCCTGTTGGCGTCTGCTCTAGCGTATCAGGATAGAAATACTGGACGGATCAGAGAGAAAAAGAGATATGTCTTCGCGCTTTCAGTATTCCGTGAACAATTGAGTGTATCCGTGTACGGCCGATAGTCGCGGGATTTCCCGTACAATTTTTTCTTGCGATTATCGTCGATCGGCGGACTCGAGGAAAAGCAGAGGCTCTCTAGTGACATTTAGATCGTGATATTAAATAACCTCATGTACGGAGAACTCGTTTTATAATAGTGGTCCTCGTGGAGAGGAGGAATTTTCTCACCTTCGAGGATTTCCCCGTGTCTGTTGCGAGCGAGGAACGAAGTAAATTTGAATTCGTATCTTTATGTAATGAAGACCAAACGGATCAGAAACAAAATGTCTTTAAAAAATATACTAGACAATATTATTGAATTATATTATTTTAATATAAATTAAATTATATTATTGTGTTATATTAATAATTGAAAAGCAGCTTAAATGTCATCAATCGTTGCGTGTATGTATATAAAATATTCTATTAGAAATAGAACTATATGGCTTTCTCGAATTTGAAAAATAAAAATATACGAAACAATTTAGATAGCTCTAAACATTCTAATGCCTAATAACTTCGTATATTCGCCTCTGAGCATCCAGGTTAAAATTATGCTTTCATCGAATACCGGCATATAATCAAAGAAAACTTAAGAGAAATATTTCTCTTTCTTGAAGAAACATTTATGTATTAATGAGAGATTTCCTGGAAATTATTTTACACGCAAATCGGATTATGTGCAGTTGTCGGATAACATTTAACATAAGCGCTGAAGTAATCATTTCCTCGAGAGGAACGGAAATTCCGAGATAAGCCGATACGAAAAGAAGATGAGATAATTGGTCAGCGCAATTCTTATCGAGTCTTCTAATACTTAAAACTCTCGTTACGTAATAACGACGCGTATTTTTTTGCGACGTAACCAAAACATGATAAATGCTCACTGGCGTTAATTATTAATAATATCCAATTGTAGATCTACGTAGGATTCTCCTGAGCGTGACTCACGATGTTTATTATCGATATAATCGTACTTTTTTACATGGCGTTCAACGCGTAGCGTTTTTTCTCGCATTAAATACGATTGATCGCACATTTATCATTATTAAGGTTTTCCGACGGTTTTTGCGTCGACCGCGAACGATGAAAAGTATCTCACCGGTATTTCCCAGGTTTCATTCTCCAGGCACGTACGATAAGTCCGCACTTTCCTCCACACGTGTATCTAATAACAACGGCAAAAAACGACGATACAATCAACGATACGTCGTAATCTTGCGCAGCAGGTTTTATAAAGAAAAAAAAAAAGAAGAAAGAAGAAAAAAAAAACACGTTACGAGCTGGAAGCTCCGCGACTGACGCCAAGCTGACAGTTGCGTGATATTTCGTTCCGAGATTCGTTTTATCGCAAAATCAACAGACTGCCTACATGGATTATCTGGAACGTAGGAAGATACTTGGAGTCGCGCCGCAATAACGCGAGATAACAGATACGTGAATTTTAGCGAGGAGTTAGCGGGGGCCACCGTACAGCCGTAGATCGTCCCGCAGCCGTCGAACAAATTGGTCATAAAATCCCTAAACGGCGATGCAGTTTCTCCTCTTAAAAGGCGCCACGACCGAAAAGAATGATATAACCCGCGAATCGCGCCGTCTGATCGTCTCTCTCGGGCGAGCTCTGAGGATGACAACCGGCCGTATTTTCGCGGATAATGGGTTTCTTGGCTTTTTCTTCTCCTCCCTCGCCCCCTCCTCTTCCCTCCTCTCCTCTCGACCTCGGCTCTGCTTCTTCGCCATTAAGTTCCCTTGCTCGATTCAGACGTTCTCCGCAGACGACGAAATTATCGGCGAGCAGAGACGCGCTCGGTTTACTTCCGCATGCGCGTCGGCGTCGGCCGTAAATTTTCGTCGTACAAGCGCCGCACTCGAACGCACTCGCGCTCGCCGAAATTAATTTCGCACGAGTGTCACAATCCGGCCGATGAAAAAATCCGGGCGTAGAAATCGCCGTTTTATTTCCGGAAATGAAAAAAAATGTCCTGTCGCGCTCCTTTCACGATTCCATTGTCGCCGATATCTTCATCTCCCGCGCTAGCTATCTCAATTTCCATTCAATGATTTATAACTTACTAATTTTTTACTCGTTTCATTACACCACAAGTATCGAAAGTATCAATTCTAGAATGATAATGATAATTTGCTCGCTTACGTCGAACTTCTCAGAGCTATTTTAGATGTATGTAGCTTTCGAAGTTCAAAGTTCGACTGGTCATAATCCTGATGCAAACTGACTCCGAAAAACTTGCGTAAATATTATAGCGCGTTCTTCATGGCACTGCTCTTCGCGAAGCATATCCAATTGTTTAATCAAGTGTTTGTCTCTTGACGTTACTGCGTATTACGATTGTTCTTATCGATCGATCGGAATAGTAAAGCAAATATTGACGATAAACGCGGCGGAAGTTTCGTACGTTGCTGGGGTCGCTTCGACGCTTATGGTAAATTATCTCGGTCGGAAAAGTGTTTGGAAAGGCTCTGCGAAACATTTTCATTCATGGCTTAACATATTGTTAGTGTCGGAACTTTTAATTTTAATCCCCGCTTGTGCGAGTCGCACAAAATAAACGATAAGTCGTTTACATCGTTGCGTTACAGGTGTCGTTTTGCGTGCAATAAGGTCGATACGGCGCCATTCGATTTGATAGCGCAAGCTATAAAATCTGCTCTCCTGCACTCGAACAATTCATAAAACTCGCGCGCCCACGCACGCAATCGAAATGCATTTTATTCTTTTTAATTGTTGTGCGACAACGGCGCTGCGTTAAATTAAATCGTGTGCTTTGTAGAAATGAATGATTGCGAACGAATCGTTCGCTCTGAAAGCGACAGACTTTTAAAGGTTTCGCCTGAAATCTTTCTGAATTAAATTCTATTTCGCACTTTTGTCATAAGTGACTAAAATGTAAATAACTTTACTTCTACAGAAATATAACGACATATATTTTATCTTAAAAATGTGTAGTTCCATTTTTCGTAAAATGTTTTTAAATATTTAAATATTTCTCCAATTTTCTACTTTAAATTTTTTTATTAAATGCTACAATTATATAAATTTAGTATACAAATAAAAGTTAATCCGTTATTTGTTTGTAAATGAAAATGTTTCCAAAAAGATTAGCTCGCCAGAAGACTTACAATGGCGATGGGATAAAAGGAATAACATAATGCGAGTTTGGCCCAGGTCCGGGTATTCAATGGGGGCCCTTCGGAGGGGGCTCGGCATCTCCGGCTGCCTGGGAGGGGCAGACCTACCTACACGTATTTGGGGCGCTATTTAAATGGAGGCTTATAGGGCAGGTCCGCGTTCTCGCCTTGCTATCTGGAGCAGCAGCGCCTGTGTCTGCAGAGACTGTGTCGTATTGATCTGTCGGTCCGCCTGGCACCGCGCTCGAGAAAGAGCGACGAGCGGCAGGAAGATAGGGGCAGAGGGGTAGAGAGGGGTGGGAGATGGAAGGAGGACGAGGGGTAGCGTCCGAGCGGGGGCGAGGCGCGGTTTATTATAACCCGCACAATAAAGTTCAATAAGAATCTTCTCCAGAGTGGAGTAGGACGATTCATATAATGGCTGGGTTGGATGAAAGTCCGCATTCTCGATAAATAAGACGTCCAATAAGCGTTATGAGGAAAACGCTTCCGAAGATTCCGCGGAGTGTTTTATCCTCGTATAATTTGCGGGATAGCTCGCGCCGGTGACCGAGTTTCCCTTCGGAACGTCGTGAGAATTCCCGATTTATTTACATTACGTATAAACCGCGAGAGATTGCGTTCGATTCATTACGAATGCGGCAGGGAAAAGAATTACACGTTCGCTGTCACGAACACCCGACAGCGCGTAGATTATGCGCGAAATCTATCGCAATCCGAGCGACTCACCTGCGTCGGGCATGGGAAACGAGATCAGGCGAACGTCACGCGAGCCGGGCCGGACACGTGCCCGAGAGGAATGTCAGAGATTGCACGCGCAAAGTGAGGATTCGCGCCCAAGGGTTTCTCGATCGCACAGGGGATTTATCGTTTGTGGATAAAAATGTCCCGACAAAAATATAATTATATATAAATAAATAAATAAATACGTAATTACGCTCGCAGGAAAATGCGAAGCTTTTCCAAGAGACAGCCGAGTGTGCATTTTGTTCTTCTTCGAGCTTGATATTTCCAAGCAGATAATTCCTAAACTGTGAATAAATGCACAAATGATTCACACACACTCGTCTGTACAGTTTCTTTCTGAATCCATTCGATCGGGATAACACTTTCAATTAAAAACAGCGCCAGCCTGACACACTTCATCGACTCGACGAGACCTATCTGCTCACGGAAGTTCCGCCGTCGGAGATCCGCGGAACGAATGCGTTTCTTCATCCGGCGAGCTTTTAACCGTCTCGACTGCAGTGATAAGTGCTACGATGCGCGCACGTGACTCGACGGTCGATTCGTTGTATAACCCGGGCCGGGCGGACGGGTTACGCAACGTGATTCCGCACGGTTTCCTCCCGTCGTATTCATCGCCGGAGTGGAGTAATCGTCGCCCGGCAAGAGCATGTGCCTATCCCTCCTTTTCTGACTTGTAGACCGGAGTAATCCTCAAACACACAGGTATCGACGAATTGATTGCGACGTCGCGCACTCTCTCCATAGGGGTCTTCTGGCTCGACTTCAGGCCTTTCTCGTGCGTGTTCGCTTAAAGCCTCATCGACGACGACGCTTCTTATCCGATCTGAAGGATACAGGCGTCGCCCCCGGGACGGGCGGCGACGCCCCGGGACGTTGTCGGGCGGCGCGAGCGGGGCGTCGTCTTGACCCAATTTGCACAGGCTGGTGTAATTAAATCAGCTCTCCCTCGCGCGCACTCTGTCTCTCTCTCTCTCTCGCTGCTGTTTCTTCGGGGATCGATTAAGCGAATATATATATGCGAGCTGAGCGCGCGCACTGACGGATTTAATCCATCCCACTGAATTCTGAATTCGGCGGCCGCTTCGTGTTACTATAATTGACTCAAGCATTTGGAATCAGGTGCGCGCTTGGAAATCAGGCGCGTAGTTTGGAAAATTATTGTCACGGTTAATTTGTTTCTGCTTTTGTAACAATTCGTATACTTATATAGGAAGTGTTGAAGGAAGCGGACGTTGAACTGAATATTGTTTAACTATCGCATATTTATTTTTTCTATTGCCAATAATATAATCATTATTTATATAATATACAATTGCTACTCTTCATTATTCACCTGAATGAAAGAAGACATAATCTGGAAAAAAATATATTAATAGATAATAAAAATTTTCAGTAAATATACTCTTTTCTTTAAAGAGCTATTATTAAAATACTGCACATATCATACTTCTAGAAATTTTATTTCTCGTGATCGAATGTACTGTTATCTCCTAGATAAGTCAAATTAATAAGTAATAAATCCAATCTATATATTTTTCAACGTAATGTCAGATTTAATCTACATGTAAAAATACTTGATAAAATCATTTAGCGTTATTGTCTTAAGGAAGCATTTCTGAAGATATTTACTTTCTTTAAATTAAAAATCTAAAAATCGGATTTTTTTTCCTGGAATCATAGTATCCCTTCGTTCGATTACATTCTACGTTTAATATATAACGAGCAATTGCTATTCTTTTATCCGCGTCTTAACGTCGAGACGGGTAAAGATGACGTCGGGAATCGCCTTGTTCGCGTCGTCTTTGTCGCGTTGCGATACGTCACATTTCACGTGTCGCGTGGGTATCTCGCTCGAGTGCATCAATCGACGTTCGACGCGATCAAACGGCCGCTCGCATTGCGAGCGAGTAACGGGATAATTAGCCGGAGGTACGCCGCTTCTTTGTCTCGGCGTGATCGCGTGTCGACGGTTGCCCCGCCGCTTCGTGTGCACACGCGTCGAGAATATCGAGGATCACTCGCCGACTGTACCGGGGAACCCCCCGCGCTCCATTGACTTCGTTCGCCGAAGGACGCTTTATCTCCGGCCCACATATCGGCACCTCTTCTACCACGCGACCTCCATTCAGCCCGGCGTAAATACAAAGGGCGCCGGCACCCCCGAGCTCGATTGCACTCCCGTGAGAGGGAAAGAGAGACTGGCTGAGAAAAAGTCCCTTTGACACTTTGACACCTGCCGCGAATCGATCTCGTCGACACGTGGATAATTACACGGACGATAAAATTAGCGTAACTGCAGCAATAAGAATTTCGTAAAATTGGAGATCCGTCCTATTTTTACTTCGTGTTCGAAATATAATTTATTTAACACGAGACGAGGTAAAACTCTTTTATCAGATAGCTGACGGAAGGAGAGAAAGACGGGAAAAAAATAGGAAAATTAACGTGACGCGATTGTTTTTCTCAAATGTCAAACTCGACGAACTCCGGACAAACATTTGCGGTCGAGAAATATCGCGAGAAAATCAAGGTGGCGGAAATTACGGGCACTTCGCGAGGCACTTGGTCAGGCACGGGAGCCGCAAGGCCGTATATTTTTAACCTGAGAACCTTCCGGCAACCCTGCCGCGGGATCAATACCTACAACCACCCCCGTCTCGCCGTCGTGTACTACTGCTAGAAGTGGAGACCACCGCTAACTTTAACCTACATACCCACCGCCTCTGGCTGGCAGCCCCACCGGTGGAAACTTGCCGCCGAGTCAAGTACAGGAAAGAGGCCGGGGGGAAAAAAATGCGGGTACGCGATGCAGATGCGCGCCGAGTAAAGCCGCCCGCGGGAAACGAGCCGCGGGGCCGCGAGTGCAACGAAATGTTTTTCGATAAGAAAGTTGGAAAACCCATTTCCGCTATCTTGCCTCGTCGAAATATTTCATCGCGATTCATGCGCCGTTGCGCGTGAAATGTAAATTGCTTCCATCCCTGTAACGTTTATACTAAACGTAATCCACATTTTCCATTAAATAATTATATTTGACTATCTCAAACTGGTAGAATAGCGAAAGTACCTTTTAATATCTTATGCAGAATAGATACTATGAACATTGGAACTTAAGTAATTGCTGTATCTAACTTATCTCCAGGAAAAACATATTTCTCCAATGTTTATTGAATTTCCCTAATAAAAACGAATAATAATTGTGTAATTATATTACATACAATACTTTGAGAAATAAAATCCGTGTGAAAGGAAAAGGTGGAAGAACTTGGTAGAAGTGAATATCACGTCTCACTTCTTTGGAGGGTCACCGGCCCGAAAGTCGTGAAAACTTTTTTGCGGTTTTCGCCTTTCTTTTCCTCTTTCTCTTCCTCTCCATTTCGGATCGAGCTCCATTTTCCCCCGCGACATCGCGGGGTTGAAGGGGAGAAACCAAGAGAAAACGGGCAATCGAGTTCCGAGATTCTCGGCTCGGGGTCGCCGGATATACTCGGTACCTACTCGTAGAGGAGCCCTTGATAGACGCCCAAGAATCTCTATTTGCGAGAAAAGAGTGAAAAGTGAAAGAGAGAGAGAGAGAGAGAGAGAGAGAGAAAGAGAAAAGAGGATGAGAGGGCATCGAGGAAAGAGGAACACCTTTCGCTCTCGATGCCATTCAGAGAAAGAGCGACTTCCGCAATTGCGGCGGCGCTCGCGAATGGTGGATAGTCGCCTGCGCAATCTCGTCGCTTCTAAGAGCAATCTCTTTTATCACCTCTCACCCCGTTTCTCCCCCCCCTCGTTTGCGTCACAGGACTGTTTGCGGACGTGGACATTTTTATACGGCCAACGCCGTATGACGCGTGCGTCGCTTTCGCGGCGGCGTGCATAATTTACGCGACGAGCGCTCGGCGACGCGCGTAAACAGCCTCGAACGTAAAAGAACGCGACGGAACGTAAAAGAATGACAGAATTGCGAGAGCTTGATTCAGGCTCGTGAACGGTAGCGAAAATGAAGATAAAGTATTATAGACGCGTATAAAACTCAATTGCTCTATTCTAGAAATAATACCGCGTACCTGACAATTTCGGTAAAAGTCGGATCGTAAGGAGAAATAAGTGCCAACAAAGCAACTCGTATAGTGAGTCAACTTTAACGTCGATTGTAAATTAACTGTAATTACGCAGGAGTTCTTCGATCGTGTTCTTTGACCGGATTGTCTAACATTCGTTTCATTTATTGTTAGCGTAACGCATTACATTGCTTCGCAAAATAAACATTTTACGTTATTATTTCATTTCTCATCTACGATATGAATCTATAATATCCTCACAGAGTATGCACACAATTCTAAATCATGATTAAACTCATACACGTGATGGATTGAGTTACGTGCGATAATTAAGGGGCAAACTAGTTCCTCGTTAAATTATGAATGAGAGTAATTCTTGAAGGATCCTCGGAAGATCCGCCTTCTGTCGATAATCGCGAGTTTTCGGAGGTATTATTTCCCGCTTACCCTTCTCTTTGCGAGAGGAAAACGGCGGGAAACGATCCGGCCGGCTCTGTCTCGGTTCCCTGAGCGTGCGAGGTCGAGAAACGGCGGAGCGAGTAACCGGAAGCCGTATTCCATTTCAATGCGCGAGCCTCGCTCGTGAAAGGAACCGATAACGCCTGTCGACCGAGAGCCGGTCGAGGCGAACCCTTTCCTAGGCGAGATAGTCGAGCGCGTTCTTTTGACGCGATTTCGCATTTCCCCGCACGGAATCCTCGCCGCGAACAACGAGAACACCCCCGATCTTCGCATGCAACTCGGTTGAAGGAGAGGGTGTGGGCGCGGGTGCACGACCTATTGTCGGCCTCTGATAATGCGTGCGAGTAGACGCTCCACGCGATATTCCTATTCGGCAGTCAACAAACTTCGCCATTCATTTGTGAATCGGGGGGACGAATGCGGGTAATTAAGATTCCCAGCCGAGGAGTAGAATAGATACGTCGTGGTGCGTTTGCGATTGAATTGAAATTGCATGGAATTTGTCAACTATCACGTCGATGTGACAGGATTTTCTACGAGAATATAGATAGATATATCTTATTATTAAATTAATTTTAAAGAAAAATCGAAAATTAGTCCTCTCGAAGAAACCTCAATGTATGGCACACTTTTAACACAGTCTCTCTGTTTGTGAATGTTGCAGATCCCCGGATATTCGTGTCTTGCAACTCGCAAGACTTGGTGATCCGCACGCGTTGAAGAACTGGCTGTCGGGTTGCGGAGCGTCGGCAGCATCCGGCAGCTCCGTTTAGCAAGGCGTATACCACCACCCGGAACAATCCCCCGCCCGTGGCAAGACGGCCGATCGTGCGGACGTCCTCGGTGCTATCCCGGCGCGGCCGCTACGTGCGACGACAACAGCCCAAAGATTCTCCCACCGAAGGCCAAGATGCATATCGAGGTGCAGGTGGCGCTTAACTTCGTGATATCGTACCTCTACAACAAACTGCCGCGCAGACGGGTCAACATCTTTGGCGAGGAGCTCGAGAAGGCGCTCAAGGACAAGTTCAAGGGTCACTGGTACCCGGAGAAGCCGTTCAAGGGCTCGGCGTTCAGGTGCCTCAAGACCGGCGACCCGGTCGATCCGGTGTTAGAGCGCGCCGCGAAGGAGAGCGGCGTGCCGATCCAAGACATCCTGGAGAATCTGCCGGCCGAGCTCGCCGTCTGGGTCGATCCCGGTGAGGTGAGCTACCGTATCGGTGAGCTGAACGCCGTGAAGATCCTCTACTCGGAGACCGGTGACCCGCACGACGAGACCTCGGCCGACCGCGAGGTCACCAAGACCTTCAATCCGGAGGCACAGTGCTTCAGGCCGATCGAGGCCGTGAGCACGTCCTTGAGCGGTCTCAGCCTCAGCCCTAAGTCAACCTCGCCGTTCTCGAGCTCCCTCGGCAGCAACGCCAGCAACGGCTCGTCCAACAACCAGCAGAACGGCCACGGATCCGGTTCCTCGTCTGCGCCCTCACCCACGCCCATCACCAGCTCCTTCAAGGGCTCGCCCAGCCCCGTGCCGGCCTTCATCCCGCGTACCACCGCCCCGCTCACCTTCACCACTGCTACCTTCGCCCAGACCAAGTTCGGCAGCACCAAGCTCAAGACTAGCAGCAAACGCGCCAACAGGTTGGTATATGCCGTTTGATGTTTCCTCCCGTTCTCGATTAGTCAAATTGAATCTCCAACTTATTATTGAAAATTATGAACTTTTAAAACAAATGCTTGCTTGTCTTTTTTGCTGTCGTCGTGGAAGTAAAGTTTATTTGTTCGAGACGTTTAAAGGCGGTTTTGATATGCTTAATCGAATACAAATAAACCTTAATTTTTTAAGTGCTTATTGGTTTGAGTTTATGCGACGGAAAATTTTGTAAGAAAAATAATTATTTTTTTTCGTTGATGAATATATAATTATTGCGGTAGAGAGTTGAATGCAAAATAGTTAAATTTTGTTGCTACTCGAAGAGTGTCACATTGAAATGACAGTAATACAGAACATTATTTAACAAATAACACGCAGTTTATTCATAAAAGACGTTACAAAAACTGATCATTTATATTCTTTCGATGTCACGCTTCTCGAGTTTCCTAGATAAGACACAATCTGTATGTGTATTCGTGGAATGCTGCTTGCAATTGTCTCAGGTATATCTTCACCTATTTATCATCGCTAGAAACTAACATTACTTACAATTCCCGCGGTATAAAAAACAAATTGAACAGTGGGATCGTCATTAGGTGGATAGTTGATCGCTTCGCAACCAAATAACCGTAGAAATAGCTGAGCATGCTCGAAATTAGAGAATAACGCATATAACGAAGCGTGCGATCTGTCGTAGGAGATCGTACATTGCCGATAGGATTTAATTCTAACGCGCGCGTGACCCCCCCCGTTTTCCGAAACACACACGAGCACGACAGAACAAAACGCGCGTACTAACCACCAGGCCGCGACGATCTACCATACTCCCGGATCCACCGGATCCACGCGCATACACGCGTGTATACACAGATCCACTGATGAACCGCACGGTACCGCTCGGTTTCAGGATGTCGCCCACCGAGTTCTCGAACTATATAAAGCAGCGCGCAGCGATGCAGCAGCAGATTCACCATCACAACCATCATCATCAGCAACAGCAGCACCAGTCGCAGCAGCAGCAGCAGCAACAACAGCAGCAGCAACAGCAGCAACAGGCAACCGCGGCCAGCGCAGGATTGCCAGTCTCGCAGAGCTCGCCGCGCAGTCGTAGCCTATCGCCCGGCAGCATAGTCACCGGTACCGGACAGCAACACGCGGACCCGAGCGCGTACTTCTTCCAGCACGGCCCGGCCGCGGCCGCGGCGGCGTACCACCCGCAATTCCCCCATCGCAACATCTTCGACTCGTCGGCGAGCCACGGCGGCTACCTGCCGGCCGATCTCTACGCCGGCACCAAATTCCCATCATCGTACCTCGACCCGACCACCCTGGCCGGCCATCAGTTCTACGGCGGTAGCATGAACGGCACCGGCGCCGGTACCGGCGGCGCTATGAACGGCACCACCGGCGCCGGGGCCAGTACCCAGGGCGTCGGTAGCGCCGGCGCCGGCAACCTCGGCCCGATCGGCTCCGCGACGAGCAACAGCAACGTCAACACCGGCGCGGCCGCCGCGGCGCAGCAGCAGGACAAGAGCGCCCTGGTCGAGGGCCTCAACAACTTCGGCCTCGGCTCGGTCGCGCCCTACCCGGCCAGCCAATATCAGCACTTGCTCGTGGCCAACTAATACCTCGCGCGTGCTCATCAAGTTGTCAAAAGCACCGCCGTCGCGTCCCGCGGCGGCGGTAACAGCGTTCTCGTTTTCGGTGCCGCTGGTCCGGCGGCGGACAAGAAGGAGAGAAGGCCGTCACCTCTGAGACACCGTCGCCGAGACGTTGTCCAGAGTCCGGCTTCCTGAAGACGAACGTCTTGCGTCCATCAGCCGAGTCGGTCCCACTCTATCTCTCCTCTCCCGACCGGAGTCCACCGGTTACGGTTGACGACATCCGCTTGTCCTCTCCCGCGATCCTCATCCAAACGCTTCTCAGAGAACGCTCTTTCGTTCAACCTTTCCTAATCCAAGGAGTCCGAGACACTCTGTACATGTATACATTAGCTATAACGAACGGGGGAGAAAGAGAGAACAACAAGCCGCCGAACAATCGGCACCGATGACGATCACGAAAGCGATCGAGAGGAAAGAAGGCGTGATAGGACGGAGAGAAAGAGAAAGAGAGATAGTGTGTACGTGTGGAGACGATGCCTGGTTCTGGGGTACGCTTGGTTGCTAGGTAGCGTGTGCGTGCAGAAACGTTTTAGGCGTGGAGGAGAGAAGAGGAGACGGAAGGAAGCGGCTAACGGCTAACGAGAGCGTGTATATGTGTTAAAACCCGATAAGGACTCGATTGGCGATGGCGCGAGACGCTCGTTCGAGACGGAAGCCATCGTGTGGCTACCTACGACACACATACACACACACAACACATGCGCAAAGGTATATGTCCGCATGTAGCACACCGGCGGACATTCGAACGACGCGTCGAGCGCGCATCTGGGACAGTAAAAATACACTCGACACATTATAGGGATACATACACACACACACAAACACACAGATATACATATTATACCGATCTTCCCTTATATACATCCCGTAACATGCGATACGAACCCACGCGGGCACACGTAGACCACCACACACGTCAACACGCGAGCATCACCCATGCACGAGACACATAACACACGTACGCGTATTAACGAAACAAAAAAAGAAAAAGAGGAAAACCACATATACGCGACATTGACCCACACAGATATTACCAACGTGTAATAATTTATTTTTTCACTGGTATATAGTCGGAGAATTGAATAATGAATATATATCTGTAGAGCCTATGTATTATATTCAAGATGCACTCACTCTTCACCGGGTTCTCGCGAAACGGTAGGAACTACACACTTGTCCCCCAAATCTCGTGTCGAGCGAGCCGTCGCGTCGGTGTCGGGAGAGAGATCCGTGGATCGATAAAACGATCGGAAAGGTAAGGTGTCTTCCAAAATCTTTTTCTCCATCGATCGTGCGCCGATACGAGGCGACACGCGGCGTCCGCGTCGCTTCGTTTCGCGCGAGGATCGCGGGCCGGATGCGATCCCGAGCAACGCGGAAAGCTATTCAGGCACTAAATACGTAAAAGCGCGAAGCTCTTTAAACGAGATCGAAAATCGGATCGCGAATAGCTTTCCCCGCGCGGAGGACCCTTTACGTCGAATTGAGAGATAGAGAGCAAAAACCGAGAATCTACGGCAGACGGCCCGTTCATTCGCACGAGACGAGTAAATAAAACGAGAAGGAACAACGCGATCAAGGAACGAAGGATCGATCCTTCCGCGAGTATAGTGATAATGTAGAGAAAGAGAGAAACGAGCTCGCAGTTTTATACCGTTCGGAAAACTCGTCCTCGGTACGATTTTACATTTTATTTTTATAATAAATGCAGTAGAATGTAGGAGAAATCGAGAGCGAGAGAGCGAGAGAGCGAGAGAGAGAGAGAGAAAGAGAGAGAGAGTGCAGCGAGTGATGTGCAAGGGGAGGAGGAGAAGTAGAAGGCGAGATAGAAAAAGAGCCAGCCGGTGTGTTCGCAAGGGACGTAAGTGGCCTCGTTGCAGGCCCCTCGATATTTGTTCGGCTGCGCCTGCGAGCTGGTCCCCGCCCGCCCGTCCGCCGCAGAAAAACCATCGGGAATCGATTTCCTTTCGAGATATTACCTTTTGATTTGACATCCGGAGTCGATGACCCTCCCGAGCTGTCGAGGGAACCTCTTCGAATCGTTAAACCTCGGCAATACGCTCCTTGCCGCTGTGCGTTCAAACTTTAAACCCGGAAGTCCTTTTCTAATTATTTTCCGATCGCCGTAGACACCGCTCGCGAGCAGTTCGTAAACAAGAACAAGTTCTCAAGCGGTTGATGAGATCTTCGTCGATTAAGATCAATTACTTTGAATGTGAGAACATTAATTAGTGATAATTAACTTAACGATAATTTGTCCGCGTGTAATCGATCCCTTTCGACAGCACGTTTTCTCGATCAAACAGAATCGTCCGCAGAGGTTTAGCGGTGCTAAGAAAAAGAAAGTCAAGTACAAAGATAACGATAGTCAATCAGTAGCAGGCTGGACGGCGGGTGGGATAGTTTCGAGGGAGCAACGTCGTCGCTTATCGTTCACGAGGTTAATTAGGTGATTACGTAATTAAAAGGCCGCGCGTTATTGTCCTTGTCGGCGAGGCGACGGGCTCGTTTGGTTGCAAAAAGAAATCGATCTTTCAATGCATTACGAAGACATGCACTAAATTTTCATCAGCAGTTATTTTATCTCTTCCGAAGTTTAACGAATCTACTTTAATGCTGATTTTTTTAAAAGGCTTGCTTTCGCGATTCATGTTTAGTCGGCACGATCGACTTGAACTGCAGGATGTTCATCATAAAACGCTACCGAAGCTTCGCTTCGTATAATATTACGTCACTATAAACTTTTAGTATAAAGCAAATGATTATCGAGATAACGCTTTACAACGAAAATTCCGCTTTCGTACGTCAGAACCGTCTTCCTTTCTCAAAAATCGCCTAAAAGAGAAGAGAATTACGGGTCGCGTTTTAAAATGAACATGCTCTGTATATTCCATCCGTGTTGCAGCCTCAAGATCGTGCCGATTGGCCCCTGAATATTAGTTGCGCGCGGTTGTTCCGATTTCCTGCGCTTGAATTAATTCAATAGTACGCCTCGTAATTTCCGAGATAATAATTACGCCAATCCTCGAGAGGAGAGTAGTAACGTTCGTATACGAGGTACGAAATTCGATACTGAAAATTTCACGGAAATTAGCTTTGCGATAAATCTCCTATTCGCGTATTATCGATGGAAACGTGCATTTAATCCCCTTAGCAAGTCGAGCCTCGCCGACGAGTGTCCCGCGATTGTCCGACTTGACAGTAACGGCGGCGGAGGTGCCGCGAGCCGCGGGCCGCGGGCACTAGGTGCTAAAAGTATTCAAAAGTGTGTTAATCCTGTGACCGTGGGACAAAACGCAAGGATAACGGGTGTAACGGGCCCGAGGACAATCCGGAGACCACACTGGCATCGATCCGCGTTTACCGATCAGCCGCATCCGCGCGTCCTGTCCTTATAGACACTAATTTCCACGACACTCTCGTAGCGTGTCGTTGTTAGCCGTAGCGTGTAAATGTCTAGCGTGTAATTTCTTAGGTATGTATGTTTAGTCGTTCTTTCTTACGGACTTTTGTATAGGCCTTTTTGTAAATTATCCTCGCACCCGGTCGCGGCCGTCGAAGCGGGGTCGATGTTGGACGACCTTCCCGGAACGCTTCCGAATCGAAGGCTTCGATGCGAGAAACGAGGCGAGTTCACGATTTGTAAGATCCGCTTTAAATCCGGGATCGTACCTAAAAATAAATGTTGTAAATAACGGACTTGCGTCTTGCTTTTTATGCGCTGAAACTTTCGATCTCGTCGCGAATTTCGGGAAGCTGAAGAATCGTTTTTTATATGATACCTCGGTCCAAAGTGAAAACTGTAGTCGAAAATTTAGTCAAAGTTGTGTCGACTCGTACATTCGGGGATTTAGTCGGCAGGATGGTGGTCTCCGGACGGATCGGGGGTGCGAAAACAAGTTTTAACCGTGGAACTAACTACTAAAGTAGACGTGAGAAGACGCTGATGAAGAAAGAGCCAGAACCCTTTAGTAATATCTAAACTCTAATTATAACTATTATAACGATACGTACGACTGTGGTAGCTATGCTAGTACCTGCTATTGTTAAAGAGGAAGTGATGCGAATAAGATGGGGACGACCCGAAGGAACAGAGGGGATGCCGCTGGAAAAAAATACGAACTACAGCATAGTGCCTCAGTGCGTGTCGACATTCGCTCATCGATTTGACTTTTACAATGATTTTCCTACATTTCACGTAGACGCAAGTATTTCTGTTTAATGTTTCGAAATCATCAGTTTTCGAAATCACAATTTTATTCCAAATTCGATTTGATTGCTATTACAAAGTAAAAAAAATATTGAACCTCTAAAGAATTATTAACTTGAAATATCAACATGTCTTTTTATAAGATTTTATAAAATTGATTTTATAAATGGGCTTTTAGCTTTTTTTGGTACAAATGTCGACTTATGTTTTTTTAATGATACGCACTCGAGTCATTGTGCATCGAGACAAGTTTCGCACCGCGTTCTGTCAGTGAGCCTCGCAAACGATCTAAAGTCTGTCTAACGATATCTTGTTTCTTTCGCGTCGACGTGCAGATGCCCCTCGTTTCCGTCGCCCCGCGTCAGCCTACGTCGCGATCGTGCCTCGTCAAAAACACACACATGACGTTATTTATTCTTGTAATTTTTCTAATCGCTCGCGCACGATCGGGTTCAAGCGGCGTAGATTTTTTACGCCTCGCGGCGGCGAAAATCAGATCGGAAATCCGTCGGATCGTGTTTTCTCGCGTCGCGATCTGAAAGTAACGTCTCTCGCATACGAGAGGAAATCCCGGCGTGGCACGCGAGAAAAGGAAAGAGAGATTCTTTCTTCGTGACGCGAGATCGCGAAAGTTTCGACAGCCCGAGGTCGCGCCTCGCTGACAGTTCGGGCAGTTGGACGGAGGACACAACGACGTCGACGGTTGAAGTCGAGGAGGCGATGAAAGGAAGCCGGTGGACGGAAACTTTCGAAATCATTGCGACCGCGGAAACTTCGCAGACTTTAAACGGGTTTCGTCCGGACTTTCGAATGGCACTCGAATGCGAATAACGCGACCGGCCGGCCAGCCGGCGGCGTTTATAAAAGCCGACGACTTACGGTCAGGTACGCGATCCGAAAGTTTCGCGCTCCGGCGGATTCTATGGCGTTGTACGCGGGGGGCGACAGAAAAGGGGTGGCGGAAGGAGAAGACGGAGCGCAAAATGCGAAACGGCGAGGGTAGAACGAGAAAGAGAAAGAGAGAGAGGGAGAGAGAAAGGAGAGAACGGAAAAGGGTGGCAACTCAATGCAATAAGTCGCGAATCAAATGGATCTCGGCTTGAGACGAGAGGCTCAGATTAGCGAAGAATCAAACATGATGTATACTCTTTAAAACAAAAACAAACAAAAGTGAAACTAAGAGACAAGAGAATAAAAGGGGGATATTAAAACTAGGAGACGCGCGCGCGCGTAAAGTGCGCGAACGGGGCGCGAATAGAGCGGCGCGAATCAACGTGAAAGAGAAAAAGAGAGAGAGGGAGGGAGAGAAAGAGAAGTTAAGCGAATCTAATTAATACTGATAGAGCATACACATTGAGATACACAAAAACATATAGTATTATACGTTTTACGATACGATTGTAATGAACACTTTGTAAGCAAAGGAAAAAAAAAAAGTTACGCATTATAGTTTTCCATTACCCCGTAATGAATGTAATTCGTTAAAAGAGGGAAAGTTCAGACAGAAAATACACATAAGTACACGCGGTCCACGAATACACACAGAGACGGACGGTCAAAAGGAGTGTACACGTGCAAGCATGCGCATACATACACACACACATACATATACACACATACATATACACACATGCACACGTTCGAAGTCACTCGGGTACACATAAGAATTTATAAGAAAAAAAAAAATGAAGTCAGTAATCTGTCTTTAAAGTATCATGTGTCTATAAACTATAGCGATCGATATTGTCTTTTAAATAAATGGCAAAAAAATACAAATAACCGTGGTAACGTCGTGTAAGGTAGCGATAAACAAACACTCTGCAATATAATGACATAATATATTATATTCTTACATTTATAACGGCGGAACATACGAGGGATATTATGTGACGAGAGCAGACAGCGGGAAGCCCGAAAAAAATCGTGTAAAATGCGCGTCGAGGAGTATCGGAGAAATGCCATCGCGAGAATTGAATCGGTCTCCTTCCCTCGGAATCATCCTGAACGAAAGAGAGAAGAAAAAAATAGCATGTTTTCGATACTGCCGAACGCGCATGGAGATATCACCATGGATACACACGAAATACACACACACACACACATTAGACACACAAAGTACACAAAGAGAGATCCAAAAAAAAAGAAACTATCGATTATTCTACCAAGTAAAATGAATTAACAAAAGGATGATAATTAGATTTGTAATTAATTACATATATATTTTTCAATACTTTAACTACTTGCTGAATGTAAACTATATACATATAATTATATATATTATATACATATATTATATATATATTATATATATTATATACATACACACCTCTAATGCGCGCGATACCGTGCGCGAAAGGGTGAAGATGGGTTCGGCGATGAAAGCAGCCTCGCGGAGAATCTTTAAGGGAACGCTGAGGGAGAAAGTTAAAATGGTGAAATCTGAGGAGGATCACCCCGAGAAACAGAAATTCTCGGGAGGACCATCGGCTAAAATAATGGTCCTCCGATTTTTTTCGGTGTCTTCCGGGAGACTTTCGGCGGCGGTCTTTCATCGACGCGATCGCTCGCTTCCGGCTCGGCTGCAGCTCGCGAGAATCGAAAGGAAAGGAGCGAGAACATTCGAGGGAAAGGGAGGCCGTGAGGGGATTGTCTCTCGTCGTGGCGGATCCCGTGCCGAGCGGAAACGAGCGACGGGCAACCCATCTTCGGCCGCTCCCCTTCGGGAAAGCGGAAGAGTTTCTGCGAGATCTTTTTGTACCCTACCCAAGTTACACTCTCGGTGTCGAAAAAAAAAACTACGTCACACTACGTGTAAGTGAATCCTAAATGTAACTGTTAATTGCCCCTACTCCAAAGCCCCCCAACCCACGCCATTTGTAGAGAGAAGAAATATCGTGATTATGAGAGAGAATGAGTGAGAGAGAGAGAGAGAGAGAGAGATATGCGTGTAAGACGGAGTGATTGGCTGTGTGGATTAATTACGTGGTAATGCGTGCATGTGTATGGGAGTGTGAGGACACGTTCGTTCGCCTTAGTTACTTTTTTCCCGGGTGCAAAATGGGAAAAATGGAGATCCTTTCGAATGATTTTTGCACGCCTATGATTGTTATGTATTATAGATCGTATACTTACGATTATTACTATTACGATTATGATTATTATATCTTCATCCCTTAGACGAAAAAGAAAAAGAGACAGACACACTGCGCGCCTATATATAATATATTTGTATATAGGTCTTTTCTCACCTCACCTTGTTTCTTTTCTTTTTTTCTTCGTCCGTTTATTTTTCTTTCTCATTTTTACATATATATATATATTAGAGATGTATTTTCTGTTGGCTCGTTAGATTTTGTTCCTTTATTTTTGTACGAAAACGCAACATCGGCGACGACGACCCGCCGTTGATTTTACCTATATATATATATAAATACATATGAATATTATAATTGTAGCTCGCTTATAAGATCATCGTTCAACCCTTCTTTTTATATAGTTTGTTATTGTTGTTTTTGTATAATATTTGATTATATATACCGGCGCGCGCGTGTCGCGCGTCAGAAATAATATATATAAATATATACTACCATATTATATATATAATATATATTTTTGTTAATAATACAGTGGTTTGATAACTACATTAGCCTGTTAATGATGAATTTGTTTCTCTGTTTCTTACGGCCCGTGAATATACATAGATAGACACACGTGCATATACATAGATATATATATTATACATATATACATACCTATATATATATATAAATATCGATTATATATATATATATACATATACCGCTACATTATATTTTGTTTAACAGTGTGACGAAGCGACAATGAAGCGTTTCTTGAAATTTGTCGAGCGACTTTACAAGGGGCTCCGACACGAAATATTGAATATCGAAACTCGCGTGTAATATAACTTATAATATCATTTTGTAAATTATTTTTTGTATTTTTATATATATACATATATAAATAACGAAAGCATACAAAAGAGAGTCGCGGAACAGTGTTATGCGCACGGCGAGAAATCAAGAGAGTTTGAAAGAAAGAGAGAGAGAGAGAAAGACCGAGCGAGAGAGAGGGAGAGAAAGGGAGCGAGAGAATGTATCGGAGACAAGAGAACGTTCGTGATGAAAGGAAGGGAAACAAACAAAAAAAAAAAAAACCTCGTGACGCATTAATTAACACTGACGATACTTAATCAGTCGCTGACAGTCCTTTCGTTGATCGAGAGCGGCGCCAAGAAGATTATTATCCGAACGACACTATATCCAGATATCGCATACGGCGCGTATGCAACGTTTGTAAAACATATATAAAACGACACACACATGTGCATACACACAGACACACGGCGCAAAAGTTTAATTTAATACGACACGCCCAGTCCCGAAGATTGCGATTGTTCCCGATTATTTGTACCTCTCTGTATGTATTTTGCAGCTTGTCAGTGCTTTTTGTTCATTATTACATTACCTTATGAATATTAATTCACCGTTCTTTTTGTACCAGTCTACTCTTTTACGTATCGTCAGGATGCAAAAGCTTTAACCGTTGATTTCTTCAACCCAACGGACATAGTGCAACGCAACTCCAAAAGAAAGCGCGGCCACGACCCGCCGATCTCGGGCCGATCGCTCGCGATTGTTGGTGACCTCGCAAGCAACTTATTGTTAGTCGTATAATAGCGTATACCAGATATTATTTTTCTCAAAGATGAAGCAGACATTATCGGGCAGCAATTAACTGAGAAAGTTACTGGATTCCAGTTACCCTCGACCGCGGCTTTGAATGATTTAATCCCTTTCCATTGTCTCGCTAACGTAGATCCTTACCGCAATATTTACCAGAACATCATATTTATATGTATCACAACGTATAATTACATTACTGATTTATTTCCCAGCGTAATGTTTCAAACGTACGATATATACGAAATCAAACACGAGTTGGAAGGGGTTGTTACCGTCTGACAATGACATGATATACTTTTCGCGATAATATAACGGAATGCCCAAAATTATTTTCGATGTATAATTTTGTTCACGTATAATATTTGTTCACGTCCGAGAATTGGCATGTCCCCGAAACACAATGCTCCATATACGCACGTTTACGCGGTCGGGGGTTGGATTCCGTGTACGCGCACATGGAGAAAGATTTATCGTCCCTCGCCGGTCGGGGCACGGAGCGCCTCGCGCGCGGGATTATCCCCGCGGCGTGTAAGATGCTATCGGCCTTATGTAAATTAACCGCCATTCAAACCGCAACGGAGTCTGAGTAATTATGACAGATAATTGCCTCGTATCTCATAATGAAATAATCCCCTAATCGATTCTGTATTCCCAGCGAGAGAGCGAGCGAGCGAGCGAGCGCCTGTCGCGATCCTCGCTTCGGCCGATAGCGCGACACGTCGCGTCGCCGCGCGCGCCGTTTCTCCCGTATAAAACTCGCGCGACCGGCAGGATAAGTCTCTCCGCTGAAGTATAATAATCAAAAAGCGTGCGCACGCGCGGCGACTCGCGTGTCGTCGTTTCGCTGTAATTCGCCTCCATCCTTGAGTCGGCTTTTAGAAAGCTGCTTGGAAGAGATCCGTCGAGAAGTTTCAAGAAATTTCGTTTCACGCGCATGGGAAAACGAGAGGAGAGCCAAAGGAAGCTAGCAACGAGATCTTTGATTCTCGCGTTTGAGCGTGCGTGTCTGTGTGAAAGAGTGTGCGAGAGACAGAGAAAAAGAGCCAGCGAGAGAATGAGAGAGAACGACAGAGAGAGAGAGATTGAGATGTATATTTTTCGTGAACGTTCTTTCTTAGTTTTCTCATGCAAGCACGGTGGACGAGGGTGGTTGCCGTTCGATTCGATTGTTTTGGATCAAAACCATCGTCGGTCGATCTCTCGTCGTCCTTCGACGTCGCCGTCGCTGGTCGAGCGAATCCCTCGAAGTCTCCCACGATTCTTTAGCCGAGTCTCGAAGCTGTAATTTAGCGCGATCGAGCGATGATCTGATCGACGAGATCATCGAAGGGTACAGGAAATCGGACGGTACGCGTCACGATTTCCTTCCATGAACACGAGACTGGAGGTCTCCGCTAGATGGGAGATCATTTGCACTTCATTAGCTTTTAATTAGACACTAAAAGAATCAAGAGATCGGAGATACGTAATTTGCGAAAAGGATAATAAAATAGGCTTGTTTAGTAATTAGTCTAAAATTTGTACGACAAAAATTCTTTATCCTTAGATAAATTAGAGGCACACGATAAGTCCTTAAGACTCGAGGAGGCCGGGAACCAAATTGGTCGAATGGCGTCGAGGGATCGAGAGAAAACAAAAAGAGATCGACGGCGATCTAAGGACGAGATCCAGGACGATGGTCGACGGTGAGGTGAAGGGCAGGGCGCCTGGTATTAGTACACATTAGTTTTTTCGCTAGAGGGGGCGCCCAATTAGTTGTTGAAATTTTATAGTCTAGGTAATAATTCTCGATATAGTTCAATGTTGTCGAGTTTTCTATTAGTTGAGCGTGGCGAGGCGAACGCGAGAAATACACAGGGGAAAGCCGGTGGCGATTCACCCGATGGCGATCGCTGTAATCGCCGACCGAGCGACAAATTAACTATTTAATATTTATACGATTGTTCAGAAAATATATTCTATAGATATCGATGCGCGAATAAAGTGTTTTATACAGGTACTTGCATAATGTTGAATGGATTTGATTCGGCTGGGAGCACGAGATGTTTTCAACACAGCATCCGTTATAGAGTTTTCAATGGGAATTCAATATCGGAGCGGTAATCCGCGAACTCGCTGAAACATCCGGACGATTTAGGACAAGGGGCATTTCGCGCTGAAAGTCGCGATATTATTCGTTTTGTGCCGTCGATGAAAATTTTCCTGGGAATATGAAACTTCGCGATTTTGCGGGGCGCGTTTAACATTAATTATTGAAAACGGTAATATCGCGTTCGCTGAAACCACCGCCGCCGCCTGGTAAATCGATAAACCGTTAGTGCGTATGTGCACGTCGCTTCGCTCGTTTGGTTCGCTCATTTTAGCGTGCCCTTAACGCGAGCTTACGCCCCGGCCGTAAATTTCCACGCGCTAATTACACGGTGTTCTTCCGTTGAAATGGACGCGTTTTAATTGATTTACGCGGAAATCGCGGGCATTAACGTGCGAGTCCCTTCGCAGCGGTGTGTGTGGCCGCCATAAAAGGAAGTAGCCAAAGTCGCGTAAGGAGTTTCGCACTTACATACGTCGAGCTATATAAAGATGTATAAATCAGGAACCTTCTGAATAAAGATGATAATGTTGGCTAATAGAAATATATATGTACATCCGCGACCCACGGACGGATAGTACGAACGAGACAGATTTTTCGAGTTATCGCAAAAATACTGATTAATAAAAATACTTGTGAAATTATAGCGACAAAATTTGATAACAATATCGTAGATGCGTTCCACTTCTTTCATTAGTGGCGTGCTATATGTGTTACCATTAATTCAGAAATCTTTATAAATTTTAATAGCGAATTTAGTAAATTATATGTTACGGGGAGACTTTTATTGAAATCCCTTTTCTGAAAACCTTTTCTGAATTAAAGAGTAAGTAGATGTTTACAGTCAGGAAGGAAGAATGGTTAAAATATGATGTTTAGTCTCGTACTTTGCACGGAACTCTTGTTTCAAACAGGCAGTTCTCGTATAAATTTATTCCCCGATAACGATTTACAGCAAATTGAGACTTTATCCAGCGAAGTTCGGGGGTAGCTTCAGGCTTTCCTCGATTCTCGACTCGTCCTCGTCACCGATGCGACGTGTGGTTAGTCACGGCGATTTCGAGTTACTAATAGCGTCTGTGCGGAGTGTTGGATACTTCCGGCAACTGTCCAGTAGCGGATTCTCACCTAGAAACTAGAATCGTCGTCCCTCGGCGGAGCTGGACGAACAGGACTGTTCCCTGTTTACAACTTCGGAAAGCAAGATCCAATGAATCTCTATAATTTCCGGTCAATAAATTATTCCAAAAACAATAACACAAAAAGAGAGACGCGAAACTGTCTATGGTTTCCTTGCACACGATTACGTAATAGAAATAAATAAATAAATAAAGCTGTTTGGGTGACAATATATTGATCGATCGCGAAGGAACGACAATGCCGAGGAAGACGGTGAGACGTTTCGCTCAGCTCCGACGACGTTCCGCGCGAAAACTTTCCGAGGGAGTTCGTTATTCCTCCCATCGCTCACCGGGAGGCGAGTGAGAGATTCTACGAGGCTCTTCGAAAGTTTTCCGATGGGGACGATGGGGTGCATTGCGAATGGCCGATTGGTAAATATGGAAACGACGTAGAAGAGAGACGCGTCTTAGCAGGGTCGCTGTCTACGACGTGCGTGCGATATACGAGAACTTTATCTATATATTTGCCACGATATTTAATATGTGAATGAGTATATCTATTGAATATATAACATTGACATACAATATAGATATATATATGAGAAAGCGAGAAAGAGAGTGAAAGAGAGAGGGAGAGAGAGATAGAATGTGAGAGAAAGAGCCAGTGTGAAAGAATGTATGGCAATATCATAAAATTATTATTCTCTTTGTTACTTCTTTATAATTAAAACAATAAAAAAGCTACTGAATAAAAAGACGCTGTGCACGTTGTTATTTAAGCCGGATGTGGACGGCGGTGTTCTCTTCTGTGTGTCTATATCGGTGTGTAAATGTAGCGCTACGTTCTTCCTTTCCGATTTCCTCGAGTCATTATTATCGAGCTATTTGTCGCGTTGTATAATTCAATTGGTAACGGAATGCCAGAGTTATCCTTAAAAGATTATAACGGATAGTGAGTTAGATTAGTGGCTATATAATGTTTACAGTAATGCTAGTCACGGATGCGCTTATCTATTAATTTCCGTTTGTTATCGATGTTTTATATTATCTTTTTATAACTTGACGATAATGTTGATAATAACTGTGATGATATCTTTGAATTAGAACACGATAAATTCACAAAGCAACTTTTTTAAGTGGTTCTCCGAAATGTTCTTTTTCATGTTTATGCCTTAGTTGAATTATATAGAAATAATATTAATAGTGTTTATAAGATCATCACTTTTTAATATAATTTTTACTCTCTCTGATAATACTTCATGAATGATATTTTTGAAATTGTACCGGCCGATCTTAATTTAATTACATGGACAATTAATTTGTAACGTTACAGTGTATTATATATTTTTAAAGACTTAATACTTAATATCTACTTAATACTATTTGTAAAATGCGTCATGCGATACTGACGCAATTTTCGATTTTCAATGACTCGACGAACCCATACGTTTTCGAGCAAACGATAGCAGAATGTGCAACGCCTTGGATGTTATCTAATTTCAAAATTCATTCTTACTTTTATTTCGTAAATCTATGTGTAAAATGACGAGAATGCTTCGTAGTTGTTAATCCTCTAGTTTATCCACTAACGTAGTACTTGTTCAGCTCTTTGCGATTACGCTCTGTGTTTCTATATGCCGAGATTAAGGGCGATTAGGCTATTTGAAAAAAAAAAACATAGATAAGGGAACACGAAAGGGTATGATTGAACGGAGGAACAAAAATCGAGCTAACAAAAAAAGGAACCAGTATTTCGTACGTACATGTTATCCTGTCGTTATCGTCTAAAAGTAAAAGTGAGATAAAGGAGAAATAATTAAGTATCAACGGCCAAGGAAACGCGTTTTTCATCCTTCCTACTCTTGCGTACGTTTATATATACCTCTTGAAACTTAATTATCTGCGGTGTAACTGCGCCGGTGGAATGCATGAGAGAGGCGAGAGAAAGAGAGAGAGCGCGGTGGACGACGAAATTAAGCGAGTTATATTTTTCACTCGGCGAGGAGGCGGCGAGAAGGAGAGAATCGTTGGACGAAAGTGATCGTTTAGTTAGAACGACCGTGCGGGGTTGAGTATGTGAGTGTAACGATGCATTTCGCGGCATATTACACACGTATACATATATATTTATATGGGAATGCGCTGGAAAATCTATTTTGCGTCGTTCCGGCAAGATCCTCGTATTACGATGTAAAAACAGGCATATTCGATTTTATATTCTAAAGTAACGTTAAGGGACGCATACTTTTTTACGCCGTAGGGCGTGTACTTACCGTTAGACATGTGAGGGCAACATGTGAGTATATATGAATACATGTAATACCTTCGGCATTATTAAGCCGAATCTATCGAATCTCTCTCAGTTGATGCGGGAAAATAAAGGTAAAGAAAATTGCTACAAATATTTTCCGCGGAAATTGAAAATCTTATTATTCTCCCTTTGGGCAATGTGACGAAGGGCTTGAAAGCTACTCCCTTAATCGCCACTTGATCGATCAAAGGAATTACTTTATCAAATCGTGCAATTTCTCGTATATGTATAAAAAAACCAGAAACTAATATAAAAGGAATTTACATATACAGGATTGTGCTTTTAAAGAGGTAAAAGCACTTTGTACGCGCGTGACACTAATCCAGGTACTTCAATGCTTAATTCTGTAATTTAAGGACGTTATTTTCCCCACAATTTTGAGAAATCGACAGGTCAGTCGCGCGACTTTCGTGACATGTGACGACCGTTGTTCTATAGTCTGCACCACTGCGAGAAGAGAGATGTGTGTCCCTTGTATAATATTCGTACCGTGTCTGTGTTTTGTGTCCACCTACGTAGCCATATCTATCTGCCTACCCGCCTGTATCAATCTTGCACACTCGTATACCTGTTGTGTCGTTACGAAATCAAAATATATAAATCAATCCGACAGGTCGGCTGAAGAGAGAACGGCCAGTAACTCCGGTTGAACTCTGCGGGTTCGCGGGATGTAAAACGATCTCGCGACCTGCGCGATATCGATTTACGTGGGATTAACCCGCGGGATTTGGGACTTCGGAATTCTATTACAAAGACGATTTTTTACCTGCAGCGCGCAGGGGGAACTGATCCGCGCAGTTCCTTGGACCTAACGTACCCACGGACCCGAGTTCCGGACACCGCGGACAACCACACACAGATACACTCTACACACACACACACACACACCTACGAGTTTGATAGTGAACATTACCGACTCTTTGTGTGACGCCATTATTGCATATCTTTCGCTTTTGTCGCTGACCGCACCGATCCCACTTGGATTCGGGCCATTTATTATTTCGAGAAGAGGAAAAAAGAAGAGGCCGATTTTGTTTTTTACTTTAAGCGAGTCTGATTCTGGCCGTGTTAGCCCCGGAGGGGCTAAGTGCCATCAATTAAAGTAGTGGATAGTATTACAAAAACGGGGAAAAAATTCGAGAAGCGTTCGACGACACGTATATATAGTGTTGCAATCCATCATAGTCTATCTTTAGTATAGCTTAGTTTACGCAATTTGTTGTGATATCACTTATTCCGCGCCGTATACTCGAATCCATAAATGTCCGCCGAAGAAATCCATCTTCTGTATATTTTATCGAGTTAGTTACTTCACCACTTACGTGTGAGTTATTAGAAGAAAAACGGCTCTCTAAGAGACCCATGTATGCATTTTCTCTTCAGTCGATCGACAGTGTCGTGTTTGGAGTTCCTGGACTGATCAAACAGCACCTGTCTCAACGCTTTTTAATCCTCAGGATATACTTATAGCTACATGTCGAGATATACGCGTCTCTGTGTAGACAAAATGACAGAACACGAAGTGCATATACGATACACGATACACACGCACTCACAGACACGAGCACACACTCACACGATGGAAAGCAGTAGAAAATGGGGCAGAAGCCAGGAGAGCGAGATAGAGAGAGATTATAATAGAAGCCGTGGGGCTGGACGCGGCAGCTAGATACTTTTTTCACGGATTTAAATAGTTGTACGATATTCGTAGCTCGTAAGTATTATTATCCTTAAGTATAAAATAGGTATAAAATACATTAATTTTCGCGTATTCTCGTAAAACGATATATGCAAAGCGAGAGAAAGGAAACGAAGGATGGTGTATCTTAGTTTATCAATAAAGCGACGAAATGTACCATAGTATGAGGATCGTTAACATCGTGAACGATAATGAAGGAATCGCCTGTTTGAATCGAAAGGTCTCTCATCGCCGGGAAATCGTCCGCGCCGGTCGTATCAAGAATATTGAGGATAAAATGATAATCGGAATGTTTGAAATCCTCGTGATACATCTCCTCGACAGTCTTCTTGTACCTCGGGCTGAGATTGCCATAAATGAACTGTCAATGAACGGTTCTCTCTCTCTATGGTACAAGAAACTCGCACCATGGAAATCTTTCCGATATGAAAATCGATTAGCTATTGCACATCGTGCAGCTATTTTCGCGGAAACGTTCACATGAGAAATGCGAGAGAAAGATAAAGGCCGAGGAAGTCTGCACTAGCAGATAGATAGCGAGTAAAACGATAGTGATCAAACGACGCGGACGACAAGTTCGAAATCCGGAAGACCCTAAGTGCCAAAGAACGCCAAGGGCGACTTAACTGTAAGATGAACTTTCTGAAGTAACGTCAGAAGTACATCGACGATCGACCGGAGGCTATTTATCGTTTCCGAAATATTTTTAGCGTTTGGATTTCCTTATGCGCGCGTATGTGTGACTGTGCGTATGTATTTGTGATTTCACGTCTTCTTCTATTATGCTAATATAATTTCCGTATGAATAACTTAACTCGGTATCCTTAACTTCGAAGACCTCGCGAAAGAGAATCCCTGATGAAATATTTTCCGTACAATTCTCCAAGAATAACATCTGAATGGAGCGACCGAGAATTGCAAATTATTTGTTTTCCATGGATATTATTCTTGTTCATTTTCGACATTTCTTTTAGCACCGCGTACATTATGAAGTAATTGAACACAGTTTTAGCTGATTGATAAATTTCTTTTCACGTGTCCCGGATTACTGTAATCAGTCGCGAGTATCGATCACCACTATGCAGCTGCTAAGCGTGTCCGGGTTTATTGTCCGAATGATGAACTATTGGAAAACGAATCTGGTTTCATCGAGAGGGTGAAACGCATCGTTTCTTCGACGCGTATAAACGTGCGAGCGTTGCGACAGCGTCGAACACCTTCGGCGTTAATTTTCCAGCCTTCCTCGCTCGTGCATCCTTATTCGAATGCAACAGCGTCACTCGAGAACGGATGTTCCAGAGAGACGAAGGCTTGTCCCGCTAGTGGTGAAAACAAGGAAACATTAATTAGTATCGCGATAGTTGACGCTGTTTTGCGTTCACGTCATTTGTCTTCGCCTGAGAGACAGAGAAAACGAATGCGAGAACAGTATAAAATCCAGAACTTTTAGTATCTGTTGAACAGATCACGATAATATCGATTTGATCGCTAAAAAAGTCGTACATATTTCACACCAGATTACTTATTCTATACATAAATCATATACTTGATTTACAACCTCGTGTTAAAACTGTTACGTTTTCAAATCGCTTTCTTAAAGTAACACTTTTCGATTTATGCTGTTATCGTTCGCAAACTCTTTAATTGAAGAATTTTAAGTGTATTGTTGAAAGGCAACTGATCGTTTAGATTTCGAAATCGAAATCTGAAAAGCATCAGAATCTGTATCGTTCGAGTAATTGTATGTAAAAACTTGCGTTCGTTTCCGAGCGTAAATTGCAGCAACTAAAATAATTTGCCGACTTATTGTTAGTTTAGAATTAAGGATCTCACATTCGTTCGAGTTGCATGGAGTTAGATTGTCAGTATTACTAATTAAATATTATATGCAAACGTAGCGAGAATATCTTTATGTAAATAAGTTTAAAGCGACTTGACGTAGCATTAAGTGAACGCGATCCATATATCACCGTATATTACGCGATCACGCCGGAGAAATATCACGGCGATTCTACGATTCTATCAGCTCGTTTCAACGCAATCATAGCGCTAGCTCATTACTACAGGTACGACAGGTGAATTGAATCGAGAGATTGATCGAACTTTTAAATTACGGCTAGCGGCTCACCGTGATTAACTTCCGCTCACTCTTCATCTTGCTCTACTAATTGTTGCTGAGAAACAGGTTCATTTCATTTTCTCGCTCCATCATTGCGCTTTCTCCGGAGGAAAACCGAGCTCCCGCGTCTGGTGTTACACATGTTCGCCCTTCGATTCCATTCACCCGTCGTTCCGGCATCACAGCCGATTGTTTCTCGCGAAGCGCGCCGCGACTGGTGTAGCTCAATCGGATCGGCTTGCAAGCCAATCTTCGTAAATAATTCGCGATCAAAAATCGAAGAATCGAGAGACCCGACAGCGGTCCGTTAAAAGAATCCCGGCGAGAGAAGAATAGAGGATCATAATTAAAATTCATAAAATGGAGAACTGTGTAAAAAGTCGATATCGCTCTTCAAACGAATCGGAGCGATCGAGCGTGCTAACAATACGAGTTACCTCGCTCGTCCTTCGGCCGGGATCCCGACTCACTCGTAGGACGCGTAAATGTAGCGCACCTGTAGGATACGTGAACGCGCGCAGGTTTCGCAAGCGACCTCCGCGCTCAAAGTATGATTAGCAAGCATCGATTAATCAGCGCTCACCTTGTCACAGTATCGGATGTATCGGGAGAGGGAAGGAGAAAAAGAAAGAGAGAAACAAAGAGAGAGAGTGAGAGAGAGAGAGAAACGGCGAGCGATCGCATTAGTCGCCCGAGGGGACCGAGTTTCTGCGTTCTCCAATGCGAGAAGACTCGCCAGAAGTATGGCGAGGTCGGGCCCCGCGGCCCTTTTTCTGCCACAATGGCGTCGAATTCGTGGGACCGAGCGTTAATTCTTTTCTCCTCCTTTTTTTCTTTCGCGCGCTCGATCGACGGAGCCCGCCGCGATCTCACACTGTGTTATTAAAGAAGCTCGTTCGCAGCTCTGAACTCTGAATAATTTAGGAAGTGCGTGCTAATATATGTAAGATCACGAAAATTACGGAACTTGGGATCGCTTCTCGAGCGGAGAGCGTGAAAAATTCTTTGAGTTCAGAGAGATGCGAGTTTCGACGTTATTGCGAATGAAAAATGAGGGAGAAGAGATACAACGTAGTGATTAAATATCTCGGGCGAGAGATATGCGATCGTTTCTCATTCAATAGCGATCAATCACGCGTTTCTGTCATGACGCGCAATTATGTCCGGTCTCGGTTGCACCCTGAGGCACGGACGGATAATAAGAAAAAAAAACGAGAGAGAGAGAGAGAGAGACCTACACTTAACAGCTAATCGCGTTACCTTTAAGAAAACTACTGTTGATTCGATATCGATGTCGTATCTACCTACATCTAAATTGCGATCTCTTTAGAATTAATGAGTGTGACGTAATAATGTTCGATAGTCAGTGTTATTAGCGTACACCTCTAATAGCGCTATGATTAATTGCAAACTGCCCTCGCGTAAATCGTCGTGTTAGCTTTTTTTCTCCCCCATTTTTTTCCCCCTACGCGATAGAGGTCAGAGAAAAACTGAGTAAGGAGCGATAATTAACTTATAAAGATCGTTAAGCGAACATGTAATCAGAAACCGATACGTATCCTTGAATATTTAATTGTACACCGAGAGATCTTCCACCACTTTATTCTCGACGAAGCGCGCTTACCGTCAAGTATTAAGGGCGATGTTCGTAGGCTGAAGCTAAACACGGGTACAGCCGTTCGCGGCGTCGATCAATTAATTAAGCAGCGACACACGACGCGTTACTCAAGGGCGCCTGATTAATCGGGCAGTCTCGAACAGCGCAGCTACATCTCGTACATGATCTTAAGGGTTAAAGTACATTTACGCTATAGGTAATGGTTAAACTTTAGGCGGCGAGAAGTCGACTCCTCGCGTTAATCGACTATATCCAATATGTAATTACGAGTTCGTGAAACAACCGCCGATGCTGGAAACCGACGTCGATCGCGTCGAAATAATCATTCCGTATTCGCGCGAGTGTTATATTTTATCTTAAATTTATTTATATAATTTTTACATCTTGTTTTACATCTTGTTTTACATCTTGTTTTACATATTTATATTGCATTTGAAGTCGCACGTGTGCGGCTGCGGCTGCACGTAGCTCCTTCGCTCGAGCGATCCCACGGGAGTTCATCAGCGAGTGGGTATACGATACCCCACGATCGGGATACGCCGAATCAATTTTCTGGAAGCCTTAATTCGCCCGTAACATCGCGATTCGTTACACCGGATTTCTCTCTCGCGGTAAATCACATCGCGGATTAGCCTCGACACGATCGGACGGCGGTGACGTAACGGCACTTTGTATGCAAACCGCGTTCTCTCTCTCTCTCTGTACTTTTTCAGCGCGATGCCATGCCGTTCCGGAGAAATACCTAGGAAGAAAAAAAAAAAAAATACGCGAGGAAATGCGCAGAGCTGAGAGAGCGCAGAGAGAGTGGGCGAACAATCCAGAATCCCGAGAACCGTCGACGAAACCGTTTAATGTATATCTCCTGGTGTGTATATATATAACGTATACTGTGTGTCACACATTCCTAGATGATACTTTTCTCGTACGAGCGAATATTTGTTCAGCTTCGCTAAACGACCGACGAAGGAAAACGCCGCGAGTGCGGAAACGTCCGTGCGCGAGTGCAAAACGTTCCCGTTTAAACGGACGAGATCTACTACGGGTATTTTCGCGCGAGCATATAGCTATCGATTGCGCGGCCGGTTTTATACATTAGTTGCATCACGAGGCGGACGAGCGACGACGGCGGCTAATGTTACCGGGAAGGGGGGGGGGGGGCAACCGGAAGTGGGCCGGAAATCATCAAAGTGTAAAGGGAACGACGATAGAACATGATTGCGCGATTAGAAAGCCGATTCCACATGCATACGGTGCGGCGCGGACTAGTTAAAAATTCGATCGATAGACCGCCTCCAACTTAACTCCCGTATATGCTGAATAATTAAGCCGCGATGGAGGCCCTTCCCTGGCGGCATTCACGGAACGCTAGAGCGAACGCGGGTACAACGTGGTCGTTAAGAAACGGGGGCTACTTTTCGTGATTTCCCAAGATAGAAGTATCCCCCGTGTAGCGAAACCACGTGAAAACCGACAAAATTTTTCGTTTTGAAGAAAGAATCCTGCTCGCTTTGTACGTACGTTTCCGTCGAAGGAGGAACTGTTATAGCTTCTTCCGGGCCCTGAAGTGCCGCACAGTTAAGCAATAACGAGAGACGTGACAGCGTATGCCGTTTTTTATTCATTAAACCGCAAAGAGAGCGGCTCTTTGCCGCTGAAAATCGCTTTCGTTCGTCCGGACTTCTGTTACCGTACGTCGCAACACCGCTATTTTCTGGAAATTGTATCTCGCGGCGTGTTTTACGTCCCGACGCGACGCGGGAAAATTCATCCGGGAACGTTTCGCTCGCTCGAGACAGCTATATTCCAGCCTGATTATCCTTCTGATTGTGAGAGAGATATACACGCGACTCACTTCTCTGTATTTTCATCCGAGCCTGATAACAGCACAACGACATACCTCTCCTCTTTAACTCGTAAAGCTCTTTGTATGTAGCGTATTCTAACGTAGGTAATCGGGAGGGAGAAAGTGAAATTTTTTTTTCGGAACCGCGATCGAAGACGCATACCTACGCGAGGTGTATCCCTTCGATTCCTCGATCTTTCGATCGCGCTGTACGAACGTGATCTAAATCAGATCCAGGCGATTCCAGACATTCCCGTTACTCGTACCTGAATGAATTTTGAGCTTGAAAAAAGCTCAGCTGCTGAATTTAACCAAATCAGAAAGATCGGAATCGATGAGAAATTATAATTATAAATTGAAAGTGAAATATATAAATATTGTATAAAAATAAAAAGAAGCCTTGCATGAAAATCTACGAAATATATTTCAAAGTCCCACAGAGTCTGTGTGTCAGACTGAATTTTGCGAAGCAATTTATAAACTTTGTATCATATATTCGAGATAATTATTTCCCACTTCGGAAGGAAATATAAGTTCACTCGTGATTTCTAAGCTAAAGGCGAACGCTAGCTGCATACCGTTCCATTTCGAAAGGATACACCTACGGTTGAGGATGAGACGGAACAACAATGCGACCGCGACCGCGAGAGACTCGCATATATCAGGTTGCAAAAATGGTTAATAATCGCGCGCCGGGGGCGCGAGCACCGAGAGACAGGAAGACGAAACGGAGGGGCAGAGAAGATTTGGCCTAATCTACACGTCTCTATCGATCTATGTATGTTAATCTACTGTTTAATCCATGTCGCGCCGCGGTATACACGTATACGTGTCGAGCGGTGTATCACGCCCAGCGGAAAGGAAAAAGCGCGCGAGGCGTTTTGTATTTAAAATCCCCGTGCGCCCGTCGTATATCCGCCGCTATGCAGATATACCGCATATAATGCGTTAACAGCGCTCACCTGACATCTGACATCGCGCACACACTCGTCCGGCGCATCTCACGTACACGTTTAAACACGTACCACGCGCACAGACAGACACGTGACTTCTCAATGCACTCCGGCGATGATCACACACGGTGTTGCGACACACAAACGCATGCAGATGCGAGGGCAGTGGGCACTCGCGATACGAACGATCCGACGAGCGTGAGCGCGACGTTCGCGCACCTTTTCTCGTCATCCTATCGTGAAAAAGAAGGGAAATAAAGTAAAAAAAAAAAAAAAAAAAAAATAAGAGAGAAATACCTTCCCCAACGTGTTTTCACGAGATAAACTATGCGCGTACCTCGACCCCCCCCCCCTCCTCCCCCTCATCGCTAATTACCGTCGTTGTTAATGATTAATTGTCGGCGTTACCGCAAGTACGATTATATCGATATACAATTATTGTCTCTGAATTTAGCGAGTTGATACACTCTGATTGTAAGACACGACGCGGAATCGTGCAACGGTTCACTTTATATTTCTACATTAATATATATCTATAATAATAATAAAAATAATAATGATAGTAATAATACTCTTATAATAATATATACATAATATACATATACTTAGTGAGAGACGGAAGTTTTCCATCCCGTTAATAAAAAAAAGATATATAGCAAAGGAATATAAACAAATAAATAAATAAATAAATATATATATATATTGATAAACCCGGAAAATGGAAAAAATAAAATACGACATACAATAAATATATATATATATCTATATACATGTGTATAATAGTCTATAATTTTTCATATTGTTGTACGGATTTTTAAGTTTATATTAAAATGTTTTGTGCATTTATAAAAAAAAGGAAGTACCAAATATTCGTGTGATGAATTCTTTACCTGTCTACCTTAATCCCTGCCACATCTGCGTGAACCCTTATCGTCGCCCATGTCGTCAAGTATACCGTTAATCTTACGTTACGTTATTCTCAAGATAAGTTTGAAGAATTGTTGATATTTAAACTGTAAACACAGGTCGTTCTCGAATAATATGATTAATTCGTTCCGTGTTATTGAAAACCGTGTTACTCGAGATTTAGGATTCATACGATTTTGGAGATCACGTTCTGTGCTATTGAAAACCGTGCAATTCAAGACTCCAAATCCGTATAAAATAGAGTTCCAAGGGATTATTTAAAAAAAAAAACTTTGAAAAGGGTTGCCACAATTTTTTACCGTGCTGTTCCAGACTCTGTGCAATTCAAGTACCGTGTTATTCGAGGGTCACTTGTATTTGTATTTATATTTCATAAAGTGCTGGATAGAGCTCAGTGCTAAAATAATCGCTTATCAAACAGAAGATCCGATTCAATTCTTGAAATTGCCACCTCGCGTATAAGACACTAGGAAGTTCAAGTGAGAAAATATTCAATTGTGATAAAAACAAAATACTCAAAATAAGAAATAGGATTAAACAAGTCTGCGCTGTGTTCCTTGGTAAAGTTTACAACCTCATCTAAAAATTACAGCTGTAACGAAATCAGGAGGAAACCAAGCTCTGCAGAGGACAGCTTTTTTCTTCAAGAGGCCAAGGCTCGACTCGGACTGATCTCGAACCATTGATGATGATCCTGTAGTTGAAACATAGTAACTTATGATTCAATATTTATTTATTTCATATTTATAAAACATCTTTTTTTATGTACTTCCTAAAAATTTCACAAAGTTCTATCCTGTCCCGGCTTCTTTTTCGATTATTTCTATTGATGAGTTACGTACTATTTAAAATAGAATTAATCTATACATAATCTGATAATTAGAGAAGAGAATATAATTGGAACTTTATGTATCTAATGATTAATCCAAGTAATTCAATAACAAGATTCAACCACTTTTTTTTTACCTTTATTGCTATAATTCGTACATTCGAAATACAAGAGAATATGCAGTTAATAATAAAACTAATATAACAAATCGCTAATGGCCAGAGAGGAAGATGGAAGGAAGGAATGAGAGGAATGGCAGAGACGCGTAAACTTGTGAAGTTAAGCGCAAACGAAACAATCGAAACGATAAAAGGAAATTCTTAATAAATACTGTTACATGTAAGCAAGATATTTACGATTTTTATTTGCATACCGTACATAATGATAATTATAATCATACTCAATATGTCTGTATACTATAGATCATAGGATAAGTAAACAAATCTAAGCGACTGTTGCAGTTATCCCCAAGGCGGTTATCGTTTCTATCGCTGCAACCAGGCCAAAATATTGGGAAGCCTAACAGTTGTCGGCGCGACAACTGTTTAAATTATTCTTAAAATAATTCTATTTATTTTGGGGGGGGGGGGGGGGGCATTATGAAAACATATACACACGTAAAAGTTGCGATGCGGTAACATGATGCACGTGAACAAACGTTAAAAGATTAATCTCGTGAGAAAATCGATCACGTAGATATACCTGACCGCAGCGATCAACTTATAACTACACCGAGAGGCTGCCATGTTTCATGTACTCACCATACATATATAGTTTATTCGCTTCGATATATTTACACACCTCATTGGTCGCAGTTACACAGTAGCTATATGAAACAGGTAACAAATTATTCGCGACAATAAAGGCGACCGTCGCCAGTAGAAGTATCCGTAAAAGAAAAGCCTGATCAACGTAACAATATGTACAGGATAATTAAATTTTAATTGCACACCCCAAATATTTTAATCGTTTCTCAAGTTAGAAAAAATATTCTTTTCTAAAATAAACAACCAAGATATTTGAAGTGTGCAATTGAAATTACACACTTCCTGTATCTAAAGATAAAGTATTCGTTCTTGTATGGTTTTTTTAAATCTAATGTGAAATTATGAGTACTTGCAAGTGCTTGCAACTTGATTTTACATGCTGATCATATAAAGACTCAGAATTTATTCCAAGGACTCGTATAGTAAGACAATGTCACTTGATTCATCGAGGAAATCGGTTCATCGGAATATTACGCATCAGAATGCTAATCGATGCTGTCTCAGGAACATACCGCCTAAGCATTGGAAAAGAATCATGATTTGAGAATGGTTTATCGATTTTTGTGATGTATAATTAAAAAAAAAAAAAACCTTTTTTCCTGCTTGACGCAGCCAATGTTCAGACTTCAACGACAATTTAATCGGTATCATCGTGGAATTTAACATAGTGTATCTTCAGAGCTCTGTTATTAGGATACTTGACGTCACATTGCGGGCAAGTAGCTCCGATCGCGTCCTTCACTACGTAAGTGCTCAGATTGGTCTCTCTATGGAACGTCTTGCTGTCGGCCTGGTACACTGTGTTGTGCACATTAGTGATATGGCTCATGATGGACTCCTTATTGAAGACGTGGCACTGCTTGCACAGCTTGCAACTGTACATCACGTTATTGTAGGACACTTCAAATTCCTTTGGCCGTTCGGGTACCTTAGTCGGTGTCGGGAGCACCAATCTGTCATTGCTCGATGTGTTGCTGGCTTCGGCAGCTGCCGTCTTCTTGTGCTTGATCGTAAAATGCTGTCGCAGATTCGACAGACCAGGGAATTCCTTGAAGCAGATGTTACATGAAAACTTGCCATCCTGAGTCGACATCGGAATGCATTCGGGCACCATCCCTTTTCGGGCTTTATGGACCATTTGCTTGTGCTTGTACAGCACGCTCATATTGGGGAACATTTTCTTGCATACGTGGCACATGACTGGCTTCCTTCTCTCACCGGCGAAGTCCATTGCGAAAGGCGATAGCTTGGCCTGTGAATTGTCATTTTCGATCTCAAACTTCAAACGCTTCGCTTTCGGCTCGTCCTCGTACGACGAGGTTCGATTGCTGTTGTATAGTTGTTGTTGCGCGCGCTGTTGGTTCAGTGATTCACCACTGTGGAAGGAAAGTTTGTGACGCTGCAGAGACTGGTTGCTCGAGAAGACCTTGCGGCAAAAGTTGCACAGGAACTGTGTGGCCATCGGTTTTCTGGCTAAAGATTGGAACTTGAGCGAGGCCACAACTGTAGCCTTGTGAAGCCTCTTGTGCTTCCACAGAACCTTCTTCGAACTGTAAGACTTGCCGCATATATCGCAGGCGAACGCCTTTTGTATGTCGCTGAGAATCGGATTGGCCTTGTGCCATTGCATATGAGATGCCAGGGTCTCCTGATCGGGGAAAATGTTCGTGCAAAGTTCGCATTGAAGATCGTCGTTGGAGAAACTTTTCTCCGCCTTGTTACGAGCGCAGTGGACGTCCCACAGATGGGTCCTCAGCTCTGTAACATCGTTGAACTTGTCATTGCATACTTGACATTGGAAACTCCCTGATGTCTTCGTTGGCGATTGAGGTGGAGGATTTGGGAAGGACTTTCGTGCTCTCGCCGGTCGTTCTGAATTCTCACCAGACTCGACGCTATTAGATTCTTTCTGCGGGTCGTTAGACACTTTCTGATTCCCCAGTATAAATCGAGTGCTAAGACGCGAGTTTGCACGGTTGTGCCAGCCCCTGTGTATTTTCAAAGATGCTTCCTCGACGAAGACCTTGCCGCAGATGTCGCAAGCATAACCATTTTGCGATTTTTCGAGATGGGCGGTACGAAAGTGATAAGTGAAGTTTGATTGGAAGACGAAACTCTTAGGGCATTGCGGACACTGCAGCATTGTCTTCGCAGAGTTATGTTTAACTAACATATGCTGCTCATACAGATCTTTACGCATGAACATACGCGAGCACTCGACACAATCGTACATCTTACAGTTCCGGTGAGCGATTTTAGCATGTCGCCGGAGATTAGCGTAACTGGACAGTACCTTACCGCACTCGCCACACTCGTGAATCTGCGTACCTGGATCCGAGGTGGCACTAGCATTCATCGAATCTTTCTCGATTCTCACATCCTCGTCCAAGCTGCCGTATTCCATGCAGGCAACGTTGGCGTTCCTCTCGTTCGGGTCCTCGATACCGTGGTCCCTCATGTGTATCTCCAAGGCACCGGCGCTGCTGAACATACTGCGGCAAATGACACACGAGTATATCTTCACTTTGAGATGGAGAGTCCGATGCTCGTTCAGCTCGACCCTCGTGGAGAACTTCTCGGCACAAAGGGGGCAGCTATACTTCTGACTTGATATTCGCGAACTGATTCTTGACTTGACATTTGTTTCATAAGCGTTGCGTTCCTTCAATGGCGCTTGGACTGCATTCTGCGAGGTACCGTCGTGCTGCACTTGTCGATTGGCCTGCATTGTTGCGCGATGGGTCTCGTAATGGGTCAAGAAATCACTGGGCGATCGGAATTCGGCGTAGCATTCGGAACAAGTAACATTCTTCTTCTTGTGGTCGGCCGTGACGTGATAATGAAACTTCTTGAACACGAGGAAAGTCATGTAACAATGCACGCATCTGTACAGCACTCTGCTTTCCGGGTCCAATCGCATGCACATCTGTTTGTGCTTGACCATGTTAGGTTGGTATCGATAGATCATACCGCACAGATCGCAGGCATGATTATGCGCCGGATCGCCGTTCTTGTAAGGCCCGTTAATGATCTTATCGCGATTTTTATTTTTCGACGGCAACGGCGCCATCGGCTTCAGCTTGGGCGGAGCTCGCGTTGGTGACATCATCTCCTCGTACTGTTTGTCAGAGTGCTTCGACAAGTGGCTGAGCAACTCCTTCCTACCAGGCATCGGGCGCAGGCACATGTTGCATGTAAAGTATTGTTCGTTACCGTGTTTCGGTACAACTAGGGCGATCTTCATGGCGCACTCGAAGGAAGCTCCACAGTGCAACTGATACATCGATCGATCTGGAAACTCCGTCAGGCAGGCGATACATGTATACGGTCTCAAATCGGGCATATGTTGACGTATGTGAGAGAGAGTGCTGCGTCGATCATTAAACGTCTGTTCGCAAGAGTAGCAAGAAAAGGTTTTCAGCTGACTAATAATGTCCTGTTGGACTTGCGTCAGCGGTGAGTCCTTTTCCATGCTGATCAGTTCATCTTCCAAATCTTCAATCTCCTCGTCGTCGTTCTGTGACCCTGAATTTTCAATGCCGTTTTGTTTACTGTGGAACCTCTTCATGTGCTTCATGTACGTGTACTTGGAGTGCAGGAATATCTGGCAGTGATGACACTTCTGCTTAAAAACACGCGTTCCTCTAAAATGAGTGTGAGGACCGCGTCTTAACTTCTTCTTAGATGGTGCGCCAGCCGCGTTAGACCTCTGCGTGGAATCGGCCTCCATGATCGTGTCCTCTGTCCCGCTGACTGCCATGGGATTCAATAGCATTTCACTGCTATTCGTGGATTCCACTTCTATAGTACTATGAGTATCGTCTTCCTCCTGTGGCTCGCTTTTAATGGAACACAGAGTTACAGAATTCTGCTTATCCGTTTCATTTTCTTTCTTATCAAGCTCCTTTTCGACCGCAGATGGGATTGGTTCAGGATCAGATGCGATTGGTTCAGGTTCAGGATCAGATGCGATTCGTTCAGGTTCAGGGTCTTTGTTAGTATCATTTGCATCAGTGTTATCTGTTACATCTTGACCTTTCTCACTATTACGTCCATCCTTTTCCACTGTTCGAATTGGTGAATGCTGGAGAACAGACAATATTTACGTAGAGAAATCTTTTTTATCATAATAGTTTTAATATAAAACAATTATACTTACTGGTTGCTCCAAATTATTGGTCGTCTCTGAGATAATTTCTACATTATCTTCGTCAAGATCCATTGGTTCATCCTTGATCGTGACAACCTGCGAATATTAGAAACATATAAGAATACAAGAACATAATAGTGTAAAAATGACTTCAATTATTGTGCTCTAGTACATTTAAAAATACATACCTTAGGATTTGATTGCATTTGATTTGCCAGCCATTCTTGCAGCTTGTCCTGGGAACGCAGACACGACTCCTTGTAGATGTGCCATTGATTAACGCTCTTCACGCAATTTTCGCATATCAGCGTGGACAACCTATCGGTTGCTGTAATCTAAAAAAATTGAGCACATTATATAATAACTAACAATAAGTAAAAATCTCGACAAGAAATTTAAATCACAAGTCAAATACACAAGATTGCAAATCTAGTTGAACGTTTTCTTCAGTTCTATCACAATATAACCAGTAGTAACACTCCGTGTCGGCACCTTTGATCTCCACGTGGAGGTCCACGTTACCATGGCCATGTTAATATTAAAATTCAGGACTGAATAGAGGAAGCAGTGGTATAGTACCTTATCATAAGTAATAACGTTTTTCTTTAAAAAAAAAAAAGAGTAACTGCACTTGAGTAACTTTTTATACTGCACTTAACATAACGTTGCTTTATTTGTCCACTTTTCAGAGATACTAAGTTGTCTGGTCACGTGTGCATGGAACGTTCCTCTCACGTTGTATTTCATTGGATCCAATGACTGCGTTCAGCAGCGTTCAGAAAGCTGCTTTGCAACTGTTATAAAATTCGTGAGTTTGATTGGTGTATACTCTTACTTTCGGCCAAAATTAAAAGAATACACCAATGAGATTCACAAATTTTACAACAGCTGCAAAGCAGCTCTCTCTGCTGAATGCAGCCAATCAGAAACAAAACCTGCGTGGCTGCATCTGCATGATAACGCATTTTTTTCGCGGAGTGCCACTACTGGTTATACTTCTATTACTTTATCTTGTTTTATTTCTTTTCTTCTTTGGAATTTTGTACATATATTTGCTCCATCTCAAACGTACAAAATATAAAAAAAATTAATTTAGAAGAGTAAATTAAAAATTTTAGAGATAAAATATATTGCATTCTCTGCTCCCCTGATACACGTGTCCACTCTTCAACAAAGATATTTAACTTAAATTTTGAATTATTTAATTTCCTGATTTCACACAATTTAAACACCTATATTTACTAATAACTAATGGATAATATTGTTTTAATATTAGTAGCTTTCCATTTGCATCAAAATTCAATTAATTCTCACTCGTGACGTCATAACTCAGTTGAATGCACGTTCCTTTTGATGCTGATGACAAGTGAGATTCAACTGAATTTTTATTTACAATCGAGACCGTGTCCTTAGACTCACATTAAAAGTGAGATTATGAACTCGTATTTGTTATGCGATAGCTTTGTCACCGAAATAAGCAAGTAAATTCCTTTTACTCACTGAACAACTGACGTCTCATCCGAGTATTCTGAGTCTTAAGCGGAGTCTACAATGAGAATTTGAGGCGTAAAATTTAAGCTTTAAGCCTTAAACCGTAAGAAATTGACAAATCACAGTCGAGTATTCTTCTCATATTCGACTGTGATTTGTCAATTTCTTACGGCTTATAGATTAAAACTTAAATTTTACGCCTTAAATTCTCATTGTAGACTGCGCTTAAAAGTACTCACATAACTGAGTGACTCAGCTCACTTGAGTGTAAATGGAAAGCGCCTATTATAACGCTCACTCTAAAATCATATTAATTAACTGAGATATTGTTTACATCATATCTTGTCACATCTAATGTCTCAACTCTTACTCCATACTTCAAGCATCTGAGACACGTTATCCAAAAAAAAGAGCATTTTAAATGCTTCGCTCGCTTATTCAACCGAAAATGAGATGGACGCTAGAAAATTTCGCTTTAGCGCGAAGGAAAGGTGAAGATTATATAAACGAGACGGGAGTATGAGTAATACGGCTTGGCTTGGAGAAACAACGCGACCGCATGATTCTAAACTCTGCGCCGAGTCGGCATTCGTAACGAACATAACCTCGAAACGCGTCAGGCGACGCGCTTCGCGCCGAGAGCTTGCCACCCGGTGGCCGCTGGACGATCGGAGCTCGGAGTCCTCGGGCCGCCCGTCGGGGATCTCGTCGATTTTCACGCGGGAGGAGCGCGAATCGCGCGAGTCACACGCACCTGGATCGACAGACAGGCCTGAATCTTGGCGGCCAGCGGCACGCCGGACGAGTCCTTCTCCTCATCCTCCCGCGTCTCGAACACCGAGGATCTAGGCCCGTCCGCGGAAAGGCACAGTCTGCAGACGTTCTCAACGTTCCTGGCCTCCACCGTCTCCAACATCTCCACCACGTCCTCGTCCATCGTGCTGGGCTACGCTAATTCGGCGCGGGACGACACCACCAGGACGCCGTTGCCCGACACCGACGCCACGCCACGTCGAACTCCCTCCCCTCTTAACGAACACTCTCAGGTTAGGGACGCAAGCGTTCTGTTTGATCCTAACGGAAGATCGGAAGTGGTCTGGTCTAAACTGAAGCGTCTGAAGTAGCCAGGGCCTAGAGCCGGGAAGAGGCGAGACAGAAACTGTTGTTTCCACGCGTCCAACTTGCCGGTGACGCACCAAGATGGCGCGATCGGACGCTTTACGATGCGAACCGGGCGAACCCGCGCTCAGAGATGTCCGGCCAGATCCAATGCCCGATGTAACGATGTTCAGAGAAATGCTTTGTAAGTATGTACATGCGCGGTAAAACGAACGCTAGCAATATGTTATTACGCCCCAGTTGCGTACGTAAGACCACTGTTGTAAAAAGTATCGTTAGATCATATTTAACGTGAAAATGATAGAAATAATTAACAAATTTTCTATGAAATAAAATTACAATTTATGGATAGAAATAATTAACAAGATGTAATATACAAACAATTAAGAGAAATCGCCATTTAAGGTCCGAGCTGGATCTTGGTAGCCTGATAATATTATAATTAACAATATTATTTTTAATAAATATAGGTCAAATATTGTAAATTGTGTTAAATCAGGAAATTAAATAATTCAAAACTTAATTTAAATGTTTTGTTGAAGAATGGACATGTGTATCAAAAGTAAGAGAATGCAATATATTTTTTATTTTATCTAAAATTTTACTCCTTTCTAAATTTTTTTTTTATTTTATGTATTTTTAAAACAAAGTAAATATATTTATAAAATTTCAAGGAAAAAAAGAGGCACAACAAGATATAGAACAGAACAAAACGCATAATATTATTATTAGGTCACCAAGATGCAGCTCGGACCTTAAATAGAAATAATCAAATTTATTATTCTATTGCTTGAGCAACAGACTTGTCACAGAAATATCAACACTTTGTGCAAAGGTAAAAGAAACTGCGGAAGATTTTATCAATATTCTAATAAATATAAAATTATACGTACTATTATTTTATAAATATGTTAAGTATTGATTCAATAAATATTTTGAATAATTTATGGAACACATATATTAAGTGTAAAAATTATTATTTCAAATTACATATCATACATATGTAACATTAATATATAACATTAGCTATACTTTTTTATACTTAATATAATATATTTAATATACATATAAGTGACAAAAAACGTAAGTAATTTGTATGGTTCCGTAAATAATTTATAAGGAATATATTCTGGGCAACATTGGAGCACGAGTCTGTCGAGATCGGCCACATGGTCGATGATGTACATACATTACGAATGCATGTATCACTCTGTTCGGAGGGATTTTTCCCTCGATTTCCTAGCATTGATCTGATTCGCATGGTCATTTAGACTTCCACGGATCCGAGCTCGACACACACGCTGCTCGTATAGGTACATTTATACTTACGTGTACATACACTTTGTGAACGATCAACATTTGAGAAAAAAGGAGATGCAATCTAATTTAAGAACACTAATGTCCATTTCTATCAATGTAGATTAACTTTAATTTCAAGTTTAACTTACTTTTTCTAAGAATTAGAAAAAGATAAAAGGGATAAGTTAAAACCAAGATTAAAGTTAATCTGCATTGATGGAAATGGACATAAGAGGTATAAGAACGACTTTGATCAAACTCCGATTAACTTAATCGCCGATTAAGATAATCGAAGTTTAATTAAGGTCACCCTGAGAACTGTACCTATGCGTGATAGATGGAACAAGATAGTGAAAATTAAAGTTTATTTTTTATTTATACATTATTAAATAATTACATATTATAAATATATAATTAAAAAAATAAACTCGCGCGTCGCTTTTCGCATAACAAATACTCCGATTGCTTTATTTCCACTTCATGCGTCTTGTTCCCTTCTTTCCAACCTTTTGAACACTTGGAGTATATCTCAATGCGTGATAAATTGAGACCAAAAATAAAGAAATTGTTAGGACCGATAAAAATTTATTTTCCCATCAGCGACTTATTTGCGATGGAACTTTTCTGAAATTCGTTATCTAAATGTTCCGAGAAATTGCAGAAGTTATACTATTTTTATTAAAAACAACCGATTGGGGAAGTTCCTTTGTATTTTTAATCTCAAAACACAAAATATTTCCATTTTCCATAATAACAGATAAACAAATTCGACGTTTCTGTTTTTATTCGAGTTCATATAAAAACAAATTTTGTTGGCGAAAATTGTGATGATCAGGATGGGAATATTGAAAAGGTATATATCGTACGTTTGGTCGATTTTTATTTCATATATTTCTTCAATATACATTTGATACACGAAATTGTCATTTGTACACTGCAGGTAAGATAGATTGCATGTCATATACATCAGGATGTAACATACGTGATATATTTCCTTCAATCTTCCGCCGACTCTAAATTCTTCTCGGATTTCCGTTCGCTATAAAATTAACGTTCAACGCTTGCGCGCGTCCCCGGTATTCCCGTTAATTCTACCGCAAAATAGAGGCTTAGAAAAATCAAGAGTGATCAAACGGTCCTTCAGCAGTAACATCGATAGAGCTTTATTTAAACAGTGTTAAGCTTTATTGACTCTTCAACAGACAGCGATCCTTAACTTTGCTTAGAACTCTGACACGATATAACGATCGATAAATTTCCTTGATTCCTACATTACGTTGCGGATAACCATTCTCCCCTCGGTTTATTGGCATTAGTGTCTCTTTCTCTAATATTACCTACATAAATATCAGTTTGTCGATTACAAAACATGCTCACGATCACGAATTCACAGATTCCTATGGAACATCTAGATCGCCAACAGTGTCGCGGTTTGTCACAAGTCGGCCCGAGGCAAACGGCATTCGACGAAGTAGTATTGGTGGTAAACACCGTCTATTCTAAAAAAAGATTTCACGGTCCGGTGATGACGGTGACGACGATTTTGGACTCGTTAAAAATGACCGCTACCCTCCTCTCTCGTTTGCCTCACTTTCGTCTTTCAGAACTATAGCAGTTTGTTTGGCGGTATTTGTATAGACGTGACGCTTCTCTCGCGTCGGCTGGAAAGAAGAAGAAAGAAAAGAAAGCAGAAAGAGAGGAGGAAAGGGACTGCCTTTTAGGAAAACTTGAGCGTGTTCGCGCGTTTACTCCGTTCGACGGAGGCCACGAATCGTTTTCTCCTTCTTCCTACGAGATGTAACTTCTCTCTCCCTCTCCCTACCCCTCTCTCTCTCTCTCTCTCTCTCTCTTTCGACACGCACTACTTCGCAACTTGGTAACGTCGACCGAGCTTGCATTGACATTTTATTCGCTCACGCAGGCACCGCGAGAGAAATGCAAACGCGCCGAGCTACAACTCGTAACAAGCATATTGTATGCAAATCGAAGATTATATTCGCGCTCCTTTGTTGCGAACAGCGAGCGCTAATGGAGCACAACGTAACGAACGATTACGGAATCGGTGTACGACAATCGATGTTACAACTTATGCTCAACGATCAGACTAATAATCGCTCTGAACGCTTAATGATATTATATGTGTATAATACGTACGCGGATGTGGCGTACACGAAATTAGAACCATCAAGCTAAAGCCTTACCTACGGGGGTATCCTGCCTGTGAAACTCTCTCTATCCTCTTAGAACTATTCACATTAATATATACAGCGTGTGCGAGTAACCATTGACACATGTTTTCCTACGTTTAACAAGAACTCCGCATTCCCCCTTTTAGTTACGCTAAAAAAAAATTCAGCTCTCTGATCCTGATTCTTCTAACAATAAAAGCGCAATCAATTTCGATCGTACTCGTCGATCCTTTCGATATCGCGATTTGAACGAAATAATGCCTCGCGTTTCCCGAAAATATTAAGCGCTCTCTCCGCACCGCGGTTCTGATTCTGATTCACTCGACGCGAACCTGGATCGATCTGCCTGCGTTGTAATTTATTCGCAAAGTTACTCTATGAATCGAGTATAAAATTTATTACCGTCCCGCGACGAATGTTACACCGATGTTCTCTCCCGCGGAAATCAAATAAATGCCTAGCTCACGATGGCAATTTCGCGCCGTATCTCCTCGCGACCAATGCAGTTCCGGTTCGCGTATCCTCTTAATTTAATTGTTTAAAAAAAAAAAGGAAAGCAGTTCAGGTTGTCAGGCAGCTGGAGTTGAAGCAGGAGCTTCGCTGCGACTGCTGGCGCACGTAGTCCTGAACGTTGAATTTCATCCCATCAGCATCATCGCTTTTTCTAGCCTTCAACTCTCTGAAATCAATCGGCGTCGTTTAGTTCTACCGATTTATCGTATGCATCTTGGTCTTCCTTCCAGAAAAATATACAAAGCACTTTTGAAAAACTCGATCAATTTTTATATAAGCTTTTATATAAGCATTTTTTCTGTTTTTTATTTTTTTTAGAGACTTTCCCTTCTTTCGAAGGGACAGTTGAACCAAGATTGGAGTTAATCAAGCGTTAACGTGAAATCGACTAAAAACAGTGCATGGTTTCAAGCATTGTTCGTTCACACTATCTTATTCTACGTTCGTCGATTTTGTCGAAACCGTACCGAGCAACGGCGAGAAACGCCAATTCGACATTGAGGCCAGTCTTGGCAGACGTTTCCATGAACGGCACTTTGTACTCCTGCGCTAATCGCTCGCCGTCTTCCCGCTTAACGGCACGCTCCGTTCCGCAGTCGGACTTGTTACCTGCAGTTTTATACAGCGACGAGAAAATAAATTACCACAAAATATCCAGCTTTTCAATAACGAGACTAATAGTGTTCTCGGTCGATGCGATCTGGACTGCCTGTGAGCAATTAAGGTCAATTTACGTGAGCCGATGGTTCATACGTGGTACATTCGGATCGAAATAGGATTTCAAATTAAAAGCTAAAAATTACACGTAAAATTGCTGGAGGTCGAAAATATTCATATTCCTCACTTACACTCGTATCGAATGCGTTTTCTAGCCGAACGCGGGCTCGCGAAGATTTGTCTTAATTGCTCTCCAAAGCGGGCCAAATTGCATTAAGCGGAAACGCTGCGAGTTGTATTTGATCTTTCCCGGAACCCGGATTTTGTTAGTTCTCAATCTCTGATTTAAATCGGATTCGATAGCTGGATGTATATCGACTTCGGACAATCTGGCCGATACCGTTGAAATCAAATTTGGGTCGTCCAGATAGCTCTTACCTCCGCTAAACCGTTATATTGCGACCCTTATTTATGGCGTTTTAGCCTCTGCCGGAGATCGAAGTTTAAACGCGAGGATCCCAAGTGGGCAGATCTATCGTATCAATACGGAAACCATAAATATAAACGCGACTCACCCAGCAGCATGATGACGACATCCTCGCTCGCGTGTTCCCGGATTTCGCTCAGCCAAGCCCTGATGTTGTCGTAACTCGTCTTATTCGTCACGTCGTACAGCAGCAAAAGCGCTGGAACACGCAGTCGTGCGAATTGCTTCTTTTTCATCGACTACTTAATCGACTTTACGTCACGCGACGGTCAGAAGCTTTTTACGAAGTATGTCAATGCATTATTTATACATTTATTATACACAGAAAAGAATATTCTTGATTTGAAAATATCTTTAGTTCCAACGTGGAAATCATGAAAGAAGATTATATTGCGTTATTATATTAATAATTAAACGATTATATTAAACAAAGAAAACTTACTTGAATGAAGCATTTATATAGTTCAACCAAGAAAAAAATGTTGGAATAAAACGTTGAAATTCTTATAAGAAGATTATATATAGTTGTTTCGTATATAAGCAAGATTATCGATAAATACGAAACTAAAGATATTTGCAAATCAAGAACATTCTTTTTTTCTGTGTAGAATTGAGGCTTAGAACAAAGGTGAATTAACTTTATAATTCGCAAAGCATTTTAAACAATAATTAAATAGTCTTATACATATAAAAATTTAATACATTTAAATAAACGATAATCAAATTCAAAGTAAAAAGCGCAAAAAATTATAATCTGTAAATACACGATTTTCTCCCTCACATTATTCGGAAACGAGAGTTTTATTATGTTATACTTAAATCTTCAGCTTGACTATTTAATTATAGTTTGAAATGCTTTGCAAATTATAAAGTCAATTCACTTTTGCCCTGAACGCTTCAATTCTATAATGTGATCTCCATGGTCGCTATCTAATCTTCTAAATGAGTGACGCGTCTAATTATTGTCGAATTCACTCGACCGGAATGATTACTTCCGAAGTTGAGATGCAACGCAGCATTATTGTCGCAACAACTTCAGAACTGTCAGACGGATAAACAATGAGGGGCCCCTTCAGACAATCTCCCCGTACTCTTTCCCCGTATCTATATACGCGAATCGAGTTTGGCACCTGGCCAAAACTGGCGGAGCAACAAAATCGGGAACAACGGCTAGGGCTCGGGTTAGGAAGTTACGAATGGTTCATGCATTGTAAAGTCGAGTTCGCCGCGAGTGATGGCGGTAACGTTCCAAATTGATCATCTCAAGCCTGGAAACGGACCGCATTTCGGATTCGAATGTGAACAGCCAAGTCGAGCAATTAAGATTTCCCCGGAGGCGCACCAATGTAACGCTCCTATTCTATGCTGCTCGGAAAGTTCGTTGTTACATGCAGTATGCGCAGGAAGTCTCAAATTCCCATTCCCAAAACCAATTTGGTATAGATAAGTCCTTGAGAAAAATAGAAAAGAAGAACTAAGAAAACTCGAGTTCTACAGCAAAGATTAGTTCAAAATTATATCCATTTTCACACGTGCTCTTCATATACACATCTTACACTTCGAAATAAATTAATTACAATATTAATTAATTATATATAAAATCAATTAACAATATTTAAATTGTTGAAAATTTATTAGAATAAAAATTATATGGGACCAAATCATCATTTTCTTATTACAGAAAAGTCGATTTTAATTCAATCATCGGAATCGCGCGCAAATTAAGAAAGGTTCAGAGATGAATATATGGAATACCTTGCGCAAGGCAATTGATGAACAATAATCGAGTTAAAATTCGCGCTTCGTAATTGCCGTAAGAGGAAAGCTCCTCGATTAAACCAAGCATGCATTAAATACCTAACGCTCGAAAGCGCGTTATCTCTCGTCAGGAGAGATATTTCTCACTATTTTCCGCTGTGTAAAACGCGGAGCCAGTGAAACGTTTGCACGGCTTCGAGATCGCAGCGGCGCGCAGCGTTTGCAATGCGATAATTAAATAATTACGAGATATTGCATCACGTGTGGAAAATCATCACCAACAATCTCGTATTTATCAATAGCATGATGTTACTGTAAGAAACACGTTTCTATCAAGAATGTCGTCGCGGCGATTTTATCCTAGTGTGTTAAATTAATTGCGACATATACATATATGTCGCAGCCTTATTGCAAAATCAGCCTTTTTTCAAAAAGGCTAGCCTTTTTGCAAAAGCAATTGATCTTTTCTTTAATAAGACTGACGTATTTTAGACTTTTTGCAAAGTGCCTAGCTTAGCACCAGCCCATGTGTGCCAAAAAGCCTAAAGTGCGTTCAGTCTTATTGGGAAACGATCAGTGCTTCGCAAAAGGGCGGTCTTTTGCAAAAAGGCTAGGCTTTTTGCGAAAAGGCTGATTTTGGGCTGTGACATATACAATATACATATGTATATATATATATATCCGAAAACAATCAAATATTTCGAGCATGATTTATCGTGGGTGTTTGCATAATACTAGCGACAAGATGCATATTTCAAATTAAAACGAAAAATTAATAGATATTAATTCCTCTAACTTTTACTAATTTAAATTTCTATCCATTTGGTAATTTGTGCTGGGTGATTATTGCTCCACTTTTTATTGAATCAAGGCAGATTCGTGATGTGAAAGAAAAGAGTTTACCATGTGCGTCTCGGTAGTAAGCGTGCGTCACGCTTCGGAACCTTTCCTGGCCGGCTGTGTCCCATATCTGCAGCTTGATCGGCGTGTCGTCGACGGTGACAACTTTGTTCTGTAAAGGTAGAAAAGATATTTCTTTTGTATTTACACCTTTGTACTTTATTTAAATTTTTGTAACCCCATGAGAGGTTACCCATGCCAAGCCTTTTAAATCACGAAGATACCGTCGTCCAATGTGAGCAACACATTTTGTTATTACAGAATCATTAACGGAAAGTTCATCGAGAGTATTCTCTGTTAATTGCGTATGTAAATATACAAGGTGGAATAACCCTAAAGTCTCACCCTAAAGTCAATGCCGACAGTCGTTATATAGTTTCCTGCCAAGAAGCGGCCATCGCGGAAACGCGTCAGAAGACAGGTTTTCCCAACGCCGCTGTCACCGAGTAACATCACCTGCATCGAGCAACGATTGTTCAAATAATCGTTTCATTCTTATTTAAGCTCGCTCATCTGTCCGCGTAATGCTGAGATTTTCAAATCTTATACAATTAAGTAATCCCGATCGAACTAACTCGACAGAAGAGATAGAAAGAGAAAGCAAGGTAATAATATGTGATCTACTAATCATTTAAATATAAAAATACGCCACAATTACCAAAAAGTAAAATACATTAAAATTAATTAAAATAAAATAAATAAACAGAATAATAAATTTCCTTCGCCAGTATAGAATAACAATTAAAGTATTTTAAATCGACCGTGACTGGCAATATATAACGTCTTTCCGATATGAACATTGAAAAACTGTGAGCCAACTTGGTTTGTCGGATTCACACAGCACTTTTTCGGATCAATCGTCGAGACATTATTAATTTCGACCATGGGTTTTGGTCAGTTGATGTAATTTCTAAATTAAATAGTTTAAATTTTTATTGCGAAAAAATATTACCCCAGCCAGGGTTTGAACCTGGAACCTCCCGTATACCGTGCGGGTGTCGTGCCAATTCGACCACTGGGGCTGTGGTAATATTTATCGCAATAAAAATTTAAACTATTTAATTTAGAAATTACATCAACTGACCAAAACCCATGGTCGAAATTAATAATGTCTCGACGATTGATCCGAAAAAGTGCTGTGTGAATCCGACAAACCAAGTTGGCTCACAGTTTTTCAATGTTCATATCGGAAAGACGTTATATATTGCCAGTCACGGTCGATTTAAAATACTTTAATTAAAATAAATAAAACAAAATTAATAAGATTGCATTTTTCACGCGGGAAGTAAGGAGCGATCACGTCCGTGGGATTGGTCGCGCTCGGCGAGCGAGAAAAACAGGAGAAAGAACAAATACTGGCGTATCGTCGCGTGAGATGAGCGAGCGCGCGAGCGCGCGAGGAAGCGGGTATCAGGGGGCAAGGTATAGGACCTTGAAGAGAAGGTCCGCGTGATCAGGTGGGGTGTGCTGGCCGGCGGAGTCGACGCTGTCGCGCGAGGACTGGCGTCTGGTCGGGCCCGTGATATCCTGGGGCCTGGTGAAGGCGGTGGACGTGGCGGCCGGCGCAGCAACGGGGGTCGGCTGGGCCGGGCCCCGTACGGCCGGCGCGGACCAATCGGCGCCGGTCGAGCTGCCGCTGCCGCGCTTGCCGTATCTGCTGCGCCTCGACGCGTTGCGTAATGTTTCCTCCACGGCGCTCATGGGCCCCTGCTACCGGGAGCACCAATTTGCTCTTCTTCTTCTCGGCCACTCCTCGTCGTCTCGTTGCGCCTCGACGTCGTCGTGCTCGTGCTTGCGCCCGTGCCCGTGCCCGTGCTCGTACTCGTCGTCGTCGTAGTCCTCCTACTCCTTCTGCTTCTCCTTAGGACGACGACGACTCGCCGAGGTCACTAAACCTCTCCCCGGACTCGCGAGCGCCCACTTGATTCGTTTCGCTCGTTCGCTCGTATGTGTTACGTATGTACGTAATCGTACGTGCGTGCGTGCGTGCGTGCGTACGTGCGTGTATGCTTCCTCTTCTCGCGTTTCTCCTTCTGCTCGGAGTCTCCTCTCCCTTCTCGCGCCGCACCGCTCCGCGCGTCCCAAGCGTTCTCTCCTCTTCGCGTTTAGCGGTGGCGAGAGCCCGCCGTGCCGACGAGGTACGGAACAGGCGATCGAGTGAAAGTACGGTCCGCCGTTCGAATCGTGCAAATGTGACCCGGCACTTTCGAGGAGTCCTTACTTTAGCGGGAACGAAGCGCCGTGCCGGCGCGATCGAGTGAAAACGGGGAAAATTCCGCGGAACCGCTCGGCTGGACGACGAGTCACGGAATGCGCTCACCTAAATTGGTGAAAATTTCCAGGATAATTCTCCATTATATATATTATATTGGCATTAATATTTCTGCTATTAAAATGCTGTAAAATAGAGAAATGTAGCGTTACGTTATCGAGAGCGAAAACCTTACGCAACATTTTTTATCGCGTTTGGTGATATCCATGCGCTTTTCTACACGCGATGGAATATCGTTTAAATAACATAAAAAAAAAGCCTTGTTACACATTGTGATGGAGCACGCGTTTGTTCAATCGGGTTTGTTCAACGCGCAACGCGGAATCGGAAGCGATCGCTAATCGGAGTAAGATTGGAAAATTTTTGCGCGCGTAAAATTGCGCTGTCACCGTGAATAGCCGCGCAGCGCTTTAATGGAGACCGGCCGTGGGTTCTGCATTGCGATTTCGCGAATATTAAACGGAAATCCAGTCGATGAGTGCAAAAGGAAAAAGTATATTCTCTTTGATCCCCGACGCGTTAACCGTGTGAAGCCGATCGCCTGGTTATTGAAATATCCCGACGTTTGACGAACGGGAGTATAATTCGCAGCGTCAGGCACCGTCGGTGGACAGCAATTCTGCACACAGCGAGCGACGGATTGAACTGTCCGGAGTGCGTCACGACCAGTTACGTAAACGTAAGCGTGAGGCGGCTTTAAATGAAACACAGGAATGTCAGTAACAGTCGCGTGCAACGAGCTTCCCAGGAGATCGAGATCGATCGTGACGCGATTAATCCATTCGGAGGAGCGCACCTGATGAATTTCGTTCGCGTTATTATATACGTATGTAAAAATGTGCGAGATTGTCGCGTCGCAAGCGACATCAGCTTCGACGTATAATATTTACGAAGGATTAAGTTTTCGCCAGGGACTTAATTCCACGCAGAAGCAATTACAAGTCCGTTGCGTCGCGGTGTATACAGCGCGCCTGCCGCGATAATAACGAGCTGCCTCGCGCGTAAATCGAGAGCGGAAACGGTCTTTGTTTCTCGGAGGAAACATCGCTAATGGGTACTTCGACGGCCTGTAGCTGATGGGTTCTTTTACGTAAATATCATAAATTACTATATCATTCTCATAAATTACTATCATCCGATAATAATGGATACGCGTGTCGCGCCGCAGCGCAGGAGGGAAAATGCTCGTATAATGCTCCAAAATACACTTCGCGTTTTCTATCGCGCTCGTAAAAAAAAAACCCGAGTGATAAAACTCATCGACCGCCGCGGATCATCTCCGGCTCGAGCCATCCCTCGCGAATCGATATATCGGCGACCGTTTTACGCCATAACGCATCAAAACTCTCCCTGCCGAAAAAAGGTCTTCAGAGACTAAAATAATCACGATACTTCGCCGTCGAGTTTTCAGGTATCGATTATTTTCCAGCTTTTATTATATCGCGTGATACAATACCGTCCTACGTACCTGTTCTCTATATTTTTTTTATTTATCGGTATTCGTTCGCGGCAGTAAAATCGCACGAAACTGCACCTTTCGCCATCGCTCCGCGTCGCTCCGGCAACGACAGGAAGTAAAAGCTTTCGTTTTTCCGTTGCAAAGTATGGAGTAACGTATTATATTGGGAATAGAGCGCACTCTTTATCTTCAAGTGCAAGCGCAAAATGCTGAAAACGTATGCGAATGCATGCAATTTGCGAAAGACGTGATCCCGTCACGCGGTTTAGCTCAGCCCGATAATTTCGATTACATCTCTTCGCCGTTTTTCCGCCTGTTTGCCGAACGACGCTTATCGAACTGGACTCTCGCCAGGCGCTAAAACTCACACCTGACCGCCCGATCATTTCCGGCTTCATTGGGCACGAAATAGCGCCGCGCGCGATGGCAATCGACGTTCGTTCGATGTGACTGCGACACGTGCGAATTCGCGGTCGTGCAATCGCGGAAAAGAGACCGCCGTCGATTCGACGATTACATTCGGTGGCCAGAATGCTTGACCGTCCATTTGCAGCGCGCGTTTTGAGGGGAGACTGGAAGCTCTGGCTTGAATAATTTAACGCGCGAACGCGCGTATTCGTATTCGAATAATGTATAACAGAATATACCTATATATCGTGCGGATAAACGCGAAAAATATTCGCGAAAAATATTCCCAATAATTAACGACTTACTCATCCGCGGTTATCCGAATGCGGAAAAATATCTTTATGCACAGAACCCAATGTTATACTTTTTAATTAGCTAGTTTATTACTTTTTCCGAGAAATTCAAGGACATTTTCCGGAAGAATTTCCTGGAGTTCCCGAAGTAATTCCGCGAGTTGAACGCAACACGATCCGAGGCTCGTAGAAATTCCTTTGTCGTCGGCGTCGGCCGCGTCGCAAAAACCGGATCATGGTGCAGATTCGAGGCCGGCAGGCCCAGCCTACCGCTTTCGGGCCCACCCACGCTGCGGCCGGCACCGAAAAGGCTCGGCATCGTGAACCCACCGGTTACCCGACTGGTGGCGCCCTTTTATAGCATTCCTCGGAGAGGAAACGGGATGCCGTCCCACGCGAACGCGCGTCACGATCACCAGGCGCGATTAATTAATTAACTATGTCGGCGCGGTTCAGCGGCGTGATTAATCGAGCCGCTGAACGAATTTGTCCGTGCACACCGTCGGTTAGTGACACCATCTTCTCGCGTGACCCTCTCGTGACTTCAAATTGCGTCATGCACGGTCACGCGCCGGTGACTCGCTTCTCTCTCATGCCGCCCATGCGATTCTTCTCGATTTTCCCGACTCCGATGGTGACATTCTAGCGTCACTTAATTAACACGCATAACATCGTGTAATTTATATATGCCTTAAAATGATTTACATTAGAAAGTTTATTAATTATTTATTTATTATTGTATTATAGTAACAAATGCGTTATTGATATGTATTATTATACACATAATAAATTATAAAAAATAAAATGTTATACAAAACGTTATACATATTATATATTATATGTATAATATACAATACAGATTTTTTTAAATATATAATGGTATATATTTTTGATAAGAGATTATCAAGGGCCGATTGTTCCAACCTGTTGGTAAACTAACTAATAGTTAAATCATATGTCTATCTTTGTCTAGTTTGAAGGAAAAACGAAGACATATATATATATGATTTACCTATTAGTTAATTTACCAACAGTTTGGAACAACCGGCTCTAAATCATATATTTTTTGCACATATTTAAAAAATGTATATTAATTGGTATACATATATACATTAATATATTTCATGTATTTTTATGTATGTATACCTATAGGGGTATCAAAGATACATTTATTTCGTATTTCTTCTTTAAATATCAAAATTAAAACTTATACTTTTTAAAGATCATCAATACTGATTTGTTAATACATGCGTGTTTTTCTGCGATATCGCGATTAGTATATTGCTGCGAGATACATTACGCGAGAAGAGTCCGATGAGTCGCACGATGCGCGAACATGTATGATGTATTCCGAATCGCGTTATAGTTGAAAGGTTAAGAATTCACGCAGACTATAAAAACGGAAAATCTGATGTGTGTGAGTAACCGGATGTCTTTATGTAAGCGGCGCGCTGCCAGGTAAAGGAAGGATGTTGAACCCGGACTGATTTCGGCTGCGATCGCGGCAGCACACGTGGGGTTCTCGACACGTGCCGACGTGCTCGACGTAACGAGAACATATATATCACGAATGTTCGCAACGAGGCATGAAGAAAAGAATCAACGCTCGTACGCTCCGCGAATATTGAAAATATATTCGCAATAAAAAAGAAATAAGCTTTAAACCTATAAACGAATCGATCAAGATCTCTCGCGGTTAATTTGTCACACGATCTGTCACACCGATTAACATGGAGGTAACAAATAAAAAATTATTACGCTTTCGCGTGATTTCGCGCGCACTGCAATTCCATTTTCTCTGTCCATAAATCCAAAGATGCAGCTTTGCGTGAACAAAAAACGCGAATTTTCGTTACAATTGCGGAAAACTTTACGGTAGACTAATTCCGCTATGATTAATCATTAATTTATTATTTTAGTACTGAGGAAGACTAACAATAAGCTAAGTCGAAACCTTTACTGTTTCTCCAATCAATTTATGAATAAAATTTATTTTTAATATAATATCTTGAATCTGCTCTTATTGTTGGCCCATTATTTTCTTATTTGAAAAACGCGAAACACGAATTCGTTTTAGCGCCTTCCATATTGGCTCACGACCCAGCGAGGCAGATAAGATAAGGTAAAAAGCATCACTGCGGAGTGGTAAAAAGCTTATTCGCCAATCGCGTTTATATTTAGGTACATCCTAAAAATCCGCGAAAATGTCTCTTATGCAGCGATTTTATACTTCGATAAAGCGACAAGGCTACCACACGAAAAAGGCGTCTCTTATAACGAAGAAACTTTTTTTTCCGTCATTCTCTTTGATCTCGCGACTTTTCCATTGAACCGAGATGTTAGATAACGTTTATCGCGCTCGGCTAGTCACGGTATCGATAACGTTCTGTTCTGCAAAATATGCTGACTTGCCGGAAAGCTGCTTTATCAAAGTCGATAGCCGCCTACAACGTCTGCAAGTTGATGCACCGACCGTATTTGTCTCTGCGAAAAAGTGTCGCCCTTCATTTTTCTCCCGCGCGGCTGACGGCCAACGACCGTCCGACAAAGCGCACTCATTAAGTCGACCCAGCGGCCATTATGGGAATTAATCACGCCCTTTCGGAGGGTGCCATTGAACATTACGGACGCATCGGCCGTGCAGTTGCAAGGCAAACTACCAGCGTGATAAAAGCTGATGTTGACTGCTTCCTGCTTTGACTCTGAAGAAGAGGAAGAAGGAGAGTGCGAAGTTTAAGGTTGACTTACGAAAGGTCAGCTCGTGGAGATATCGTCGTAGCACAGTAGCCGTTACGAACGCCGCTAATTAACATGCTAATTAACGTGTTGATTACGCCGACCGCTTTTGGCACTCTTCTTCATTTATTGCTTCGTTTAATCCACTCCGCAGTTTTCCCTATTTCAACTTATTGTTTTAGACTGCTCTTTCTCGAAATAATTCTCAACTAAAAAAATGCTATACGCGGAACTTTAAGAGATAATCGAGGCAATGTACTGAAAAATAGCAATTTATATGTTGGAAAATACGCGTGTTAAATACATATTGAAAATAATATTGAGCTGCCTAAGATCCAAGCTTGGACCGTATGGTCATTTCCTTTGTATTAATTTATAGCAATTTATTTGAATACATATTCTCGGAATACGTCTTCTACATAAATAATACGCGCGAATTATAACACATAATAATGTAATATAAAAATAAAAAAACATTAAGAAACATTCTCTTCTTTCAATATCAGTTATAAAATATAATGTTAAAGAATTTCACGCTCAGAGTAACTATGACAATTCTCAAACTCACTGATCTCGACGAAACCATTGTTTCGTCAACACCTCGAGTAAACGTTAAAATATCATCATTGCATGAAATTCTCGAACGAGAGAGATGAAGAGAGGGGTCAGATACACACGAACGTATTTCTCTCACAGAAACATGTCTCTTGGTCCGTTGTACCGCGCCCGCGGTGGGATTCGAACCTACGACTCTGGAGAGAGGAGTATTGCCAGCTACGCACGCTAGCTGCACAGCCAAACATGGCTATTGGGTTACCGTCCTTAAGAAACGTATTGGAGCAAATTACAATACCAATAATGAAAACACATTGATAAAGAAGCGATATATAAGCGGAAATAAATACATAAAAATATGTACTGTTAGTTGTATTGATTTCAAAAGATATTTATTTTTGGATATTGAGATTACTCTATAAATTATATTTCATTATATTAGATTGGCACGAAAAATTCGTTTTTTTTCCCATCAAGTTCTGTTTTAAACAAAATTACCGATTTAAATTTTTCAAAGAGAAGATTAGAGAACGTCCTTCTAGATGGAAAAATCATATTAAAATTAATAATTATTACGGTTAATAAAAATCATTGAAAAAGCATGTAAATATAATTTCCTTTTCAATTTATGTAGGTACGACAACATTTTTTGTATCTACATACACTATTTATTAATATAATAAAGTTATATTATATTAATATATTAATAATAAAACTTATATTAATATAATGTTTAATTAAATACGCTAATTTGAAGACATATTTAAATCCTCCATTTTACGAAACAATCGTAAAAATGAACCTTTCCTGGTAAAAGAATTAATAATTTCATGTAAATTGATAATAGAATAAGATAATACCGGGAAATATACAGATATATAGCTATAATCGGACTCGGCTTACTTTATCACCGCTAATCGCTCGTGCATCGAGAGAAAGGAAAGGGAAAAGAGGATGCAATAAGTTGCCGACGGAAATTCCGGCGTATGCGCGTGTACGAATGGAAAATAAACCGAAACTAAATTACCTCCAATAATTGAAACGAATCGAAGCCCGCCGTGGGATTTCGCCCGAGGGAAGCCGGAAAAAGTACGAACTGTATCTCGTGCGCGGATTGCGAATTTTAATCGGGACGCGCGCGCGAATAAATACGGTGGCTGTCTCGCGATTTCGATCTTGCCTCAATGAAATATATCACTCGAGGGACTTTTTCAACAAATTTTTGTTCCGCTAGATACGCTCTAGATACGTTACGCTTTTCGTATCGCATCTTGTCTTAATTACAATTCGCGGCAATTTGATGTGATAGATAATTGCTGCCTGTTTCAATTCGCATGCGTTTTTTCATGACATGAAGAAAGAAGACAACCACGAAAAATGAAACACTTGAACTGATTATTGGAAAGGCGTAAATCATCGATTTTACTTCGATACAGTACCTCACAAATGTAACAAAATTCTATATTGGCAAGGATTGAGTGAATCACTTTTTAAATTCCCAATTACTTAACACAATAAAATCTTCATTTTGTCAAAGTGCTAAAATCTGTGTCTAACGTGAATACATCTCTCGTTATAATGGCGGCTATTACTGATCGAAGCGCAGAAATAGAGAGCGGTACAACCCGTTGATTTAATCGCGATGTGACGCGTTGAAACATATTGTGGTTGCCCGGAATGTCCGGATCGATCGCGAATTCGGATCCTCGATTGATATTAAATCGACAAAAATATTTTTATCCGTGTATGCAAGCGTGTTCCGCAACTCGATCGCTTCAGCCAAAATTATTAATCACCGGATTTTAAAAGCCCGAGTCGGCCATCGCGCGTGCCGGCACGATAGGCGACGCTCGCCGGAGTAAATATCAATCCAGAATTGATAAATGAATATGTATTACCATTATGCCGGCACAAATCTAACGTTTTCGACGTTTCCCACGTGGCAGTTTTTTTCTTCCGTTTTCTTTTTATCGCAATTAAAACGCGGACGTCAAACGCCAGTTAATGCGTCATAAGAGATAACTTGCATCGTCTTAAATTTCGCATTTAAAATTTTCTCATCACAAATTCGTAGTCTTTTCATATAATCGCGGACGCGCAGAGAAAGTATTGTTGTATAAATTATATAAAACTCTCTTTAGAAGGCGACAGAACAAAACACGTACTCCTTTTTACAATAATTGTAAAGCTAGATTATAACACGTGAAAACTGGCAAACAATTCTAAGTACATTTTTTATTAATTACGTTAGAAAAAATTACAACGCACGTCGTAAAAATGTAATGATATATATAGATACATAAAATAATAATATTATATTTGATATGCGAAACAGGAGATTTGTCACATAGAAATGTTAATACGTTTGAGAATTTCGGAAATGCAGGAAATAATATTTGCTTTCGGGCAAATGGCGAAATGCCGCATTTCACGTGTAAATTTACATATTACGTGATAATTTTCAATTGACCGCGTGACCGCTAATGTGACATGAATAGAAATTAATTGCAATTGTCAGTCTGATCGATCACCCTGATCATCAGTCGATTATGCGAATGTTGTAATAAATCCGTCGGCAGTTGACGTTTAAGTCACATTAACATTTATCTATGTCAATTTAATGTACTGGTGTTGTCAAATACGCTGTTCGCCGATAACGAGGTGTAATGTAACACGATTATCGGTCCGATCTGACATATATATTATAAACAATAAATAAAACATGAAGTATTATACGGGTAAATATAAGGATGCATTGCACGTACATTTTATTTGTTATGCACACAAAATGTGTATATCATAATAAATGATCAGTCGTATAATTAATTGCACCAATTTGTTGAGACCGTGTTCATTAGCAAATTCGGAAATATATAATTCGCGCTTTTAATTATGTCTTCCCGTGATATTTGTTAACGCGTATAATCATTTCCGATAAATATGTCATAACCGTAATTGTGAGTGTTGTCGGCCGCTAGAAAAATATAGACGAAGATTTAGCCCGGGTTTGAATTTTAGCTTAATAGAGGTGACAGCCTTACTTCACTAATTACCTCTTAGGACTGCGGAATGTTATAAACCAAAGGGAAGAATCGCAATTTGGTGCGGCGAATGCCAAATCCACGTGGCACCTGCACTTCCTGACGGAAAGGTGCAACGCGAAATGCAGTCAATCACTTAGGTCGACAAGTTATGTAATGAGAGAGCGGCCACACCTCGCATTAGCAGTTAAAGAGTCGCTCGCGTAATTTCTGTCGTACCCTTCATAAATCACTCACAACGTGCCGGCTGACAGTGCTCGGTACGTCGCCACGCTGAGGACCGACTGACATAGACAAATCTGGCTGCTAACGATAAATGGCGGCTATACATAATCGATAGCTCCTGTGTAGATTTTACGTTTTACGCGTTTCGCATTGACGCCGTATGTACATTCTACGTGTGCAGATAATTAAGGCCACACAGCTGTTTAATGTGTTTTGGCAAAATACATGGAAATTGTCGGTTCCGAAATTACGACAGATCTTTTTAATTCAACGTTGTTTAATTAACGGATAATTACGAGAATTATTACTTTAAAATTTCAATATTGCCGGGAATTTATACTTTAAAATTAAAACATTGACGAGAGATATTACTTTAAAATTAAAACGTTCGCGAGGATTATTGCTTCAAAATTAAAACGCTGACGAGAATTATTACTTTAAAATTAAAATATTGACGAGATTACTTGTTTGTCTACAATTCATGACAATATAATATCGTGATATTCAATATAATGTTAAATGTTTGAAGATGCTTTCTATTTTAAAGTTCCAATTTATTCTAATTAAAGTGAAAATATCGCTTTCGATTCTCTCCAGTGTTTTTTTTTTTTCATTGCCTGTTGCAAATATGGACAGAAAAACATTTTGAGAAGTGCATGAAGTATACAGGAAAGTTCTAAGAGAAATATCTGAGGTGCCGCGTTGCTAATTAGCGCGATTTCAGGAATTCAAAATGTGTCACTACACCGCGCGCGGTATCCAGATCGTTACGCGCGGGGTAATTATCGCTTTAAATCATATTAATGAGATAGACATTGGCTCGCGCTCTTATCCAACTCGTTCCACGAGAACTGGTTCTCTCACGGACTTTTCCGTGATTCTCGATCTCGTCTCTTTTTGCTCGTCACTCTGAGTCGCCGTCGCGCTCGCCGCGCTTCCACGTGATCGGTTTCTGTTCTTTCCGTTATCTCATCGTCTCTAGAGACGATAATGAATCTGGCATGCACTCTTCTGGCAAAAAGAAGTAGTGCAACTATCGCCGACGATTGAATTCTCAATGGATGCCGGCACGAAATGAGATCGCAAGGATGTGAATACAGATTAGAAGATAGAGAGGAAGAAAAGAGAAGAAACGCCTTTTGCATTCAGCGTTCTTTCTAATATGTTTCGAAGATTTCTCGGAAGATATTTCGCATTTTGCATAAGTTTATTTAGCAGGAAAATGTCCCTTTACGTCCAAGTTTATAAACCGTAACTTGCGATTTACGCGCAACACGAAACAATCTTGTCCCATGCAGAAGGCTGTGAGTTGACTTTAATCTAACAATTTAAGAATTTTAAAGGCTTTGAAGAAATAGGGAGAGGGGGGGGGCATAAATTGTTGCAGGTCTCCCAGGAAAATGCAGCTACTGTAGCGTATTCACATTCTGCGTTTTCTTTGCTCCCGAGGACAATATTATACGATTTAAGCGACGCGGCGGCAGACATTTTCTCCTCCGCATAAAGTTTCGCTTTTACGGCATATAATTGCAGAGTTCTCGTATCTAAACTCATTCGTAAGATCAGAGAACACTGAAAATGAATTTCGCAGTCGAAATTGGAGGTACACACAATTGCATTTGAGAATAATATATATTCTAGTGATTCTCGAACTGTAGCTACGTGTCTCCGTTCCTTCACTTCCTTCCTTGAAGTGGCATACTATAAGCGTACGAGGAAATTTAAGACTATCGATCGCCATGAAACTACCGCCAACAATCTCTGAACAATCCTCAAAGTTTACAAGTTAGTAACAAAAGTTCCTCTTCAACAAGCCGGTTGTCCTCGTTATTAATGCGGGATAAAATGCTATAAATATCTTCGACATTAAAAATATTTATAGCGTTGAATCTCGAGCCTATACTCGAAAAAAATATGCATTTGAGATATAAAAATATCACGAAGTTACGTAATTATAAAAGGTATTCATAAAATCATGTAGATATTTTATCATGTATGTAGATAGAACACTTCGTCATATGAAGAACTTCAATTATATATCTTCAGTTTGTTTTTGTGCGAGAAATCGCTTGTTTTCCGGGTATGTGTGGGAAGCACTCTGTGGTTTCCCGCATAGTTTTGGATACAGTCGCGGCTGCGTTGTATTCAGAGAAGCTAAGTGCCGAGCTACCGCCGCCGCCGCGGCCGGAGCGATCGCGTTAACATGCCTGACTGTGAAGCTCGACGCACATTAGCCTATAATCTGTAGCTGTATATCACGACGTCGTTATCAGCGTGAATACAGGAGTAGACGGTGCGCGCCTGTGTGCAGCCTCCGAGGTAACGCGAGAGGTCCACGGTAGCGCGAGAGACGCGCTCTCAATCGCGCTCGGCTCAAACGTGGCTAGTTAAGTCAGTTTAGGCATTTAATAAATCGCGACGTGCTCGCGCCGGTACGACCGATATCGGCAAGTAATCGATATTCAATTACAGAGGGGCGGACATCGAGTTACGCGAGCGATATCGAACGGGCTAACGTAGTTCGACGGTCTAACGAGCGAGAGACGGCTTAATATATTATCCGTCCCGATAGAGGATATATATTTTGCAATATCAAGTGCCTCGCGACAAGACAGCTGTCGCCCGGGGCGACATGTGAAGCAACCGTGCGCGCGCTTGCGTTCACGCGATATTATCGCGGGGCTCGTCAAGACAATTTTTCCCGTGGTGAGAGCTAAAACGTCATTAGGTACCCCGAAATTAAGCGACTTTATCGAACGATCTGCTTTCTACGTATAATACGATACGATGCGGCGCGGGCAACCTGAATTCGCGGTGAGATGAATATGCAAGGCCCGCGGCAGCATTATGCTAATTCGCCGAGGAGGAATAGCGCCTGTCGGGAATGAAGAATCAATAGCTGATAAGGAAACTGCTAGGGCATTACCTGAGTGATCTGTTCAGCGCGAGTTGATGGATTCGCGAGAGATTCGTAGCTTTCACGAGTCACGATTAGATCGTCCGCGTATCTCATGCAAAGTTCTATTACTTTACACTTAGCTGATTTGACACATAATGGTACTAACGGTTAACTAAAAAAATCATCACTTTGTTTGATAAGGAATAAGAAGATTTCGTAAACGTAAATAAAGTGTTACCCTATCTCCTTAGGCCTTAGGGTGACTGCTATCGGTGAGCGGCGCATGAAATATTTTTAAAACGTTTCAAAAATCTTTGAATGACATAAATAACTAGATAACAATGTAAAATAAAAAGTGTGCTATTCTACAATTAATTATTTTTATTTTTAATTAAATTACACAGTATTTTATTATTATATGCTTATGAAAATTCTAACGCGGCATACACGATAAGCATACAAAACGCTATATAAATAACATATTGAATTAATTTTGTATGAGAGAACAAGTTGATAATCGAATGTTTTCTTTTTATATACAGTCGAACAGGACCGATGATCGAAACAATGGATAGAGAGCGACCGGACTTTCCGCTCTCGAGCCGCAAGAGTTCATCGGACAAAATATCTTTAGGCTAACGAGAGAGGGCTGACCGGCGGACCGTGAGAAAGGAAGCAAAAGTCGCCTGGCGCCGAATGGGAAAAACTCGTTAAGGTCGACGGGAGCCGTTCGAAGGAGAGAGAAAGAAAAAAGTGAGAGAAAGAGGAGAGAGAAAGGGAACTCGCGATTGAAATCGGCCTCAACCGTGATTAAACAAAACCTCGAACGAAACTATCTCGTGCCGCCTCACGTAACACGCGCCGGTCGGAAGAAGAGAAGGAAAAACAAGAAGACGACGTGTTCTCGCGGGCAAAAAACGGTTGCGTTCATCGGAATTTATAAAAAGCCGAAAGGGAAAAACGGCAGGCAGGAAAAACTGGCGTACCGATATGGAACGAGCTACTGCAAACAACTTAATTGCGCGAGCATCGCGGACCAGATGATAAACGACGGCACGATTTTACGATTACGAGTTTGCTGTTTTGCGTGCCCGCTATCGCGAAACGAAAAATTGCTAAATTGTAATTCACGAAGGCTGCGTAAACCGCGCGAAGACTCGCCTCCGCCTCTGCATAAATGAAAAGTAACTGCTACGGTCGTGCATAGACTACCATCGGAACTTCAAAAGGGGCGTAACAAGGCAGCCCGATCCGGTTTTCGTGCTCCTGCTCATCTCGAACAGCACGCGAAGATACTTCGGCGCAATTTGTCGCGCGAAAGTTCCTGCGAATCGTCGATTGAGTGGAAAGTAAGTCTCGAAAAACAGACAAATGAAAAGAAAAATTCTGAAAGTAAGAGCTCTCTTTTCCGCTACAATCGTCAGCACTTAGCTAGAATTTTGTTTCAAAATAGAATTTATCCTGACTTTGTCTTCAGTAACTTCAATTATAAATTTCCGAAGATTTATGAGAGAAAGGAAGATAAATATTTGACTTTCTGACACGTTTGTTCACAAAGGAGCTCAAAATATGTATATTAAGAAAATGAAATGTCTCCTTCCCTTTGCGAATTTATCATCGAAAGTATACTATTTCGTGGGTTGGGTGAGCCCTTAAGGCGCATAAAACATTCGTCACAAACGCGCACGTATTCGTAGGAAATTCTAATATTTCCCTCTTTCCATAATGGAGCTCTTAAGGTCCGGAATAATGCAGATCCTTGGTGAAGACTGTGGGAAGTCGGTGCACGGGAGCACCGGTGAAGTCGAAAGACGCTGACGAGTGCGCGCGAACGTGCAGAAATGATGAACGAGCGATGGCAACACGAAGGATGTGTAGCAAGAGAGAGAGAGAGAGAGAGAGATAAAAAGTCCCCCGGAATCTAAGAATTTCGTGAAGAGTGCCGTCCGTCGCGCGTCGAGAATCAAACTTCGAACTTAAAGTAATTCTTCGAAGAGGCACAAATATTGCACCGCAATTGTGAAATAGGATACAATGAATCGCATCAATATCCATCAAAAGATTCAGATAAAATTTTATGTACTTAAACAGAATTAATTTAATTCGCACCCTTGTCTCATACCAAACGCGTGAAGAAGTGCGTGTTGAAATAGCATTACGTCCTCAAGGCGTAATGACGCCGAGCTGTGAACGATGACACGTGCTTTCATTATGCTTCCACGTTTGACAACGTTTGAACAAGTGCCGCCTGTCCTCTAAGTCTAATGCGAGGCTGTTCACAGAGACGTTTACGTCGAGCTGGTCCCCCACCGTTTACGACGCTGCGGCACCGCGTGTCGTACAAGACCACGGCATGCAAGTCGCGGAGCGTATACGGCGCACACATTGCACATATAATTCACGTGCATCGCGGTTCGCACTTCGCAGTCTCACGCTGCACATCGGAGTGACGTGCAGCCGGATGCGTCGCGGCACTTAGGGACACGAAATACATTCCCTTTATTCGTCAAATAAATCGTTAGTCACGTCCTTAGATAGTCACATCTGATCCATGCAGCGTAAACCACAATCGTGTGGGACCATTATGATTCTTCATTGTGTCTCGTATTATATCAGAAATTAATCTTAATTAATGATCTTCAACTCAAGTCTAATAAAATTCTATAAATACTAGTTTCTTTATTGGACAGATATTATCTGTAATATAAAGTTTATTCAATCATTTAAAGGGAACGAAAGTTTTGAAATAATCCAATAAAAATGATTAACAGATTGTCTTACAAAAATTAATCAGATAACTAATTTTGTTTTTTTAATATTTTTGGATATGTTCATACTGAACTGAATTTGGACATTTCTAAACTAAAGCAGGTTTTTAATTTTGAATCAATCTTTATATCTCTCTCATCTGTTCATGCAATTTGATATTTTTTAAATATATATGTATAGAGATGATTGTACAGTATTATCTACTGAGAGCAAGACATAGTACAAAGAAAAGAACATAGAACAAGTACTAACAATGCTTCGAGCGTATAAGAAAGGGTATAAAATAATTTGACCTCGTTATAATATTGTAAATATTATAACGAGATTCAATCTCGTTATAATATTTACAATATTTGCTATGCATAAAAGCAGATAATTAAACGGTCGATTGCTGTCTAAATTGCATCGAAATAATCTCCAAATTAACTTCGTGAAATATATGGATTTCTGAATCTGCTGTTCGTCGAATCGGAAGAAGTAGATCGCGGCTCGCCTTATCGCAAACACGCGAATTGGATAATGGCGTTGCGATCAACGGAACGATTGCCTTACATGAAAGTAGGTTAATGCAAGACAAATTGTAGTACAATTTCACGTTTCTCGTTGCAAAAATTGAACACTGCGCGTTGAAAAATTCCGGCCGAGAGGGGAAGGCGAGCGGGACATAATTAGAAGATACAAAAGTTTATCCAACGACCGACCGGCGCGAGCAAACAAATGACGCGGCTGTAGAGACAGTCCAGGAGAGGCAAATCGAATTAAACGGACAAATCCTGTAAAGCGTTACTGTGCAAATTGTGAAACTCTCGCGAGACTGGCGAGGTGTCCCGGTGTAACAACAACGGCGTACACGTTAATTGAAATTAAACGCTAATTCGTTAAGTGAACGGGACGGGATTGGGAGGTGGCTCCCAACTCTCGCGACTCGCTGCTGCATCTTGTTTACCATTTGCAAGCGAGCAGAAAAACGGAGTGAAATATTGGAATAAACGGAAATTTCGCCCGTCGGATTTTTCGAGCGGAAAAAGATACGCGTTACTCCTATAATGCACTCCTAATTGAGTAATTTATCAGACTCTGGCGAGCAGTGCGACGCGCCTTAATCCTCGTAACAAAACTCTAAATTCACTTTCTCATCGATTCCTCGTTAATTGATTCCACACTTTTTCTTTTAATAGGAATATAATCTTCCAATTCGTTTCACAATTCATTAATTATCCGATCTTGACGTCTCACTAAGCTATCGATTGCTAAAGCAGCCAAGTTCTTTGACATCGCTCCCATCAGAAACTCACCCACCCACACGACGCTTTTATCATAAAGCCGAGATTTTATCGGAGAAACAACGCCGGATCATCCGTGTCGTAACTCTAGGTGATTATCGTATGAACCCTTTCGCACCCACGACGGTTTAAAGGCGGTTTTATTCGCTCGCCCTGAGGCGCGCGACAAACCCGGAGAGTTGCGGCGAGCCACCCTTTATCACGTCCTGATTATCATTGGTTTCCAGCCAGACTTCCTGCCCCGCGTCGCGACGCGACCAAAGCAAACGGGGTTGGAAATTAACGGCACAAACAACCCCTCTATTATCTATGGAGGACGGATAGAGAGAAAGACAAAGAGAGAGAGAGACAGACGTCGTTTTGATTCCGCTTGCGGTTCATTAACAGTCCTTCTGTCGGGTAGCACGTGCTATCCCATATATTATACGCATATAGGAATGTATCAACACCCGATACACATGATTCCTGGAAATCAAACACTGCGTATTATCGCGCATTATGGGCGTGAATCGAAATTCTGCTCACGATAATGTTTCGAAATAAGTCATGATATATGGACTAGCGATTCTTTTCACACAAAGAAAAAAAAAATCACGTTACATCAAATATCTTAATTCCGATAGCTAATCCTCGCGATTCCGAGCTATCTTTCGGTCTATGTATCGAGTGCTTCATGCAGATTTTTATAATCCGTTCATTATCCTTTGGATCTCTATATTTTTGCTAAAGAACTTTATGAGATAATTAACATAGAGGAGATTGCGTGCTTCTACTTTGATAGGAAAGGAGATTGCCCGGTTAAGGGTTAAGAGCACGAAGAGAGATACCTTCTCGACGTATTTCCCTTCCTCCGTTTATCCATCCCAGCGACTAACGAGCGCACACCTCCGACACGGATCCCGCGAGCGCTTGAGTGAGCGCAGTCGTGTATCGGGCCGATTATCGGTGTATCGATACCTCTATATCGCCGCGAATAATATATATGAATAAAGTGCCACTTCTCTCCTCAAGAGACTCTCGTATAATACGCGTGGCGGCAGCGATGCGATATTCGATCACCGGCACGTAATGTACATCGCTCACTGGATTATATCCACGTGTGCCCTCGCTTATAACGAGGTACGCGAGGAATCATTTTTCACTTTCCGGCTGAACCGTGATCACTCTCGTGATGACTGCCATTCACTTCGCGTAACGAACTCAACGTTGTCACTCAATCTTCGTCGATTTTCAATCACGGAATGAAAGAATATTTATATAATTTTTTCATTTTTGAAACTAAAATAAAAAATTTATATTTATCGTTGTCGTAACGTCGATAAACAAAAACTTATGCCACTGGACGAAAAACAGCTTCAATTAAAAACAGTATACACTTCGGCAGCGGATGATTATCTTGAAACGAGAAATCGAATATTTTTCTTTTTAAACTCACTAAGAAAATAATTTCACATTAAATGATTTCACAACCTTTTCTGCGTATACTTGTCGCATTCGCCGCTCGCAGATCTGCGTCGTGTCGCATGTTTGCGACAAAATTCAGCAGGTTTCATTTCAGGCGCACCGAATATTCCGTCAGATATAGAAGTGCACTCTCTTCAAAAGCCGATTAAAGTCGGTCGAAATGAATGGAAACCACGAGATGCGATGAGGATAGAGTTTCACGATGCACATATAAAGAACAAATAGTATAGAGATCCAAACAAAGGCGGCAAGCACTGTCATTATCGTCGCACAATTTGATAACGCGCGTAATATCATAACGGAAATATCGTCGGTTTTAAAAATTTGCGCCGATACCGTCGCTAGATCGAGTTTCACCGCGTGGCCGCGGAAATCTGTCGACAAGCACCGGCTCGCCCGTCCAAAAAAATCATCTTCGCGTCGCTCGCGCTGAAATCTCCGTCATCGGCCGCTCGTTTTTGACGACGGAAGGGCGAAAGAGAGCGGCTCGGCAATCACGTCAACGGCACGATATGCACGGTGAAATCGCTTTGTAGCGACTATTTCCAGAGACAGGCGTCGTCACTCGTAGGTGAGCGAAGGGTAGACGAGTGGGGTGACGGACGAAAGGAAGTAGATGGTGTTTGTGTATGTGTGACGGGCTGACGGGACACAGGACGGGGGTGGGGGAGCGTATGGAAGGGTAGATCGTCGTCGTCGGTATTGTATAGGGTGCAACGCGCGCGGAGAGGGTGCGCGAGGGTAAGTGCATCGGCACGGAAAATGTGTCGGTCGCAGGACGCGTTTGCCGGACGCCGCAACGCGTTGTTCAAGTGCTCCACCCTCTTCCACTCTTCTCTCTCTCTCTCCCTCTCTCTTTCTTTCTCTCTCTATCACTCTTTTTTTAACGCTTTTTTCCTTTTTCTCCTTCCTTCGCCGCTGCGAGCGAATGGATCGCCGCAGCCAGTTTGGCGACCGACGAGACGCTCTCCGATTAATATTCGAATTGTGCTATGAACGAAGAATGAAAAACGAGGAGATTAGCCTGAAAAGCGATAGCTCGAAATGTCAAAAATAATAATCGATGGAAGTTACTGAATATATATATTAACCCTCCGCGTGAAAATTTAAAACGTAAAAGGGCGCGTGCAGAGGTGTAAATCACACACTCCACATTATTTATACTATAATATTAAACCAATTAATATTTTTTATGTTCTGTTTAATATTATTCATTATTGTTGCACAATGCACATATCTTAAAGTATATTAACAGGTTGAAACTTTAATTTTTATGTTTTTTCAATAATAATTAGATTCTTCATTAAAATAAGTCCAGAATTTTTATTTATTTTTTTACAAGCTGTTGTGGGGTGTAAAATATTTATTTTTATTTATTTCTTACAAGCTGTTGTAAGGTGTAAAATACACCCCGCGCGCCCACTGGAGAGTTAATCGGAGTAAAGAGTGTATAGATCAGAGTTGACCGAAAAAATATCATTAAAGTTAAGACAGATAATTCTAAAAATCCCTGATGACGGATGACGCCTTTATCCTAGATTGTAAATAATGCTCTGTCTTAAATGATAGACTGTAAACCCTCCTGAAGTACGTGGCATGATATTTGAGGCATAAAAGTGCATTACCTTTAATACTTGATGATATAAAATAACACAGAAGCAGAGATAGATTGACGCCTTGACGTTCCATGAGTTTTATTGCAGTTTTACCCGGTTTATGCGATAATGCGGACGGCAGGCGGAGGTAATATGCAGTTGTCGTGACAGCGGTTTAAATCTAGAATTTAACTCCGCAAGGCATAAATCGTCTATTATTCGTACTATTTGTAACGGGTGCGTCACGTGAATTACAAAATACGTTGTATATATCCCCACGGCTATATATTATGATGAATATTTGCACTCACATCAAAAGTATATTCGCGAATATATCGCATATATTGTATTCGGTTATTAGTCAATAACCGAACGCAACTATTATCACGTAGCAATTTCATAAATATTGATCGAGAGGGAATCCGATTAATTACAATATATGCAATATTTTCTTCCATCTCGCGCGAGAATAAACATCCGGTTCATCAATGCATTTATTTATTTACTTGTGCGAGGATTAATGCGATGAATACTTCTTTATTCAGGATATTTATCTCATATACCACGTTAAAAAAAATTTCTTTTAATACACATTACAGCAAAAAAAAGGATTATCCTGTAAAAATACGGTAAATCATACCTCGTCAATTATTACATTACGTTAATGTTACAATTTAATTGTGAAGATTAAAATCGGCTCTCATCGATAAGCCACTTGCGCTGGATGTCGAAAATTAATGATTGCTACAAGGCCATTGTGAACCAGAAGAGTCTAGATATAGAGCTGTTACATTTTATAACAAAAACGTGAGAGATAAAAAAATTTCACATCTCGCGCGGCGGCGGCGCGTAACGCGAACCTTGTTAATTATGTGAAGATGGTACTTAAACGGGAGATATCGTTGCACTGTAGATCGCAATTTACCCCTTTCGCGAATCGGTGTTCCTTGCACGCGTCCGTTTTTCGCGATGAACGAAACTGCGACGATCGCGAGAGAGAGAGGACGGATGACGGTACGCGTTTCCTGCTTTACGCGCGACTGATGCGAACGCGAACGGTGGCGCATGCCGGGCCTTTTCTCTTCCCTCCGACCGGCCTCGCGCCACAAACTGACGACACACGCGGCCCGAGTGGCCGCTCTCCAGCGTGCGCCGGCCGATGAAATTAACTCTTATCGCCTTTATTGCCCATTGTTCGCGTTGCACGGGCGAGCAAAAGCCGATTTCCTACGGTCACATTCACACTAACCATGGTCGGTCCAAACAGCCATCCCCGACAGCTTGTCCAACCTATTACCTATTATATACCTAGTCGCCAATGCTCTGCTCTTTTGGCGAATTGAATTAAACCTCCAAATTTTTTATTATTTATTAATTGATAACGTCAAATCTGCAAGTTTTCGTTACTACGGTGAATTCTTTACGTATTATTGACGCTGCGCGTGTACCTATTACCTAGTCGCCAATGCTCTGCTCTTTTGGCGAATTGAACTAAACCTAATTTTTTAATATTTATTAATTGATAACGTCAAATCTGCAATTATACAATGTTCCGAGATTTAATCAGTTTTCGTCACTACTGTGAACTCTTGACATATTATTGACACTGCGCGTGTACCTATTACCTATATAAGTCGCCAATGCTCTGCTCTTTTTTGGCGAACTGAATTAAATCTCCTAATTTTTTATTATTTATTAATCAATAACATCAAATCTGCAATTAGACGATGTTTCGAGATTTAACCAGTTTTCGTCATTTCTATAATGAATTTTTGACGTATTATTGATGCACCAATTACGATAATACTTGTAAAAAATATTGTTGCACAAATCGATATGATGATTGATAAAATATCGCATCAAAGAATCGTATCATTAAAACGAGGACACGGTGACGGATAATCCCTAAAAACAGGTTAAGCGTGAATGTCGCAACAAGAGCGGCAGAAATAGTTTTAAAAAAGTCGAAACAATACTACTTGCAGAATGGGAGAAAACGAATTTGCGAGGCTCTGCAAGTTTGAACGTGGCACGACCTTATCTCTTCGTAAAAGTAAGTTATCGCCTACGAAATGAGGTTCCGCTCTGGTTTGACGTATAAAGATGACGGAGAAATCTTGCAATTTATATGATAAACCATAATTCGTGAAAATACTTCGACTAGTCGATCGACATTAACCAGAGAATTTACATTGAAAATTCGCCTGAAACAAATACACGCGCCCGACCACCGATAACGCGTTTGCGAATTTATCACCGATAAAGTTTCGATCGAATCGAGCGTATTGATATTCTCGCAAAAGCGTCGATGAGAAACACGTCGGAGTAAATTCAAATCGCTTGCTCTTCTTGTCGCTCGTATCTGCTTACAATCGCGATACCTGAAAGACGATCGATGAAAGGCGAATGGGAACCCGACAAGCATATCGAGCAACGAAACAAAGCTCCTTTCTTATCAAGATGCTATCATTATACGCGCGCGAGACGCGGATCGAGCGATACGCGGATCGCATCGTAAAATTGAAGGGCATCGATTTGCAATACCTTGGGGATACACCATCGACGCGAAGTCCGCAGAAGAAATTCTTTGAAACAAATACGGCGGATCTCCGGAGATCTCTCTTGAAGAAGAAGAAGACTCGACTCCCAAGACACATGTGTCCGAAAATCCCTTGGGATACATTTTATGTACGCTCGGGGGTTGCCGAGGCAAACCCCATTGTTACATGATGGATGAGGTAGGACGTCGTGCTCGTAAGCATAAGTGCCGCGGTGTTTCGCATCGCAGACCGGATCACCACAACTTGGAGGGACGCCGTAACTTGATGGGTCATGCGTTGCATCGACAATTTAATTGTAAGCAAACACACATTACCGTTCCCCGGTGACTGGTTAATGCAATAATTACCATGCGAGGAACGCGTAATTTCTATTCAATGGAAATATTTATTCTCGAAACAAATTACAATGCGTCTCTCGTGTACAGCGATATACAGCAAGATATTAGATTTCTTGTGAAAATACATTGCGAAAAAGTGGCGAGTTGAACTTGCTGCACCCAACGGTCAATGTTTACATTCCGCATAATAATGAAAAGGGATTTTCCAAGCCGGAAATCGGATATTTAACGATCTGCTCCATTGTAGTCGTGTCAGAAAACTTGGTGGTTCTTTGGAGAATTTAAATTGTCTCGGATTTCACTTTTATAACAGAGGAATTCCGCTGTGTAATAAGTTGAAATGCGAAGCCGTCACTTTATGAGACACACACACACATTCCCTCTCTCTCGTAGTTAATTTCAATTACAGAACTCATGACGTGACACGCCTTAATCGGTGTTACGGTTACTGAAAGCTATCGAATTCCGTTTGACATATATATGACTCTAGTTACTATTGGCCAAATAATACAAGCAAATTATACCTACAATGCAATGATCTAATGTCCAAGATCAATGGCACCAATCTGAGACAACACTTCATACGCTCGTATCACGAAGTATTTCTAAATAGCGATCAATTTATAAACTAATTACTGTGAGCAATAAAAGTGGTTTTATCATTACCAAAAATTTCATTAATTAATGACGAGGAAGAATCTGAAGAGTAACTGTAGTCTTTCCTGTTTCATTCTATTTGTTAACGCAGTTATACAATTTCACGAACGATTCGTAAACTGAGAATAGAAAAATAATCATATGTGTCGGATTTATCGAAATATCCTCAGGCTGACAATAAATATATACTTAAATATGTCTTGGATGTGGACGCTAGTATAAAGATGCCATGCGTTGGAAAAATCCAATTATTTTTCGTAAAAGTAATAAATATTTTTTGTAAAAGTAATAAATATTTCTTTGACATTCTGCAGGTATAAATCGATTTTCAGATTCAATTCGAGAATATTCGTTTCGTTATTTTAACTTTATATCTTTCTACGCAGAGCGCTTTGTGCGGTGCCGAGCACACACTCGTCTTCCAATAAATATAGTCTATATATATATCTACCTTTTTGTGCGAGCGCAAAAATCCTGCAGCTTCCAACGGGAATGCGCGGATGACGTAGTTATTGTATCCGCCACGAAAGCAGAAGCTTACAGTAAAATAAATCTCCGGATGTCTCCGGCCATTTATTTGATAAATAGTTTCGCGTGTTCATCAAAGTTCGTTACAAGTTCGCGAATATTGTGATGCATGGAGCGTCACGTCCCACGGCGTTTTTTTTATACCGTTGCTTTTTTTTTATCGTCAATCACAACAAAACCTCGAACGCCTCTCGAACGTATTCGGGAATAAATCCGCATTCGGGTCGTCCCTTCCGGATAAATAATCGCAGTCGCCAAAATCATGGCCGATAGCCAAACGCGACCGATCGTCCGCTATAAATTTCGAGCGACCACTAGCAGCTCGAGGGGTCAACTCCGCGATTATTCACCTCCTGATCCTCATTCTTACATCGCGATCCCTGTGGAATAAAATGTTGCGCGAAAGGCGGAGGCGGCCTAAAAAATGGTCGTCCTACTACCTGAAACGCCTTTCTAGAAAGTGATGACGGAACAGCGATGCGTATAACGACAAGGTCGGCGACCGTGTCGGTAGTCTCACCCCTTGGAAACGCAACGCCTGGAAGGAGCAATAAGGTCGAAGCCCTTTCATCTCGAAGAAAGAACCAGGAAGTGCAGTCTCTATAACGCGATCGCGGAGGAAACCCCCTTCCCTTCCAAGTACAGTCACATCTGGGAGAGAAAAGCATGCGGTAATTAACGCGTCGACAGTAGAGCGGCAAAGTTTCCGTTTTGCCTGGGAGAAAAAAGTGCTCGCGATGACGACATGCCCCTATTCCACGAACTCCGCGAGAAATACGTCGACGAAGACAAAAATCACGAGAAACTTGCTGCGAAGCATACTAAAAAAGAGAGAAATGCGAAATGTTATAATAATACGAGAATTCAGTGGAAGTTCTTCAATATCAAATATCATATCGGTTTGGCATAGATTAAGTGTTGAATTTTGGTGAGATCTCTCTACCATGGTAAATATCTCTGAACAAACGGTTACGACCGACGTAACGCAATTTTCAAGCGAGGAAAATATTTGCCGTTCCAAAAATGCAAATAAATCCAAGAACACGCGATTTGGCGAAACTTTACTCCCAGCGAAGTGTCATCGATTCTGCGTTATTTACAAGCGGCAAAGTTCGGCCGTTAAAGCGAACTGTTTATCTTCCACGGAGTTGCAAGTCTTTCACAAACAACGCGGAATGTCACGATTTGCATCATAATTTCCGCTGTTTACCACAACCATGCACGATACGCACGTGGTCGCCCGTCTTTTTTCATCTTGGACCGTTTCACCAGAATGTGACATTCTCGTATTTAAAATAAAGCGTATCCGACAAACGTGATGCTGTTCGCGTTATGAGAACGTTATATTCTATATAGTTGGAGAGAAATCTCCAAAATAAAAATAACTCACGTATACAAGATGTTCCGCACAATCACGTGACAATTAATTTTCTTAAGACTTACATATTTCTCAACAGTTTTGATCGCGTCTCATTTCTTTATTTTAAGAATCTTAAATAAATATATCTTACGAATATCTATATAATTTGTTAATTTAAACAACGTAATAAATAATATAATAATAAACAACGTAATAAATGTACTATAAAATAAACTATAATTAATAATTAGAGAGAGCCAGATTCGCAATACGTGCACGCAGATTAACTTCTTCTGGCCCGAGTCCAAGTATGACTATCAAATGGACAAAATAGTCCTTTAGAAAAAAAGAAAAGATACCAAGAGCAATCACAACACTCTGAAATTACAAGTTGTCAATTATAAGTTTAATTTACTTGCGTTACATCTTTCGCTTGCGGAACACCGAGTATATCGGTGACAAGTCGCGGGAAGTTGCAGCGATAACCGCGTCAAGGTGATTTCTTTTCCGCGTTTTGTTCTGATTTTACATCCTCGGCGTATAACGAGATAAAAAGATAGCCTACCACGTAACGTCCGTGACAAATGTTTCACAGCGACGCGACGGGCGCGATGAAATTACGCGCCGCTTCGCGCTGATCGTGCGAGAATTCCGTTTGCGCTCAGCGGAATACGCTAATCCCGATTTAATAACTTCCGAGTGCCGGCTTACAGTAATAATCCATAACCTAGTAATATCTGTTGGAGTTTCGCGTACATTAGCGATTACTTCTTCAGGAAAATTAGCAACAGCGGTTCCCGCACAATTATAATTTACTGTGCATAGCAGAAGCATATATGCATATTTATGGTGAAATTTATGGATTAAAGTTCTTTAGTTCTCTGCTGCGCTCCATGTATAATCTAAACAGCATTGAATGTAGGATACTGTAACAGATCATTTTCGATTTCCTGTTACATTCTCGTAATTATCACGAGAATGAAAATTGAAGATCTTTCGATAACTAGGACGCAGGTGTTCAATTTCGTGCAAGCCAATTCAACCTACATGTATAGGTTGTTCCCTCGGATGATTTTTAAAGCGCGACGTCTCTGATCGATTTGAAGATAATCTTTCTTTATTGAAACTGTCAAGTAAGTCATCATCCTCATCTTTTCACTTGATATTGTTACATTTTTAATATTTACATTTTTTATGACTGTGCTCCATCAAAATCTCATTAAAAAATCATTCTCGTAACTTAATAATATGATTTTGTCATCTATTTTTTTCTACCAAAAATTACTTCCGCAAAGGTTTATCTTCATTAGTTGTACGGAAACTAAGGCACTTTGAGTGTCGTAGATAGACTCGATCATAAATCGGTCAGAGGATTAGTAATGATAGGGTTGCCACAGAAAATGAATTTTGTAATTCCCTGACTTTCAATGGAGAATTTTTCATGAACAATATGTAATTTAAAATTTTAATGTTCAGAAGCAGGAATTGCAGGAAAGATAACTTATATTATTAGAAGCAACATAAACTTGGAATTTTAGTAACATAATATAATGCAAATTCAGGCTAACAAAAAATAAATGAAAATTAAAACAAATGCAGTTATGAGAAAGGGCGATTGAATAAAAGCACTGAATAAAATACAAATTTTAATAATTTTTTTTAATTAACATCGTAAGAAAAGAAGTAGGAGAAGATGAAACAAGAAAAACGCCTCAAAAGTGTCTCCTCGTAATATCATGTAAGAAATAACTTATAAAGTGCACGAGTTTTGAACGCATTTGACTATAAATGTTAGATATGGTATTAAGAAAATTATAAGCACTCTTTAGAATAAGACCATTCATAGGAATTATGAACAAAGTTTAAAATTCCAGGCTCCTTTATATTTCCCTGAATTTTCCAGGTTTTCCCTGACCAATTTAAATTTTCATGACTTCCCGATTTTCCCAGTTTTCCAGATCTATAGCAATCCTGAATAAAGATTCTAGGCCAATTTGTGTGTAACTGACTCATCTTTTATATATCGGCTCAATTATTTTCGGAAAAGTGATCCCGTCACTTTAGTGTCGATTAACAATTGATACCATCCGAATGTCACAATTCAACACTTAGCCGGTTACATCGATACTTCCATCCCGCCTGACTAATTAAGTTCCTAATAAAATGGTAATTGGCCTAAAGTTCATCCGGTCTGTACCGTTTTCAACGACGAGAGCCGCGCACACATCCAAGCTGTATCTCGTCGTTCTTTTGTTGACCACCGTAAGGGTAATTAATTGGACATCGATCGCCGTACATCCGAATTTTCAAATTCCTTGTTCTTTTTTACCTTGTTAATTTAACTGTATTTATCAGACTGCGCTGAGATGCGGATCGGATCGAGAAGATATTTATCGCCGCTAAAACACCGTTGCGTGATAATATCGAAATGCCGAGATGCACGCGATAAGATCCACCGATATTTTATAAAAGTGTGTTTGAAGATATAAAATTGATTGACGCAATAACGTATGAACGATGCGATGCAATTGTAAATATCTCGCGCTCGTATATGTTTTGAATTTTACACAGCGTGACAATCGATCTAGTGCAAAATTAATTATTGAACATACAACAATATGAAATTAATGAATGAATCTTCATTATTCTGTAACTTTTGAATTCATCCCTAAAATTACAATGCAAAAGCGTTTACGAGTTTGCACGTCGGCCAAATTTTAATTGCTGTACACGTTCGATATTGAACCTCAAAGCGCCAACGTACGCAGCTTTATCTTGCACACGCAAGCTCTGAATACATGATTATCGAGGTAAATACCGACTATCATGGACCCTAACAGCTATTCACTACCCGCCTCGTACGATTTCCGGCGTGATGATCGCCCTACTCGGCGAATGTTGAAATAATAACTAATCCGCGAATTCGATGGCGCTCGCGCGACTCTAGGGATCCAGATTGATAGGAATTATTCGACAACTGAATCAGTTACGATTACAATCCGTCCACAAATTGGGAAAATTGGATCTCGATAGAGCGGTGCATAGAATTGGAGAGTCGCATCGGTGCGGGCGGGAGAGAAAAATGCACGCTTCGTCGCGCGACATCGACACTCCGAATTTAATCAAATCATCTAATTTGTCAGATTCTAAACGACGAACTTCATTCGGGTGTAATCAAAGAAAGAATAATTTAGAGAGCCTTCAATACTTTCACCGAGCGAACAAAGGCGATGTTTGCACACTTTCTGAAATATATGTTCTCTAATATAATTTTCGTTAATTACGTTTCCTCAACAAAATATGACATGTAGATCATTTTGAATAATGGATATTCTCGTAGCTTTAATATACGGATAAACGTACGTTTTGTCTATTTAATATTTAGGATAACAGACGTAAGTGGAGAGGAATATGATTTCAGTTTAATTATAATTTCTGCGAATTTTCCCCTTTCTAAAATTATGAGATCGTTAACAACGTAAAAGCTTTGAAGAGCGTCTCATCGCAAGCGAACTTTGATCCAGGCAAAGCACAATTAGTTAGGATTAACATCGTTAAGTCAGGAAAACAAGATAGTTGGATCCTCGTGACGTGATTTGGCCTGAAAGCCTTTCGAGAGCGTCTGAAACTTTCGGCAACTGACTGAGATTGCCAACTACATCGATCGAGCGAAATTGACCGATAAAAACGCAGTTGCGCCTGACTTTCAGCAGCTAGTTCGGCAGCCTGTAATTACTCGGGATTTATCGCTATGACTCCCGCGATGGTAAAATGGACGTTTATGTCGACCTCGAACTCGGAATTAACCAAACAGGCGTCAAGAACACGCGAGACTCAATGTCGCTTCTCAAATGTAAAAATATGCCCATTTCTTCTGTTTCTTCCGGGGACGCGGACGTAGGCGTTCGCGAGCGGGCAACAAATATCCTCCGTTATATTCCATATATTACCGTAAATCTTTTCGGAAACAATTCCGCCTCTCAATTCTGCTTGGTCTTGTATTATTCAATAAGATATGATATAAATGTAACATATGGTCTTTCATCAATCATCATTATATCATCGTACAAATCCATTGTGATACAATTTCGACATTTGTACGTACATCAATCAAATATGTAGAGAATATCGTTGCGATGTTCAACACCGGAAGAATTATAATATGCATGCTGTTCAAAACAATTAGCGTAACGCACCGTCGAAAAACCATAATTAAGTACCAAAAAATGCGTAAGTCTAAAAAAATCGAATTTACATAAACACGCTTATTGGAGGTTTAAATTTCACGAGAAGTGTTCGTCAGATTCTTTAATAAAAATGACGTATCTAATAATCATCTAATTATTTGAAGCAATATATGGCTATAAAATAGAATTATATCACATACCTATATATTACATCTGTAATATAATAGCACTATATTATAACAGATGTTTTCAACAAGAAAAATCAGGGCACAACTTACACTGATTACCCAATAAATATTTCAATATACTGACGAAAAGAAAGCACGGTAATTTTCGACTAATTAACGAATGAAATATATGACTAGACCATTACATGTCACCCGCGTCGGAAGAACAAAGGAGCCGAGATAACTTCTCCGCCTTGCGATAGTCGCGAGAAAGCATCGGGAGGCGCGAGAGTCCGCGAGATGCCGTGGAACGGGCGCGAGTTCGGGAACTGCCGACTTCGACAGTTCGGGGAAACTGTCGGCGCTCTGTGTGCGACGGGGGTTTCCTACTCCCCCTATAGCGCGCGCCGGGCACCTGATGTCCCTCAGTCCCTCCGGGGGCAAGGGCAGAAGAGGGAGATTCCGTCTCCGCGCCCGTTTCGCCGCCGCTCACCCACGCAGGCAACAAGAGTGTCTCGGGCACTCTCCGCGCTCATCAGCCAGGAACCGCTCACGTTCCCATGACGACACGCGTGCGATTCCATCCCCTTTCCCTCCAGTCCCATCCCTCTCGTCTCGTTCCGACGCACCCTCGCGAGCGCACGCGCCACCGGGTGCCTCGTGGCAACAGGTTTTTGGATCCCGGCGCGCTGCGAAGCGCGGCCTGCCCGGAATCGCGTATACGGCCGGATACCGGGATCGGGACGGGTGATCGATATAGATCGACGAGCCGAGAGAAAGAGAGAGAGAAGGGAGAGAACTTGGCAAGAGGAATCTCGGACCGCATCGTGGGTTTGCGGCGCGGCAGGATCTGGATTATCGTGGCCTCGTGACATGGATTTCGAGAAAATGATGCATGCCGTGGAGGGAAAGGGGCTGACGGGGATTATGATGAGATATCGAGGTGGGTTTGCGGGCGCGAGAAGATGCCTGGGCCCTTCTCTTTAAGGGCGACAATATAGCCCGGGGGTTTTTTCAGGGTAAAGTCGAGTTGCTGATATAGCGAGGATACGGGTGAACTTTATGATTCCATCTTCAATTTATTTCCATCTGGCTTACTCTATGGATACATTTCGCGAATAATATACAGATAATTCCTATGATTTTCTCGTGAATTTATGTGCTTTCGTTATATTATGATGCATGATACTACCGAAATAACGATAGAAAAAAAGCTCTCATATGTTAAACAACTTACGACTTATTAGAACTATTAAAAGATTAGAAAAGTTCGAAAAGCAATTTTGAGAATCTAGTAGTTTTTTTTATAAATGTTAATAACTATAATAATCTTCGACTTTTTTGTATAAAATATGATATAAAAATAATTAATAATTTCTAATACTAAATCACGAAAATTTTATTTTCTAATTTAAAATTTATTTTCTAAAATAAAAATCCTAAAATTGATTCGTCACGATGGCCTCTAAAACTTATTAATATACAGGTCTCTATCTATTCCAAAATGATCTCAAAAGAAAAAAAACCGTATAAAATCGATTATTCGGACTTTCTCTTTTCTGTTCAAACTGGGCGAAGCGAGGAAAATGACCAGGGATAATCCACAAGAACTCCCGAATATACGATCGACGCGAAAGCATCGTCGACATCTCGATTTCGGCCGTTAGGAGGAAGTTGTGGGAAGAGCAGAAAAAATATCTGAACGTTTGTCACCCTACAGTCATTTCGGCAATGCTCGGTAGGCGGTAACGTGGTCAATGATCTTCTCCAGATCGGTCCTTTGAGGGAGCGAAGTGTCCCTCAAGGGTGGTCAGAGAGTGGCAGGACTGGCAGGTACGAGGGGAGAACGCCTTTGACCGGTCCCGCACTTCATCGCCATACAATCGCTTAGGTTTCGACCTTGCGATCGTGCTTGACACGATTGCAGCGCGCACGCACGTTCCTCCATCGATTCTCCGCGGAATCGCGGTTTATTGGCTCTCATGGGAGATTACGCGATTTACGCGTGCTGCGTAGAACGATGATTAATGTATTATGTACAACTGTAAATTCGTAATTAAAGAGAAATTAATTTATCCTCCAGAACGATTTGCGCGTTACATATGAATAAGGAACGTACATATCAATAAGTAAACGCGAAACAAGTGTACCTGTGTTGTTTTAATAATGATACGAGACAATAATATGTACAATATAATAATGTTAAATAATAAAAAAATTATTTCTTGCATTAGCGTACTTTATCCAGCAATTTCATGGATAATATATTGAAAGATATCGTAAGATAAATCACTATATAAGGATGAATCGACTTTTTATTCAGATAGTTCGTTTCGCGTTCGTATAGAGTACAGACACACCTGAGATGCTTTCTGTCGATTGGACTTTTTTCAATCGAACTCTTGCCGATCACCTGATACATTGATCTTACTGGTATACTGATTCTGTTTGTGTAACGAGATCTGTGATTACAACTAAAGCATTAGTTCTTGATGTCTCGCGCAATCATCTAAAGATCTTCTGTATTCAAGATCTAAATTGTCATCAATTGCATTGCACGCGTAACATTTTTTCGCAACCGATGTTTCTAACAACAGAAGAAGGTGACTTTTTTAAATTAATAATTATACTAGAAATTAGAAAATAGTTCTAGAAAAATTAGCAGCTTTAAACGAGTTAATTTTTTTTTAATCAAATTTTCTTCACGAATAAGACAAGAATAATTATTTCAAAATGGTAATTAATTTGTTAATAGCACACACGTCTTGAAAAGTCTCAATGTAACGAAAAAAAGTGCGCGAGCTTTAGTACGTTTACGTTAGAATCTCAATCATCAAACATCAATTAGCGTCAAAATAGTGGATTGGCTGTGTCATCGAAGAGATCGATACACCTATTAGTATGTCAAAGCCAAATAGAAAAAAAATCGCTTTTCATCCATTGGCGTTTTTCCCTGTCGACGTCCGACTCCGTGGGGAACGCAGGATGCGAACAAATTGGCCCGAATCTTTCTCCGTGGAAATCATTTTTCCGGCTTCCCTCATTCCATGAGCAAAAAAGTCACTCGTGACTCGTTTCTTCTCGGCGATACCCGAAGCGATTTATATGGTTTCTGATGTTGCTCTTTCCGCGCTTGGGAAATTCATACGTCTTTTCGCTCCTCGATCGCTGTTCAAATAAAATTCTTGCAAAAGCAAACAAAGTTATAATGCAATTGACTTTGCTTTTGGATATGATCTCTCCTTTTATGGAAGATAAGCCACCTACAAAATGGAAAACGCGTAAAATATTTTTGAATTTTTCTCGAATGTATAAGGAAGTAATTCATAGAAAATCCGTAAAGTAATGTAACCATTTATACAATTAATGGAATAATTAAAAGAATCGTGTGTATAATATATATATGTATCATTCTCGGCAAGCGATCGTATTTTTAATAAAAGTATGTTATTTGAATTCGATACATTTTTCGTCCGATTTGAAAACTATTTGAACAGCTCTTGAGTTTTAGATATTTCATATACGAGTTCCGTAGAACGTTAATAGCCGGTTTCGTGTTTTATTTAATCTGCAAATATTTTAGATTGAAATGTCATCTATAAAAAAACAATCATTTTTGGGGGTAAAAATCGCAATGGAGTTTTGCCTGAATGCGACAATATTATAGTCATTTTCTGAAACGCGCGGATGTCATTAGCAAAGCATGAATTATATATGCTGTGGTATTTACAATCAATAACTCTGTTTTCTCGTTAAATAAATGAGCTGCATAGCCGGATATGAATAATGGCAATCATAATTGTACGAATGTGTACAATCTCGCTGCAATTATTACGATCCGTCATTACGAAATGGGCATTATTTAGAACTGTTGATATGTATGAAGGATCTCTCTCTTTCTCTCCCTTTCTCTCTCTTTCTCTTCTCATATTTTACAATATTTCTTAAATTAAGAATTAGCAGATAAATCACTAATAATCACATTAAAATTTTAAATGTTTGATATCTATAAGTTGTGTATGTGTATATGTTAAACAACACAATACGAAGTTATATCGCCGATGGAAGAAATAAATCCTATTGGGACAACTATAAATTTATCTTATGCAACGGATTAAAATATACAACTGTACTAATTAAATTTTATGAATAGGGATTGTAGACGACAACCTTATTTAAAATAGAGTTTTCTAATTCGTTTAATTAATAAATTCATCCAATATTAATAATTAGAAATTCGCTATCTATCATATTTTCCGTCTCAACTTGCATATAAACACTGCAATTTAGTTTAGGTACTGTTAAATTTTGCTCACGCTTTGCAATGCAAATCAACTTACTGCTGACTCCACAGGCAACTCCCTCATAAACAGATAGAGAATGAAAATTTAGTTCACGTCGAGCTGCAGCCATGAACGTTTATACAATCCTAATTATACAAGCTTTAATAATACTATCTTTAGGCGATTACTCATGCACGCAGCCGGTAATTGTCGTACGCATCGATAATTACGCGTCACGTTACTACGTGAGTCCAGTGCATGTACTAATACGTCCTTAAGTCCGACAATTATTGTACGCGACGTTGCAAATAGCGTCCAATACAATAGCAATGAAGCACAGCAAGCGAGCGAGCTTGCATCATCCTACTAACATTAAGCCTGCTTCCAAACGCGCCAATAGAAATTATCGAATGCTTCGAAGAGGAACCAATACTATCGGATGCCAATCTCCGCTACGTTCCCTACTCCTCGCCGTTTCCCTAACAACATTCGACAATGCAAGCTTCACTTAAGAAGCTTCCCTTACCAGCAAATCTCGATGCAACATCGATATAAGCACTCTGCAGAGAGACAAATCCGTAATATTCTGCCTGAACCCATCGTATGTGTTTACTTACGTCTTCAATTTTATACTTAAGACTTTATGAAATTATAAGTATGGAAAAGGATAAATATAAAAATAAGTCCGAAAAAATATGCATTAGAATTGAAATTATATAACTTAAAATAAAGTAAATTTTTCGTTTAATTAACAGATATAATAAAAAATAGAAAACAATTTGTTTCAATTTTGTTAATCACTATTTTTTAGTAAATCGGATTGAGCTATGAAAAGTGCCAAGGTCTAATCTAAAGTTCAGGTTGAATTCGGATTGGATTGTCAAGTAAGTAGGTAATATACGAAAATTCAGCATAAAGCGTCAGAATGTATCGCAACAAAATCTGTGCAATAAAACGGAAAATCGACGATGTTGGATTTGCATTATAAGCTTTTATCGCAAAGTTACGCAGAACTGCGACGAACATTCGCCTTAAATTTTCACACCTCCCTGCACTAACCACGAAATTGTTGTAAAACCCATTTTGTAACAAATTCCGATCTGCAAACCTCGCAGTTCCGCAAATTATGCATTTGACAGCTCCTGGCCCGGGTTTTGTACACCTTGCATCAATCTACTATAACGCGCGGTCCAGTGTTTCCACCGCTGAATATCCCTCGCCTTTTTTATTCCCATTTACTACACGGGTAACCGTACCTCGCTTTGGACACGCCATCATACATCGCGTATAATTAAATATCATTAAGTGCCAGTTAAAATGAATTAATCTGTATATCTGGTTTTCTCACATCCTGTAGATTTATAAATCATCTCCTTTTTCGCTTCGCCTTTCTTTCTCGCTTTAATTAAAACGAAATTGAAGATTTTTTTAATTTCCCCCTTCTCTTGTCGTTATTCCATTGTACGTTTTAATTCAAGTTATTAATGCATAGCCTCGCATTTTTGTCAACTTACGCGGAAATCTCAGTATACGTGTCCACGGAGGATACGCCGTCAGGGCTTTTAATATACGTGCTTCTTTTTTCCCCTTTCCTCCCGACTCTGCCTTTTGTCTTATGTGTATAGGTATTTAAATGTACGCGCACCACATGTACATATACATACACACACACACAGACGGGAAGAAGACGAAGTGGGCAAAGTCTGCTATCGGGCGTCCCACTGCGAGGGGAACCCCGGAGGCCGGAGTTTATTAGCTCAACCCCCGGTCAGCGATGGCAGTGACGTAGTAACGCGTATAAAAAGACGTGTCTCAACTAAAAAAATTAATAAAGCATAAATGCAGGAGGGTAGAGCGCACGATATACGTCGGCGCGGCGTGGTCGACACGGTAGACTGAAGGTTGTTGATTTCAACGTACGAAAGGTTAACTAAATGCCAACCGCTGCACTAGCATACAGAAACTCGATGCTAAAATAATAAAACGGTAACCCGAAGAAACCAGTCGTAAACGCGACGGTGTGTCGACCTCTATTACAAATTCTTTGCTTTCTACGAGGAAGAATGCGGTTGTTGCTGGTCTCGCAAAAACTGAAGGTATTTTGACCAACAAACATTACCGTTTTGAACAAAAGTATATGTTTGTATTTGATCTATCTGATCTATCACGAACGACTCCAATCCATCGCTACCGAAAGGGTGCCCCACCGAGATTCCGTCCCCTCCCGCCGCTCTAACAACATGGAACTCTGAATACGGAAAACATATAGGGGCGCCTCCAGCCATATAAACGAAATGTGTTTCTCTATCACGGGAACGGGGATAGGGGAACGAGCGGGGTCTCCTATGGTAAGGGGAAGAGGGAGGGGAAGTAAGAGAGCGGTTATTTGCACACTGGCGAGCGGTCAGATGACTTCGTTTGTGCCACCCCTTGTCGGCAGATGTCGGATGTCTTTCTGACACGGGACCGCGGTACAGGTCTTCTCGTTCCCGCCTGGTCTCTCTCTCTCCTTTCTCGCTTGTTTTCAAAATGGCAGAAGTACAAAGTACTTAAGGGCGTGGGCCGTTCCGACTGTTCACGCCTGACCTTTTCATCGTGGGCTCGTGCGAGGGGATAGGAGCGATGGGCCTTACGCATGAATCCATGGGATCCGCCGGAGTGGGAGGAGGTCGTTTCGAAACAGTCGCCTGTGGACGGTCGCCTCCGGTTTGCACAATCATCTTCTCGCGGTCGTCCAGGCGCGCGATAATGAAAGGTAAACACACGTAACGGGATTTTAAATGAGAATTCAAGAACTGAGAAATAGGAGAGCCAAAGCTGACGCATATAAAGCTGTAGAGGCCATAGCAGAACGATGCCATGAATAAGAGAGAGAGAGAGATATTTGATAAATTCAACGAAGAAAGAAAGATTGAAGAGAGAAGTTTTCGCGATCATTCATGATTGACGATCCGAATATCGCTCGTTCATGCGACGCCGGGGAAACGAAAATTTCCGGCCGGGAAATAAAGCTGTCCGCAACACGACCGGCGACAGGTCAAAGTAAAATATTAACTTCGTTCAAACACCCGCCGATTGGAGGGCAAAATCCGTAAACAAGGAAATTCGCGTGCGTTGCGCGACGAAATCGCACGTCAAACAATGGAACGCGCCTCAAACAACGCGCGCGGCACTAATTTAATCCCTCCAATCGATCCGACCGGGCGGGCCGTGCGGCCGCACGTGGCCGATTATTTTCGAGGCAAAACGCGGTTGACGCGGCGCTATACGGAAACGCGCGCAGCAACAATATCGAAAACCAATAATCAACGACAAATGTTGTCCGACGCCCGCCCGCCCGCCACCGTGCCGGTCCCCTCGCTCTCTCGGCACGATCCCCGATCTTCCAACGATGTAGTTTACACTCGGCCTCGATTAGATTACGCGGGGCAGAGCAACAGGCAGATGTGGTATTAATCCCCGACGCAATTTATCGCGATCGAGCCGCTTGAAAGAGTAATTCGATATCGCGGACGCGGCGGACATCGCGCGCCCGCACCTTCGCGTTCCGTTCCGTTCCGCGCGAATTCGCTATTCGCGTTGATGATTTATGGGAAACTAAACGATCGGCCATTACATCGCGTCGATAAGAAACGTGAGAAATGTATACCGATACGCGATGCCCTCTCGGGTCGATATATTGACCTTTGAGGGATAACGACGTGAGTACAATCATCTTGTCTCAATAAAATGCGAACGCTCGCGTTCTTCACGTTGAAACGAGACTCGACATGAACTTTGCAAGCTATGCATTGTCTAAAAGTGCTGCGTCTCGTTACAAAATCTGAAATGTAAACAAGATAATCTCTCAAAGAAAACATTTACCCAAGACTTCGATTGCTTAATTCTCTCTCTCGGTCTCTCCGGCGAGTTTTTTCTTTTTCTTCTTTCTTTCGATTCTTCTTTATTTTTCTTTTTCTCTTTAAACGGCCGTGGTTTCGGTGATGAAATGACAACGAATAGAGGTAAACAATACAGTTGTTGGCCACTCTACAATGATTGGCCACATCTTAAAAAATTAAAAAAGATTATAAAGAAACACTATTAATCAATACAAAGGAAATAGCCATACGGTCCAAGCTTGGATCTTAGGCAGCTTATAATATTATTTTCTATATGTATTTAAATACGCGTATTTTTTCCAACATATTAAAATAATATTAAAATGTTTTTAATTATTACACAGAAAAGTGTATTAAATATTTTTGTATTTATAATTAAAAACATTTTAATAGTATTTCTTTATAATCTTTAATTTTTCAAGATGTGGCCAATCATTGTAGAGTGCAGGCCAACAACTGTACTGTTTATACCCATAAACGAATCGAAAAGTTTCTTCGCGCCAATATTTTGATTAAAACAACTCGGTATAAATTTTGATAAGCAGGGCTACGACGAAACAGCAGTCGCAGCTCGCAGCATCAGCGGAAGAAGAAGTAGAAGAACACGAACGAAGAAGGCGGAGTGGAGCAAGAAGAACGGAGAGCGAGAAGGGGGCCCGAGTTCGTGACCAGAATAACGTCCAAGCCTCTCTCGTACCGCCGGTGCATGCAAGAGCAAAAGATCCGAAACGATTCGAGGCAACACCGGCATCGTCCGGAGTCGACAATCCTCGCCGACTGCGCAAACCTCGCGTTTGGATACCACGATGCGCATCGCTTCTCTCGCAGCGAGGCGCTCCACCGAGAGGGAAGCCACCGCGGTGAGGAGACCACCGATAAATCGCGCTTTGGGACTAGCTCGTAGCGGAAAGCGAACGGCAGGTTCGCCTCCGTACCGCGTACGCTACGAGAGAAGCAGACGCATATAGGCGAATCTAGGGCGGAAGCGGATTTAAGCGGAGGGCAAACATCGCCGACCAGAAACGCGTACATCGAGGACTAGTGATAAATCTGAATTCAGTAAGCCACGGATTTACCTCTGCGGATAGTAGTAATAACCATATGAAACATAGATTATTATACGAACCCGAAGCGAGTCCGAATAATGAGACGGGAAACGAATGCAATTAATCCGTGAAATTCGAATACGAGGTAGACGAACCGTTTTTTGCACAGCCGCGATTAAATGCGGAGTCAATTATTCCGATCACATGAAACGATATGAAACGAGTGAACGTCACTAATGTAACGAGCACATCCTATACGTCCCTCCCAGCGAGTCACAGCGGACAGCCATTTTCCCTACCGGGGATAAAATTCCATGGGTGGTTGCTCGTGTTGCCCAAGCTGGAGATCGGGAATGATTTTATTCAAGTGCCACAAGCACGGTTAATCAACGTCCAATCTAATTAAGCGTGGCAAGCGGACGTCTCGACGTGCATTTCCGGCGTCTTTTCTCTCGCTTTTCTCACGTTATGGGTTTTCGTATTGTTTTTTTCCTATTATCAAATGCTGATGCGCGCGATCGTAGGTGCTCGTCTCAAACAGATCGGCGAGATTGCGCGTAATTAAAATCTTCTTTACAGCCATCGCCGAGCATGCGAGCGATCCCTGTAATCATATCACCTCGATGTCGTAAAGCAGATCGGAAATTTCCCTCAATCTCTGGGTACTCGTGTAGGTACTCTCGGCCCGGTATGAACTTAATTTTAATGGGGAATTTAAAAAACAAAAAAGAGAGATAGGACAACGCGCATTACAGTTACTTTAGATTACATTGTACTTGTATGAGGGTCCCCCATATAATATAAGCGTCATAAATAAACGCTCACTAAACAGACTTTTAGATAAACAGACTTTTAAATATTGACACACACATCAAATGCATCATATTGTATATATTTTAATATGTTATATATATAGAATATAGATATATTTATATTATAAAATATAGTACATAATGAAAAATTATATTTCTATTCGCAGAGAGAGAGAGAGAGAGAGAGAGAGAGACGCCACACTCTTTCTTTAAGCGTTCGATGAAAAATGAGAAAACTTTAACGAATATGTGCGGCAAAATTGATATCCCTAAGTGTACGTAGGCAATTTGATAAATATCATGGAAATCGGTACGGTTTCGCCCGGGGACTTTCCTTCACGCGCGAGAAGAGCTTGGAGCAGGGAAAAGGAGCAGAAGGACCGAATCTGCTTCGTCACGTGGCGCAGCCTAACTTGGCACTGTCGGCCCGAGTGATTTATTGCTCACCTTCCCTTCGCGTCTTTAACCCTCGATATTCCGGTTGCGCACAATGAAAGAGAGAAAGAGAGAGCGTGCGCTTACCTCCATCTTGCCCGTCTCTTAAAATTATAATCAGTTTTGCTCTTGCTCCCGCCTTTCACTCCTTATTTCGCGGAGAAATGCGGATTATCGGAGCGACTTGATATGCCGCAGAGAATCAATATCAGAAAAATTGTGGAGCGTGCAATTTTCCATACATAATCGGCATTACCGAATCTCACTCGCTTTATATTGTACTATATTCTTGTCTAATCTGTTTTATCTATTTCTGAAAAATATATAAATACATATATAGATTTAGATTTAACTCACCGCGCGGATAGTTTGAGGCGATACGAACAGCGGAACATATTCGAGCCTCTCTACGATCTCATTTTAGACATCTCCGAGGTATCTCACACAATTTTTCGCATCTGAAAGGAGGCCACTACTTTTTTCCACACTTAATATCGCACGTACGACTTCCTTCGGTTTCCTTTCTTTATTCATCCCTCTGCCCGCAATCCCTCGATTCTCTTAGCTTTTTGCCTAAGTGTCTCAATGCGAACGCAAAAGCGCGGACGCCAGCATACGCGCTTTGTCTTCTCCTCTTTCGCGTCTTGTCAAAGATCCGACGTTTTCTCACATTCTCTGCTTTATACCCCGGCAAGCTTCAATGTGATCACGGTCTATTTTACTTTCTGTCATTACAAAGCGCACAGATAAAGCTAGGACTTTTCCATGCAACTTCGACTTTTCTCCTCTATATTTATAATGAATTTCGTGTTCATTCTTGAGAAACAAGAATTAGAAATGAAAATAAAATGGCGATGTTAATCAAAATTTTAATTTTAAAGAAAATGCATTAATTTTTTTTTCCATCCAAGCAGCTAAATAATGTGCGAATTACGTAATAGAAACCGCTATCGATACGGACTCAGCCAGATTCGCATCAATCGCGGAACGCGGATAACCGTCAAATGCAGATAGTAATTATACATAATGAGAATCGCGCAGAGCCGATTAATGTAATTCCAAAATCAAGCGCAATACTAATTATTTTCACGTGTACGCATTGACTGATATGTATCAATTGATTTTTTTTTAATTCGGTACTGCCGCGTCGAGGCAAAGCTTATAATCTCGTATTCACGCAGTTTAAGTAATAACGCTCGTGTACACGATACATATTAAAGGTAATGTTGCGACTTTGCGAGATACACTTAATTGACCGAGCCGGGATTAATTAACAAGATGGACGTTCGGTACGCGTAAGCGTTTAATTAGTACTGTACGGACTCTTCCTCGTTGAGTGAACACTGATTAACTATAACGGTCTTTAACTTGAGCTGGAATTTGCAGTAATTAATTAGCTCTGACCATCGACTCTTCCTCAGTACGGATTAAATTTATAGAAAGGGACACTCCCCTACAGATTATAGGACACATTCAACTTGTCTCTCCCTTTCTCCCTCTCTCTCTCTCTCTCTTTCTTGCATCATAATGAGATTATTATTACACAAAGTCGGGGCTGTTGTAAGCACATATAAAATAGGACATTAAAATAGCAACTCACATAATTAACATCCTTGTGCGAATGCTCATTTGTAAAATTTAATAAACTTAAAATACGGCTAGGTAAAGCCACTTATAAAAAAAAAATTACATAATAACGTTAGAGTGAGAGAAAGGGGGGGGGGGGGAGAGGATTTTATTTGAGCAAACTCTCAATAAACACAGAAATAATCATAATCGCGTATAGTTCCTTCAAAGCTGTGCTCCACGCTCGAAAATGATATTCAAAATTGACCAGCATAAAATACGACTCGCGCAATTAATTCCAGTCGCATGCACGCGGACTTTTTCAATTAAATATTAATTACCATTCCTCGAAAGGGAAAATCGTGCGAGCGATTTCTCTGGGTCGCGCATACGTCTGTCCGTGATGCGACGTTCCTCAGTTCGTAATGAAATGAAACTTTCATGCGCGGGAGAGCGTCTAAGATAGGCTCTCTCGCGTTACCGGTGAAATCCGTAGCGGGACGGTCGTTTTGATAGAGCAATTTCAACTTTCTCGAACTGTTAGCGAAACGACGCGACGCGACGGTCGGCCGCTTGGCGCGCGAGAGAGGAGGAGGTGCGAGACGTGTTCTCGTAACTGGAAAGTGCAGCGACTCGATGCCCTATAATCAACGGGTTAACATCCATGTTCTATGCTTCGCGAATCGCGATACACCATCGCGGAAATAAAACCCCCTACGGCGGAAACACAACATAGCCCTCTGCGCATGAAGAACACAAACCGACTGCGTAAACGCACAAATAGTTTTGTGGCTCTTTATTTCTCTCTGTATCGAAAAAATCTCTCCGTTACTTAACTTTCTTTATCGAGATATTTTTCTGTTTCACGCGCAAAATGTCTTTCTGCCAACAAGATTCGTGGGACGAAGCGTCCCTCGGATAATCGAGTCGACGATGAAGAATTATGACCGACCGCAGACCGACAGACGCGTGCTATGCGCTTGATAAATGCCAAGGTCGCGTTGAAGCTACTCCCCGGACGATTCACAAGTCGGCCCCGGCTACCGACGTTCCTCCCCCGTAATTGCATAGTTTATCACAAAGACTTTCTCTGCCGGCGTTTCCATCAAAGGCGGATAGCCAACCACCTGAAAACCTCAATACAAACGCCTCTGTAAATCCCACCGACCTGTCGTCCTTCTCTCTCTTTTGTCTCTTCATCTCCCTTCATCTTTTCGGGGACTCGTGAAAGCTCGTGCCGTGAGGGACGATCGGCGAATCGAGTGCCGAACAAAAGGGAGGGGCCCCCCTGTTCGCTCGAACGACTCTTTTTCGTGGCTGGTGCCCCCGATAATCGTCGGCCCGGCTGCGAAAATATCAAATGCAAATGGCTCTCTGACAGCCCCGCGATGTTTCTCGTTCTTTCTCACTCCTTCAAATCGGTGACGTAGCCATCATAAATCGAATTTCTCTCTGACAGGAAGACTAAAGGACGCCATAAATATTCATTTGACACCACGAACCACGATGGCAAACGACGCCAACGTTTTAGACGACATAGACACGCGCGTGCAGAATCTACACGATGTCTGCAGCAGTATGCATAGGACGGCGTTAGCGATATCTCTCCTTCCCTCACCTTACGCGAGGATTACTAAGCCGTTCATGGGACGAGTATGGCGAATGATGTATCGTAGGTATTTGGAACATAAAAGTGGCAACGTTACCTGAAGCGATACAAACAAGAACTCGCAAGTGGTGCACGTCCTGCAAGTTTACTTTTGCTTCTTATCGGCTCACCCAAAGTGTACTTTAAGTTGAACTCGAAGTTAAACGTATATACGCGAACGCATATAACTCAGCCTTAAGAATCTCTATCTAGATATGTCGGATAATAGACAAAATTCGCATTCGTGATGCAATCCGGATGACAATATTCTTTTTGACAGTTTTCTTACGATTTAGGGGAAAAGAATTTCGGTTTCATATACAATAGGTAAATAATTATTGATTAAATTTAAGTGACCAAATGTCATGTTAAGGGTTCCTTTTGTCTTCAAACTTTTTATTTGGGTGCTATATCGTTATGTGTAATCGGAGATTTCCGAAGTCTCAGTTAATACATAACGTGCCGAGACAAAGCTTTCATAGAACGTTATTCGCAAATGCATCTCATGGCCATTGGACTCGTGCATAAATGCGTTGCTCACATTGTCAGACGTTGATACGTCATCGTATGGCGACATTGTAATTCTGCTCGACATGTGTCGGTATCGCAACTAATAGTCTACCGGACAAAGAACATATAACTGCAGAAGTTCGCACTATTACCTTCCAGCTCGTGCATTGGTTTTTATAAGAAAAGCATATTGTTAAGTAAAGCAGATTATTAAAAATACTTGTAACTTTAATATATCTACGGTATGAATGTTAAATATTAATCTTGGAAATAATTACGAGCTGACAAAGATGGTAGATCACCAATATGATTGCAGGAGCGAATAAAAAAGTCGAGATAGAAATTAAATGCAGAGAGAAGGCTTCCGCTGAATTTAACTTCGCAAAATAATAGTGAGGGGCATTCATTGCATACCACGATTTCATCGAGCTGAAAAGCTTTAATTAAATATCTCGGTGCAATATTACTTACTGTGAAACCGATACCCACGGTGGCCGCGAAGTTTCCCGGCTGGAATCTTCCGGTATCGAACTGGACCAATAACGAAGTCTTACCAACTCCGCTATCACCGAGGAGAATTGTCTGCAAGCATACACGCGAGCAAACGTTAGATTAGTTTAAGAAAACTTCAACGATTTGATGGGAAAGTTCTATTTGTTGCAGAAAAAAAATGCAATTTATATCTCAATCACGAATCTTTAAGTTCATTTTCCAATTAATATACACACGTACGTTTCCCATTTCTTCCGCACCGCGTCGTGAATACTTCTTCAGAAGTTTATTTTTCAATTAAAGTATCCTTTCGAACGCCACGTTTCCCATTTTTCGCGTACAGTCACGAGTATTTCCTCAATTGCATTTTGCATTTCGGCGTAGGCGAGACCAAGCATGGAATACAAAAAAAGCGTTCGCGAACGCGATTACGAGGAGCTATCAGTTTTCTAGCTCTAGTCAAGTCGGTGTCGCTCCGAGCGCAATCACGGTCCTATTTTGAGATTGTTTTGTCCATTGGATACGGTACCAACGAACAAGAGGGAAATAGAGAGAGTGGGAGAGAGAGAAAGAGAAATAACGTAGTGCATCGAGTGTGCAATAAACCACACGGCAGTTCGCGCAATCAGTAGCAATGTCGAAGTCGATTGCGACGATAAGCGATCGAGCGTAGCGACGTACTGGAGTCCATCTTCCACCCAATATCAATTCGTATTGGCTCGAAGTCTACAGACGCTTGTTGAAAACGGATCGATGCTGCGGACTATCAACATTGTTCTCGATAGCAAATCAAACGGCGATCTGTTTAAATGAGTACGCCACTCGATATCGGATTTGATGTGAAAATTAAATTAAAAATATAGTAGAGGCCCCGCAATTTGATGAACATAAACTCATAAAATATTTTACGACGGAATTTAATGTAGATTCCATCTTCTTCATCCCATATCGTACGAAAATTTTGTGTCCTGTCCTTTTTTATTCATGTTGTTCACGATTTATATCGTGTGTGAGTATCTCGGCTGAAATATTGAAAAGCGTGTGCGTTGCAAAGCGAGGAATACAACAACTTCGTGGCAGATAATATATAACGGGGAGAAAGAAACTTGCAAAAACGATCTCTCCCACTTATTGTACCGTACCAGGGCCCACCATCGTCGTCAGACAATGGCAGTTCTGGCAGAAGATTGATACGTGCGCTTCGAGTGTTTTCGTGCCGAGCGCGCGAGAATATCAATGCCATCGCTAACGGCGGGACAAAGAACAAGGGTTGCAATAACGCAGGTATACGGCTGTGCACCGATAGTCCAGCAGGTGCGCCTCCATTCTCCTGGCGATGGAGGCGCAGGATCGTCCCTGCCTCGTAAAATGTCAGCGAGTGGGTAATAAGTGGTTAAATAACACAAATGCTCTTGACACTCCAGCGCATCGTTCGCTGTTTTACTGCTGGCGAGAATGAAAAAGAGAGAGAAAAATACCCGTAAACGCCAGATATTGAAATATAAATGCACTTTTTATGGACATGCCGGGGGTATCATTTTGGACCTGACACACTCGCGTGTCGCGTCGCGTGATTCTCTCGGATTTGTATATGATCCGCCGCGTCCAAAAAATTTAGAGAGCCATTATTATTGATAGTATTCGCGTTACGCTCGGGGATAAATTCTCTCGGAGCGAACCGAATGAATGTACAAAGCACCACAATGTAAAGCATGACGTTCAATTAAATATCCTAGAGATTATAAAATTGCTGGAACCGCAAGAGTCTCGCGTGTGTAAAAGAGAAAGATTAAATAAACTCGTGACTAATAACTGCGACTGTGTTTTGCGAAAACGAATCTAGCATGGTCTTGACGTTCAATTTCCCGTCAAGGGAAAAAACTTTTTCCATCTCTCGTCTTATCGGAAACCACATCCGTCGAAGGAACGGAACTTATCGTTCTAAGGTCGTGATTAGCGTTCGCAAAAGGGCGCGAAGCGCACGGCCTGCACGCGCGGATAAAAAATGCGCGAGGAATGGCGAAATGAAAAATACGAAGAGCCGCAAAAATCCGCGAAACTTCGATTCGACTGTCAAAATCTCGCTTTCCAAATGAGAACATTCCCGGGCCGCGCCGAGAGGATCCTAAACCGTGTCACCGTGAATTTATAATCCTCGAGCGCCTCGAGGCGGCGCGGCATCCCCTTCGCGGCAGAATTTCTATTGAAAGATTCGCGATACCCTCAGGGGGTGGTCGTGACGAGTGTTGGCGAATGTGTCGGCCTCAGGGGCGGAGAAACTTAATTCACTGCCCTCCCTATCCTATCTCTCTCTCTCTCGCTCCCTCCTGCGTGATCCCCCTCCTCCCGTTCTCTCTCTTTCTCTCCCTCCCTCCTTCCCCCTCATTCTCCCTCGACTGTTGTAATCTACCTCTGTGTTCTCCCGGTTCTCCCCATTTCCTCCACCCTCAGTGGAACCCCATTGTTTCTTTGTGGATGTTTGTGCCGCTGCGCGTTTTCAATTAATTGCCGGTAATCGCGGTGGGTGAGCGAACGTTAAAAGCTCACTGTGAGTCAGAAAGGATTTCGTTGTGCGACAATGTGTTGCGTAAAAACGCTTTTTAGAAATTGTTATAGCGTAAGTTGGATGGCCGGAAGATTATTTTTGTAAACTAATTCTTGAAGGTAAAAGTACAGATGTAAGATTGTGCAGAAACTAGCAAACGTACGTGGCATCAAAATCTTATGACTCGCGCTTATGAAATGTAATATTTTTTCACTTTAAAGATCGTTATAACAAGTCAAATATTTTCTCTAGTATCAATTAACGAATAACGCACTGCGTTAATCAATTATTCAAAAGTTAAAGAAATTATTAAACATTATATATGTGATGTGATTAATAATATGCACTATTATTACGTGTCTATTTTCTCTTCTAAAATTTAGTTCGCTAAAAGATTTATATCTTTAATCGTCAATTATGCGAAAACTATCTCAGCGTTCTCATTAAGATTTAAAAATTTAAAGAATTCCTAAAAATATCTGGTAGTTTTAGTAATATTCCACTATTATAGCGTGCAGATGCTAAATTTCTATGCAAAAGACCGAGCGAATTTTAGCTCTTCGGACAAGAGCACGAGATAAAACAGACTTCATCTATCTTTATCGGTGACGGAGAATTTATCGGCGACCATAAAGTCCGGCTACTGTTCACTTCTTGCAACGAACGCGTTTCTCGCAGCCAACGCGGAGCACTATCGATTAACGATCTCATGCAATCAGTTGCGATCATTGTTTCTTCGCATCTCGTCAATCAACGGCGATTTACGGACATGCTTTTCGGAGTACGTAAATACACAATTATCTTTTTCACGATCGTGCTCGTTACAATGAAGATTTATATGTATCGCAAAGTGGATATTAAATAAATCAAAAATTTTCCCTTTTCGTAGCTCAATTTATGGCACGATTATTTATAGGTATTACAAATTGTTAAAAATTGAATTAGCAGGTAATGACGCGATTTTATACGGAAGATTATGCACTAAAGAACGTGGTACTATAATTAAGATCGTAAGTTACAATCGACATAATCGTCGGCTAATCCGCCTTAAACCTGTTTTGGTCCTTCCGCTGAAAGCGCGGGACTGTCAATTATTAATAATACCTACGGGCCCTTCGTATAGTCGAGTACATCTCGAGACGGCTCGTAATCGCGACGGAAGTGTAAAGCTGGGTACGCGTTCGGTAATATTTTACGGAGCCGTCATAAAAGTGCGATCGTAAAACCGACGTACCATGAAGACAAGCCGTAAAGATTTACGAACGAGATGTTGCGGGATTCGCAGGCTGTCGCGATCGCCGATAGTACTCGGATCCTGCCGAACGAGTCCTTTCTGCACGGTTTCCGATGAAGTGGAGGACCGTCTTGTGACCCTCGACTGAACGTCATAAGTGCGAGCTTCGTATTGTGTGATTCGCACAGTAAAAGGTATTTTCACGAAATGTGGAAGCACGCATGTATTCTTTTGTAGAATAGCGCCATAAAAAATATAATTACATTGCGAATACCTTCGTGAGCTTTGAGTTTTGACATCTTTTCTAGAGTGTACTGCTATAATGAAAAAAGATATTACATAGCGAGTATCTTCGTGGGTCCTAAAGTGAAGGACTATCATTTTTTCGGAAACGCAACGTCAGAGAATCGGTATCCTAGCAATCGAAAAGGAGTCTTGCGCCAGAATTATACACGCCACGTATCGCATACGGGTCGCGTTGCGATTTGCATGAGGCGTTCGCGTCTAAACATGTGCACGTGCGACCGCGGTGCGTGCGCGTGTGCGTGTGCATGTGCAGCGTGCGTCGCGGCACTGACGGCAGTTGCGTTCGAGAACGCATGAGATATCGCGTTACGCGCGCATTTAACGGCGACGCACTCGAAGCTCGTAAAAAATGGAGAAAGAAAAAACAAACATGCCGTGGCGCACGGCGTGCGAAAGAGGCGTCATGTACGCCCGATAAGCACCGCTCTTCAGAAGAACGTGGACATCAAATGGGCAAATAAATGTGGAGAAAAAAAGAAGTCGTCCCACGCGTTTTTCACCGCGACAGTATTTCACGGGGAAAATCACATGCCATTCCCGCGCAAGCAGTACGAAGTCTTCTTCATCCGATAAATGGATCGAGGGACTTGTCGATGGATAAAGATTTGCCGGCAAGGTTGCATCGTTTGCGCGACCACCGGAAACCCTGCCGCGAAGGAAATGCTCACGACGGAAATTTAGAGAACGCAAGACGCGCGAGAAGGAACAAAGGGAGGCAACACGGAATGCGGGAATTCCAGTTGGAGAATGATTTTATGTTTCGCATTCTGGTCGTGCGAAATCTACCATGAAGAAAAATACAGAGAACAGCCATATTCACATAGATTCAGAAGAATATTCGATACCGTATTTACACGGAAAGCAAAATATCCGCGAGAAGATCCAAAAGAGCTAGAGAAAAAGAAAGAATATCCTGTTCACATATAAAAGTTTAGAGAAATATTAAATTATTTAAAAAATAATGATAGTCCTTATTTAAGAAAATTTATTATTAATATCAATACCTATTAATAATGAAAATATCCCTGAGAATAAATTCTATCGTTAGTAAAATATTTTTGTCGGAGGTAAATAACGTCATCGATATACCATGTGGTATTACCATAGCTTCTATTATCATAGGTTTTTCATACACGATCCTAAAGACTCTCGAAGACTTTGATCGTTCGCATTTTAATATCCAGTAACTTAAACGCGGCAGCGACGCGCATAATACCGCTTTTCGTGTGTCAGCGACGTCCAATGGTGCGACAAGGTCGTGTACATTCGTATGCTAATCGTCGACGAGGCAGAAGAAGAGAAACGCGCGGACGAAACAGAGGAGACGACCAGACGACGACGATTCGCGCGACGATACGACCGATAAACGCGAGCATAGGTCGCCCAAGGTGTGCGTTTCGCGTTTTGCCTTGAGCATCAATGCGTCACATAGTAATGCAGATTGATCAGACAATCGATGCAAATGTTAATGTCGCGTGCTCTGGCATACAAACGTAAAATGAACGTAAATGAATATTCAAATATATTCGTTATTTGAATTCCAAGGCCAAATCATTTTTCAATCGGAAATAAATCGATTGTAAGTAAATTTTAACAGCGGCTAAGTAAATCCATTATTAAAATCGCAAGTCGCGCACTTTTCTATTTCTAGATCGTAAAACGTAACATTGGCTGTGTTCTGCTTTCCAGGCATTTACACGCTGTATGCATATTCCACGTATTAAGAGAATTTTTCGAATTTTACGATTCTCATAAATAAAAAAGCATAAATACTTTTCTATTTATGAAAACCGTAAAATTTGAAAAATTTTGCTCTAGGACTCTTAAATCGGATGCCTAGATAGATTAACACCCTCCCTCCATGATGGGGGGAAAACCAAACAGTCGTCGGCACACACGTGAAAATGTAATCGATCACGTGGCGTTGGCTGTCAAAGCGATTTCGCGCGCGGTTATCCGGTGCAAGCTCGATGCCGGTGCTCGGTTACGGTATTAAAAGTCCCAACGGTATTTTGCGATTACGAATACGAGCTGCAGTGATCGTGGATCGGTTTCAGAGTACGCCGCAATGAATCGAGCCATTTGCGAGTGCACGTGCATGCGCTTGGTGGCTCAGCGACGACGCGAGAGGCAATGGGCACGCATCGCTGCACGTACGCACATATACGTTGCACATACACGCCCATTATAATCCGTTTTAGTTTTGCGACATAATTTGTCATTCGTGTTCATCATTTGTCTCTCGTAAAAATCGAAGGACGCTAATTCTCGCCGCAGAACTCCCTATAATATTTCCCCCGAGGCACACATTTAATTTTTCTTATACAATTCCGAGAACTTTTGATTATCCTCTCGTACAAATAAAAGATTGATACGTCGAATGTCGAGAGTGTAAAGAATACCATCACGAAAATAATTTTCATAAGAACTATATGTATTTTTTATCCGTCACGCTTACTTTTACATATCTACTGCATGTTTCGTCGTAGAATTTTTCATTGTTATACGGCATAACATTTTATTTTTACAATTTACATCACAATTTTTATACAGGCACTCAGTGCCAAAAACTGGTACAGTGGCTTTAGCACATGAAAACATGTCGAAAATGTCTAATAAACGTATGTCCAAATCTCAAGGGTTTCGGAGTTATACGGTATTAAAGTTGCATTTATAAGAAAATATAAATTAAAGTGAATGTTATTTAATATTTTTTATTCTGTTTAAAGCTTTACAAAAAGTGCTCAAAAATTCCTCCGTTGACTTCAGAGATCCACGATTCAGAATTATGGCAATTGACACTTAGGTCCGAATTCATAGACGTTTTTCAATCTTCAATTCTATCTTTGTCTCGCGTATACCGTTTTAGCATACGCAAGACAAAGACAGACTGATCTTGACAACTAAGAAACGTCTATGAATTCGGACCATAATGCTGCCGATGTCATCCGCGAAACTCCGAACTCCAATTTTCAACAAACTGGAAACAATTTATTAATTCATGCTATAGAAAGTGTTTTGAAGTCAACGGAGGAATTTTTGAGCACTTTTTGTAAAGCTTTAAGCAGAATAAAGAATATTAAATAATGTTTACTTCAATTTATATTTTCTTACAAATGCAACTTTAATAGATACCGTATAATTCCAAAACCCTTTGGATTTAGATATATGTTTCTTAGACATTTTCGACTTGTTTTCATGTGCTAAAGCCGCTGTACCAGTTTTTGGCACTGAGTGCACAGACACCCTGTATATTTCAAAGTATGAGATCTAATACTACCTCTATATAAAATCTTCCTTCAATAACGAACGCTTCCGATCTTTATTTGCTGCAATTTGAGCCATAATCTTATCTCAAAATTTTAAGATTCTTAAATTCTTACATTTTTCAAATATTTCCAACAATATTTCAATATTTCAATATTTCAATATTTCAATATTACAATATTTCAATATTTCTATAAAATTCTTGATCTCAACGAACTCTTTGTATCTGCTGATCTTTGTGCGGCTATTATATTTCCTTCCAGATAAAACGTATTAAAAATCTTTTATCTCTCGTATGCGCCAATGCACTAATGATTTAAGAGCGTCTTTCTCGAAGGTAAAAATCATTGTTCGCAGCAACCGTTTTTGCGTTCAGTATATACAAGCACTGTTTCGATGTAAGTCTTGCCAAGTTATTTGTCGCCATATAGTAAAGTAAGAGGACAACTTTTCGTTTTATTTTATCCCTTTAAATATTACGTAGTGTTTCGCACGCGCAACGTAACAGTACCAAGTGCCGGCGACGCAAGTTCCTCTTCCTCCTTCGTCGTCGAGAAATCTCACGAGTAGACAACGCCGTGCGCGATAAAAATAACTCGAGCCGCACCGTCGCGGTCGTCGAGAGCTTGTTTAATAGAGGCTCGCTGTTCCTCGATGCAACAGCTGCGGGTGGTTAGATTATTACCGAACGGGATTGAATCAGCCAAGCACAAAATGAACTCGAGTCCGCGCGATCGAGAGTACCGCCACGCGCGTTCCTTGCAAACGGGACAAACTCAGCACCATTAAAGGAAGGAGGAAGAGAGTAAGGAAGGTATCATTTACAAAGTTTAGAATTACATTAAACATTCGCACGCAATTAAAGAGCCAATTTGCCCTCTCTTTGAACAAGGTGAAGTCGCACAAACGGGAGAGATATTTATTTCTCACGAACCGGCAAGAGGGAGAAATGGAAACTCGTGATTTCCTTATTCCTCGTTCGAAACCACGGGAAATATCTGTCATAAAAATGTACTGTTATGATTATGATTACGGTAAGGACACGTGGCGAATATGTTTATCGCACCTTGCCTCTGGCATACGCAACTCTAGCTCGAATAATTTATCAACTACCGAACTTCTTGGCTCGACAAACCCGACCGGAATATCAATCGGGTCAATCAGCCTAAAAATTCACCCAATATTTCGATATTTGTCGAGGCCCGAGGGTCGTATCGCGAGATTACTGTTTTTTTTTTCCCCCAGAAAATACTTACTCTTGCAAATCTACTTAATGCTGAACGTTCCTTTTATTTTAACTTTCAAATGCATAAGAGAAATTTTGAAGATCGCTGGATTTTTGTATAATATTCTTCTAACATCTTCAAATTTTTTAACTGTTAGAAAAATTAAGGCTATTTATCAACAGCATTCAATTACAAATTATCAAAATCATTCTTCTACTACTTATTCGAGTTTTTTGAAAAGTCATTAGACAGTTGTGTATAAAAGAGTTAATTCTAAAAATTATTACACAAAAAAATGTAAGCAGCAGAAACTAATCAAGCATTTTCCACGACTCAATTTCCAAAATTCGCTGTTCTTAAGAACAAGTCTGCTCACATTTCTCGTGTGCTGTGATCTTCAATCGAGAAGAGTCTTCCATTATTTCCTGACAAGAAGTATTATCGATCAACATCTTGGAAAAACGCAAAATTTTCCGATGAACATTCCAATGAATCCCAAGCGCGGAACAAAGTGACATTTACAGGAAATCTTATTATTTCATCTTATCTCGCCGAGGTTATCACCCCTGAATTACTATAATCGCGGCTGCGTATCTACAAGCGTGAGTTCTGTTATCGAAAAATCCGTCGCGTCGTTTCCGGGGACGGTTCACAGCGACGTACCATCGTCACGACCGACACGAGATCTAACGAGCGCGTACCTACGCGGAAAGATCGCGCATCTCCCTCGCGGCGACCGTAAAACCGCGAAGGACGTTGCAATTTCTCGCGGTGGATGCGGTCGCTCTCTTCGACGCAGCTTTGTCCTTCTTTTTTTGTCGTCGTCCTTGTCGTGCGTTTCGTTCACAGCAGCGTGTATCAACAGCATGAATAAAAAATATCGTAATTGCATTTTTTCTCGGGCAAAAATTTTCCGCTCGAGACCGACTAAAAGACCGCACCGTCTTAAAAAAAAATAAAATTAATTCCATGTTTTTGTTGAGTCTGACAATGAATAAAATTCAGGATTCTTGCGATTCTACGTTCGGAAAGAAAGTCGCTTGCGTGGAGATAAGTTTCTCGATTGAAATGATTACGGTTTTTGTATTTACTCTTCATTGACGTCATCGTTACGCACGTGGACCAAAGGTAAAGCCGGAAATCGGCTTTGCCGAGATAGCTCACCCCGCGTACGGAATGCCACGCTGTCTCTACGTGTATGTACATACATGCCGTTGGTCTCGCCGCTTCGTCCTCCCGCCGTCTTTCTGCATTACCACACGGCCGCTAACTCAATTGGTATGCGACTGCGCGAGCCCGCCAGATGCACGACCGCCGTTGGGGTCAGTGTGCGGTGCGTTGTCTAGCCGAGTTTCAACCGAGTATGCGTGGCTGTATCGTGAAAAAAAAAAAGAGAAAAAAAGTACGCGCGCCTCTCGCTCGCACGAATCTCGGAAAAATCAATCCTCCGGGACCGAAAATTCGTATTTCCGCACGTCGTGGAAAAGCCGAATATTACAACATTATACAATAGTATACCTACATATATGTATTCGTATACGAAATTTTCACTACATCTTTGTCGAATTTATCAGAACGTACGGAAAGATAAAGCCGACGAATATAATCGAGGCCGTTGAACGCAAAACAAGATGAGGCGCACGTGGGTGGGAAAAGAGGGGAAAGGCTACGTGATTCTCTCCCCTTAATTCGATATTTATCTTCCCCTTCACGGGGAGAATCTGCAAAAATCAAGCTGGTTGCTGCGCTGGGGTCTTCAATTATCCTTTATAGGCGGTACGAAGTGAGTACTGACGAGGTGCCCGGACGGTCGAAGAAAGTGCAAGGCAAGAACCGGCTCGAGAGATGGTAGACCCCCTACCGGTTTTACTTGGTCCCCCTGGTGTAGTAGCTTATTCAAACCCGCCGCCCCCCTCTGAGCCCCCCCCCCCCCCCTCCTCTCCCGCCGCTCTTCCGTCCCACGTTGAGTAGTCACGAGAGGAGAACCCTCTCCTTAATTGCAGCGGGGCGACCGGAAAAAAATGCTCGATGGCTTCTGGGTTCTACTTTATTGCGCGTTGAGTCGCGCATACGGCTCGGAACATAAAATTAAATGTCACGCGCGGAAAAGTGCAACGGCGCGGGGTCCCCGATCGCGTCCTATATTTAGCGTCTGTCGCGCGCGAAGCGTTATCGCTCTTGGCTGATCTGAGCTGAAACCGATCGGGAATTCAGCTCCAATGGATCTCAGCGACTTGGTGTTTGCCCGTCGCGAATATTCATCGCGCATAATGCGACACATCGCATGCAATTATCGATAAGAATTATCAAGGACGATTGTAAATTCCAAATTGGACACTAGTTATAGCATTAAGATATTAGGCATCATGGACAATCCTTATAATAATTTTAGAATAACTAAGAATTCGCTTTAATATATAATAATTATTATAATTTGTTATAATAATAGAAACATGTTTAACATTTTATCTCTCTTTTTTACCACGTCATATATTGATAATGCCTGTATTCTTTTGTTATCGGACAGTTCTCGCGTTCCGTTCAACTTCGTACTTGCGTTCGTTATTCAAAATAAAAATTAAGCGAAAGGAAAGATTTTTAAGTACATATATCCGAACGCTGCGAATTTTGAAAAAAGTAAGAATAATTGTAAAAATGTATACCATTATGGAAGATAATTTTGTCTGTAGACAGTCAGACAAGTCGAAGCTTAGGACGCTATGGGTGTTATCTAACGCGCGTGAATTTATCCGCGAATCGCGTTCCACCGGATGCGAATGAAGACAACGAAGGAGCAGATAAGAAGACGGCGAGAAGACAGAGGAATCTTACGACGAGCTGGAAGCTCGCGAACGAGGCAAGGAGAAGGACGTGATGAAGTGTAGAAAAAGACGGAAGAGAGTGGATGGCGGGAGAGAGAGAGAGAGAGAGAGAGAAGCTGCGAGGAGCGAAGAAGAGAACGAAGACGCGAAATGAAGGACGGGGGAATCGTCTCGGGGGCCGTACCACGGCTACCACGGACCTCTGGCATTCTCGATCATTATTCCACGGGTTTGCCAAGGGAGAGGAGGCCGGCTTGTCCTTGGCACGGAAGGCAAGGTTAATCCCACTGCATCTCGGAAGCGTACGTGGTGATCTACCGATCGACGACGAGTCGATTTTGCGGACGCGCGCAAATTTCGCTACCGAATTACGCGTGTTCGGTATCACCTCACGGTGTGATTTATTTTACCGCGCAAAAGAGATATATGAGACGGGAATTTCTTAATATTATTTGTAGGTGAGAGTAATTTTCGTTTGGATTTTGCCGTATCTCTTTAAGGACTTGTGCTAAATTGTGCGTACCTTGTGCGCGAAATTATCTTCTCTCTCCTGGTCCCTCTTCAAAGCGCTTCTTACGCTGTCGAAGTCGCTCGTTGTCTTAAAAGTCGTGCTGTAGTTGTTACTGAGCACCTCGGCAGGTGGCTTATAATCGCGGTATCCGGTAGGCGAGGGTGTCTTCTCGAGGGGTCGTTCCACGGTTGCTGGTGTGAGGCCTCCGGAAACGACACTCGTGACGGTGGATGAGCGATCGTCGTCCATTTCGAATACGTCGTCGCTCATGCTGTCCTCGGCCGTCAGAATCTGCGAATTATAATGCAAAATTGCCTTTAAACATCTCTGAATGTTTCAACGTAACCGATGCCATTTATTAACGTTGGTATAAATTTTAAATAAATTGAAAATATTTATAATTTCAAAAATTTTTAAATTAGGTATTTTAAATTATTTTTCAAAAATATGGTTTAGGTCACAGAGAAAATTATTAATGTCCAAAATTAACTAACGTAAATAACTTTAAGAAATAAGAATAACATTTAGCTGCTCAAATCCCAATCATAGTATACAATTCTTGCGAAAGATCCCAAATGGACAATCGAGAAAATCGTTACATATTTTAATATAATCTCAAACTCTTTGATCGTTTTTGAGGGTCACATCGGTCGCGAAGAAATCGCTCGCGGTATTTTTACCCGCAATAACTTTCCGTGAGACGAGTGCCGCTTGTCGCATTATCGAAGCCTACCGGAGAAAACCAGTTCGGCGGATGCTCTCCGTAAATGCCATTGCCGCGCAGCGAATGCTGAAATAACTGTCCTTCGATCGACCGACATCTCCATCTCCGAGGAACGTGCCGTAACGCCACGGCCTTGTGTAGTACTTAAAGTCAATTAGTAACTAGTCCCCGACAGCCCCAATATAGTGGCTAGATCACTACATGGTCGCGTGCAATCATAAAGTGACATGAGGATGGGTACCTGGACCTTTATGAAGTTGCAAATGCGCGACGATTAACTCGCGTGACATCGCGAGTATCGCGGGGACTCAATCACGGACGAAAATTGCCATAAGGACTCTTAACTCATAGAAGCGTTTGACGTATTCGAAGCATGATAACGCGAAAGACTTGTCACGTAAACATGCCCGTGACGTCTCCGTCCCGACGTCGTGACGTCGACGGCGTCGTCTCTTGAAATTGAAAGGCTCGCGCGGAATCGATAAATCTACATGGCGGAAGGCGACTGGCATACATGATTTATGGCACTGTTCCCCGCGAAGAGGCACCGAAGAAGTCCGATATAATCTCCCGGGTAGCCAGCTCCCCGTTGAATATTTTAGCGGGTACGCTCCACGAAGGTTACTTTAGCGACGTCTGACTACTTCGATTCTTCACGTCGCGCGCCTTAATGGCCTTTATCGATAGCACGTACAAATGATAGCGTAGCGGCAGATTACTATTATCGTCGTTGAATTAGCTTTCTATCTCGATTATTAAAATTAGAAATTCAATACCTCGGAACTACATTTTATATTGAAATGTGTTTTGTGTGGAAAGATATTTTATATGAAAATATATATTTTTTATATATGTCATTCTATATTCTGTATTCTGTTTTATGTATCACATATATTCTACATTTTATGTAATGTATATATATAATTTTTTCCCTCTTTTTCTGATCTTTTTTCTTCTCGCTTTCGACATATAAAATGATATCGGGTTTGTGGAACTCTATGTGCTGATCTCGAGATTTGAATTAATTTACATCATATGTAGTTATAACATGTTATGATGGAACAAAGTGACAGAGGTGTCATGGTAATTAATACGCACATTGTGCCGAACTCGCTTCCCTTCCGAACTAATTGCTCTGTGTTTCACTTTACCCCATAGATCGCCCCGCATTAATCTCTTCTCTGAGAATGTCACGTGGCATACGACCTTAATTACACGAAATCAATTCAAATATTAATGTCAAATAGACTTGCTTTTGTCGTGTGTATAATAGGCTAACATATGAGAGAAACAATTAACTTATAAATAAAATAAAATACTTATCAATTCTCAATAGTATTAGAATGGACGCGTTTGTGCGCACAGATATTGACACAACTTCTGGAAAAGCAGTTCTGCTAATGGATGACCGAGATACGAAATAGTCTGTTTCAGTGTGTGTAAAAGGCAAGAATCGATGAAGCAAAAACGAGATGGAAATTACAGCTTTAAAAGTGCACTATTGATCGAGCCAGATGCTAAATCGAACACGATCGATGGTGACCTGCGTACGACTACCGGACTCTTGGGATACTTGTTGCACCGGTTCTCCACGCTCATTACTCAACTGACGGTTGCCCATATACCGGTGATAAAGTCGGCAGCGATAATTGGGTTGCGAAAGTATCGTCGCGATACCACGACACCTCGCGTAGTCGATCGAATCTCCCAAGAATAAACCAACAGTTACTTATGAAATGGATCAAATGTTTCAAACATTTCATAAATTTTTGATGCCGCAAAAAAGGAAAAAGAAAGAACGTAATATCTCAAGATAACTTTTAATAATTTGTATACATAATAAAAAATCCAAAATAAAATATCCATAAAATAATGGACTCTTAATAAATGTCTTAGAACTTTTGAAATACTTGATCAATCACGCGAGTTACTGTACATTAAATAAAAATGTACTTACATTAAGGGACGCCGAAGCGGGAACGGTAACGATAGATGGACCATCACCAGCACCACCTCTCATCGTGCTCCTTTAAATGCGAATATCGCCCCTCATTGGATAACTGCGAACAGCAAAATGACGCCATCCGTTAATACAGTCCATTTAATCAGTAAATAAAAATATAAATAAACAACATATTATAAGAAATTTTAATGTAGAATCATGTGACTTGAAAAAATATTTCTCCCTCCTCCCGATGTTTTAAAGATTATATAGTTGCATAATTATTACTATAGTAAATATTTCAATCATTTTAACACGTTAAAAAGAGATCGGATTTTATCTCTCAATCCCTTCATCCTCTTTTCCACGAAAAGTTTATACAATACAAAGGCGTTATCGCACTTCTAGGCGACCGATTCTAGTTCGAGCGTAAATTCTATCTCGAAGGGTGCGAGTTTGCTTCGCACTGTCGAGATCAAAGTTCGACTAGAGATATATACCGCGACGGAGTCATCGCATCAATTCTGATCCCGATCAAGGAAAATCGAGGAACTGTATTCCGCGAAGCACCCCACTCCGCCTGATGAGTGATTCTCCATTCAATTTCGACCCTCCTTCAACTCACAGACACGCAAACACGCGCGGATTTTCACGCAACATCACAATAAGCGTTCGTGAGATCATCTCTCTATCTCTCTTTTTATCGGCGCTCCATCGATACGTGCATCTCCCTTTCGGGAGCACAGCTTCTCCTTTCGCTTCTTCTCTCTTCCTCCTTCTCTCCCCTCATCAACGCATTTTACAGCCTAACGCGCTCTATACTTCTTCCGCTCGTCCTGCCATCCCGTTCTCTCCCTCCCTCAACACGTGCGCTTTCTCATCGTCCTTCTCTCCCCAGCCATCTTCAACATGCAATCACGCACGCATCATCTTCACACACTCACACACACACCGCACATAAAACGTCCCGCATGACGTTCTATCCCTCTCAGGTGCACACACACTTAGCCTAACTACATTCGAGTGTCGTTCGTCACACGCCCGACAACAGGACCACTCTTCCATTCTTTCTCGCTCGCTCTCTCAGCCGTAGCATCTTCACGCTCTGCTTCATCGTTTGTCTCCCGCGCCCTCTCACTCTCGCTCGCACCACGGCCGCCCTTCGTCCTCTTTGTCACGCGCACGATCAGAGAGACCGGCGCGCCGTTCATCTCTGTCACACGCTCTCTCTATCTCTCGACGTGGCCCACCCACCGCAATAAGTTCCACCCGCCCACGTTACCTTTCACACACTTCTCGCCGGGCCGATCATCCGTTGCGGATCGGCAAGCAGGCGGATTCGCTTATCTCATCGGCCGATCTTTCGGCGACCGATCGGTCGACCGTCCGACCGAAAAAATGAGACAAAGGGGCATTTTTTTTTCCTTCGCCGAGGCCAATCGGATATACTACCGCCGCGATATCTAGTAGTAATTAGTAATTGCGCACGCGTAAATTCACAAATTATACATCTCGAAACGCGAGAGTGATTCACTACACATTTCAAAGTCAATTTTTTTAAATAAATATTGTTTTCAAATCCTCTTTCTAAAGAAAAAATAAATTCTCAAAACGTTTTTATCGATTTTACTTGAATTAAATTAAACAATACTCCTCGAATCATTGTGATAAGATAACAGAATCGACTTAACAAACGCGGAGCAACTATAAACAATAAGATCAGAACAAAAAGTGTCTCTTCTAATAGAATGCTTCGTTGATTTTCTAGGGAAATTATTTGTCCTTGAAGTCGATCCTCGGTACGCTTTCTCGGTCGCCTGGTTTCTTCTCCGATTTTCACGGCCAGTCGAGCGAAACGTACTCATGGTCGGAAACATTACTAGAATCAGTACGCTCGAAGAACAAAGGATGTCATTATCTTAATCGATAAAGTTATCGACGGTTTGTAAAGGTGCTTACGCAGGGTGGATTTCATTAAATTGGATCGTTGATTAAATGTTCACTCAATCAACACACAGCGATCGAGTCAAATGCTTCAGAACTTTAACAATTTTAGTAAATATGATGGTTCGCCAATAAGTGTACTATTTTTATTATCCATTTCATGGTCTAAGAAAATACTTATTGAAATATTTAATAAAGTTTGTGCAAAAGAATATGCTAGGAGATCCAAGAAAATCACAGAAGTTTTTGAAAATATCACGTTTAATCTGTAGTACACCGTTGTCCTTTAAACGTAATAAAAGCCGCTATTTATGAAAAAAATAATTGTTATAAAGATAAAGTATAAAATATAACTAAGATTATATGGACTAAAAATTTTTCAAATTCTCCAAATTTTCTTAGATTCCTCCTAAGTTAATTATTTGTTAAATGCCACGCATAATTTTTCGATATTTTTTGTAACATTTGATAAAGTGATCTCCAGCAGATCTCAATCGATCCAAGCCTTGGTAAAAACGCGACGCATGAATACAACGCGACCACTCCGGCTTCGCGGAATCGCACCGGCCGCGGCGATCCCGTATCTCGCGGTACGAAATCACGTCGAGAATTTGATTGCACGACGCTCGCTCGCGCTGGCCTTAAGCCTTAATGAGAGCAAGTCTCCGATCGAGTAAAGGCCATCGGGGTCCGGCGGATCATTCGGGTCCTCGCGGCACGACCGTGCTCACCATAAAAGCGCTCTCTCTATATTTAACCACAGCTTCATATATATTCTCCACCTACATCGCCGCCCTCTCGTTTGTTTTACGAGTCCGCGCCGCACTTTTATTATGTTTGAACGCACCGCGAAATTGTCGCGCGACGCAAATTACTAGGCCAGTTTATTGATCGTCGCGTTAAATGATTACACAACGGCCGCTTGTCCAAATATCTATCTCGGAGATTCTTTCTTCGATGCACGGTCGTGTGGCGAAGTCGTCTTAGATATTGATTTATCCACGGGTACGATCCTGCCACGTATGTGTCGTAGGTTATCGCGATCGGGTACGAAATTAACGACGGCGTGTAACATCTCTGGGAACGAGAGATCGCGCATCGAGTCCTATTGTTGTCGTCATTTCGAAGTCACGTCTACGACCTCGGTGCTTTCTAATCTGCATCTGCGCGACGCGACCGTGAATCGCGGCTGCGGCTTTTAACCACAGATTCTCTACCGGTGTAATAAATTATTTCACGTTCCTCTATTTATGCAGTCTAGTTGCCGGCCCGTAGGGAGATTTCTCTACGATCGATCGTGTTTAGACTTTAGAAGCGCGATTGGCGCAGCAAGGAAGTAGGTAATCGTAATCGCTATACGATGTGATCGCCACGAGCAAAGATCACTTTCCTGGTATTTACATGTATCTCAAAGAGGCTGTTGAAGCACCCGGGAAAGCAGCATTATCATTAATGCATTAATTTTATTGCACTAATTTTATCCCTGTAAATTTTTATTTATTTTAAATGCAAACAAGAAAAATAAAACTACGTTGTAACGAACGGAAACTCGGTCAAACGTCTGAACTGCAGTTATGAATGCTCAACTACTTGTTACACTTTTCGCTGCACATGCGCGTTGTCGGAAACTACCACAATTACAAAAGATAACGTGTGATACTTTCATGTTTTGTTGCTCTCTTTTGTTCTATTTTTGTGGATGGCAATATGATGGTTTGAACAACTTCAATAAACGTCCAATTAAAGGCATCAAAATGAGAGAATGACAATTGCAATCGATACCATAAAAATATACCGCAGATTATAGAATACCAAATCATAAAAAGTTACATTAAAATATCGTAAATTAAGCCCGCTCAACCTTCGCTATTTCTACATTATTACCAGATGTGACGCGTGAGTATAGGCGGTGACTTTGAAACAGCGCTTCGATATTGATTAAATGCCATTACGAAAGTCCTATGTCTGTCCCTATGCGTGCTGTTCCATCGACAGCGGACGCCAAGGTCGCGTATTAGCATCACGAACTTCTATTTCCAGTATCACGTGCGTGCACACGATAGCATTGCGAGGCAAACAGCCGAAGATTAAATCTCGCCACAGCTAACGCTATCGCGCGAGATGCATCTTCGCCGGATATTTCTGTCAGGAAATTACCCCGAAGTCGCTATCGGATACTATCAACCGCGTTGGTTCTTACACATCTGACGAAATCGATTACACAGATATACCTCTCATTTACGGCACAAGCTCACTCGTGCGCGATGTCTTAACGTCATTCGGGATAATCGTTCGCGACACCGGAATATCTCTCGACGACGAGAAAAAGGCGAGCGTATAAAAGATCGTCGAAAGTGACAGCTGCTTATCGCTCGAGTTTGGAGAGCGTGGCGCGCCAAGGAGCTCACTCAATGGGAGAAACGCGAAGGATGACGTCACCACGCTTCAGTCACTCTGTAATTATCCTAATTGACCCTACCTTTGGCGGATCGCGCCCCTACTGGCGCGGCGCTGGCGCTGTCGGAATTCGCTGCGGCAACGCGCACGCACCTCCCAATTGGAAATCGCACGTTGACACACCTACGAGAGTGGAGACTGGAGAGTTGGAGAGTCTCCTCTCACCGGAGAGCCTAATACGCTCTACGCTCGTGCTTAACCGAGAGAGTCTCGCCACCCGCGCGCCGCTTCCCCGCGATAACGCGACTCCGTTCTGGCGCGATAACGTGGCGGTGACGTAACGACGACGTAGAGACACTCACCTTCCACCAACGTGCGGTAGGTCGACCCACTTTTCCCATGAACGGCCGACGAACGGCAAGCGAAATACGGTAGTCTCCGCGGCTCCCTCGTGTGCACCCTTATCGATCTCGCCGCGTATTTACGTCGTCCCGCTGCCCTCAGCCGAATAAATCTCGGAGCCCCGTGGACCCGAGCGTGATTGAACACGGTGCACGGTGTCACGTCGGCGCGGTGGTCCGCGACACCCCGGGGAGGACAAGGGTGGTTTCCTCCACCCTTCAAGACTTAGGGACAAGCGTCCTCGTCGCGACGCGACGGTGCTCGTCGTCACGTGACAACACAACACACAGGTCTGACTCCGACGCACACTCGCGGCAGTCACGGTCGTCGAGCAGCTGTCTGACGGCCGGCAGCGCAACGGAGTGATATGAGGTGGAGCGCGACGATTGTGTGTACGGGACGCGTACGCGAGAGCGATGCGAGTTTCCGCGAGACGGGAGACGTATCCCTGCGGGGTGCAAGGAGCGTGAAAGACGACAAACACGCTCGCGCGCGCGCGCTCGCTCGCTCCGATATGCATGTGAATTGTACTTGTGTGCATAAAAGGAGAGAAACGAGGGCGCACGCAAGCGCAGCCCGCAGCGTCATCGTCGTTGTGCTCCGTTGTTGTCGACTCGTTACTACTACCTCGACTCGATATCGCGCACGTCTCCTCTCTTTCTTCCTCTCTCTGTCTCTCTCTGTCTCTCTTACATGCGCGACCACCGTTACGTCATCGCATACATGTTGCGTCACCGAAAGCGTGCGCGCACGTGGTCGGACGCGTACGTTCGATATGTATGTGATAATTTCGCGTGATCGAAACTTGCATATGATGTACGCATGTACGAGAGATATGTATTGAACTATTGATCGAGATCTAATTGAAAATCGAAATGTCAGGAACACTTTCTTTCAGGTTTTTTCGAAACTTTTTTTCCTATTTAAATTAAAATTTTTTTTTCTAGAGAGATAAAGAAGAAATAACAAGTGTGGAAGACATTATAATTAGAAGAAATAGGCCTGAAGGATCGATTCTTGCAATATGATGCAATCAAGAGTAAAGAGAACGCCAAAAAGTAAATTCACTTGTTGATAGCACTCTTATCGTGACATAGAACTTTTTCGATAGATCATTATCTCCTACAAATCTATTTCTATCCATATAAATTGAGCTAGTTGCTTCTTTGTAGATATAGAGCACCAATGGCACATATAAATAAAATATAATGATAACAAAATAACAAGAGAGAAAGAGAGAATCTCGCAAGAAAATTTCTTAACGTTTAAAGAAAATAAGCTTTCTATAAAAATAATTTAATAATTAATCCCCTATTTCTTAATTATTTACTAAACAAACATCATTTTTTTTCTTAAAAAATGGGAAAAATATTTGCTTTTTTTAAATGCATTGATACCATGAGTGCTTGCATCAGCACTATAGCTACTTTAAAGTCGCAGCATTATCTTCACATAGATCGAACTTACGAAGAACTGCGAACATCCCGCGTTAATTTAACACCGTTTCATCATGAATTATGTATGGCTATACTGGCGAGAATAACCATCCCGTAGTTTTCCAAAGCTATCTTAGAGTCGGATAACTATCCTGTAGTTTTCCAAAGCTATCTGGGGAGATCTTATTATCATTTAGGGAGTTGTTCTTCAAACCTTAATAGAACTTGCGAAAAATTTTTGGAAATCTCATTATCAGACAAACTACCAATGCGACATAAAACAGTAAAACATAGAAAAACAAAATAGACATTGCAAATATAAAAATGAGTTTCAATCATTTATAAATTTTCATTACAAAAATAGTGGTACTCTACGGTTATTTTTTTGCACTAATCAAAGTAGATGGCAAAGAAAATAATCTGGGATTCACGTAGAATCGAGGCTAATCGAATTAAGCGAAATGCTCTTCAAGCGTTCTTTATTTAAGCAGAATGGAAAACTCGTAATATTTAGCTTTACAAATTTATATTAACTTATACAAATTAAATGCCCCTTCGAGAGAGACAAGCAGAGCCATCGTCATCCCCCGCGAGCTTTTTCGCAAGTCAACCCTTGCGTATTCGCGGCCGATAAAATCGCGCTCCTGCCAGAAATTACCAACCCCTCAGCCCCGAAATAGGGGTAGCCCGAGGAGGAGGGTGGAGAGTCAGCCGCGAAGGGTGGGTTTGATGAATAATTCGCTTGCGCGGGGCTTTCTGTGCTTTGGTGGCTCGCCACAGGATGGCGACGCTTCTCCAGCACGGTAGGAAACGCCGAAACGCTCTCGACCCCCTGCGAGGACCAAGGACGAATCGGCCAATCGGCGTGGCAGGAGCGAGGGCCGAGCCCGTAGTTTCTAGAATTCAACGACGGCACGACCGCCATTTTCGGCCGTTCCTCCCAATCGCCGTTCGACACGACGTTCCTCACTCTCGCGACAACGACGTCGCTGTTACGTTACGCAACTCGGCAGGATACATTATGCAGCCGCACAGCTGCGCAACGATTGCATTGCATGATGCAAATACTGCAGGCAGGCAGGCAGGCAGGCAAGCGGACGGACGGGATGCCACCGATCTCGGCGAACGCTGACGATCTACGATCGCATGGAAATGCACACGTCCACCTAATTTTTTATTCCGCGATACTGCGGAGGAAATAATTGAAAAACGAAAAATTTGTATAGCTTAGACGGAAACTCGCGAAAGATTAAGATACATATCTCGATTCGCGAGCCTCTCGTAATAGGCAGTTTTGCGCGAGCCGCTCGCAACTGCGCATCTATATTAGCAAAATTGATGTGTACAGCTGTATGTCTGCAAGTCGTAATGACTGCCGAGCATAGTCTTTCGTAAAACAAATAGGCAGATAAAAAATAAATAAAACAAACCAAAATTAAAATAAATATTGTTTTGTATCGATTTTAGTACTGGCGAAAGATTGTGATCTGCAAATCATTAGTATGCAATCCGCTCGCGAGACTTATTAGCGACCATTTTGAAGGGTCTTCGATTTATACCTATATATAACCAAAATACAGCGATTTATTAGATCAAATCTGCGATCTCTTATCCTGCTTAATGCTGCACTATAAATATCATAAAATTAAAATGTGAAAGCAACACTATCTCTCTTTTTTCCTCTACACCTAATGATGGCGAAGTTTTATTTTCGCAGTCACTCTGCAGCTATTAAATTTTCATAATCGTTCTTTTCTTTTATTTATCTCGCGCATCTTCGGTCGCGCCGAAAGAACGAGACGCGTCGACACGTGAAATCTCCGAGGTGAGTCGCAGATTTGTCCGTCCGTCGTCTCAATTATGCAAATCTACCGGGGTATGGAATAACGCCGCTGTTACAGCGACAACAACGGAAAGAAACGATTTACATATCGCGAAAATATGCATGCCACAGAGATGTAAATTGTACGGCCGCGCAAGCGGCGGCGACGTGACGTCGAGGTCTACGGAGAGTGGCGTTTTGCACCGAAAGGGGGAACAGCGCATTCGAGGAATCGGAGAGCCCGCGAACAAAGGAAAAATCGAACGGTCGAACGCGCAGAGGAAAGACAGAGGAAAGCTCGCGATGGAAGCTTTTCAATTAGCATAAGTGCGGAGACAGCGCAATTGGATGATAGATTTAACGATTCAACCGAAATTCTATAGATATAAAGACTCGAAGAGGAGCGAGCGAGATACTTTTTAGTACGACTGCATATTTTTGCACATTGCTTTTCTTATCTGAATGCAATACTTGATCCTTCCCTATCCTCTTTTCTGCACAACTTCTATCAGATACATATAATGAGATTTAAATGGCGTCAAGCATGCCCAGATTCACTTATTTATATGAATGAAATTGTCATTATATACTTAAATCGTTAAGAATAATTAAAAGATCTCGGAAACGTAACATTTATACAAATTTCTGAATAAAATAATAAAAAGATGTTTATAATATCAAATATATTTCCGATAAAGAACTAGGTAAAATATAAGAATACATAATTAGCAGTGCTAAAATAATCTCAGAAGGTATCTTATAGGAAACGTACCGCGCATTCAAAAAGGATAAAGAAATGTCTAGCCAGATAATTCCTATCACTCATTAATTAACATATAATCACAAGGGTTTCAAAAGTTCCACATAGTGCCGGCAAGAATCTGTAATATATAGCTCATATATTTACAATCGAAATCCATGAAAATTTGATCTGCTAATGATCCAGCTTGCTTCTCAAATATCAGATTTGTCACATGCATTTTCACATAATCAAAGAGTCTACCTACATTTTTCATAAAAGCTAACGTATAACGTAGAGATCAAAGAAAACTTCAAGAAGTTTTCTGTATAAATAATGAATTCTTGTAGTGATGAATGATAATCTCTAGATCTGCTAGAACTATCAAAGCAGACACCGAGGCAGACACACAATGACTGGTTTGTAATTTTTTTCTATTACTAAAATTTATAGGTAACAGTACATTTTCTGAGCTTTTTCTTGAGTTTTGTTGCAATATAAATGATAAAATTGATCAATTTATTTTTTCCTCCATTCCTTTTTTCAAGATATATGTGCCTATAGTATACTCGTAAGTAGAAGAAATTAAATCATGTTCTAGTGTTCAAATTACATTTTTGGCATGAGCGTAGTCAATCTTTATGATTAGCACTCATTTCTTGTCTGCGTATGAAAAGAAAAATCTCGAAACTGCCTTACAATTAGTTCTTTACGTAGATATTATATACTACAACAAATACTTTTTCTCGTAAACGCAGTTGTCTTTCTAGAATCCAGCGATCCTCAATAATCCGGAAAACTGGTTTTGAATTAATTAAATTGGAATCGCACGGCGATCGTGCTACAGCGTGAAAATCGATTTTCCAAGCGAGGCTCGATTTCAATGCGGTTCCGTCGCGAGATCGCAAGACCCGCAGCGCTACGAAGGCGCGGTATCGCTCGGCCGCGGCCGTGGCGCTGCGCGAGTGCGCACGCGGCGGCATTATCACTATTATTAGCTGGCCATGCGAGCGCTAGCGGCGTCACTCGCGAATGCGATAGCAAGGCCGTGCGTGATCGCGGGAACACCACGACGAGACACCATGGCCGGCATATGCGATCCTGTTGCCGTGGCGGCTGCCAAGCATCGACGCGTCTGCGTGGCGACAGCTGGGCGTGCCATCTTGCACGTCTGCGTCCGGCTGCCCATGGTACCAGGCGAGCATAACGCGAGCCAGGCCATCGCGCGAACGCCGCGCCGAGAGAAATAGCCGAGAGAGAAAATTACATCGTCGCTCAGGCAAAAGAGCGCGGGGCCGTCCAACTGTCCCGTCATCGAGGCGAGTTACCTCCTCGTTACCAACTGTAACCGCGAAGTGCATGCGCGCCAAACACACATACACACATACACATACATATAGAGGAAGAGAGAGAGAGAGAGAGAGAGAGAGAGAGAACAGAGCTCTGCTAGCTGGATGTCCGGAAGCAGGGATAGAAATCGATATAACATAGCGATCGGCGAGCTCAATTTTTCGTTGCTCTAAATAGCAAAAGGCAGATGTATCTCGTATCGGTTATCGCTGTTATCTATCGTCACGCGAACTAACGTAAAGATTTTGTCGTTTTTCGTAACATTGCGAATCTGAACTCGCCATTGCATCTAATATCGTAATTCGTATTATGTCGTTGCGATAAGACAGCTTGATGCGGATGTGATAGCCGGATTTGATGAAGACGTACGACGAACGTAACGTCGCGCATGCACGCCGAGCATTACGAGCTAGAGAACACGTCCGACGTGGCGATAATGGAGGTCTACTCCGGTGTAGGGAGGAAGGAAGCGGAGCTGGCAATGGCAAGGAGCGCGAGCGGGCGACCTCCTCGTGGGATCGTTAAGACCAAACCGGTGCTGCCACGCGGGAGAGAGTCACGCTCTCTCTACCGTGTACACGGTAGAAACGAGGAGAGGGCCTGCGCTAGAGCAAGATCGCAGGAGCGACAAGAAGTCGTTGGGAGCCTCATACGATCGACTAGGTCCTACGGGCTGCGGATGGCTGATTAAGGTCGGCCGTCCGCAGCTCCCCCCTCGTTGCATCGCGAAGCGCGTTCCGCGATCGAACAATATTCCGCCGAGGGCGAGGACCACGTTTATCAGCGATCTAAACGCAATCCATACGTGGTATCAACGTGTCTCTCTAATTTACGTATAAGACGTATAGCTAATTGTTATACCTAAAAAGTCGCATGATAAAAATTAAATGAAATGTAGGAGTATGTGTAAATTGCATATAATCATTAATCACCGTGTCACTGGATACGGTCTTCGATCGAACTTTCGAACAAATATGCGAAATAAACGCGACGTTTCATGTGATGTGTAAACTGAAAAATTGAGATACATAAACCGGAAGATGTAATACTTATGGAAATTTAAGACTGAAATGTAAATCAAAACAGTAAATAACAATACAGCAAAATGGCGTAGAGTTGCACCAAGAGTATTATACATATATTTTTGTGAGATTAGGAAATATAATGTTATACTGTTAAATATTTCTTATTCACTCCTCCTATCTTCCTGAAAAACTAATTAGATTAGAAAGGATGGTGTTCAAAATTTATGGGGGAATCAGTAAACTGATTAAAACACTATTGTTAAGATATTACGTATGTTAATTTTATATCCAATTAAAGTTGTTGCATCCAGTGTCATATAAATAGAAATGAACGAGTGTGATTGAACTTTGAAGCAATTGTTCTCTAATATAGAACGTCGTGGTGAAAAATTAACACGAAACTGAAAATATTACACGGTCTTTCGTTCACCCAAGATCTGTTTCAACTTTAACGGCTTCATTTTCGCGAACGTCGCTCTGTCGCCCGTAAACGTCTGTCCGAGCTGTACCTCGCAAAATGGAAAATAATTCCCGACGACATACTAAAAAAGCGCATATATCGCCACCGCGATCGATACTCATCGACAAAGAAATTCGCAGCGTGCGCGATTCGTGACCTATTTCAACGACGGCTCACACCACGAACAATGAACGAGCGAACGGATGAACGAAACAGTTATTCGAGTCGACAATCGCGATCATCGCGCATAAAAAAATGCGCGTCGTACTCGCGGAAATTCGCGAACGTTGGGAGAGGTCGACGCTCGAGGGAGCGGAAACGCGGCTTCGAGACCGAAGCGCGACCAACCCGCGGTATCGGTTTACGGTATTTTTGACGTGGCCGCGCCGTGCAGTGCAGCCGACGACGAGATTTCCGGCGGCGGCTGCAATTTTATCAAACGGCCGTCGTCGGGGTGTCAGTGACCCCGAGAGCGAGCGCGGGGTCGGTCGACCGCAGTAGGAAAACGCGAAACTCGTTGCACCACGCTGAGCAGCGATATCGATTTGTCCGTGTCTGCGTTCGATGCGACGTGAAAAAAAAAAAAAGAAGTTGGTCGCGGCCTTCTGACGTTCGGCGGTACCGCCCCGCAAGTCCACGCTGATGTATGTACCGATTACTCCCTTCGTCGATCTATCCGCCACCTCCTCTTCTCGAAATCTCTTCGAGAAAATCTTTCCTTTTTCGTCGATTCGAAGATTCGCTCGATTCTCTGCCGATCAAAATAGCTCGCAAAGGTTCACTCGATGCACGAGGTGCTGCTGAATTTGTTACAGTGCAAGAGTTACAATTACGGGTGGAAAATTCGATTGAAATACGCTGTGAGTGTTTTTTACGTCTTTTTACACTTTAATGCAAAGAACTTACGATTAGTAAGTATTTTCAATCATCGAGTTTCAAAAGTAAAACTGTTTTGTTACATTTTGCGCGTGCTTCGATCAGCCAGGAAAGACGAGATCTTTACAGATGCTTGGCCGAAGACGCTTGACCTTTGCAATGCTTGCAGATTGAGCATTAAGGACAACTGCCATTGCCGAACTTCGAAAATAAATCCTGTTCCCTCCAAAAAGTCTAATACTATAGAGTCCTGAAAATGATATTGCCGCGTGGCGCATGCCGTAACCATAGATCGAAACTCCCTTCTCATCCCACCCGCTGAAGTACAATATTATATCGTTTACCATGTCCAGTGCGAAGTAACTGAATCAATCAACCGCTGGCCTCGTTCTTCACGACTTCCAACGATCATAAACAGAGAACTCGCTTTATTATCTCGACTATGTCATTGTAAATCTTGATTCTAAATACATTATAGAGTTGAATTTTTTTATAAGAAAGAAAATTTTATTTAGGCATCTATTTTTAATTTTTCAACAAAATAAGGTACCATACTCTAACTTTCAAGTATTCTGCACAATTCATATTTAATACGTTTTTAGTTTTCCTCTATATAGTGGACGACTCAAAATCGTTGAAAATTGTTCGAAAAAACTATCGAGCGATATGTAATGAAGGATGAACTAATTTCAAGAAATTCCAGATCGACATCCAGGTGAGTTTACTTTCCGAAAATGGAGACAAAGGATCGTGCATACGATCCACCAGAGAAGCTGGTCTCGCAAGACGCGCGAAGATCAAGGAAAGGTCTTAATGAAGATCCGTGGGAAGCGGAGAGGAAGCGCATCCGTCATTGCCCGGCAATGGCGGCGTTCAGACAGTGCGATTGAGATTTCTACGAGCAGGTGGTTCCCCGTAATAAATCGTATTGTAAGCGATCCCCCTGGCAGCCACCTGCGAATCGATATCTCGACCGGTCCAAGGCGGCCTCGCATGCAAATTCGGGGAGAATCATGAGAGGAAAGGGAGCCTAGCTCTTCCTGTCGCTTCGTCCCACTCTCCCCATCCCATTCCATCTTCCTATCGCTTTTTTCCCCGGGCTCCCTCCCCATGTCGGCTCCATGAACACAAAGAGGGCTCTTTTCGGCTGGTTACAATGTCACCGCGAGGATGCCTTCTGCATCCTTTCATTTTGGAGCTTATACTCGCCGAAATTAATCCGTCGAACAACTAAAAAAAACTTAGGCTCGTATTTTCATTGTCTCATTTTTAGCGCTAAATGTGTGTTAAGTCTTTCTTTCTTTTATTCTTCACTTTATTTCTTAATTTACTTACTTTATATAAAAAAAATGTATTATCTCAAGAGCTGAGAATAACCACATTTATTATTAGCGTTAAGTATGCCATATGAACACGGAACTAGGGAAGACCTTGAACTAAATTAATAAATATCTGAGCCTTTTATTATAATAAATGCATAATCTTAATTTTGCACAATGATATGTATTATCAATATTAATCATATAATAATTAATATGATTTGTATAATCATGTGCACATCTTTAACATAGAGAGTAATTATATTGTATATTATGAGAATAATATTCCATTAATTTATTCATAATATCGGACGCTGATGATCCCCGAGGCTACGATACGAGAATTAAAACCCGTGCATTTGCTTGTAATTTAGTTAATCGCAAACCCGATATGAGGAAAATTCGTCGACAAACAATAATATTCGCTTGTCGCGCACACGATAATAATGACAGAAATGACCCCCGATATATCTTGCAAGTCGACAGGACTCGGGCAATAGTTTTTAGTACGTGATCGCGCCTTCTCTCCGAGGGTGCACACTGGAAAGTAAGACGGGATGAATGAGCGTTCCCGATATATAACGCGGAGCTCGCGCGGCGCAAAAGGACGAGCGACGAGCAGAAAAAGAGGAGAGGCCCGCGCGGTGGCAGCCGGTCCGGCGAGTTTTTGACCGTCTGGCGCTAACTGTTGGCCCCCGTACCACCTTCGCAGGTACCACGGTGCCGCGGCCGTCCCACACGTCGTCCCACTCCAACCGCGCGCGGGCCCTTTCACGGACCCTTCCCTCGATCCCCCGGACGCCCACAATTCGCAATCTCGAATGCTTCGCGATTCACGGGCACTCGCGTGCATCCGCGGGATGTTCCCCGAAAAATTCGATTAACTCCGCATCTCGCGCTGTCCGTCCAAATCACGGATTTTTTTATCGAAATCGGCGTTCGATTAAAAGAGAGTGGATACAGTTCGCGTTGAAAGTGGAAATCTGTGGGGAAAATCTGCATTATCGTAAAATGTGGAAACGATATCTGCATTCTCCACTTTCCGCCAAGGCATTCACAATTCATATCGTAATGAACGTCTTTTCATATTAGTCCCTCGATTGGAGAAGTACGGAGCTACGATGGCTTTCAGCCGCACGATAAATCAAGCCTATGCGCTGCACGCGAGTACGCGAAGAAGATATGCGACGCTAAGGCGTCCGCCACGAGTGCGTGTTTATGTATGCGTGGGCACCATTTAACGGGGTTTAGCGCCAAACGGTCCCGGACCCCTCGCGAAATAAATCTCAGTTATTTCGGTCCCGCATCGGCGTTGCTTGCCTCTCGGTCCCGTCGTCGCTTCTGCGTAGGGAAACTCGCGTAAATTCCCTCGTTAACCCCCCCCCCTCCTCTTAACCGTCGTTAGCGACTAACAACTAATTTCCGGATTGCAGGAAGATCGGGCGAGATGATGACGACGCACCCACCGTAATGCGAAGCGATTTAGCTTTTATCTGTGTACACTTTAGGCGCAACTAATTGGAAATTCGTCTTGCGAAAGCTTCGGAAATAATTGTCGTTGTTACTCTTCTGGTATTTTAGATTTTCGTGGAACGGAAGTGTAATATCGCTCAAAAAATTTAATGTCTATTGCTATCTAAATGCTATACGTATATATTTATTATATAAAAAATGCTGCATCGAATATATATATCGTTCTATAGTTAAATGACCTGCATTCATATCAAATGCACTAATCTCAGATAAATCCCTTTTAGAAATAGAATTTATAACTCCAGAAATCCAAAATATAAACGCCGATCAAATAACGATTGACCAGTAAGCGGTTTAAAGTGAATGTCGAGGAGAAAAAGCGTCTTTTGCTGCGAAACGAGTAATATATATGTGGAACAAGGTACAGGTAATTCTGCACATATGCTCGCCGCGGTGAGCTAAATTGCTTGGTTTACTCGACGGACACGTTTGGAATCCTGGATGAAACTCACGGTAAACGTTACGGTCCCGAAACAGAAAGAAAAAGGACGATGTTCGCGCTACCATATAGACTTAGGACGTACATTCTGGTCACCGCGATGCCGTGCCACTTTTAGCGTGAGCCTGAAAAACTTGCCAATTCCCTCGCGAGCGGTTAAGGACATTTAGAAATCGCGGTCATTCTATTTTTTTCCGATCTAAATTGCATCGTACTTTTAATTAGAAAGAAGACAAAAAAAAACAGAAACGAACGACTTCGAAAGTGTAAATATCTCAGATTTTCAGTCAAAATTAGATATGACAATCGAAAAGCTTACTTTCAAATTGTTTTGGATCCATATTTTTAAAATATTTTAAAATTTCATTTATTTCATAAAGTATTATAATTGACGTCAAAATGATAAACTTCTTTCTTTAAAGATAGTCTTCAAATATTTTAGAAATAAGTTTTTCAATTGTATACATTTTCGACTTTTTTACTTGATTACGTATGACATTCTTCCACTGATTGTGAGTAAATTCCTCTACACATGCCGTGCCGAGAGGCTAGCATGTTAGTATTATTGTCGTCGACGTAATCATCGACGGTATCCATCGACGCCGATGATGATGATGAGGAAGCAAAAATGATTCCTACAACGCTTTATATACCCCTCATCTTTTACCCCTCCAAGACGTCGATAGTCTTCATCCCGATCTGCAATTCCTAGAACACGTATAGATGCTTTTTTGTCCATTCATGTATCTCTCTCTTCGTTATCTGTTCTTTTTATATTTTCGTCTCGACTTTCGTCTACTTTGCCCTTCTCCTTGCCGATATAGCCCTTCCACGTTCATTTTTCTTTCCTTTATTACTCTTTTCTTTACTGCCTTCCTCCACCCCCGTCCCTCTCCTAGGTCGATATCTCACGTGCATTCGTTAAAGAAGCTATAAATTAAGTGAATATTTCTACCATTTCCATTTACCGATCTTGACGCGAGTCAGGAAACCACTACCCATACAGCACAAAGTACTTTTAAAATATTTTTAAGATATTTTTTAGGAAGTTTAAAATAATTTAAAATAATTCACAAAAATATTTTTAGAATGTTTCTATGTCCGCCAGATCATGTCAAAAAAATATTTTTAAAAATGTTTTTAAAAGATTGCATGTAAAAAATTTAATTTTAAACATATTTTCTTTTTTGAAGCAATATTTCTAAAAGATTTTACAAATATTATTGAATATATTTGTGTGCAATCTTTTAAAAACATTTTGGAAAATATTTTTTTACATGATCTGGTGGATATAGAAACATTCTAAAAATATTTTTGTAAACTATGTATTTTAAAAAATATTTTGTGCTGTATGGGTACGTATGCACGGCGCGTGGAGACACATATTTCTTCCACTGATTGTGAGTGCTTTCTCCACGCCAAGCCAAGAGGACAGCGGGGTTAGTTTCGAATTAGTAGTCTTCATCATTAACGATGTGCATCGCCAATGATGAAGGCCACTACAAAATGAAAATGACTCCTGGCAACGCTTTATATATCCCTCATGTTTATTTCTCTCTCTTTTTCTCTTTCTGATTATCCCTTTCCCTTGTGCCCCCTCTACGTCCCAATCCTCTCTCGTCCTCTGAGGCGCACTCTGTTAAAAAAATCTATATGAAACTATGGAACTATGTTAAGTAAATGGCTATTTCTATGATCCCAATTTCGGACAAGTCGAGAGCTAGGAAATCGCCGTGCGCTTCGGCGCGTTCTATGACCGGGGAGTTGGCCAGAGAGAAGAGCTGCTTACCAGCCGCGATCTCCTACAGTGAAGAAAGAGCTAGGGAACTCTTCCGATATACATAGATGAGATCAGAGGGAAGCTCGGCTGGTCCATAATCTGACTTCATTATTTATATAGTTCAGCAATAATTCTTTTTAAAAGAAGATTGTTCTTTAGAATTTAGTAATTTTTATAGAATATATATTATTATCATTAACCACTTAACGCGCAAGCCCGAGTTAACTCGGGTATAGCATTTTGTTTTATATTACCATGATTTACGCGTCCGTGTTAACTCGGGCATGAAAATTAATTACACTAAAGTTATTTATGTATAGGTACGTATCTGATGAGTATTGGTGCCAGACGAACGGCTCGTCAGGTATGTTTAATGAAAAGACATGCAATATTTGATGAGTGCATTATTACACATATAGAATTAATTTTTAAAGTATTGTTTCTGACTGAATATTTGTACTTTTTTTGGCCCTAAAAGTGAAGCTATTATGAGTTAATATATTAAATTTATGAATTTCAATAAATAAAAAAAACATTTTGTGGCAAAAAACCGTGCGTTAAGGGGTTAATATCTATAATAGGTTTTTTAAACCAAAATGTCTGTCTAACAAGTTGCCACAAGTCACGATAGCGACCTCATTGCGGTTAATGGGTACCCCCATTCACGAATTATCGTCATTCAGCCCTTACAGCGTCACCCCTGTTGCGTTTTACATCATTGGGCTTTACGGCGCGGCGCGCGGCAGTCGAAAGAGAGAGGATGGCCCGACAACCTGCACACGGAATGCTCGACTGGATGTTTATTGACTGAATCGGCGCGTAGGCGCCGACGCTTATGCCATCCCCATTTTCATCTTCTACCCTTACACCGCCTGTGTCCCGATACTGTCGCTGTCTATCTCATTTAAAGCCTGTGTACATAGACATATGTCGAATAAATGGTGCGCGATAACAACGGATGAAAATATCTAAATATGATAATTTCCCGAAAAAAATATATGTTTTAATTATTATGTTATAATAGTGTACGTGTGAAATTTTCTCTCTAATTCGCACGTAACTTGGGTATTATGTCTCGGCGATATAAAACGATTTGAATTCAGGCGAAACTGAACATCGATCGATGATCGCGTCTCGAAGACGACGCCTGAATCTGTCAAGCGGAAATATCACCAGCCATGCCTTTTACTCTCGTACGTCCTTTATATTCTTTGTTGGATCGCTTCCAGAAGCGATTTGCATTTAACGAAGCTACTTTGTTCTCGTTGCCAGCGCCGTCTCGGAGCTCTTCCCCGGGACATAGATTACTACAGAGCATGTAAATATTGAATACTTGCAGGGACGATGATTAACGGAAAAAGGGAGATCCGCCAGAAAAAAATATATGTATATGACGGTGGAATTATGGAAGAGTTAACACGTGTTATCATGTTATTTATCTATCCAATATCCGTGTTCTCTTTCCCTTCCGGAAAGTAACACTGTTTACTTGCTATAATTTGACGGGTTAATTAATAAACAAAACTGTTATTGTAACTATAATTAATAGACAGAACTACTTCTGCGACACACAAAGGTGTCCTTATAAGGAAGCAAGAAACATCCGCTTAAAGTTACGCCATTGAGTCTGGAGAGCAGCTGGATGCACGAGACTCATTAAAACCGCACAACGCTGAGGACCGCGGTTTTCCATGGAAAAAGGGAGAAGTTTCAGGCTTTACGAGGGTGAAGAGTGTTACTGGTGGTCTCCGCAAGGCACTTCAAACGACGACTAACATTCGGAAAGAAAAACACTTGTAAATACTTCTGATACATATGACCCTTCTAATCCTGATATATTCATCATGCTGTATTCTTACTATACGTATATGTGAGCTTTTTCCATACATCTTCTACATATTCGAGCAATTTTAATGAAACAAACATGAACTTTATAAAGATGTCAAAGTTTCTCTCTAAAAGAGTCTCCCTGTGTTTTTTTTGTTTGTATATAACATAAATAAAGTTTATTGTAAATATAACAGGAACTCTTTGATTTGCAATCCCTTTACGCGTAACAATTAATATTATTTTACAATTTTATTTTAGTAAAACGAGAGTGAAAAATACGAAACGCTGACAATTAGAATTATTGTTTTGGAGAGGAAAGAGACGAGATTTATTTGCAATGTAAGCAATGATCAACTGTAATACAAACCGTTTAATAACAATTCATGACGGTTTTCTAAACAGCATGTCTACCAAAAGGGGAATCATCCGTTCATGGCCATCTTTATGTGCTATTGATTATGATAATCGTTCTGCTCACAACTGCTCGTTAGCAGCTCGTTAACCTTACTCGCCAAAGAACCCTTAATTATTGCGAACCAAATAACGAAGGTTCGACTGTCTGTGATAGTTAAACGAGAAAAGCGCCGCTGCTGGAGATCTTGCGAATCCTGAAATTTGCTATGCAAATTCCACGTATGTTTTTTTATTTACCTGATACGCATGGCATAGCGGTCTAAATCTGGAATTTTAATATTTGATTCGTCAGCAAATGCGATTTTCTCCGTACGATATTTAAAATACTTTTTTACTTGTTTAGCATATTTTATTAGTAAATTATGATCGTATAGGGATTATTGAGATGTATTCAATTATTAAATTCCCAGACATCGAATTCATTAGTCAATCGTGATGACCAATACGAAGAGCTGTAGGTACAGAAGTAATAAGCTGAATACAAATATTGAAGGAGATAAGGCCCAAAATCTTCCGTCTTTCGAAGAATCTCCATCCCGATTAATTCGAACATTCTCGAAAAGAAGCGATACAGTGATGCACGATGCAAAGAAAATGATTCACGCCGTAGCTCGGCCGTATTTAATAACTTCGCGCGGCTGAGCAATATCGATCCGGAAGCCCCGACGAGCGCGGAGTCCTCCTGGCGCAGGATAACAGGTGCTTCTCGCCCCTCCCTCCCAGAGAGACTCACACTCACGCGCCGCCGGCCGAGTAGACCTGAGTAGACCTTCGTGAGCCCAACCGGTCTCCCGGCTTTGAAACAGTTTCGAACTCGCTCCTCGCGCTACCACGTGCCAATATTTACCAGGATACCACGAGAGAGGATTTCTGCTCCTGCGTAGGGATCGAGTGGTCAGAAGTCAGAGGCAGCCTGTACGGCAATAAAAGGAGAAAGGATTCGCCTCTCGACACGCGATAGGAGGGAAAGGACACGCCGAGTTAGAAGGATAAGCGGACCCGGGAGAACGTGTTCGTGGCGAAGATCGCCAAGGACAATAGAATCCTTGGCGAAAGATCAGAGGAGCAGGACGCTGGGCTGGTATACGAAACGACGCCGCGCTTTCGTGCACGTTGCTGATTGGAGGAACAGGGGGGATGCCTCCCCCGATTCGGGTCTCGTTCGAACGCGTCGTATGATACGTCGGCCTCAAGTCGACCGACTTTTAATCAATTCCGCAAGGACTTAATCGTATTATGTTTCTGTATTAATGTCTCACATGTAAATGAACAAAAGCGTAGCACGATTGCCGCACCGCACCGGATATGACAAATATATTTCGGTATTCTGAAATGAGTGAAGAATTAAATAGCTAGCCGGCGATCGATACCCGAGAGCGTTATATGCCGAGAAAACTCGGGATAAATAAGCTGAGATTTCGGGAAAGAATTATGCACATAAGTGCGAGGAATTTTTATTCCCTCTTTTGTATTAAACTATATATAAAATTATTGATTCATCTATATTAAATATTTTGAATTTTCTCTACATATAAAGCATGTTCCGTGTATTTACCGCAGAAATACGTGAAAAATAATTATCAAAAATAATAAAAACACAAAGTAAATATTAAATAACACCTAAATAAAATACGAATTAAATGCTGAATAATTGAACTTGCTATTATTATTGTTATGGCTAACTACTAGTGGTGCAAAGAATTGATACATTTCGCGACACGCGACAAGTTTCTCCTTTGTATATGGCGTATTTTTTCCATTAAAGAACCATAGCTGTTTGTCAATAGAAAAAGATTTGACGTTAAATTTTCCTAACAATAACTGTTTCTCCGACATTCCCTGTTGTTGTATTATTTGTTCACCGACCTGTCTTCTACCAAAAAAGGCAGAAACGAAGTCCAGTGTTTCTCAGAAGGGTCCGTCATCGTTCAACATGTCTGACACAACACGCCACTGAATACACGCGTAGGAGTACACCCGGTAGGCACCCAAGTAGCGGGGAACCGAGACCCTTCTCCGGTTCGCGCCACGTACGGCCACAGCGCACAGTAGATCGTGCGATCCCCTCGTTCCTTATTCTAATGAATCCGGTTAGCCTTAAATATGGTCGGGGGCCTCCCCTTTTATTGGTTCCCGGATCGAGGGATTCCCCGGGGCCCGGAGTCACGCGATACCGACCCCCTTTCTGTGGCGGCGGCACCATACCACACCGCGCCGCATCGATAGTGCCCCCTTTTCTCCCCCCCTTTACAGAGATCCAGATCGAAGAGTATAGGAGCACCCACCGCGTGCGCGTAATCGGAGAAGCGCCGCTAATTATTGCCCTAATCAAGCGATTACGGTCGCTTACCGAGCGCGTTCCTCGGCGAATCTTAATTACGTATCGCCTTTGCAATGCTCGCCTTCGAGTGGTACAACCAAGATCGTTGTTGTAAGCCTTCCTCCACAGATTCTATTAATCATTTGCAAAGGAAACAGACATACCACCCACAACACGCGATGGATAAAATAATATTAGTATTAATAGTATAATATTTAATATAGTATTAATATTTAATGTGCCACAATAGCATATATAACGTCATATAACGTTAGAATTGTTATATGATAATACAAATAATATAATAGGTAATGAGATACAGATCATGTTACAATTCGTTCTTTCCTTTATACACGTAGTGTACTTTCGTCTCACGCTTTATATATTTCGCCGATTATATTATATTTTTTTAATTTTTATACTTATGTACCTTTTTTTTCCACGAGAATTATATAGAATTATATAGAAATTATATAAAATCGATATTTTATATGCAACGACTTAATAGGATATCTATAGCACTACAGACGGTAATCGAAGATCTATAGACGTTCCGGAAATAAGAAGAAAAAATTCTCCTATAGACGTCCGTATAGCGACGAAAGGATTAATCTCATGATAATATAAACACGTTGCACGTTCTCAGTGCTAGAAGCCTGGCTTGTTATCGCCGTTGGAAGACATATCGTCTACAAGCGGTCTGACATGCGGCATATATGTATGTATATCCAGCTGAAAGGCGCAACAACGTGCAACGGCGTGGCGAGAATATCGAAAGAACGAGAATCGGGCGATGAGCCAAGCAATGAGCGAAACTACGTCCGAAACGCATCGCGATGGAACACGATCGAGGTCACAATAACACATTATTTCGAGATCTCTTTCGCGGGCATCGCCCGTAATAATACCGCGTAATAATTCATTATGCGAACGAGCGCGACCGCGCTGACTGGTGGCAGCCGTAACCCATAACGTCGATATTGCGCGTTTTTTCGCCGATATTGGACGAAATTTATGCAGCCGCGCTCAAATTGCAGTAACCCGTATATTCGCGGATACATCGCGTGTCAAATAAATTCACATTCGGTAGCAAAAAAAAGTAGAGGACTCATCCTGACAGGGCGTAGCTTCGACACTGTACCATGGCCGACTATGGGAGAAGAGATAGATATTACCCGCGGCAGAAACATTTTTCAATTTAATTCCGAACAAGACGTAAATCAAACATCACCATCCCCACACGCATCCCAGAATACGTTTATTACATTTACAAAATTACACATAAATTAATAGCAAAGCTCAGAGAAACTCAAGGAAGAGCTAGTAATCAAGTATAACTAGCACTGATGATATTCATAATAAATTGAGATATTTTATAATCTCCGTTGAAACTACTAAAGAGTTGGACACAGCTCTAATTTTCAATATGTGCAGTAAATGTCGACAGAATTGATACTGGAATCCAGAGGCGTGTATATCGAGGATAGAATGTAGAAAATATGGAAAACTCGCAATTTCGTTCGCGCGCGCACTTGAGATACTGGTCGATGACAAGTAGGTATCCTCTATCCGGCAACAAAACGCTTAGCCAGTGAAAAAGGCTGCGCAACGTTTAACGCCAGTATTTCGCTGAAACGTTACCGGGTATGCGAGTGGATACGAAAGCGTCAAGTCGATAAGGAGGAGGAGAAGGAGGAGGGAATATGTGTTCGTGCCCGCGCGCAATTTTCTAGTACGTGGACTTATCGATCGCCCGGCAACGCTCCTTAGTACGCGGACAAGACATTGGCGATAAATATAAGTTACGCTTTTCCACAATTCACTCAACCCGACTATTATCAATCGCGTTTGTCGCACACAATTCCATTATACGAAAGACACGCCTAAGAATGGTGGCGTTCACGCGAGAACGAACGGTCTCTATATCTCGATCTGTCATACATCACATGAGCGAATGATGGACAATAAAACACTTGGTTACTTTATTGTAATGTTCTAGAATCTACTTTGTCATTGCGAATGTTGCAAAATTAATCTATCGCAGCGATAAAATGATATGGATCTAAATTATGTAGCGAGGCTTTCTCAATTCTATTGGTGTTATCATATCAAAATGAAACTTTTATGAAGTTATACAAAGTTTACGATACTGACGATAGTCAGAGATTAAAATACTATTATTTACAATTAACAAATAATATTATTATTAACTTATATTAATACTATTAATCATATTAATAATATAATAATATATTGACAAATAACAGAGTATACTCGTATTAATCGATCCTAGTCATTTTTTATTATTTTATTATTGCTACTTTTTATCATATCCTATTATTATGTATTTTTATTGATATATATCTGTTCACACAAATAGATCGAAGGTTTTCTCATTTTCTTCCTATTTTACGAAGTTTGCAAGTTGGAATTATCACTAATTAGAGCCTCGATTACAAGCTATCATTTGTTCGAGCAGTAGAAATGTAGGTGCGGAAATTGCGGATAGAGGAAAGGTTTACGAAGAGTACGGGAGGGAATTGTTAGAGAGGAGAGGTAATAACGTTTCTTTATATATCTACTGCTGCTCTACTGTCTACTATTCCGCACTATCGACGTGGTAGAGGCAGTTTGCTCAAGGCAAACGCGCGCGACGGTTGTTGAACGAGATAAGCGCTCGTGGGCGTGACGTTCCATCGGCATTATTGTTATTTAGCGACAACGATAACGAGCGAGATTTTACACTACGCGGCGCGTTACTCGATACGGCATTGCCCTCTCTTGCGCGTGCAATTCGTTCGTTCGCCGATACTATGACGATATCTGACGCTGAAATGCACTCGCGAGTGAAAGTCGATTCGCGATCGACGAACGTCGAATCAATTACGGGCGAACGCTGTTAACCTTTTCCAGCGCGCGTCAATGAGAAAAATTAATTTCTTCTCTGCATGCCGCGTCGGTCATTCGTCGCGCGAAAATACGAAGTAAATAATGATCGTCAAGCAGAATTAATAACCTAGTTGCGAAGCTCTATGCGCCTGCAATTAATTCGATGTTTCGACGACTTGGTAAAAATGCTACATCGCGTTTTTTAATCATTATTATCAATACTGCAATGAAACGACATTGATTACATGTTGAAATATCATTGGATCATGAATTGTACAATTTATGCGTGAACCGCGCATATTTGGTTTGGATTCTTATAACATAAAATGTTTAGCTCTCAGTAAAAACATAAAGAATACTTTAATAATTGAAGTCGTTTCAGATGCCACAGGATTGCTAAATATTTCCTAATTTATAACAATTTCAAAGCTCTAAATCCGCCATTGCACACAAGAATATTGAGTCTTCAGATATAGAATAAACTGATAAAACAACTGATTTCGAAGTAATTTAAATTTTAAGCAAATGTTAATGCGATTAAAATCTAGATATATGTTTCTGCTGCATTTTTGGAGACGAAAATTATATCTTTTGTTTTATATCGTCCTTGATAGTAGGTTAACAGAATTATACCAAATTTTTGAATAATCCCGATCGTACTAATCAGGTATTTCTTATTTTAAACTTTTGCATGCGGTGGCCGATTTAGTAACCGCCGAGCTCTCCGTGAAAGAAATTCTACTCGTTCTCGCACAGAATATTTAGTCTTCAGATATAGAATAAACTGATAAAACAACTAATTTCGAAGTATTTTAAATTTTAAGCAAATGTTAATGCGATTAAAATCTAGATATATGTTTCTGCTGTATTTTTGGAGACGAAAATTATATCTTTTGTTTTATATCGTCCTTGATAGCAGGTTAACAGAATTATACCAAATTTTTGAATAATTCCAATCGCACTAATCAGGCATTTCTTATTTTAAACTTTTGCATGCGGTGGCCGACTTAGTAACCGCGGGGCTCTCCGTGAAAGAAATTCTACTCGTTCTCGCGCAGATGCAGGCGTGAAGAAATCCGCAGGTCGCTCTCGCTCGCGAGATGAAACACGACGGTAGGAGAGAACGGTCACCATATTGTAGTCAACCGGAGGAGAGCCGAGAAAGTCGGGCAATAAAAGAGCCGGTAGTCGAACGAAGGCGCGGCAGTTCGAGCCGGTAGTCGAACGTGCCGGATAAGATAAGTTCACTCTCCTTCTCTCTTTCTCCACCAAGCACATTCGTCAGTCCGAGCGATTTCCTGCCGCGGAAATAAGGACATCCTCGCTTGCGCGCGCTCCTGCCTTCCCCACGTCCGCCTGTCTTTAATCAACTGGCGCGCGCGGCCGCGATTATCTCGCGCCGATATACAAACTTCCTCTCCTAGGGATGGACGGCGTCGCCATAGGCGTAGACGGAATGCGCCCGGGAATGTAACCGGGCCGCATCGGGAGGCCTGGACGCTCGTCTTGCCTCTCATTGGGCGATATTTCTTCGGCTCGTTATGAGCCGTATCTCGTGGGCAAGATTAATTACGGTGTATCACAGACATCGCATTAGTTTATACGGATACAGGCAAAACTCTTTAGGGCAAAACTCCGATCTGGGAGTCGAGCGATTTACGAACAATTATAGATCGCCGTTCCACTCCATGTTACTCATAAAAAGTATGATATTCGATCGAGTTACGACGCGTTATATTGTTGCAATTTTTTCATCACACTTTTTACTATAATATAAAATGCCTTCATATATAATATTACGTAATGGCACAAAAAATTGTACGTTACTTTGGTATCGTTTTCGTAGATCACATTTGAGCGATAGTCTCTGGGATACGAGCGACGATAGAAGCGGGACGCGCGCTGTCACGGTAAAGGGTAAAGCATAAATTCTACACTAATGCCCTGTTATTCATCTCGCAGATACGTTTTCCCGGCAAATTCCGATGGATTTAATGACAAAAGCCTCCGCAACAGCGTCCGCGCGTTGCGTCGTACCTACTCGGGAAGCGAGCGAGCTACCTATGGGATTATCGACGAAGAAGATAGAAAGAGGGAAGCCGGATTCGCCATTAAAATTAATGAAAGCGACACGCGAGACATGAATGGAAACACGATCCGCGTGGAATATATGTATATTCTAGAACCTGCCGGTGTAGGTATATCCCCTCGAATTTCCATGCTGGTTCGACGCTTGTCTTTCGGATCGTCGATACTACGAAACCTGGTGAAATGTATATTTTATTGCATTGTACAGTTCTCTTGTTTGTGAGAAAAATAAAATTAATGATCTTGTTTTGAAAATAAGCCGGATAATACGGATGTTAAATTCGCCGTGGGGAATAATCTCGGTGAAACGTTCGCACGAGCAGATTAATGCGTCTGACAAGCAACGCGGAAATCAACACGTTCTAACAGAACGAATTAAGACCCGTGAACAACTGTTTCGTGTTATTTACGAGCCCGGTATTAGCCGACCGGCGCCGGCGAGGGTGTGAATAACGTGGCGTTAATTTACGAAAATCTGCAGTTACGATGACGTTGCGTGCGGCAGGCCGAAGATCGCACGTGTGTCCTCGTAATATTGCCTAGTTGCATATTAGAGCGAACTCGTGCCAGACATAGACCGATTTCCTTGGCCGACTGCCAGAGGATAATGTATGCCTTCTTTTGAAGTCGCGTCGGGACTCCTCGCGGAGAATTCTCCGTGGATATAGATATATCTGGAGCCTACCGAATATAGATAAAGAATGGAGCGGGCGGGTGGCCTGATTCCTGAAATCGCAAATTCCACGGACACGGGTTATCGTGAACGTATCGTTCAACGTATCTAGGGCGTCACTAATTTACAAATAGAAACATGTAACATGATGATACGTTTCGTAGCGCTTTAATATTTCGAATAAAAAGATGTTCACTCCAATTTGTCACGCGCAAATTACATAAAAAGTACAAAGTTGATCTCCGTAATTGTATGCCCTTCCACACGCTGTTAAATAATTGGGGCAATAAAAAAAATGTGTCACGTGTATATGTTGCATATATCTACAATGACATACAGTAAATGTTATGTATATTTAATATATAGGTACATATGTCGCAGGTATTTTATGTAATTCATTTTGTGCAAAATCCCTAGAGAATCCACAAAAAACCGGGATATTATAGAAATTTAAATTTATAAATGTAATTTATAAATATAATTTATAAATATAAAATAATAAAAATTTAAACACAATTTCACTAATAGAGCCCAGGATTTCGCAAAATTATTGAAATTTAGTAAGATTTAGGGCAAGTTTTTCAATAGTCGCTTAACTTTAATCTTAGCTTAACTCACTCTTCGTCTCTTTATAACTATCCCTTTTATGCCCGTTTCTACCAACGTCGGTTGACTTTAACCTTAGGTTAACTCACTCTTCGTCTCCTTCTAACTGTCCCCCTTAGAAAGAGACAAAGAGTGAGTTAACCTAAGGTTATAGTTAACCGACGTTGGTAGAAACAGGCATAAAAGGGATAGTTATAAAGAGACGAAGAGTGAGTTAAGCTAAGATTAAAGTTAAGCGACTATTGAAAAACTTGCCCTAAATCTTACTAAATTTCAATAATTTTGCGAAATCCTGGGCTCTATTAGTGAAATTGTGTTTAAATTTTTATTATTTTATATTTATAAATTATATTTATAAATTACATTTATAAATTTAAATTTCTATAATATCCCGGTTTTTTTGTGGATTTTTGAAGGATTTTGCAAAAAATTACACGAATTACACGAAATCATCTGCGACATCTATATCAATACTAAAAACTTGCACAATTAAGTATTTCTTATAATGTAATTATTATAATTGTATCATTATATATATAAAAATGTGTTATTATAATTGTGTTATTCAAAAGAAACGAGACCAATTCCTGAAATCAGGTTTTTGATTATGTTTAAATATCATCTGGTTATCATAATGTAAGACGCCATTCACAGTTACAGTCACACGTTGGCATCGCCATATCGACGGAATGCGGAGATAACCCTGCGGGAATCTCCCAAGAAAACATCATCAGCGACATCCGGCCGTAACCGGAAAATAATGCGTTGCAGTGTTACATGCGTCGCGTGGGTGGTTGAGGGGGGAAAAAAGGCGAGAAAAGGAACCACTGGTGGTGCGAAACAGAAACGAGGAAATCGACGGGAAAAAAGACGAAAGGAAAGAGGAAAGGACCTTCCGGCGGGTCAGCTTAAACGGAATCTCGAAGAGCTGATATATATATATTTTTCTCGTCTCGGCCACGACTTTCGTGCGCCGCTGGAACCGGTTTTTTTTATCCACCCAGTTTGCATACGCCATTATGCGGCGTGGCCGGTACCGGACGACCGTAGAAAATTCTGTAACTAATGGCGCACGTCAAACGATGCGTCTCACGTATAGATATATATGTTTACGCACACACACGGACACCGTGCGCGCGCGCGGTCGGATGAGCGAGACAGACGAACTGAGGCTGGAGATATGTCTGCATTAGGATTGCGTTTAAGGCAAGGATACGTAATCGCAATTACGTAAACGCTCGTGGCGCACGTATAATCTTGCGCCCGACGAAGCTGCGCCGCGCCGCGAACGTTACCGTCGCGAGCGAGTTACGTTGTTCACCGTGCGCGGATGACTCTGAACTCGCGTTACGGCCTCTTTCGCCGCGGTACACCTTTCGTGTACCGTCTTACAGTTTTAAACACCTCTGAAGTTACAGAAATTCATCCGGTTACAATTGCACCGACCAACGTAATTAGACAAATAATCATCAAGGATAATTATTCCGATCTGTTTAAAAAAATAATTATTATAACTCTTATGTATTATATATTATAAATTATTAATTTAAAATATATATTTTGCTACAATATATGCACGAATTTGTGATTACTTTATCTCGCAATCGACGCAAACTCTTGATAAAAAAATTACAGTATAATATGAGCTGTGTTTCTTCGCTCTGCGCAAACGGCCAATTATTTACAAGATTGGATAATCAAAATTAAAACTATCGTCTAAGATATAAATATATGTAATCCATATATATAACTTTCTAGTTTTCCTATGAAAAAAACTTTTGGACCATGCGACCTATGCATCGTTCGCCGGAACGCGAATACATCCGCATTAAATGACTCGCGTAATTATTAAGCACATAATTGACATCGCACTCGCCAGAAGGTAAAAGACGATCGTCATTGCCGGCACGAGATCGGCGGCGGCGCCGTTCACCGCCTCTTCAGGTTCCCGCCGGGGACCTGACATTGGCATCTATTATACAGGTTTCGCGATGGGAACGAGTTATTGCTTTCGTACATTACCTCCACTCGCGGTAGAATCACCGGCGACCTTCGACCCCGGGACACCACAACGTCCATCGGCTTCCTACGTGCTCGCCGCTATCGGCTTTGCTTCGACTCGAGCGAGAACCCTCGCGGTTTTGAGACTCGTGATAATTTAACTCATTGCGTCGACGAGAGATTCCGAGAGACAGAGAGAGAAAGAGAGAAATAGAAAGAAATAGATATATAGAGATAGAAGGGAGAGGAAGAAATAAAGTTGAAGAGACGAGCCTCAAGTTTCAACGTCGCTCATAAAGCCAGAGCTCGAGTCACGTCTTATAAGTTAGCGGCACAAAATGAGCAGAACCAATTTTAACTGATATTTTTATTTGTTGCTCACTTGTTGCTAAAAAGTTGCTAAAGAAAAAAATGTGTTGCTCTGTAAGTCCTCTTAAAAAATAATGTTTCGCTAACTAAAGGAAGATCTTCCTTTAGCGGAACATCATTTTTTAAGAAAACACACAGAGCAACAATATCTGTTGAAAAATTTTTAGCAACAAATAAGCAACAAATAAAAATATTAGTTAAAATTGGTTCTGCTTACTTTGTCCCGCTAACTTATAAAACGTCTTTCTATAGTTGTTAATTTAATATATCACATGTACCTATACCTAACACAACTTAATTTCAAAAACGAAAGATCCGTTACCTTAGTATAAAATAAAAAATTTCTCACTCACCGATATGATGCGCAGCAGCGGAGTCATCGTTGATCTGCAACACATATATAGGAATCCAAATTATAATAGCGTCCAGAATATTTAAACATTATTGTACATATCGAGAAATTCTACATTTATATCTTTCGAACTAGGTACTTACTCGCGACGAGATAATATAATTTTTTAGAAATCTCTTTCTTTCGCGGAACTTTCGTAAGATTTCGTACATAAAATCTCCCGTTTAAGATAACCAGTCAAATTAATTCCGAGTTTGAGTAACTTGAAAGAGACTAACAATAAATAATATATTTAAATAATAAACGACACTCACCCCGAGGTTGATTTGCCGTCGCCTGACCGCGACGCCTCCCAGGACTCCCGGGCCTCCTTCTCCTCAGGAGATTCCTCAGGTTGCACGATCGCACAGAGCACATCACTCGCGAGGAAATCACGCTCGATTACGATCGCGCGCGAACTGATTGTCGAACGCGGAAAGAAATAAGGCGAAATTTACGCGCGACACTTTGCACGGCACTCCAGACTCATTATCATCCGATCTCTCGCGAACACGAGAGTACGCGATGCAGGCTGATCGCTAATCGCAAGGAACAGTCGCGTTTGGCACGCCCTTAACCCTTTCGATGTACCTACACTGTATATACTATCAAATTTAAATTCAGGACCGACGTGAAATTCAGGCTTTACTTGCCGTTAAAATTGATTTCTACATGTATCGTTTTAGTTTTCGATTGCATCTTTTTATTTTAGATTAATACCGTCTTGATTAATACCGCTCACGCCTCACTGTGGTCGCGTCTTCGAGAAAAAATGAAGGAACGTCGCGCCGACTCGAGTCTCGCCTCTCGCCACGCGACCTCGCCGTGAACAAACAACCGCGCGGTGCATCGCGAGAAACGGACGATGGATATCAAACGCGAAATATTTGTCGCGTTAGGTATTACCTTCTATACCTTGTGTCTCGAACTGATACCTAATGAGCGATGCGTTACAACGGCTTTCCTTTACTCGAGTTCAATATGGCGTTAGATACGGCGACTCGCGTATCACTTCATGCTCATGATCCGGAAACGACGCGACCGCGACCGGCGACGGGCGAATCTCGGTCTGCGCAAACTTCAAAGCGCGAGAGTTACGTATTTCGACTCGATCATCTAAGGTTTACGAAATTGATTGCGCGCGTCCGTAAAGACTAAGAATGAACTACGATGAAATAATAAATAATAATCTATGATTCTTCTATTTCGGCTCCCCTTCGAATGAACAAGCCAGCCGAGATAGGTACTCATTTCGATGCGCTATTCGAGTTTTCAATCGCGAGAGAATAATCGATCGTAAAGCTGTTAACATATCATAAGACTTTTCAGAATGGATTTCAATCGGAATTATTCCGTTTTCCCTAGAACAATAGAAATCCAGGAAAAAAACTAAACAATTCCGATCGGAATACGTGCCCTATCAATCGCGATCGCATCTTGAGGCGTAATGTGACGATACTTTTACTAAAATGCGACGATTCACGACCCGCCCGTTCAAGCTTCGGCCGTCAGCGTACGAATGATAACGCGGCGACCGGCATAAACAAAAAATCGATATATCGTTACAAAACATTTGAAGCGTTATAAAATATATGTATACATACAGTGATAATCGGTAACTCGGTGGGAGAAACTTTCGGAACGCGCGGGGCTCGTTGAGGTTAGGTTAAGGTGTCGCGCGAACGAGGGAAACACGGTAATGCTCGGTAAATGTTTGAATCATAAATAGGGCCGCACCGCGGCAGGCGACTAACGGCTCTCGACAACGTGAGCTAAGTAAAGGTGGGGTTGGAGTGGGGGTAAGCTGCCCAGGCACACCGAACACACCGTGCGTGCGTGCCTGGCCAGCCTACCCCCACTCTAACTCCACATTCCTCACTGTTCACGTGCCGCGAGCCGGGTAAACAGCTTGGGCGAGCGGGCCGCGCGGGCGAGCCAGGAGCCATTTCGTGTCGTCGTAATATTACCACTGAACGCGATCGCGGTAAGTGCCGAGAAACGCAAAACGCGATCACTTCGAACAATAAACGATTGCCATCTCGCACAGTTTAACCGTCTCTTGTATTTAGCGATTCGCGAACGTATCGAGATGACGGCTATCCATCGAAACGGATATTTCGCGGCATTTACTTAGACATTAATGAGTCTCCCTGTCTCCCTCGTCGCGCGACACCTTAACCTCAACGAGCCCCGCGCGTTCCGAAAGTTTCTCGGTTCTCCCGCCGAGTTTCCGATTATCACTGCAGTATGTATACATATATTTTATAACGCTTCAAATGTTTTGTTACGATATCGATACCAGTCGTCCGTTGCTCGCGACGTACTGCGCGGTTTTTTTGTTAACATATGCCGGTTACCATTCGTACGCCGGCCGCGGCCGACGCGGACGGGCGAAGCTTGAACGGGCGGGTCGTGACGCGTACCGCTCCGTGAATCTTCACATTTTAGAAAAAGTATCGTCACATTACGCCTCAAGATAGTCAAGATGCGATTGCGATTGATAGGGCACACGTATTCCAATCGGAATTGTTTAGTTTTTTCGGATTTCTATTCTAAGGAAAACGGAATAATTACGATCGAGATCCATTCCGAAAAGTTCCGTAATATATATTCCCAGCTTATTACGATTGATTATTCTCTTGCGTATTAAAAACTCGAATAGCGTATCGAATCTCGGTTGGCTTCTTTATTCGAAGCAGTCGAAATAGAAGAGAATCATAGATTATTACTTATTATTTCATCGTAGTTCATTCTTTACGGACGCGCGTAATCAATTTCGTAAATTTCCTTAGAGTCCTTAGAGACGATCGAGTCGAAATACGTAACTCTCGCGCTTTGAAGTTTGCGCAGACCGAGATTCGCCCGTCGTTCCCGGATCGTGAGCGTGAAGTTATACGCGAGTCGCCGTATCGAACGCCATATTGAACTCCATTCTCGAGTAAAGGAGTAAAGGAGAAGCCGTTGTAGCGCATCGCTTATTAGGTATCAGTTCGGGACGCAAGGTATAGAAGGTAATAACGCGACAAATATTTCGTAACGGTTTTGATACCCATCGCCCGTTTCTCGCGACGCACCGCGCGGTTATTTGTTCATATCACGGCAAAGTCGCCGCGACCCGCGGTAATCATTCGCGTGACTTCAGTCGGCGCGGGCGGACGGCAATGCGCGACATTCCATTATATTCTCGAAGATGCGACCGCAGTGAAGGGTACGCATTAATCAGGACGGTATTAATCTAAAGTAAAGATGCATTCGAAAACTAAACTGCACACGTAGAAACCAATTTTAACGGCAATAAATGAAGCTTCAGTCCTGAATTTAAATTTGATGGTATATACAGTGTACATTGAAGGGGTAAAGACGAGACCAAACGCGACCGTTCCTTGCGATTAGCGATCAGCCTGCATCGCGTACTCTCGTGTTCGCGAGAGATCGGATGATAATGAGTCTGGAGTGCCGTGCAAAGTGTCGCGCGCAAATGTCGCCTTATTTCTTTCCGCGTTCGACAGTCAGTTCGCGCGCGATCGTAATCGAGCGTGATTTCCTCGCGAGTGATGTGCTCTGTGCGATCGTGCAATCTGAGGAATCTCCTGAGGAGAAGGAGGCCTGGGAGTCCTGGAAGGCGTCGCGGTCGGGCGACGGCAAAGCAACCTCGGGGGGTGAGTGTCGTTTATTATTTAAATATATTATTTATTGTTAGTCTCTTTCAAGTTACTCAAACTCGGAATTAATTCGACTGATTATCTTAAACGGGAGATTTTATGTACGAATCTTACGAAAGCTCCGCGAAAGAAAGAGATTTCTAAAAAATTATATTATCTCGTCGCGAGTAAGTACCTAGTTCGAAAGATATAAATGTAGAATTTCTCGATATGTACAATAATGTTTAAATATTCTGGACGCTATTATAATTTGGATTCCTACATATGTGTTGCAGGTCAACGGCGACTCCGCTGCTGCGCATCATATCGGTGAGTGAGATATTTTTTATTTTATACTGAGGTAACGGATCTTTCGTTTTTGAAATTAAGTTGTGTTAGGTATAGGTACATGTGATATATTAAATTAACAACGATAGAAAGACGTCTTATGAGTTAGCGGAACAAAGTGAGCAGAACCAATTTTAACGAATATTTTTATTTGTTGCTCATTTGTTGCTAAAAAGTTTCCAACGAAAATTGTTGCTCTGTGTGTTTTCTTAAAAAATTATGTTCCGCTAAAGGAAGGTCATTCTTTATTAGCGGAACATTATTTTTTAAGAAAACAGAGTCCTAAAGCAACAAATTTTTTCTTTGGCAACTTTTTAGCAGCAAACGAGCAACAAATAAAAATATTAGTTAAAATTGGTTCTGCTCATTTTGTTCCGCTAACTTATAAGATGTGCTTTACGTTATGTCTGTTACGCGACCGGGTATGCATATGAATGAGGTCTCAATGAACGCACCCATCAAGGAGGGACGAAGGAGCAGGTTTCGAGGCATCTCAGTGATTACGTACTTACGGCGAATCTTGACCGCGTATCCTCGGGAGAAGGGAATCCTGGGAGAGTAACGAGTGCCATAAGGTTGCCCGGAGGCGGACGGCAATCGCTGTAAAATTATGCGGGATGACGGGCGAGACGACACGTTGTTGTAGGATCGTCGGGGCAAACGCGAGAGAACTTAGAGGTCTTATTTTCAGTTTTAACAGAGTGTAAAGATAAAAGCTTTAGAATGTACTTACTTGCTGAAGGCATCTGCATGAAAACTAGTCAACGAACCGATAATTTTTGAAGGATTAGTGATTATTTTCTTACCTCTAGATGTGTTATAATAATTTATGAGCCATTATAATCGCTATTATAATCAAACGATTCATTGAAGATAATTTTTATTATTTATTATTGGAATAAAGCGTTCGACGTCAAGCACTGTTTCGGTCAAATCAATCGTGAAAAAGTTCGAAGAGAATCTTTCTTTGTTAAGATAAGAACTTTTGGATGCACTTGAAGACATCTAAATGGAGACTATTCAATCGATAATCGTTGAAGGAATAGTGATTATTTCCCCGAATATAGTTGTGTTATAATAACTTATAACTTTATAAAAAATGATTTTTATATTACTTTTTATTGGAGTAATAATGTGTTCAATGTCGAGCACTATTTCTGCCAATTTCGTCCGTGAGAAAGTTTGAAGAGAATCCTCCCGGTCTTTTCTCTCTTTTTTTTTTTTTTATTTTTGACCTTGTCGAAAGGAGATTGGCAGATCGTGGGGAAATTTGCAGATTCAGGTGTGAGTGACATATGTCAGGAGGTACGCCGCGCCGAGGCTGACGTACCCTCGGGACCGGGCTGAAAGTTAGGCCACTTTTTCTGCTTGTTACACACACGCGGGAGAGACACAGTCGCCCCGGTGTGTCGCATTGTAATCGTTCTAATACCGATCGAATGTTTCTTCTCGTCGGCGCCGGCTCAGGTGGGAACAGATACGATTCCGGTACACAATGTCGCGTAATTGCAAAGCCGACGGGTGCTGAGAACTCGTCGCTTCCCATCGTACCATCCTCACGATCGCGACATACGATAGTGCTGTATGTCTTACATGTACAGGTGCAAAATTCCAAAGATAATCCGGAACTCTGATTAAAACTGTGTAGCTCATTCATTTGGTACCGTAAATGATCTCTCTCCGGAATATTTCGCGATCAAGCATTAATCCTAGAATTGTACGTTGGGGTTTATCTATTTTCGTGGCTAAGAGCTCTTAGAACAAACAATGATAGATGTTTATAAATGCTTTTGTTATTTATTAATTATAATTATTATTATATAAAAGAAAGCGGAAGGTCAGGTTATCTCTTCTCTCTTATCTCTCGTCAGGGATTCTTATCTCAGATAAGAAGCAAAATTTTTTCGAGTTTTGAATGTATCGTGAGTATGAAGACAATATTATATAATGTGTGAATGTCATTGATGAGAAATAATGGGAGCGCGTATGTCAGGTGGCTAAACCAGATTTCGTGTCTTCGACCACCAATGAGTACACACCATTGTAAATCTCGGGACCCTCGGGGGAAAACCCTCGCTGGCGACAAATAAATGCAAGTGGCGCAGGGGTTTGGCCTCCCTCGCGACGCGGTAACATCGTGCGTCGACATCGGTAAGATGATTTGTAAAAAAAAAAAAGGAAGGAAGCGGTTCGCTTTACAGTACCTTATTATTAGGGTCCATTCCTCTTCCTTCCATTCAAAAGTTTTTCCCTTTCCCCCATTACCGTTGGACTCTCGTTAAATTTAACGAGTCGATATGTCGCCATCCGGAAATCTATATTTATTCGAATGCGCAGCCAAAGTTAAGATTCCCGTTTCTTGAACTCGTAAAATATCGCGTCTATTTTATCTGACTTTCGCGATGGCATCGACCTCTTCTATATCACCGTTCGTGAATATATCCCGATAATCTAATTATTCCTGCTCGAGAAAAACCTCGCTCGGGATAAGCCGCGTCCGCGTTGTCGGATGGGAGGATTTATTTCGGATTGCTTGAAAAATTTATACTCTCTCGATCAATTTTTACTATAGTCGCAGTTGTAGTATTTCGGTCCACACTCTAAGGAAAACACCGTTTGTGTTTAAAAGCCTTGTGAGAGATTTATCGACGCCCGATCGACGCTGATCGATATCAGCGACATTCCTTAAATTGTACGACCATAACTGGTTCTTTATTGAGTAGTTTTTTTTATTATACAACAATATATGTCTTCTCTTTCTTTCATGTACAGTACATACTATTTTAATTTAGTAATTAATTATATCTGGGGTTTTTTACATTTTTTAATATATTTATTTATAATGATAAAATATATTGCAAAAAGATATAATGGTTGTCTGTCACAAAAATAACGGAACAACAAGAATCGGCATGAAAAAGTGAAGAATGCTCTTATTGTTAGATAAATAGTAACTGCAAACTTGATTCTCGTACTTCAATAATTGTGCGCCATAATTGTTTGATATTCTTTATTTCTAATCAACGCGTTCGTAGTTTTATGGGTAGGTACCGTGGGTCGCACCCGGTAGATTACCGTTCTCATGTCAATACGGTTATCGGACTACTCGAAGATAATAGACCACTCGACGAGTCGACTCAAGTGGGCGTGCGGGAGGCAGGGAGGCTTTACTGGCGTCGAATTTTTTCTGACATTTTCATACGAAAGCACTCTTTTTAAGGATATGATTTTCAACCTGGAAAAATTATCTATAAAAGTAACATGTTATGAATTATTATATCTTTTTACTTAACTGGGAATATTTGAATATAAAATACTAAATAATTTTTAATGTATCATTAATTTTATCTGTCAAATATTTTGCGGCGCGTTGCATGCATTTTGTCGGAAAGTTCTTTAGTGTCTTAAAATCAGTTTCTTTAGCTACAGATATTTAAGATACGCAATAATTTTATATTGGCGATCCGTCGAAAAATCGATCGATTTCGTAAAGCTAAATCGCAGTTCCTGTAAGATATCATTACGTTTCGAATCATATTTCTATCGCGATGTAAAGTAAAAAAAAATCTACCGCGTGTTCTCTCGGCAAACGGATGAATATTTATAACACGCGTGCATCACGCGCGGGCAGTATTTATGACACGTCCGCGCTAGAAATATATATGGCTCAAAATGTCACGTGCGTGCGTTTTAGCCACAACTATAAATACTCGCCCGGTACGAGATTTGCCATAATTTACCCTGAGCTCGCCGTAGTGTATCTCTCTAGAGACAATAATTGTTCACGAATATCATCGCGGAAAAATATCACGCGAACGATCATCAGCGAGGAGGAGAGATGACGTGCGTCACGCGGCGAGAACCAGCGAGATTTCGAAGCGTACTTTATGACGCGCTCGCGGCATCGTCGATCGTTTTCGACATTCCTCGAATTATCGCGTGAGCTATCGTGGTGGCAGGAAAAAATAATTTATCACGCTTTCACCGGGGACACGGGGACGCGGTGCACCCAACGTCAATCATCCTCGACTCGAACACGTCTCATAAGTTAGCAGAACAAAATGAACAGAACCAATTTTAACTAATATTTTTATTTGTTGCTAAAAGGTTGCCAAAGAAAAAAATTTGTTGCTCTGTAAGTTTTCTTAAAAAATAATCTTCCTTTAGCGGAACATCATTTTTTAACGAGTTTTTTTAAGAAAACTTACAGAGCAACAAATTTTTTCTTTGGCAACTTTTTAGCAACAAATAAAAATATTAATTAAAATTGGTTCTGCTCATTTTGTTCCGCTAACTTATAAGACGTCATGTTTCGGTACATCAAACTCAATTTCGAGCCCCGATAGAGTTTGTTTAACGAGATTCTAATTAATCGACTAACGTGTAGGACTGCGCCGCGACGAATTTACATGCTCGTGCGATATACATTTTGTCTCCTAAGAGTAGAGACTAGAGAGACACAGCCATTGATTTCCAGGCGGAGAACAGGCGCGGAGTTAACAGCCGATGTCGGCTTTCGCACGCACCGAACAATCGATTCCCGAACGACATTACGGCGATGACCAATTACGGTGCGACGCGTCAATTATGGATGGTAACGGGAAATCGACTTTTACTCCCGGCACTAGCGACAACGTAGACAAGGGCGATTAAACCTTGCTCTCTCGGCATCTTGTTTCTTGTTTTGTGGCGTTTTGTACGATTCCCGGCAATCCCGGCGCGAGGGTTTACACGTCGCTTCGCTCTCGCATCGCGTACAATTTTTTTTTTCATCACCAGAACGATAAGAATAACAGGAATGACACTGTCGTTCCGAACGCACTAAGCCGTTAATGCCCGAATCCATGAGGAATCGGATGGATATTAATGAGCCTCGGTTATAGCACGATCGATTCATCTGACACGCGACGGGATGGTTTAAAGCACAATTTTTTGCAGTTGAACGGCTAAGTGTGAAAACGTGAGTGTCCGGTGCTTTTTCATGTTTAATCTTAATACTTGTATTTAATTAAGAGGAATTTTCGCGTATTACTGATGCGAAGAAGAATCGCTTCGCTGCGGAATATTGTGCTCTTCATATCGGGAGCAACTTTGATATAATTATTCTCATTATTTATTTCTTTTGCACTATGTTATTCATTGTCATTGTACGATAATTTGAGGCGCATTTTTCATCTTATATATATATATTTCGTATTTTATCCTATAATACATCCCGCACATTTCCATACCGTATATCTCTAATTTTCTTAAAATTATGTTAGTGTGATTAAATTGATTCTCAATTTAATCACACTAACATAATTGATTATGTGACAAATTGATTCTCAATTTAATCATGTGATTGTATTGTGCTAGCTTTAGTTGAGATTGTTAAGATCGTAACGGCGCGTGGTTTGCTAAGGCGAAGAATTGTACGTTATTGAATAATATTATTAAATTACCAAAACTTAGTTCTGACCAAAATTAATATTTTCTCTAAATTGAATAAAAAGAAAAAAGCTTTCAGTCATATCGCCGAATGTATTCGCGTATGTGTATCTTCGCGATCGGAAGCATAAATTATTACCTATACGATATTTAAAAAATTGATGAAGTTAATATGCTTTAATTTATATGACCGGCGCTTTTATCCAATTTGATTATCATTTACAATTCAGACGATTTTTCTGAATTTTAAAGAAAAATTGAAATAGACCAATTTGTAATGTTTATTAATTCTTAATATTTGTGGTAATATTTATTAATTATTAAAATATTATTTTAAGCTTTTTAACTCTTTTCTTGTTATTACAATTTTACGTCAAAGATCTATTTTTATTTGCTCTACTAAATTATGATAATTATTCTTAGGGTGTTAGTAACGATTTATTTTTAATATAAAAATACTATAATTCAATGAAGAAGGAGAAATAACAATAAACGGGAAACGTTTGCGTTTTCAAGATCTCACTTTACATGGATATGCTATTTGAAGAATCCGCACGGATTTCCCGCATGCTACGCCGTCGTAAAAATCGGATCGAAGGTGCGTTAATTAAATGCAAGCCGCAAAAAGTGGCAGGTAATTTTGTTATCTAACGCCGGGCGACTGGTCGGCGCTTCTGACAGGCATCGACTGTCGATCCTCTCTCGACACGGCCGTTACGTTTACGGGCCGTTGATTGCGCAAATGGAATTAAAGCCCATTTGCTGAGCCCATTTGCTGCCAATTACGGAACGTTGTGACGCAAACGGCCACGGGCGGCTTTGTATAACGTCAACGTGACGTGCGGACGGACCGCGAAACAGCTGTTATTCCAAAAAAAAATAGCAATAACACGCTCGATTCGATCATCACGACGCTGCGATACGTGTCCGCGCGATTGTACAATCGAAAGTCGTTTCCCGAGTAGAAATTTATCCGGGCATCCCATATTCAATACTGGCCCCGTATGGGCATTACTAAGGCATCCAAAATAAGGGCTTGTCAAACTCAAGCCCATTTAGGGCCTAGTTAGAACTTAGTTTTTGTTTTTAATTTGGGCATGTCTAACTGTAGCCCATACAGGGCCCAGTTTGGTCACGACTTTTCTCCCAAGACAGTTTAATGTAGGATTTCCCAGTTATAACCCATACAGGGCCCAGTTTGGTCACGATTTTTTTCCCAGGACAGTTTAATGTAGGATTTCCTAGTTATAGCCCATACAGGGCCCAGTTTGGTCACGATTATTCTCCCGAGACAGTTTAATGTAGGATTTCCTAGTTGCAGCCCATACAGGGCCCAGTTTGGTCACGATTTTTTTCCCAGGACAGTTTAATGTAGGATTTCCTAGTTATAGCCCATACAGGGCCAAGTTTGGTCACGATTATTCTCCCAAGACAGTTTAATGTAGGATTTCCTAGTTGTAGCCCATACAGGGCCCAGTTTGGTCACGATTTTTCTCCCAAGACAGTTTAATGTAGGATTTCCTAGTTGTAGCCCATACAGGGCCCAGTTTGGTCACGATTTTTTTCCCAGGACAGTTTAATGTAGGATTTCCTAGTTATAGCCCATACAGGGCCCAGTTTGGTCACGATTATTCTCCCAAGACAGTTTAATGTAGGATTTCCTAGTTGTAGCCCATACAGGGCCCAGTTTGGTCACGATTTTTTTCCCAGGACAGTTTAATGTAGGATTTCCTAGTTATAGCCCATATAAAGCTTTTTTGGAAATATAGTTTACAGGAAGTAATAAAAAGAAAATAACTATTTTTATTATTTTTATTATTATTGTACATTATTTATTATTATTGTTACAACTAAATAGTCTAAATACACATACAATATAAGTGGGCCCTGTATGGGCTATAGTTAGACATGTTTATAAATTAAAGCGTCTCGAGGAAAAACATATAATTAATGACCTGATCAAAACCGAGATAGACTATATATAAGCATACAAATCAAACAAAATTATGTTCTTAATTATAATTACGGTATATTATGTGTGAAGAAGTGACATAACGAACCGACTTGTTCTTCGTGGTTTCATTGCAAGTTTCATCATTATTAATTTTCGTTCCACGTAAGTAAGTGGATAAACTAAATTATCGGAAGACTTTGAACGAATGTCCCACGTTTCAACAAGAGTTGACCTTTCAGGGAAGGAATATACTTTCCGTTTTGACGTCCATACTTTTCCACAAATAGAAATTGCTGTTGCTATTGCTTCAGAGCCATACATTGCTTCAATTTCCATTATATGACCATTGTTTAAAAGAACTACGTTATTTGGAGTTTTGGTTGTAATTGTAATAGAAAAATTAATAGTTACTTTAGTGATGTGTAAAATAGTATTAATAATTTTAAATTTGTGAATTTTAAATTTACTTGGAAATAAAACTTGTTTTTTCAGTTGGGATGCTCGTTCATGTTCTCTCCGACAAACTTGAGCTAACGGTTTAACAGCAGTTCGAAGGGTCCGTTTAATTTTGCCTAAAGTATTTTCAAACGGAAAACAATTAATTCTACTTAAAGAACACCCCATATTAAGAACATCATCAGCTATATGACCAAGGTTGTGTATATTTATAACTTGGGCTTCTGTACCATATAACTGCGGTACAAGCAAAACAAATTTTTTCAAACATTCGTTGGCCTTAGCATTAAATTGTACTGCAAGTCGATCGGAACATAAAATTCTGAATGCAAAATGCAATAGTAAGAAGTGCCTGTATAAATATTTTGAAAGAATACCTCGCAAAACAATAGGACCGCAATACAATAAAAAGAACCTGAACTCTGTAGCTTTCCACTGACGAACGCAAAAAATTGATCTGGTTTTCTTTGAAACTCTGACGGTAGTTGTGATCGTAAAGAAAGAAGCCTTTGCGAAATCTTTAGTTTTTGGATTGGACTTAATCTGATGTTTAAATTAGAGCCGTACATGAGCATCTCCAGTAATTTTTTCATCACACCGCAGGCTAAGTGCATGAAATCGAGAATAAAACTTGTAGTCATATCTATTGCAGGTTTTATTTTTTCTAAAGGAGATTTTCCCATGTGATGTTCAGGATCATCCTTATTACGAAATGATTCATTTGTCCTTGCTGCATAATTAACACCTGGATATATTACTTTTGAAGTCTTTTTCGTTAAATCCCGAACTCCGTATATAGTGCATCTTTCGCATGCACTATATCCACCGTGACCTTTAGTGCATTTAAGATAAGATCGTGCTGGAGTATCCGCAGCGAAACATTTTAATGTAACAATGAAGGTTTTTTGGAAAAGCCTTATACCATGCTCTTGCAAATAATTTAATTCTGCTATGAACTCTTTTAAATATTCTGATAAATGTTTCGGTTTGCTATTACCGCAATAGATGGCTACTATAAATGGTTGGTAAATATCAGGTATATAATGTACCTTACATAAAATAGGCCAAAAACATTTTCCCCCCGACCGTGTTAAAGGAAGTCCATCAATGTTGATGATTAATTCAATGTTTCCTTCATGGAAAATAGTAATGCAAGACTCGAGACCGACTGATATACCCATGTAAACAAACTCTCCCGGAATATCTTCTGTGGAATAATCTTTCATTTTAATGATTTGATAATCGGTTAATGCTGTACCCAAAAAAGTTTTGGAACTTTTTGGTAGTTCTGGGATAAGTCTTTTCCGTAAAATTCCTAATAATTTATCTAAAGCTGAAAAATTGATGTTTTCCTCGATAGCCCAGGATTTTAATGCTTCAATTTCGTCGTCATCTGCTTTTAATGATGGCGTAGCAACATTTTCGTCGTCATCTGCTTTTAATGATGGTGTGGCAACATTTTCTTCTAGTTCACCGTGAAGATCAGCTTGTAATATAGCTTCTTGAAAATTTATTGCCTGCCTCTCAAATTCCTCGACGTCTTCAGTGATGTGTGAATACGATTCAAGTTCATCGATTTTGATTTCCTCGGTAAAAGCGTGTTTTACTTCTGCAACACGTATTTTAAATTTAATCTTATATTTTTATTTTATTAAAAAATTATTTTTGTTTTTTATGTAAATAGTAATTTATATAAATTATATAATTTATATATTATTCTATAATTTATATAAATAATAGTTAAAAGTAGAAAGTAGTAATCAAAAGTTATAAATAAAAAGTAATTTTATCTATACAGTTCTTATTATCAATCAATCATATATTATGAAAGAAGAAAGCATATACCTGGTAAATGTTTTCTTGCTTCGTTTCCATCCGTTTGTATCAGCGTCATTACTTCCTCATAATCTTTATTACATTCTTCCTTGAAAGCTCGACATTTTTTCTTTCGACGTCGAGCTAGTTCTCTTTACGAAAATCCATTCTCAAGAGTCAAGAGTTTTCATAAAATGTAGGAGATTGCAGAAATGAACGTTCGCACAGTCGGAAAAAGCGCGTTTGAACTCGCACCGTTTGCTTTCGACTTCGATGCAATACGAAAACTCGCACCGTTGATCGCGATCGCGTTCTCGAATTGAGAAACTCGCACTCGACTTTTCTCGCGAAGATTCTCGAAAGTTCTCCGGGTTTAACGACAACAGTAATTACAAATGCTCACGAAATGCTCGCGTCAAGGATAGAACTTGTCTGGTTTTTGTTTTGACGACGGCTATCGATCAGCCAAAAATTCGTCTCTTAAGGAGGGAGTGACGTGACACTCTTATTGGCGAACGATTCTGCGAACTCGTCGCACGCTCCTCGGAACGCGTGGGATATATCGAGACATCACTCGAGATTCGATATATTCCATAACGAGACGAAAATCATGAATTTACATTAATAAATTATTATGACGACATAATATGGTTATCAATCTTGACCATATAATAAAATCAATAAATACATTGTTAATCAATCCTGAACAATACTTTATACGTGATCAGTGATTACTGATTTTATTAAATGTATTGATATCTGCGCCACGCAGTCGCCTCATTTGTAGCACTGTTGCTACTGCCGGTAATAGCGTTCAATAGCGCGAGGCCGCGCCAAAAAACAGAAGAACTAACAAAAGAAGCGCGAGACCACGCGAAACCGTTAACCGCGGGACCGGCGCGGGCGGGACGGGACGCCAGTGTCGCCAGTAAACGACGAGAAGTGTCGCCGAGTAAACGACGAGAAGTGTTTAAGTGTGCAATTCTATATTTAGCTGTAAAAAAGTAAGTGTATAAAGTGACTTGTAATGTGATTTGGACGAGTTTTTATTGCACGTATAGAAAATATCGTATTTTCAAGGCATTACTATTCTAACCTATAATTTACCTAACGTATAATTATTTTTATTTAGTGAGTAAAAGCGCAAATTCGGACACATTATACAAAATGGTTGAATTTAAAGAGGAAAAAACTGAAGATGGTTGTAAAGTAATAGAATGCGTGCCAAGTTCATGGATCACGTACGATCACAAGCTTGGTTCTTGCGTAGTGCAGTACATGGCTCCACCATATTCGACAGAAGATTATAAATTAATCCAGGATCTAATAAAAAGTCGAGCACAACCACCTGAAGGATGGCCACGATTTTCCGTGACCTTGAAAGGAAATGCAAGTAAGTAATAGCACGTACTTAATTCTATCTCTATTTCGTGAAGAGTTAATTAATTTTTATTAATATTTAAGGCTCTTGCCCACTCACCTCTTCTATCCTTGTTTGATGACATCAGAAGCGAGAATTTGCATGCTAAAAATTCTTGCGGTTTTACATTGAAATAAAAAGAGATATATTCATAAACGCAATTGTAATTGATTCATCACATTTGTAAAATATACCGAACACTTTCCTTTGCCTTTGATAATCAATAAATAGCTGTAAAATGAAAAATGAAAGAAGACTGCATGTTAAAAAGGTAGATTGCATGTCGCATTAATTTTACGGCTATTTAGTGATTATTGAAGCCAAAGGAAAGTGTTCGGTATATTTTACAAAGGTGCAAATCAATTACAATTGGGTTTTATAAATATATCTTTTTATTTCAACGTAAAACTGCAAGAATTTTTGGCATGCGATTTCTCGCTTCTGACGTCATCAAACAAGGATAGAAGAGGCGAGTAGGCAGAGGAGCCTTAAGTCAATCTATCAGAAATGTCCGTAAAAAATATTATAATAAATAATTTTTTAAAAATTTGTATAATATAAATGCTTAAAAATAAAAAAAAAATAAAATTTAGTTATGTCTAGATATTGTATTTTTAGTGTTTTGTAACCATAAAATGTTTTTCGCAAACGACCCATGTATACGGTTGCAGAGTTAACTACAAAGAAAATTTATTTGCAGATTCATATAAAGAAGGAATGAGTAAGTTAAATATTCTCCAAGTTCAACCATACACGACAGATTCTGAATCACGAGGGATAGAGAAGGCTCAAAAAGCAATAGAAAATTTGAAATCTCGGGCAGATGTTGAAAAAATGCTGTCTAAAGAGAATAATGAGTCATCATCTGAACTAAGTACTTGGAAAATGAAGATATCATGATCTATTATTAATTAGCAGAGAAGTATTAATGATATTTTTAACATTTGTTTATCATATTTAAGGTTATACAGACACATCTAGCTCTGATGAAGAATGGAAAAGACAAACAAAAGACAAAAAAAAATTTGTAATTGAAGATTCTGATGAAACACCTACGCCAAGTAAGCCGAAACACAATATCAACATGAAACAGGAGACACTGAAAAAAGCTGTTACCCAGACAAAGTCAAAATCTCAAACAGTTTTAAATAAATCAAAGAAACCAAAACAATACAAAAATATAATTGATGAACCATACATGTCTTCTGTCAAAAGTAACATATCAAATACATCGTTTACATCCAGCCCACCAAAACCTAATAAGAAGACAGTTGCAAATTCGAGTACTACTACTGAAACAATTCAAGAGCAAGGTACTTTTTTCTAGTTACAGAATTTGTTTAATTGTATTTAAGAGGGAGTCGTAAGCTCATGTTTATTGACTGAGCAACCAAAAAATAATTTTTTATTTTTTATTTATTTCGTTCTGCTTTCACCTAATAACGAGAAAAGCGTCTTTCGAAAACATACAGTCTTTCATTGTGAAGAAATATTTTCCATTTTGAGAATTTATGTTGAAGAATTTTGGTAAAATGTGTTATGATGATGTATACCTACAATGTAAAACACAGATTGTATGCTCTCTTCAAAGCTGCTCTTCTCGTTATTAAGTGAAAGTAGAATGAAATACCTATATAAAAAATCAAAAATTATTTTGCTTAATAAACATGATCTTACGGATTATTCATAAGTCAATTTACCAGAAAAAGGTTCATGACATACATGTATTTTCCTACTCTCTAACCATTTATCATTTCAATACAGCTTCTGAGGACGTTAACGTTCTTCCTGACGAACTGAATGTAGAATTCTCGGAAATGTCTACAGATATAACTTCATTAAAAAAAGTGATTAATATTCTTATAATAATTTATAAACATCTTATATATGAAATATCTAGATTACTTTTATTCATGTTGCTAAATTGTATTAATATTTTGATTGTTCCGTCAGCTTTAACATTTCTTTATGTCGCCATGAAAAAGTTGACAATTGAAATAAATTTGATGAAGAATGACATCCAAGCATTGCGTAACAGTATTGAGCGTTTAATGCTTGTCAAAAATAACCAAATTTCAACTCCAGCCTTTGTTGAAAAATACAACTTTGTCAAAATTCAATTTACTGAAGAATTTAAAAAATTTGATTCGGAGTTACAAACAAATGATGAATTCGCGAAGGATTTCGTAAGTATATGCTTTGCTATTGCGTTATAATTTCTTTTAATTTGTAAATATAATTATTTTGCAGAAAGATGTATTAGAACAGTTGATAGGATCAAATATAAAACAGTCTATTATCGCTGTAGTGAAAAAATTCCTACATCGTGATTTTGCCATGAAATGTACGGCAATAAAGCAGTCAAATAATAAATTTGTTCTGAAAAACACTTATTTCTACAACTCTCTATTTGGTAAGCGAATTTTTTAAATCTTAAAATTTCTTATAATAAAATTTACAATTAAAATTATATAAAATATAAATTTAAATTATAAAATTTTTTATATAGTACAATTTATCTATAATCAGTTACATTTGACTATTTTAGATGTAATATGTCGTTACCACAAAAATCCAGATGGCGGAACAATAACAGAAAAAATGTTTTATCAGTCTTTATCATCTTGCCTGACCAATGCCAAAGACTGGGATGGATATCGCAAGCTTCGACAACCAGCAGCAACCTAAGATAAAACATAATTGCGCTCTTTCTCTTTAAATTTCTTCATTTTTTCTAAACTTTTTTTTAACTTTTTCTAAATGTTTCCTCATAAAATGCATAAAGGCATAAACTTTATTTTTTTTCAGTACTTTAATGAAAAATTTACAATTTTTTTTATTTCTTAATTACAAAATTTTTATTTTTTAATTTCTTGTCAATTAAAAAAATTTTATTTTATATTGAATATTAGGTATAAGTGTTAACTAAAAGAGAAGTCAATTTATCTCATAAAATAAAATTCCTTTAATTAAAAACAAAAAATGTTATTTACTTGTATAAAAAGTATATAAAATATATTGTGATATAATTTAAAATCACTGCGTGTTGATTTATTAGGGGGATCATCACTTAACACGATTTTAATGAGTTAATAAGGGGTTTATTAAAATTTTATTCAGGCAGTAATATGTGTTTTGATTTTGGGCCAACTTATCTTACATATATAGGCCCGACTTACGAAGCCATATATAGGCCCGACTTATGAAGCCAACATTGGCCCAAGCTAAAATTTTTATATTGGCCCAAGTTCGGAAATCAATAAGGGCCCTAGATAAATAGGCCCGACTTACGAAGCCATATATAGGCCCGACTTATGAAGCCAACATTGGCCCAAGCTAAAATTTTTATATTGGCCCAAGTTCGGAAATCAATAAGGGCCCTAGATAAAAAAGCGTGACATTCCGAAACGGGGCCAAAGTGGGCGTCCTAACATGGGCCTCAAATAAAGTAAGGAAGCCCTTTCAGGGCCCGGTTACAGCCTAGGGAAAATTTCTACACGGGAAGTAAAAAAGAATGGGGAGAAGAGGAACAAGTGTCGTATGTGTCGCTGATGTATGTTAATGCAAGTCGGATCGATCTAAAATTAATCGAGGCGCGTATATCGATTATCCGGCTGTCGCCGGTTCATAAGATGGATTACGCGATATTGTAGATTAGGCCAGAAACGCACTTCGAAACGTTTGATTCAGCGTCAAGTGTCGGGCATTTCTCCTCTCGCCCGCTTTCACAATGATAATTCTCTGCGGCTTCTCGTCGTATACGAGAATTATATTCATTCGCTGCCGTGATCACGCGACGACGCCGTTCGCCGCAATTTTTACAGATTCGACAGAGCTTGTCGCCGTTACGCCAGCTCACCGAGTACATTATGAATCTGTGTGTGCGTCACTGCAATTCATTACGACGGATGCGGCAGTGGCGCTTCCGCTTATTGTTTCTCCTATCTTCCACTCTCTCGCGTTCGTAGCGTAGAACATCGGCGAAATTTTTTTAATTTTTGCCGAAGGTTAATGTTGCTTTAGTGCTTCAATACTTAAACTTGCATTTCACCACATAACAATATCAAGAAACATTCAAAGAAATATCCTCTTTATTCAATTTAGAGAAAATACTAATTTTGGTTAGAACTAGGTTTTAGGTAATCTAATAATATTATTCAATAACGTACAATTCTTCGCCTTAGCAAATCACGCGCCGTTACTTACGATCTTAAAACGCAATCTCAACTAAAGCTAGCACACAGTACAATCACATGATTAAATTGATAAATAATCAATTTAATCACACTAACATAATTTTAAGAAAATTAGAGATATACGGTATGGAAATGTGCGGTATGTATAGGATAGGATACGAAATATACATAGGATATGTTGCGAAAAATCCTCTCTATTATTCATGATTTTCAAATATGACGCGAGAGAGAGATTAACACCATACAATATCAAATATAGTTATTAAATTTTTTATATACATATTAAATTAATTAAAAATTTTACCTATTAAAGTATTAAAGTTTAAATGGTCGTATTAAAAGTGTCAATTACGGAAAAATTATGAAATCTTTTCAAGACAATCATTTGAATTTATAATCGAGACAGCGTATAATAAATACGATATCATGTATTTGGCGATGCAACACGTACAGTTCGCGAAAGGAAACATTAAATTCCGTCGATGAAATGGTATGAGCGCAGAAGACTGACTGACTGGGCTCACAAAACGTGCGCTGAATATCGCTTGCGCGTATTTTCGAAAGGGTCGACATCACGTCATTGTCGGCACAGTTTTGAGAGCGGTGCGAAGAAATTTTATAATCGCAGAAGTCGATTGCCGCTCTCTCGCGGTCCGTGGTACGCGTGCGTTTCGTTATGCCGGGGAAATAATTGCGCGCTAATTTAGGTCCCGCGTGTGACGGGGAGAGTATGGAAGGCTGGGACGCGTAGTCGTTTAATGGAATTAGTAAGGCACTCGGGCGTGCGGGAGGGTGCTCAAATAGAAACTAAACCCCGAGCCCCATGATATTTCGATCTGTTTTGTCTCCGCATCCACCCTCGGTGTCCTCCCTGGTAATCAATCTTGTCTCTTTGTCGGCTCGCTCGTTGCACAGCTCCTCTCTGTTCTCTGGCTCTACCTATTCCTCTTTCGCCACTTTTAATTGGTATTGTCTGCTGTGGCGCAAATCGCGTCTATCCGGAACGAAAAGGCACGCAAGGTAATAGATATTGCGTTTTAAACGACGTATCATGCGGACCGTGGTAAAGTCGCATCTGAAAAGCATCGCTTTCTATGCGCAACTCCGGTATTAACTTTTGTCTTTTTATTGAATAAGTTGCAGTACGCGTACTCGCGCTTTTGCACAAAGCGCGTATAGCCGTAAATTTTCTGTCACTTCAATACTCGGGGCGATAACACGACAGAAGAATAAATTGGCATTTTAATAATAGTACTTACTCGTAATTCTATTTTATCGCAGTTGTATCGTTCAATAATCTTTTCTTGCTTTCATGTTGTAATGTTGTAAACAATTTACGATACGTTATCATCGTGCCATTCTGCGGTGTTGTTTTAGACAGCGATTTTGTCAAGCGTGTCGTATTTTGATCGAATAAATTGGCGTCGATTACGTGGTTCGTGTCGACGACGCCGGATACCGTGCAGATATGATCTCGAGCGATGATATCGTTTATCGGTCGTTAGTCGATGATGACACACGAGGAAATGATAAACGGCGAAATCTAGAGCGTCTTTTTTTCAATCGCGCGTTTCGTTCCGTACGGTCCTCCTATCTGGGTCAGGCGTGTGACCTGACTTACGCTTGTATACGTACATGGCCGTGCATGGCGAGAGGCGATGCATAAACATATACACGTGCCTTGAAGTAAACCTTGAAATATGCTCACGACGCGCGACGCAGCACTACGCGTTTTCATTTGAATGAAAAGCACATTGCAGCTAGAGCATCATAAATAATATTGATTTGACTTGATCGTCACGCTAAGCCATGGCGTGTCTCGCTGAGTATAAAAATTTAAGTATTTATTAATAAAGTTTTTACTCTTATATTACTTTTTTTAAGCCTGCGCTATATCCCACAAATGCATTTTTTTACGTATCTCGTGCTAAATGCGTTTGTTTTATATCTTACGCTTTTATTAACATTATTGTACAACTACGATACTACATCTTTTTGTTTTTTAAAGCTAAAAGCCGTTGACACACGGCTTTTCATACGTGAAAGCTGATAACGCAATAGCTGTATAAATGTTTGTCGTTTTGTTGTATTATAAAGTATTAATGAATCGGATGGTTGCATATGACATGTCGTTTTCATATAAATGATTTTCAAATAACATTCGAGGAAATAAAATATATATAACTGACGAAAAGTAGTGTTTATCATATTTCTCAGTGCAGAATTTTTGCAACCAGATGTTTTTATAATATTCGGGTAGAAAATAAAATAATAAATATTATATAAATGTTTTTGTTTTCTACAGTTACTGTAACTAAAAAAATCGCAAATATTTCGTACAAATTGCGACATATTTTTATGAATTCACGTTACTTTGAAATAATAATTTTTGACATTGAGACATTCATTTTATAGGATGGTTTTGTCCAACTTTTTGGATGCGCGACATTTTATATGCAATATGCTAATAAAAGAGAGGGATAATATCATCATCTTATTATCACATATTATTATTTAAATCATTTATTGTATTAGCGAGATTTCGCAGCACAATTTTGCGACGAAAGATTCTGAAGGATTTTTCTGATTACAAAGCAGAACTATGAGGATTCAGGCGTCAGAATCCGTTTTTCAGGAGTAAACACTGTTCTTCTCGCATGTCTGCATTTATTCTCATTCAGAAGTCTGAAGGATATCTTCGTGCAGTTTTCGCCATACACTGCACCCGCAGCTACATGCGCGCGCGCGAGAGAGTACATAAGTGCATCGGAATGTTCGTTCAAGACATAGCTGACGATGCATTCGAGGCATATACATATCCGCACGTCTAGGAGTACGCGCGTGCGTGCGCGAATGCACGCCGGGCTATACGCACACGGACGCTCGTGCACACGGACATGTATATGCACACGCACGCGTACACGCTCGCCGACGCGCGCGCGGCTCGTTGTGCAGGTATGTGGCAAGCGCAAGGTCGTGTCGGGGTTGGGAATTCGGACCATGAAGGGTTCCCATCCCTCCGTACTGCGCCAGAATTCTGACACTGCCCGAGCCTGGAGGGAGACCCGGCTCGCGGAGAGTGGGAGAAAGGAAGGGAAGCGAAAGAGGGGGATGGGCATATCCTCTCGTTCCGTTCCGAGGTTATCCTTCGGGAATATATCTAGCGGGTGATCCCGAATAAATATGTCGAATGGGGTGAAATATCTTTTAAGATGGGAAATGGGATCTCCAAGAAAGAAAATAACGGTAATGATTTTTTGTTTGAAAGTGAATAACAATGTACATTCGATACAATAATTGAAGGAAAATGGAACATTGATTATTTATTATTAAGTAATATTTATCAACAAGTAAATAACAAATTGAATGATGATTGATTGACAAGTACGACAGTATGACAAATACTGTTTTTATTTAATGATATTAACGTATATGCTGCTTCTTATTGTAATTAAGAATATTAATTACAGTATTTTGTAACAGAGTGGTATTAATTTAAGAAATATATATTATCTTAAGTAGGATTATATAGTGATATATTTTAACTTAGTCACCCGTTATATATGCCGACCGATCTGTTCGCGTAATATTATAGTCCGGTGAGCAGTAATCTGGGTTACGCCTTCCCCTCGATTCATAAGAACCGCGCATTCGAGTGGGAGAGAGCGTGATTTCTCTGCTTCTCTTTTTCTGGCTCCCGGCGTCGGTTTTCTTTCTCTCTTCTACTCCTCTTTCACCAACACAATTTCCATCGTCCTTCCCTTCTTTCCCTCGTTTTCACCTTTGTCCCGTTTACTCTTCTCTCTTCATCCTTCTCCTCTAAAGGCACAATCGATTATCTCGTAAACTAATTGATAGAACGGAAATCGCGAAATACTTCAAAATGCGACTATAGACAAAAGAAGAATGATGAAAATATGACTAATTAAACTTAAATGTAATTAACTTTACATACATATTAATAGATTTTTAAAAATTAGAATCTCGATATTTATCTAATATTCTAATACATCGAATGACAGTGCTATTATCAACTGAGAAATATCTAAATAGAAAAAAATTGCATATGAAGACACCTTACTCCGCTTACTCTGATTAAATTATTTGAACTAAATTATTATAATTTTGATAGAAACAGTGCCGGAAATGTCATTTTTGAAGAAAGGCATCGATATGCCTATCTCGCGAAGCTTAATTATACCGCATCTCGCAGAACAAATGACATCTGTTTCTGTCGACTCGAATATCGCGGTACCGCGCGCAAATTAAAACGATTTTATTGACAGCGACGACATCCCCTCGGATACACGTAGCAAATGCCCGAGCTTTGAATTCTGTCCGTATACGTCACAAGGGACTTCTACCCTTCCTCCCCTTTTTTCCTTATAGGCCAGAAAATTACCATTCTTCCCTTCCTCCCTTTCTTTCCTTATAGGCCAGAAAATTACCATTCAAAATTCAAATTTGACTCGTATATTATTTGACAGCACATGCGACATCGCGATGTCGACTGTGACGCGGAATTTGTTTGTTTTTTGTCCGTTATCACTGCACCAGAACTTTACAGTGTGTCCATTTATCCTCCATCCTCTCTTACCCCCGCGCACGTGCTCCATTCCACCACCTTCTCGCGTTAAGTACACGTACATGCCAGATATATTCGTCTCTCACTTCTCTCGCCTCCTTTTCTATTCACGAGGGATTAAGTACAACGAGAAAGGCCGGATGCGCCAAGCGAGAGAGCGATAGAGAGGAGCGAGATAGAAAAAGAGAGAGAGATAGAGAGAGAGAGAGCCAGGGTCGAGGATATGCGAATCGAGGACCCGTGAGATAGAGAGAAAGAGACAGAGAAGAGAAGGAGGAAGAGTGAGAGTTCTCCGAGAAAGTCCGGACAGTGGTGAAAGAGGGAAAAGAAGGTTGCAGGGGTCGGAGGGGAACGAAGGAGTGATGGAGAAAAAGAGAAGGGAGAGGGAGAGCGCGAGAGAATCGTCGGTTCACTGTGGGAATTTGTAATTGCGCGTTCTTCTGCGCAGAGGGGACGATCGGAACGGGAAGAGGGAGAAGGGGTGGATTTCGGGTTGAAACAGGGATGCGCCGGGGAGAGGTGATCTGTTACGAGCGCGAAGATAGCGCCTCGCATTTCGTCGGGGCTTCTATACATCAGAAAGCTTAATGAGACATGACACGCTTCTCTCAATACGCTTTGTCATTCTCCTCGCGATTTCGATAAAATAAATTCTACTACGGAAAGATTTGTTATTATATGCGAGTTGTATGAGAAGTGCGATGAATTCTTTTCCTTCATTGATCTTTCGATCGAACGTGTGGCCATAAACGTTGCTCGGTTTCGATCATGTGAAAACGCACGCAGGGGAGAATCCCTGAATAAGAAATAGTAACGCTAATTGCGTAGAAGAGTACAACGACCTAATGAAAAGTAGACTGCGGTTCTCGTATGTAGACGCGTTTCAATTAATCTTACGCGGTATATATAAATCACTGATCTTATGAATAGCCATTAGTTGCCCTGAATTAACTCTCGCGAACGATCTAGAAATACTTACGAATCCCGACACAAATCCAGTTTCAAGATGTTGGATCTTAAGTATAATATGCTGCTTTTTAAATGCGAATTAATTATATATACGATTATATATTTAAATATATAATCGTATATATAATTAGTATATTAATTCTAACGCAAAAGTATTCTATTTATAATATTACTATTAATATTATAAATAATGTTCGTGGAAAAAGTTACACATAGTTGCTAAAATTTCCGAATGCATTATCGTGTTAAAACGCATATTATTTATGTCATTTTTTTACAGTTGCGATGACGAACGATGATGAACATTGAAATAACGCTTGATTAATTAATAGTGTAAATTGCAATACGCGTTTTTATGACTGCCGACACTCCTAATCTTTAACAACCATTGATCGTGGCGAAGCATGTTTGTATAGTTTGGCGATCATTCTTTCCCATTTCCTTCATCTTGAATAGTGATTTAACATCGGCACGACCGACAATGACCGGGCGACATGTTAAAACCGTTCGTTTAATCCATATATTTTTCATAAGTCATTCGTGCTCGCTATTGTGTGTAAATATGCAGGGGGTAATACTTTCTCGCGTCTTTCTCGCGGACGTCTGCGACTCCCAACGCGCGTATCCCCATGCACGCTCGCGCCGCGGCGCGTTAATAAATCTCTCCTGCCGAGGAGAGAAAAAGAGAAACGGGAACGGACGTCTCGTCGGGAAAGAAGAACGTGGAGGAAGAAACGAGCGTGGAGAGCGGCGAGCCGCGCGGCGGATGCACGCCACCGCACACGAAGGGGCGCAACCAAGCGGCGGCATCGTTTGCGCTCGTTCGATCGGTTCATTAACGTCCGCCGCGGTTCCGCGGCGCATAGTACTTTCCTTAGTACTTTCCGCGGCGTGCCTTGCGACTCGCGCGATCCTCGGTATCGTGAACCACCGCGATTTCAAGATGTAAAGAGGCGAGTAATCGATTGTGAGAGAGCGATCACATGCTGCGAATGCTTAGGTATTTCGTTGGGATTACTCTACGATTGTTAAATGTGTACGATGTGATAGCAATAAGTTATACATATATTATAATCTGTATTACAAATATATATAGCCTGTGATAAATGATATGATTGTAAGGAATAATGATTATTACGATTACGTACGAGCTAAGAAAAATGGGTACATTCAGAAAAAAGATGACCATAATGTGCATTCCATGTTCAAATATTCTTTAATAATTGTGTATAATTTGACTATTTGAAATGTTTCACGAGAAATAGAGAATTTTCCGTGGTAACTAGAAACTTTTTTGATTTAGCAAGACGCGTAACACACTATCAATCTCTTTTCCTTGTTACAATAATTAAGTTTTAGAGTTACATATGATGATGAGTTACATGATTATAATAATTAATTAATAAACTCCGGTACTCTCTGTAGCGCAGCACAGATTTATTAGTAAAATCACAGCAAATATAATTTACTATCGAAATCAATCGAAAATTTGGTCTAAAATTTCAACAGAACATGTTTGTTGAGGTAATGCACTTTTCACTCATAACGCTATTACATCAAAGGGAATTTGATATATGAAATGGCTTTGATTGTAACAAAGAAATCAATTATTCTAGTTTTTAAAAATCTATTAAAAATCTATTAAATTATAAATGTTAAATGAAATACAAGAATAATTTATATATTTTTTTAAAATGGAATGATATAACTTCGTACAATTGACAGAGAGTATTTCATAACTGGACGAAAAATGTATGATACTTTCGTCTTTGGATAATTTTTAAAACAAAAGTAATTACACGAAGGTTAGTAGAAAGTATTTTAAGTTGTGAAACATCTTTTTCGAAAATAGCGAGCGAATTAACATTTTTCTCGGTGTCTTATCAACGGCAATCGCTTATTGAGTTCTCGTGCAGACGCGAGACGTGCCGATCGTAACTTTGTGGACACTATCGTGCGAGGCGACAATAATAAGCCGCTTTATAACGCACGTCTTATAAGTTAGCGGAACAAAATGAGCAGAACCAATTTTAATTAATATTTTTATTTGTTGCTAAAAAGTTGTCAAAAAAATTGTTGCTCTGTGGGTTTTCTTATAAATGATGTTCCGCTAAAGGAAGGTCTTCCCTTTAGCGAAACATCATTTTTTAAGAAAACCCACAGAGCAACAAATTTTTTTTCTTTGGCAACTTTTTAGCAACAAATGAGCAACAAATAAAAATATTAGTTAAAATTGGTTCTGCTCACTTTGTTCCGCTAACTTATAAGACGTCAAAACCTCCTTATATCAATTTTTCAGCGTATTGGCTGGATATCGATGAGTGATTTAATGAAATTCTGTTGTGGTGAAAAGTTTGCGTTGCGTATTTTGTATTTGAGAAACGAGAACAGCGTTTGTCAATAAATATTTTTTTTTATTATTTGAGCTAGTTGTCACGTTTCCACATAAGAGCGATTTAATGACGTGACGCGCGTAATTTGTGAAAGCACACAGATATGTAATGCACTCAAAATTCGTCCTGTGATAATCGTTGATTTCGTTCGCGTCCGACAGCGCTGAAAAACGCGTAAGTACGTATACAATGCGCCAAAATGGCTATTCCGGTAACATAGCCTATTATGCCTAGATGGAAAATTGCGATATTATAACGCGACTTTTCCCGCGTAATCGAGTCTCCTAAACACTCAATTAGGAGAACGAGTTTCCGAGAGATTCGATAGCCGAGCATTTCGGCCTCGTGATGGATTTTACTGTGCATTTACCGGTGTAAGCGGTTTGCGTGATGCGGCAGCCACATAACAATTTGCTTGTTTTCTGCATCACTCATTCCTCCACGTTCTTTTAATTTGCCATTAAAGATATTTATTTTTATGACAAACCGTTGATGTGCCTGAAGAAGAATAAATAAGAAAGCACTTTGGAATTCTCTTAAGAAACACGCCTATTATATCTATCCACCTTGTATTTATTTTTATATACCTACATTAAAAGTTCATAATTAATCATTTGTTTTATAAAAAATATTAATAAGATTAAATTTTATCTTTATTATATTACTCTATTAAATAACTATACTTTTAACATTAAATGCTAATTAACGTATATGTTGTAAATTTGAGAAAATTGTAGGTAATTATCGCTACCTAATCACGCTACCTAATCTTAGAGGATAAAACAACAGTAGAGGCAATCGCGACGTTTCCGTCTCGCAGAATCGCTCCGCTGACAAACTCGAAGGGTCATTGAGAAGCGTCTCATTCAGTGGCTTTCAATAATAGCTCATGCGTACATTAAAACTCAACAGGTCTAACGACGAAGGCAAAACGCGGTCCGGATTACTTCGTGAGAGTGGATCCCCTGCTTTGATCCGAAAAAGCAGTCAACTCCCTCCGCCCTTCCGCCGTCGGCTGGCACCGATCGCGCCCCGTCTGCAGCTTTTAAAAGTCCGATCGAACCGCGCCACAAAGAGGATAAATGCGACTGACAGACAACGAAGTTCGGAGAACAAGTGGACGGCCCTACGAGCCGAGCCGGTGTAGGAAAACACAGCGGAGGATGAGGCGGAGTAGGAGGGGCGGAGGTGCCGAAGGCATAGGAAGAAGGAAGGAAGAGATAGCGAAAGGGGACGAGGGGAGGGAAAAAGAGAGAAAGCCTATTCTCGATTGTGCTATCGTAAATGGGTTAAACGGCAGGTCGAGAGGGCAACCAATTTAAATCACCGCCAATTCTGTGCAGTCCAATTCGATTCAGCGAGATCGTTTTGAAACCACCCAACACCACTTCCATTTTCACTTTCCCCTGTTTTCCGCCTTCTCGTCCTCACTTGCGCATCCACGCGAGCACCACGAGCTCGACAGATCGTTCCCGATTGTAGCAACAATGAGTCAACTTTCGGGCTATTTTCTCGCTGTCTGATTCGCACGTTTCGACGTTCACGCAAACTCGGCACATAATTCGAGGCGACAATGCCGGTCTTCGAATAATCAATGTTCAAATGCGCTCGTCTGCACCGCAAAAGTCACTCGGTTCGCACATGCTGGTACTTACTCTCGCTATAATTTCGATTACAGGTGACTGTAGCCCCTCGTCGCGCAAATGTAATTGCGACGCGTGTATGCATAAATGCGGGTCGATTTATGCGTAACGCAATGTTGCACTTATGGCCGGAAGCACACGATTTTTAGGAGTCGTTTCCATCGCCCATTATCCCTGCGGGCGTTTCTCAAAGAGCTATGATGACGTGCATCGGCAGCTATCATCTCTTGCCGGCTGATAATTATCATAGGCTAGATCTGATCAATATCTGAAGTTATAGAGTCGAATTTTAAGAATAAAACACGATGAAATTTATACTCTAACTAATATAATTATTAGAACTTAAATTTTTTTGTTATTAACATTAGCGCGTATTGTGTGTTATAATTTGTTAGTTATTTTGTTATTAGCGGTAGCCATTTGAAATTATAACACCTTGAAATGTATCGTGTCGGGATTATGCGCGTTCTCAATATCCAGTGCACCGCGAAAAATCGACAACGAGGAGCAAAAAGGCAGAAAGAGGGCGGACAGGGAGCGGGTAGGGTCGAAGAGGCTGAACCCTCTGGAACTCTCGTTGGCAACGGGCCAGCCTCGACTCGCATCGTCATCGTATACTTTCGGTGTATAGGACTGTGCACGTAATAGAGATCGCCCGGATACTCCATTAAATTGGCACTCTGACGGTTTAACAACCCACGCGGAAAAAAAGCTCGGGGGAAAATTGAGTCTTGACCATTTCTGAGAAACGATTGGGCGCATTTTTGTTTTTGAAAATGACTATAAAGTCTTCCTTTTTTTGAAATTCTTTCCTCAAATCCACTGCATGTTTCGTAAGAGACATGCTCGTATCTTTTTATCTAACAATAAGATTCTTAATTATATGTTTGTATAGATATGTATTTTTATAGATTAACATAGTTCTATATCTAAATATTCTAAAATAATTCTAACACGTGTGGAACGCTTATCAGATTTAATCATATATAAAAGAATCAGAAATTAAATAACAGAAATGCGTTCTCTCATTTGTTCGAAATCTAGCTTTCCTTGCTATTAAATACAGTATGTGCTGATAATTCGGAGACTTAAGGTAATCTTTATATGTAAGGCTTCAATATATGTTCGGATCTGACGCTATCCGGACACCCGATTATTCGGATAGCGGAAACAATAAGTAACGCTTCAAATTCGGATTATCCGCGGATCCGCGAATCTCGTGAGATGCGCGAATTAGGACTCCTAATTATTCGGATAAATGACTATCTGGGTATCCGAGATCGTCGTAAAAAATTTTTAATACTCCAGAGTTTAATGCGATCGATACTGACGGTCGCGCTTCTTTTTACAGACTCTACTATTAGGTCGTAAAATAGCAGATAAAAAATGTCGATTTATTGATTGTCATTCGAGAGGAATTTAAGGTCCGACGTTTCTCACAAGGGGATGTCCAACCGACTCCTCAACCCCTCGAATTTTGCTGAATTTTTAGTATGTATAGTACACCCTATTCACTAATACAAGGTATAATATCTCTGTTCAATGCGTAATAGTTTATGAAATATTAATATTATAATGTTTAAAATTTTTTGTGTGACATATAATCTATATATTACTTTTTCTTCTTATATTTTGGTTTTTTAAAGTGTGCATTAAAATTAATTATTAAGTAATACATTACAGACCAAAATGTTATTATTTTAAAATAATTTGCAAATTTTTTAACTAATAACTTAAGAAAAAATAACGATTTGTTTATTTAATAAAAAAATAAATGTTTTAAAATTCTGCAAAATAAATTTTATTTTTATTTTATATTATAATTATCTATGTATTATCTAGAAATAAGAACAGTTATAGAATTATAATGACACACACATACATTACAAAGGAGTAGATCACAATTAACAAAAATATATTACTACATGAAAATTTTAATTTTCGGTGTCGGAACTTTTAATTTGTGAAAACAATGACTGAGACTTATTCTTCGCCAGTAAATAATCAAAAAATAAAAATTGAGCGACCTAACTAGCTAAACTTCTCCTTTATTAGTAACTCACAACGTTTCGGCCAACATCTGGCCCTTTTCAAGTGAGGGATTATAACAAATTATTGCCAGCATTCAACCGCATGTACATCCTATGCTTAATGTGGTGCCCAAACTACATCATGCTTTATAGAGATGTTTTATGCGTCGAATAAAATAAAAGTAAAAGATACTTGTCAAAAAAATAGATGAAACCGAACATCTTGTCCATTGCGTCCGAGGGGTCTACCGCACCTCAAAAAAGTGTACACCTATTGCCGAAAACAGCAATAAATTCCACATTTCTGCAGTTATTACTTTTATTTCCTATATTGCCCAAATATTGCCTTTATTACCATTATTGACTAACAATAAATATTGCCGTTAATGCCTAAATATTGCCGTTATTGCCGAATATTGCTCATATATTTCCCTATTTCTGAAGCTATTTCCCTATTTCTGACGAAAAAGGAAGGGAGTTAGAGTATAAAAATTCGCATTTGAAATGGAATATTCAAACGTTTAAAAATTTATTGGTCCTTATAATGCAAAGAAAACAAAAATAAAATGTTTTATGTTAAAAAAAGTTTCTTTTATAATAACAAAAAATAAATTTTTATATTAAAAAAATTTTTATTTTTTTTTAATTGGTGACTTGGTTGTTGGCCCCCGCACCTCTTTTTTTATTTTTGTCTTTAAAGTGACTGACAAAATGTGCATTAAAATTCGACCCATTTACTACCGTATTTTGCATCCACGCAATATACTTTAGTTTTTTTGTCGCAGTATAAGCAACTTATTTCAACGGACGTGTTTGATATGGCTGTAAAGTTAATTTTTTTAATTTTTGAGTCAAAGTTTTCAAATAGATTTTTCAAACGCTCTATTTCTATTTCCGCTAATTTTTTTTTCATTGAGTTCTGTTTGACAAAAAGATTTAATGTATTTTATTGCCATTTTTTTAATATGTTCTAGACAAAGTTCTACAGGCTTTATTGATTTATCTGAATTTGTTTGTCTGTTTATATCAGGGTTTATATCGAGCTCATTTGTTGAACAGCTTGTTGTATCTAAGGCTGTATTAGCCAAAGTAATATTTTTTTGTATGGTTTTCTCGCGTTTTTCTACTTGCTCTCTGCTACGATTTGTTAATGCTTTCAACAACACTAAGTGTCCCATTGGAATTTTAAAAATATCTGGATTACGGGCATAAATTCCATAAAACAATTCCTTCTGATCTTGATGAATAAGTTTTATCAAATCTGATCTTGCAAAGGTTTCCAATTGGTTCACTTTTGCCTCAAAATCAAAGGATAGTGAAGCCAATGAAATTAAATTGTCATAACCAGCAGCATTTAACAAATTTATTAAGTATTTTGGAAACTTGCAAGGAAGTTTATCAAGAATTTCTGTTATTTCATCTTCAATTTTTAGAAAATCTACAAAAAATTATTATTATTACATATTTTGAAACAATATATAAATACATAATGAAATTTGGAACAAATCTACTGTGGTACTTAATTTTGTTTATGTTAGATACAATTGAAGTGCGAAATCAGTGAATGCATACATTTACTAGTCAAAGCATGGATGTATAAGGAATATCTGGATGGAGCGTAAGATATTTTCTTGGATGAGGGGAGTGAAGCCTATGGGAGTAGGAAAAAATCCATTGCGTCCATCTTGGTTGATCAGATTTTGCGTACATATAGCACACGATATATCTATTTTCATGTTCCGTTGACGTGATTTTAACCGAGATATTGCTGCGATTTAAGGTTACATATTCTGTAAATAAATATGGAATACGTAATCTTATCGTTATTTCTTGTAATTAACTATGATCATATTTTTCCTTTCTTCTCTGGTTTCAACCTTGCGGAAATATGCTCTGTCCAGATATTTCAACGTCCATGCGTCAAAGCATATACATATATTACGGGCATAAAATAACCTACTTAACATAAAATGTCAATAACCTAAAACAATACCTAAATTAATGCATTAGGTTCATTATTTTAGGTTCGCATTTTGTGTAGGATGCTTTGACTAGTAAATGTATATATGTATATTCACGGAGATCATACTTTTACCTGTGACATTTATATTATATAGCCGTAAAAAAGTTAAAAATATTACAATATAAACTGATTACTTACCCATTTTTAACTCTGATACACGACAGAATACTAAAATTCTCCCTCTAAGACTAGTTAAATTATCAAGAATATGATTAACCACAGTTATTACAAATATCATGTAGCAAGCACAAGAACAATTTTGATGGCGAGGTATTTACGTGTCGACGCGGGCGCATGCTCAAGAAGCTTATTGCCGTTGTATTGCCTATTTATTTCCTGTTTATTTCTTCTATTGCTGCTTTATTAAATACTATTACTTTTTATTTCCGTCTATTGCCGTGTATTGCCTACTATTGCTTTTTTTGCCTAATATTGCCGCTTATTTTCCAATATTGCCTAGTTATTTCCTTGTTATTGCCGTTTATTGCCTAAAATTTGTACACCTATTGCCGAGTGCGGTAGACCCCTCGATTGCGTCCGAACGTTACAACAGTCAAAGTCACATATGTATATCAAAAGTGGGGGTGCTGCCTTCATGTTATGCTAGCACTCCTTTGAAGCGTTCCTCTTCTCCTTTCTTCATTGAAAGAAAGGAGAAGAGAAATGCTTGGAAGCATTTGGAGCGTCAAGTGGACCGCGGCATAATTTGCACCAAGCGCATTTTATGAACGCAACTTCTTTGTATAAGCATGGTTTGTTTATCATTAATATCAAAAAGCATACATTATCAACATATAATATGTTTTAAATGTTTCTGTGATATATAGATACCATCCACACAAAAACGTGTACGTACACATTGTGACCATAATATTGATAGCGCACAAATTAAAAGTTGCGACACCGAAAATTAATTTTTACGTAATACACAGAAAAAAAAATATTCTTGATTTTAAAATATCTTTAGTTTTAACGTGGAAATCTTGAAATAAGATTATATTGCGTTAAACGAAGAAAATTAGCGTTAAACAAAGAATTATATAGTTGAACCAAGAAAAAAAAAGTTGAAATAACACGATGAAATTTTTATAAGAAGATTATAGTGATCTTGCGTATATATGAAACAATATAATCTTCTTATAAGAATTTTAACGTGTTATTTCAACTTTATTTTTCTTGGTTTAACTATATATATAATTTTTCGTTTAACGCTAAATTTCTTCGTTTAACGTAATATAATCTTATTTCAAGACTTCCACGTTAAAACTAAAGATATTTTAAAATCAAGAATATTTTTTTTCTGTGTATATTTTTATTAATTGTGATCTACTTCTTTGTAATGTGCGTGTGTGTGTCATTATAATTCTACTTTTTTTATTTATAGATAATACATAGATAATTATAATATAAAAATAAAATTTATTTTGCAGAATTTTAAAACAATTTATTATTATTTTTATTAAATAAACAAATTGTTATTTTTTCTTAAGTTGTTAGTTAAAAAATTTGCGAATAATTTTAAAATAATAACTGTTTGGTCTGTGATGTATTACTTAATAATTAATTTTAATGCACACTTTAAAAAAATATATAAAAAGAAAAAATAATATATATAGATTATACACACGAAAAATTTTAAACATTAATATTTCGACTCTATTGCGCATTGGACAGAGTTACTGTACCTACCTTGTATTAGTGAATAGGGTGTACTATATCATACTAAAAATTCAGCAAAATTCGAGGGATCAAGGGCCTCAAGGGTTGATTATCCCCTTGTCAATTGTCAAGATCGGTCTGTCATTGTCTCGCGTGTGGTAAAACGGTATACACGAGAAAGAGACAGACTGATCTTGACAACTGAGAAACGTCTCCGACTTTGCCGCGAATCTAGATCCGGATCCAACACTTCAAATGTTCGTATATCTCATAAGACATAAGATCTGCGGATTCGCGGATCCACGGATAACCCGAATATATATTGCGGTTTTGAGATACGTATCGCAATCGATCTCGGATATCCGAATAGTCATTTATCGGAATACTTAGGGGGCCCTACTTTATAGTCTAATTTTCCACCTGTTCGTAATCATATCATCTTTATATATGTTTATTGTGTATAATTATATATTTACAAACATGTATATTGTGCTGCTAGTTATTAATCATTATTAATAAGATTCCATGTTGTTATTATGAATTATTGAGATTAGAAAACTTTGGCGCAGATTTCTTCAGACAAACGCAAAGAACGTATTTGGCCTTTACGTAATCACATTCAACGCGCGTTTCTCTAATCGCTGAAACAGCAGAAAGTGTGTTACAAACTCCTATTAATAACGTACACCAAGCGATTAATCGTCGTGACACGTTTGCTATGTTAAATGCGTTCGTACAACAGACTGCACGGTACGTAAAATGCATAGAAAAACAAGTATACTTACACGACGCATACACGACGGTAAAACGTCGATGTCACGCAGTTGTTTACAATGTTTAACATTGAACTGTTAAATGAAGCGTTTAGCGCACGAGCATCGTGCGCCGAACCGCAGGCAGTCGATTTATTTCCTTTCGGCTGCGCTCGCGTTTACAGCTGCGATAAGATCGCCGAGAGGGGTTGCGCATCGTCTACGATGGGCGTGGCTCCTAGACGTATCATTTATTTACATTACCATTCGCGAATGATAGCTTATGGTGCGACAGAGATACAAAATCCTCATTCTTAATTGATTGAGAATAATGATTATTTTCTAATTATTGTTATCCACATATGTAAGAGAGAATTTATTATAACAACACGTCGTATATAATAAGCTACAATTTCAACTTGTGTTATAATTTATATAAATGTATGTAATAGAACGTATTTGGCGCCATCCTATAATAATTTAAAAGTTACGCAGTATATACACATATCACCAACACATCTTAAGAAATTAATTACATCGCGCTATTTTGTCGGATTTTGTTGAATATTCGAACATCGGTAAAATTATTATCCCGATAGTAATATTGTATGCGCTTTGATATTAATGTAACCGTTTTGCCCACTTTATTCGCATCGATAATTTCCGCCATCCGCGCGCACGACGAAGAGATTAATTAATTGTCGTTCGCCCCCACTCAAAGAGCCATCGTCTATCGGCGTGAGTGATTTAAATAAATTGTACGATCGCGGGACACGCCTATGGAGGGAAGGACGAATGCAGTTTCGCGGCGATCTTATCTTCTCGCGTCAATTAACATTGTACGGTCGCGAGCGTATGAGTCGCGAGGAAAATATTCACTGCCCGTCGTAAACGACTCGTTACGTTGTAACTCATTTCGTGTAATAATGGAGCAATTACGAAGGAAATTATCCGTATCCGTTTCCAGTTATAATTCCGATCGTTTTCCGGTCGTGTCCCTCAAAAGGCGACGCGCTCAGTAGAAGATTCATAATGTGACTTTAGAAAAGAAACAAGGCGTGAAATTATTATTAAAAAAGAATCAAAAACTCGAACAAATCCACTTTTCTGACGAGCGGATTTATCCGTGGACGTTGAAGCCAAATATGGAGAAATTGCGTTATTGATAGGTTTAGACGTGATTCATTATTGCCCGAAGGTATTACCGATTACGTGAATTTATGAAACAAAGATAAAGCAGAGGTGACTAATATCTTTCTTGGAACAACGAAGATTCGATATTCGTTGTTTCCGCGCGCACGTATATCCGGCCATCCTCCGAATGATAACGCTTCTCTGAAAAACACATTGTAACGCCTGTAAGCTCAGACGGTCATAGGCAAATTTAACCGCCGATGATTTCACGCATCATCGACGACGCACGTAGCGACGGGCGCGTTAAGGCTGACGCCACACTTGGCTGCATCTCCGGATATGGCATTCCCGCTCGCGATGGAAGAGCAGGTATCACTCACGAATGATAATTTGAATAAGTAATACCGCTTTTGTGGAGAAAAGCCACGCCTATATCCCTGCAGCAGGCAAATGCCGGTCGCGAATTGATTGACTAACCGCGAGTGCAGTCGCGTGCAAAAGTTTCGGTGAAGTTGCGTGCGATTATTACGGACACGATTTGCAAATGCAACCGAGAAATGTTTTTCTCTTAGATTATTTTCAATGTCAGTTATTTTTTACGTAATATGTATAAATATTATATTTCATTAATTTCTTCAATTGTCGATATAAAGCCTCTTTTATGCTTTTCCTTCAATTTTCCTAATTCTTCCTGTTGTTTTCCTCTTGCTTTAATTTATCTTTGAATTTTAACATAAACAATACATATAACTGCCAATATTCCATAAATTTTTGTTACACTATACATTTGCTTTGTGCAAGATAATGTAATCACACAATTAATGTACACAATTAATCCTTTCGTCCTCCTTTAATTAATCGCTTGCACACGTAAATAATAGAAGGCACATAAATACCACTGCCAATCTCAATTCTCACAATCGAAGAGAGCTGATTCGGCGCGAGGTAGCAAAGTGAAACTCGATTGTGTTGCTTTCTACAAAATTAATCATGCTATTTGGCAATAAGCTACAGCGGCGAGCGTATACGTCCGACGTTTTCACGCACGGCACCGTCGATGCGCCACCGCCGATCGTGTTTATGTAACAAGATTTATTATAAAATCGCGGAAGAGTATCGTATGCGGGTGCTTACATTCCAACATTAACGAGCGCGGTTCATTGCATGCTGTTTTTACGCACGATCCCGTGCCGTCAGATTGTACGCGACGCGAGAAGTACGGGCGTTCACTCACACGATCCTTTTTTTTCGCATGCGCAAAAAAGCGCATCCAAGAGCCATTACATACTGTACTACTCGCGTAATAATTTCTTTCTTTTTGAGGTTTTGCTATTTTTATCCGTGGCTGTTTTAATGTACGCCGCATTAAGTCGCATTACGATAACGTGTCGTATTAAATAAATTTCTTTAATGCGTATTATACGCATGCAAAACGTTGAATGCTGTGAATGATTAAACGCGAACTCTGTTTTCTTCGGTACATATCTTTGTGCGAGATGTACCGATCATACCTTTTGAACGCCAGTCTAAAGCCAGACGTAGAAGAGAAAGAGGTAGGGAGGGCGAGGAATGATTCGAGAGTATAGTGCGAGACTCGGGGGGGAATTATACTTGCATGAGCCAGGCCTCCCTCCGGCCCTCCGGCCTGAATGGTAATTAAAGCGTGCGAGACTTTCTTACAATGCTCTTAATTCCCAAGGAGGACAACTCGTCGACGAATCTGCTGTTTTACGAAGAAGTGATCGAAATGTTGTTTCTCGAAACTCGTACATACATAATTGTAAACATATAATCTTGAAATAATATAAATATACAAATTTTATTTCAAAAGAATATTTGAAGAAAAATAACATAGATCATTATCGTCTCAAGTATCATCTCAGTATCATCTTGTAAATACAATACAATATGATAAAGTTTGTTTATAAAAGTAAACATAAGACCACATGAGATACGATAAATATACTTTCCGGTTGACGATATTAATTTCAAATAATGATTAGAAGTGATCTTCATGATTGATTTAGATAAGTACTACACAGAAAAAAAGAAGTGTCAAATCAACACTCGATATTCTTGTATATACGCAAGAATAAGATAATCTTGAAATAAGATTATATTGCGTTGAACGAATAATTATATAGTTCTTCGTTCAACGCAATATAATCTTATTTCAAGATTATCTTATTCTTGCGTATATACAAGAATATCGAGTGTTGATTTGACACTTCTTTTTTTTCTGTGTAATTGTGTGAGGTAACGCGTGCCTCTGACTTTCTTGAGCTCGCATAAATAACAAGTCGATTTGAATTGCGCGGAAAAAGATGCTCGTGACTGTACGCACGTATCTCATAACACGAGAAAGAGCACGAACTCGAAAAGCCGGAAGTATCGAATTTGTTTTTATTTCCGACATACAGGGAACTCGTATGTCTCGCGATCAACAGGTGACCAGTTGAATATTGGGTAGGACAACGTTTCGCAGGAAACGCACGATTGCCAGACTCGCAGCCGGTGATCGTGAATCATGAATTTCAAAGATCTCCATCAACATAAAATTCGATGAAAAGTGTTTAAGGGCCAGTTTTTGAATAGTCGTTTAAACTGAAGTTTAGCTAAACTCACTCTTCGTCTTTTTCTAAAAGGGATAGTTAGAAAGAGACGAAGACTGAGTTAAGCTAAGATTAAAGTTAAACGACTATTGGAAAACTGGCCCTAAATCGCGCAATAGTTCGTCGCATAAAACTTAATGTGAAGAAAAATTTTGATCCTTTACTGTGTTTTATCCATTGCATTGTCGTCGTAAATGTTCTACTAGTGTCTATAAGTTAATTTGTAAAATACTTCACGACAAATATTGAAATATATAAACTAGATATTAGTTTGATAATAAAAACCAAAATTCACCTTAGACGAATGATTCCCGCAGATCTCCCAATTTAGCTCATAGCGCACGCAATGGTGTTCAACGCAGAAATACCAGTCGCGAACGGTCTCGCGTTATAAATCACGTCCGCGGAGTGGCAAGTATCCTCGAAACGTCGACACTATAAATATCGCACACGTAAAATAAACAGTCCGGAAAGAGATCAATTTGTCCCATCGAGTCATTCCAGTCGATCGACTTTGCGTCACCCTCGTTCTCTTTGCTCTCCTTCGCCCCTATCCACCCACCCTCATCCGACACTGACTTTTCTCTATGAACGGCACCGGGAATTCCGAAGAACTCGAAATCTCTCGCGCGAGCCGTCGGACTAGATAAATCATGCGACTCCCGCCCGCGTTTGTCCACTTTCGTCTATGACTCTCTCTTAAGTCACTTCTGTCCACGTGATCGCGCCGGTATGCACGTCGTATAAACTTCCAACGTATGCATATGTGTGTGACATAAATGTATGTGTATGTCAAGTTAAGATTATATATCCACGAGTGTTCACAATCAACTAAAGCGGAGGCAATAGACTGCGAAAATCTGCGAAATGTGTACCTACTCTGCACTAATACATGCCATTTATGGTACATCAAAGTCACGGCGATCTCTTTTCCTAACGGGAGGACAGTTCACATGGCATTTCTTTTCCTCGGATAAATAAATAATAAAAATGTCGGCAATCGTGTGATACAAACTTTAAAAATTAATGCAATTGGCTCCCCAATTTATTGAGACGCAGGATAATCTTTAGTTCTCGATATTAAAACAAAACTCTTAGGGCCAGTTTTTCAATAGTCGCTTAACTTTAATCTTACAATAGGTTAACTCACTCTTCGTCTCTTTCTAACTATCCCTTTTAGAAAAAGATGAAGAGTGAGTTTAGCTAAACTTCAGTTTAAACGACTATTGAAAAACTGGCCCTTAGAGTACGAAGCAGTTAAAGTTAAGCCTAACTAATTGTAAGAGATATTTATCTCATTAATTGCTAATTAGAATCAATCTCCAATGCAAATATTTTTATAAAAGATAAGAAAGATCTTTCTAATTTGTGGACAATTTTATTTATTTGCTCAATATCGAAACGGATATTGGAAAATAGAAGCAATATTGTTTTTTAATTTACTAAAATAAATCGTTGCAAAACATCACCAGTGTATTTTCTTTATAACTGAACGTGTATCTTGCTAAATAGAATCCAAAAATATATACAGTATAAAATTTATTAAACAATAGATATCTGTGAAACTTCATTTAAATCTTAAATCAATTATTTATACTAAATTACGTTTGTTGTTTACGGAGTCAAGCGGAAAGCGGAGACAAGCATGAGGAAACTTTCCGATCACCAATGTCATCATATTTGACTGCAAGCATAATCAGATACGGAGCCAACAATGTGATGCCTAGTGAACAGAAAGAGCAGAATATATATAGAAGGGGGGAGGAGGAGGAGGAAAGAAAGAAAGAAAGAAAGAGAGAGAAAGGGAACAACTGTGCCGCACGAGTGCACGCAAAGTTGGAGCGTCGCCGTTCGGTTCCTACGTCGATCCCTCGCTGTTGCGGTCGCCTGTACGTGCGAGCTTCGCGATGCTACGATCCGATAAGCATCCCCCCTTGGGCCCCTCGGCCGCTCTTCACTACCCCTCCGTGCCCCTCTCCAAATCGACTGAACGATCCCTCACGCGCGCCGCTCGTCGTGCACAGCCTCCTCTTCGGCCTCACCGCGACCTCACCGCGGTCGTAAACGTGAAGATAGAGCGAGAGAGACCTGATCGACGTGTCTTCGTTCCACACGATCGCTCCTCGTCTCACCTTGCGGTTGCCGCGCACCTCCCCCTCCCACGCGAGTCCGATTTCTCCTTCTTCTCTCCTCCACCGCCTCCTTCATCTCCTCCTTCTCCTCCACCGCCCAACCTCGAGATACTCTCGCATAGACCTCCTGCCGCAACAGCTATTCTTGCTTTCGCCGTCCTTGTCGCACCACTGTCGCCGAAGGTTCCGAGGGTCGTACCGTCGGGTTCCACTCCCGTCGGGCCGGTTCCCTCCTTCGAGATTTGAGGCAGCCTGCTGCGGTCGTCCTCTTTCAGCAGCAGAGGGTCAGCGTGACGCTCCTTCTTCTTTGCTCACTTGGTCTTTACTTTGTTCCACTCCATCTCATCCCTTTCGCTTCATCTTTCTTTAAATAAAGAAAGAGAGAGAAAGAGAGCTCACGCGCGCATCGTGCATCCTTCTTTGTCGATTGGGGATGATAGCACTGGTTTGTCGTGTATTTTTGTTTTCGACTGTATAATTCCTTAATTCTGGACTAACTTCGTCCGTAAAAACGGTCCAATGAGTGACTCTAGAACCGTATTTCTTTTTAATAATTGTGCTCTCCTTCTCTCTCTCTCTCTCTCTCTCTCTCTCTCTCTTCATTTCCTCTCACCGTCTGTAAGTTCTTCCTTTCACTGTCGCACTGCATTTTTTTCGTCGGACACGTTTCTCTGTTTTTCTTGTCCCGATGTATTTCTTCCCTCGTCACTTTCCTGCGTTAGTCCTCTTCTTCGGGGACTGTTTCTATCGTTCAGTCAGGTAGAGTTCTCTCTTTTTCTCTCTCTCTCTCTCTCATTTCACCAGATGTGTTTGTCTCCCTCGCGCACATTTCTTCCCCCTCTCTTTACTCTCGACTGGTTCTGTCTTCGTTGTTCCACCGGATATATATCTGACATTTGTCTACTCATTCCCTCTCGCGTTGTATTTCATGCGTACCCTCTCGCTCCATTCTTACTAACACTCCTCTCTTCTCTCTTTCCTTCTCTCTCTCTCTTTCTCGCATACGCACATACATACACACACATATATGCATTCGGACGCGTACGTGCCAACCTCGCCTTGGCTGACTTGGCTCAACGAAATACGCACGCGTGTCTCCACGGGCGACGCTTGTGATGCCTCAAGCGTGTGCGTTACGCGTACATGTACATATATACGCGCGTGCAGCGACTCGTCACGGTCGCATTTGTACGTGCGTAAACGCGGCGACGGTGGACAAGGGACGGCCAAACCCCCGAGATCCTCTCCGATCCCAATGTCGTCGTGTCGAAGTCCCCTCGCAAACCGTTGCGTCTCTAGACTTTTCTCCCAATTATCGAGCATCGCCTGATTAGACGATTAGACTGAAATCGTTTAATCCTTAATACATATAATATTAATATAGTAAAAGAGATTAAATTCGAGATTAATACAGGGTGTACCGTATGTATTTAAATACTCTTACGTGTTGAATAAATACAGATATTTAAAAGAAATCTAAATAGTTCTATCAACTTTTCCAGTTCTATGGATATCTTAACGTAACTCCTGAATTATAAGTAAACATCATGTGCCGCATATCATGAGAGCGAGATAAAATTTGAATTAAACGTAATACACACGGTCGATTCAATCCGATAAGATACATTGGTCAGATCATCGTACGTAATTAAGTACAATTTCGAGCTCGACCAAAGTTATGTTTAATTTGCAGTGTAATAACCAGATGACATTATATATTATAGATATATTATCCATGGTGTTTCAATTCAAAATCGAAAGGATGGTTTTAGCGATTTTTCAATCGTTTGTAGAGTATTAGGGTTGTCCGTACGTTTATTCGTCTCATCGATCGAGCGACGAAGGCGCACTTATCTCGGAACGAGCTATCAGTCGGCGAGCTATTTTGCCATATTTCCAGCTTTCATGAGTGATGCGAACTGTGTTATAAATTATTCAAACAACTCTTGCGATTCTCCCCTTATCGCGCGCGCGATTATAATACTTCACATTCCCGATCTAGCGATCTTTTTTCTTTCATCGCGCTATACCGGATACATATCGGCCAAGCGATTTCCCGTTCCTTTTACGGCGGATGCACGAATGTTACCGGTTCCCCGCGCGTTTTACATATCCGCGAAAGATTGCAGATTAGAGCGACGTATCGGCGGAACGAAACAGCGTCGCGTTCGTTTCACGAAGTGGCATTCACCGAAGCACCATACGTCGCGCGGACGTGCACTCATGCGAATCGACGAGATAGTGTCATCTGCCACGATCCTTCCGACTCCGGCCGCTTCGACTCGGCTAAACGGGGAATAGGTAAGAGGCTCTCGAGGAATTTTATCCTTCGAAGGGGACATATCGACCTATCTCGCGATTTATCTCCACGACAGGATGGTTTTATTCCAGTGTTCTTCGGTGATCAAGGTGCCTCATTGCTTCCTAAATGGGCCTAGGTATTAGCGTCCATTCTTTTATGTGTGAAAAACTTATATTTTCAAGCTTGTAAAGTTAAAGTTATTAGAGCACTCTTTATCGTTCATCTTTTGCACGAAATTCATACATTCCAATTCCAAATATAGAATTGTATATTTTATATTCAAAATATAAAATAACGATTTTCCAATTTTTTTCAAAATTTAAGTGGTTAAAAATCCTATAGTTATCTATTTCATATTTTTGTTATTTAAAAGACACGTTAGAAATAATAATTTTTTAATAAGTATCTACGAATTAAGAATGTACGCTATCTGGTTCGTCATATTGCACAAGAAACGTAGGTATATGGGTAAATGACTGGGTCTACCCTTTTCCTCGCTTCAAGGCATAATATTTTAACCGTAGCTTTAAGCCATAAAAACTTGCATATGACGACGTCCAGACTACTTACGATTAAATAAAAATTAAACGCGACAAGTAGGTAATCAATTTGAGTTAATATTTAACACTGCGGCACATATCCACTGCTGTCGAAAATAAATCGGCGAAGTAGAGAGAGTGATAACAATAAGCTTCGTAAAGATACCTCCGTATTTCCGTATTTACAAAACGCAATACTTATTTTGTTAGTCTGCCGAAAATCTGCAGGTTTTCGAGATGAATATTTAAAGAAGCGTTTCTTTTTACGGCGCGTCGACAAATCAGTTCGAGTTCGGGTTTTTTCGTCCGCGTCGTCCGGAGAGGGAGAGAAGTAATAGAACCGGAGAATACGAGGCGTGGCTTTGAGCGCGACCCCATAGCGTTTCACCGTACCCCTTTAATTCGGCGGTATAACGCGACTCGATAACGGACTCGCGGCTCTCTCACCCACGGGGACCGTTTTCACGGCATTTCCTCCGGGACCGGATGCGCGACACGTGTTATAGGATGTGCCGCGCCCGCGTAGGACCTTCGCGTGTCGCTCCGTCAATAACGTTGATGAATATTCAATAATTCTGCATAAATGTCGACGAGAGAGAAATATGTAACCCTCGACGACAACCGGCGCTTTCTTTTGTGGACATTTGCATCACTCTTTTTGCTGCCGAACAAATGTTTTCGTTACGGAAAAGTATTCAGATACGATTAGCTTTTGACAATGATCTTTAACTCGAATGCTTATACCAGGTGTTCTATGTTGATACGCGATTACCTTCCAAACTGTTCATTATTCGAAAAAAATGTTTCAAAAAAAGATTTGTGACCATCATAAGATGTCTCCCTCGAAACAGTAAGTTCTATTTGAAACATTTTTTCGAATAACAAAGAGTTTGGGAGATAATCAAGTGTACAGATTAAAGTGGGACATCCTGTATACATCGAAATAAAATTCCAAAAAATTTATTGACATCGAGATACCTATTTGTAAATTTATCTTATTCTTTCAAGTAATAGTTTACAAAGTCTGTTTTTAGAGAAGAAAAATTGATATTAGTTATATCGATTTTGCTTTGTAACGCTACGAGCGAAATCAGAATTTCCCTTTTGCGGAGCTGTAAGTTAAATTTTTTAGTAACTGAGTGCGGGAGTCGTCTTCCCCTTCTCGATTGTCTCATTAAACATCGATGAGTGCCGAAGGGTGAGATCCTGAACGCTGTAGGGTGCCATCGCGGGCATCGCGGCCCCTCGTGACGTTCATTACCGCGTTCATTTTCGCGAAATTTATCCAATAGCTGAAGTTCCCATTAAAAATTAGACGCTTCCATCAGACGCTGCTTAATTAGCATTGACCGATATCAGTACCATGATTCAAATTAATTTATCATTATCGAATGAATTGCTATTGATTATCTTAATTGTTTTAACTTTAATTTAATTTTAATCGTTACTATATTATTAACAAACTCGAACGCGCGTATGTTGTTTAAACAAAATGTATGGCGGGAAAATAATCACATTTTTTAATTTAATTTTAATTAAATATTCGATTTGTATATTCGGAAGAAGAAACGGAGAGAGAGGAAAGAGAGGAAACGAAAAATGAAAACTATGATACAGAATTTACGATGTTTTCAAAACGTGGCAGTCTCGGGAACTGAATTCTCCAGGTTAGAATGGTGTTAGGGCACGTGTTATCCACATGCCATGTTATTGTGTCTGTCCTGCTTGTTTGTCCATTCATGGCCCTCGTAACGTACGATTAGCTGCTCTGTTACTTTGAAAGAGAGAACACATTCGCGTGAACACATTTTGCAGTTGGGGAAACGACCGTGTTCGCAGATGGAAAAGTCATTAGAAATATGCTTTACCCTTTGCCCTTTACCTGAGCATTTTTTGATACGATCGACCAGCAACTCCAGCACACTTTTGCAGTAAAACTTTTGAAAATCAAAAGTTTTGTTTTAAAAAGAAAAAATTATAAATGTTTATGAATTTATTTACTTTTATTTCTCAAATTACGCATGTCGCCGTATTATAGCGGCACCAGTGGGGTGAAAAGGGTTAATCAGCTTTGTCGGAAAGACTTTGTCAAGTTTGTCTATATTTTGCTTGTTTTTATAATAGATTGTATTTAATTATTATTTATTTATTTTTTGCTTGCAAAGTTTTTTGAAATTAGTATAACAAATTATACAAAATTAGTATAAACGAATTATTATACAAAACTCAATACAATTATTATACAAAACTTGTTTTGCATTCAAGTCTCGATGCTGCGACAAATATTGACACTCAAGAGCATCGAACCGAGCATCAAACGCATCGAAACGCATGTGTTTATTTGCATTAAGGGTAAAAAGCTTTCGCGAATCGGCATGTTACAGATTACGCCACTGAACATTCGCCGATTCCGAGATAGTAATATAATTAAAGAAGAAGAAGAATTTTTATTAGTATATCTATATATATTTAAAAATATAGTACTTATATATTTAAAAAAAATATAATAATATTAATGTATTGACATTCTCGTATTCGATCAGTGAGGTGATCGAAGTCGCGGATCGTGAGAGTTACTTAACCTCGTGACACCATCTGTGCCTGAGTCGATGCCATTACGGTAATTAAGATGTAATTGGACATAAATTGTGCAGCGGCTTCGGAACGAGCCAGACGGGGAGAAGGCGGGATCTCAGGACGACGGGGGTGGTAAACTAAGGAAGAAAGAGCGGCGCGATGCGCGTGGATGTACGCGCGCTCGTGCGTTCGTGCGTGCATGCATGCATATGCGTGCCGACACGCGCGTGCACGCGTGCGTAACCTTCTCCGCCCTTAACTCACCACTCCCTCTCTCTCTCTCTCTCCAGTATCATCTCGTTTACTGTTTACCTGCATGTTCTATATTTATATGATACTGAAAACAGAGTACGGTATTGCTAATTGCCGTAAGCCTAGAGCGTTGTTCCCTTTTCTTCCATCGTTGTTTATAACCATATGTGCCTCGGGTGCGTAAATCGGAAAAAAATGAGAAGAAAATACGCAAGGAAAAACGCATCGAGTTAATTTATTCTTTCTCCTCGCAATCCTCGCATACTTTCTTCTCATTTTCCTTGAGTGCACGCATCCGAAATATATACACTTGCAATATATAATTTACTGTATTTGACATGTGTTTAAATCATATAACCCTATACATTCGTCTCGAAGAACACAAAATCTTTTAAAAAACAGTTTTTCCATACTTCCTTGGACTACTACTTTTTATTTCGTATTCTGTTTCCTATTGTGCCCCTTTGTCGCGCGTTTTCTCACTATAGAGCGTACAATTTCCAGGAAAACGTGCGTTAAACGGAACGATTCAACAGGTGACACCTTGCTGCGGTGTGCCGTTGCATCTCGATTACCCCAAGTCGCGATGTTTTGTGATTCCTCGAAATCTTGCGAATTTCAATTATACGCAATTTCTGTTATATAATATTGGAGAAAAAGATATAATTTGCAAGCATATAACAAGACCAAATCACAATTTATAAGTAGGACGTTAAAAAATAAATAATTAATGTATTATGTAGGTAATTAATTTATGTTAATTAACTACACGTTAGTGCTAGAAAAAACTAGAAAAAAGAAATATCGGAAGATTTCTATATTTAATTTCTATTTAAATGTATTACATTTATATGCTTTCTCTCATATTTATTTTATACTACAATTATTCACTAATTACCTCGAATTACTTATTTAGTTTGGTACTACGTTGTTAAAACGTTTTAAAATAATTTAGTCAGGCTTTTTATAAGTCTATATATTTGCGAAACAGTAGTTATATATGAAAACTATAGTAATGGACTTAAATCTCCATTCATATTTTGAATATTTGTAAACTAAATCATTTTTGAAAATCTTTGAAAACTTTGAATGTCTTTAAAATGTAGGATATTTTTAACATTAGTGTAAAACATTTTAATTCATTCTTTATTTTATACACAGCATAGATAACAATTAAATTCTTAAACATTTTAAATGTTTTTGATATTTAATAAAAATACATGTTTAGATATTTCAGAAAATATTTTCAAGAATTGATATTCCAATTTTTAGGATTTTCCTAGACTTTCAAGAGTTAGTTTTGAATAATTTTTGAAGCAATTCGAATTTTTACATAATCGAAAAATTTGGATTATCTGTTAAGAATATGGAAGTACTTGATTTTCTCATTTTCTGTCAGGATTTTTTCGTTATAAAGCTCAAACGAACGAATAAATCTTGTCATTCCTTTTGTATTATACGTTTTACAAGCTTCTGATTATATTGTTATATAATAACGAATGTTATTGATTTGTTGCCATATTAGTAATGTCTACGTATTTTGCAAATTTAAAGTGACACAAGTGTTACGGCCGTAATGTTTCACTGCGTGTTTTATGGAAGATTCTTGCATCTCAAGATATAGGTATATCTAATTTCACAATGATTTAGTTGACGATAGTTTACGATAATGGTAAACGCTTTACTCTCGAAATTCGACCGCGACGGCCACTTAAAAACCATCGTGTCGTGTCTGCGGACGACAGCGGAAACTAGCTTGCGACATTTATTAGACAGAAATCGCCCGCGAAATTTACTCGATTTACTGGAGCTCGGCCGGGATTCGTCCGCTCTCTCGTCGCGACGTAAGTTTTACGGCGAGGCGTAAAATGAGTTACTGGCCGGATAACCGAGCAATAAACTTCCGGTCGGACCCCCCACGTGGGTGATCGTGCGGGTTGCTCAGGAGAGAGAGCCAGAGATATTGCCGTGACGACGTCGGTGCAAAGATATTTATCACGACCACCGTTTTCGGAACCTTGCTTCTTTAACGGTCAAGCCGGTCATCTCGGTCATCGGATCATTCTTTTCATTGAGAGGCCTTTTCTTTCCATTTACTTTCATTGTCATCTCAAGATGAAGCCAACACAATAGCTAACAGACGAACTAATTTACGAAGAGGAAGAAATTAGCTTTGACGCAATTGTATTCTTAATCGTGTGTAAAGAATTAGAGTAAGAAAACAATTAGTATATTTTTATCTATGTAGCGCATTTTGGTGAATTTGAAAAGTTAGATTTTTATTCAGATGGATTACCGTAGGTATACGAAGCAAAGAAATCACATTGTGTGTATCACACGCGTGTATAATATGCAAAATGTAACACACACACACAGTTTGATGTTTTCTTTATGCCACTCTTGCGATTTTGGTGGATTTCTTTGTGCATACTAGGGTAGCTCTTATTTACTCTTGGTGAAAATTTTTTGGGGATTTTTTTTCGCGCTACCCCCCAGTTTGGTTCCATTTTATGAAAAAATAATCTGTGTAAAATTTCAGCTCAATCGGATAAAGGGAAAGGGTACCCCTGGGACCTTGAATCGAAAAAATCATAAAATTACAGAAAAAAATCAATTTTATTTGTTTTTTTTTTGCGAAATATTAATTATATGCAAAAAAGTATTATACAAAAGTTGTAGATTTATTAAAAATGCACATATTATCATGTACCACTTTTTCTCGTACGACTAACGATTTCCGAGAAAAATGTGAAAATTACTTCTTTTTACTTATACAAATCTTGACGCTGAGAAAGTTTCTTTTTTATAACTTGGAAGCCGAAATCATTCCTTCAGCCGAATCATTTACAACTTTCAATTTATTTACTAATTCCAGACTCTTTACAAAACCTCCATTTTTATGCCACGTCAACGGTTCTGTCTTAAGGAATTCATCATTCAAGTCAAATATTTTGAAAAATCCTTTAGTTTCGGTGGAAACGAATTGTTCAATTTTGTTGTTAATAATTTCTGGGATTTTATCGATTTGTACATACTTGTATTCGCTTCTCATTTTTGTTTGATGATTCTGTTTAGCAATTCAGAGCATTGATTTTCATTTTTGATTCAAATGACAAATTTGTATCAAAAAAAGCTAATGCGACAACTTCAGGGCTTAAATACCATAAATGCTTGCTTAGTTTTTGTAAAGCAACACGAGAGATACCACGATTGATAGCTTGATATTCAAAAAGTTTCGAAAGAACCCTGAAATCCAGATACGGTGCTTTGGCAGCAGAAGGCGTACAAAACCATGCTTCGACATTGGTTCTGTGCGCCTTCTGCTGCCAAAGCAACGTATCTGGATTTCAGGGTTCTTTCGAAACTTTTTGAATATCCCTTTCCCTTTATCCGATTGAGCTGAAATTTTACACAGATTATTTTTTCATAAAATGGAACCAAACTGGGGAGTAGCGCGAAGAAAATTTAAACTTTGAAAATAAGAGCCACCCTAGACTGCATACATTTTACGTTATTACGCAGACCTATCTGTATACAGATAGTCTTCATTGATAGCGAGAACTACAAAAATACATTAGGTTTATAAGAACTTAATGTATTTTTTTAGTTCTAGCTATTATAGGTAATTTGGGAAAACGAGAAAAACGAGATATAAGAGATAGTAAATCGTATATCGAAATAGCTTTCGTTCTGGACCATTGTTTTGGAGGTACATTATTTGCCTATCTTCTCTTTCACATTCTTGTACCTGATTCGAGATAGGTCAAAGAGGTCGCAATTTATAGAAAAAGATATGTCTGTGAATTGAAAGAAATCGGTTTTTTTAAAACCTCCACTTTTTTGGCCTGTAACTTTTACACGGTTTGGTACACAATGGTTTTCACAAAGTTTAGCGCATATACAATTGATTCGTTACATTATACAACTATTGCTATGGTAAATTTACGATGATAACTAGCTATACAAAACGGTTATAATAGTGATTTTCTTCTAATGTTTAACAAACTGCAACATTCAATGTCTAAGCTTAAATAACTCAATTTGGTCATATTTACAATACTTTAGAGCATAAATCGATAGGTACATAATTGTTATTCAAGACACTATAATATAAATACTAGATAATATTATTATCATTATTAACGCGTAAAATTAAAAAATATTGTTATTTAAGTTTTAGACTTAACTTGTGCAACATATTTGTATAATTTTGTTCTGTTTTGTCACATGTTCTTTAAAGCTCTACACTCATCGTTATTATAGTCGTAAATCGAATGAGTCAGGTATTTCTTGCACTTCCGACAAAAGGGATCCGATATAAGATATCGCAGAATTTTTCAGCAAAGCGCTTGACAGTTTCCTGATCCCTTCAACTTTGAAACTTTGCTTAGGGATTTGAGCGCCGCGGCAATGGATGGTCAAGGCCAAACGTAGTTGACGCGTATCGTTCACGAGCTCTCGTCATTCTCGACGAATCTGTAAAAGAGAAAAAGAGGGGAAAAGAGAGAAAGAAAAAAGCGGTACAGTATATCGGCGACGGTATTGGTAATCACTAACGAGCAAGTGGCGGAGCACGTGGAAATGAGTGAGAGAACGGGACGCGAGCGGAAAAGAGACGCGGAGAGTGAAAGAGAAAGAGAGACAAGAAAGGAAGGGAGCGTGAGACGTGCGGAGGGTGCGGAGGGCTCTGTAGTTATATGGGAGTCGCTATAGAGCGGAGTAAGCATTGTAAATCAATATCCCGACGGCTGCCGGCGCTTCGAACGCGCCCCGTGCCCTAACATGCCAATACATCGGAACGTGTACCCTCCATCGCTCTGCTGATGGATACCGGAATACAACTAGGCGGAGATACGAGGGGAGAAGGTGTAGGAAAATAGGAAAATGTGGTGTGTGTTGCTTTCTCTTGACGCATAAGTGCCTCCTCGGACGTAATTTCATAATCTCTGTTCGATCTAGCTAATCCTGGATAATTAATTACGCAATAAACGTAAATCATGCTTCTATCTTTCTCGCAGAATCGGTGCGTGATTCTTATGCGATCTGTATGTTCCATTACGTAAGTTATAGTTGCAGGCAATTATTATTTTTAAATAGATGAAGGTACAAATTTAAATACGTTTAAAATTATAATACTCTTTCATGTAGAAAAAACAGTTTCAAATTATCGGTTTTTTTCCATGGATTTAAATTATAATTCTACTTTTGGGACTTGGGTTTAAAATTGATGCTTGTAAATTCATCGATCGAGATAAGGTCATCCTTATCTCGAGATCGATGATGATATAACGTGGAAAAAAATAAGTTAAACTTTGAATCGATTAAATTACGCTAATTGTTGTTAAGGATAATAATCAAGCTAAATTCGCTCTTTGCCCATCTTTTGGCGCGCGCTATCAACTTCCTTCTCATCAAGCGACATTTTAAGCCTCATAATCATTAGTTATTAAATTACCGTAAACTGTAATGCGTCCGCCGAAAGTTATGCTCGATTTACATGACAGGCCGCGCTCCACTGTGCCGCAATTTCGCGCATTAACGGCGATACCATCGACTCTCCTAGCAGTCTTATCATGTAAGATCTTTGCGCGCGCGTGAGATCCTCTCTTTCTCTCGATATACGAGCGACGCGATAAAAATTTTCTTCGCGGAACGCCGCTTTGCTTCCGGGGCCAGGTGCACGCCATCACGTGAAACTGCTCATACGGGGCTTCCTGGCCCGGATCCTGCCGATCACGTCGCTATCATTACTCGTCCTGGCACGGGTCAAAAATTCGGCGCTCTTGAGCCTCGCCGATGCCACGAGAAGATGAGCATGATGTTGTTGCTGGCGTCTCGAGGGCAGGTGGAGCTATTTGGAGAACAGCCCACTCGAGGGCCCACCGTTTCGTTCCTGTCTCTCTTTCTTTCCTTCTCGCGTTCGTTCCCCATCCTCCCCCTCGCCACTTTCTTTTTCCCTTGTTCCTTTTCTCTCGGGTCTGTCCCCGTCGCTCTCTATTTCTCTCTGTCCAGCACGTTCTCCTTCGCACGGTTGGTTCATTCGTAAACGGCAGTGCCGCAAGCTCGGCAACGTCGGGACCCAGGCGACGAGGAAGGACCATCTGGTCCTATATATCCTCGCGCCAGCTGCGATGATCCTGTCGACGGCTTTCAAAAATATACGGAGGCCGCGCTGAATTAGCCAGAGGAAAAGCATGACATGGCCCGATAATCGCTTGTCTTTTCATTCTCACTGAACTCTTTCTTAAAAACGAAACTTTTTTATTGTGAGAACAACGTCTATACATTGCTACCGAAATTCCTCTCGTTCTTTCGTACATTAATTAATTTTCCAGTATATATTTTCGCTGTCTTTAATTATCTTTAACTTACATGAAGCGATTACTCACACGTGACAATTTGACATCGTCAATGGTTGATATATTTTATTAATTTAAAATTGTCATAATTGTCAGATGATCGAATTAGTTATTTAACGAAACACAGCAAACAATTATCTACGCAATTTAGTGTCGTATCATGAAAACGGCGTAAACAGACATGTTTAGCAAATGTAAATTTTCGACTATTCGCATAATTGTGATATGGAATATCTTAACACGCACTTAATTCTCTATATAGCGTGTACTAGTTTATAATAATTTATCCAACGAATATAACGACAAACTAATGAAATACTGGTCTTGTAAGATGATGCGCCGATCAACACATACGATTGCCATGGATCGGCCATTCGGAGCAAGTTGAGATGTACTCGCGAGGGGCACGACCCCGGCATCCATTTTGAAAAGCATGCACCTTATTTGCCGACTCGTGTTTACTCGTTAGATGTTCGACGCTCGTTCGCGTCGTGCAACGCTCTTTTATACCGTATAAATGCGACTGGGATCCACTACAAAACTCGCACGGCAGGCTTATCAGTAATCAAGGACGCGAGCCGTGCAAGCCGCGACCGGCTACCGACGATCGACAAATAAGTTCCTCTCGGCGATAAGAGAGTCATTAGCGGTGCATGCCTTTGGATCTTTGGACTCCCCTTATCAATAAACTTGTTCGTTCGTCACAACTTTCACAATCGTATCTTCACGAATCCTGACAATAAATCAAGCTAAGTATGTCGCGCAATTAGATAACTGGCGCGCGTACTAAAAGCGATTTTAAGTTTAAGTTCCTAATTTTGATATCAAAGTAATGTTCTGTAAATAGATAACTGCATGGGCCGTAAAAACGAAAAACGATTTGAGATTCGATATTTAATGTTTAATTTTGAAATAAAGAAAGAACTGCACAATAGATAAGAAATTATGAAATTAATAGAGAGGTCAACGCTCGTTATAAGCTATGTAAGAAAATCAACGGCCAAATTACAAGCAAAATAAGGATGTTGGTTTGAAATAAAATCTAGTTTTTTTACTATATATTAAAAACATGAACGTTTTGACTGTACTTAGTCTTCTTCAGCAAGCAATAATTTAATAGAAAAGAAAGAATAAGAAAGTCAAGATTATATTAATAAAGAAGAAGAGAATGTATACCTAAGAAAAAAATTACAAAGTATCACGATGATTAAATTCATATAATAACCGAATAGAAAACGCAACAATTACACAATGTTGGTCTGTTTGATAAGAAACTATGGCAAAGGTCGCCATTTGTTAAAGTGTGAAAAATAGAAAGTTGACCAAAAGAATAAATTAAAGTGTTCGCAAATATATTGAGTCGATAAACGATCTTGAAGCATTATTTGTTTGAAAGCGCGAATATGTTAGTCCTATATGTCAAGTTGATTGTGAGATGTCCAACAGAGTTGAGTTTAGAGGAAGGGCCCTCTCACACAAAGTAGCATAGCTGTCTTAAGCGTAACATAAGACCATCTGGACCAATGGGCATCTAGCACAAAGTCAAGATTTTTAGCTAGATGCTTATTGGTCTAGGCGATCTTATGCTATAATATGTATATGCAGCTAATACCATTTTGTGTGAGGGCCCTAAGAGATTATAAGTTTTGAGGATTCTGTTTCGGAAGGTAAATGATAATAATAATAATAATAATAAATTTATTGCAAATAGTGGAAAGATATTTTAAAATTTCTTATAGGAATTAAAGTATAATTTGCAGAATGGCATTTAGTTATTCTTTTTATGTTGATGCTTCTCAATGCATTCGCACTTTAGTATACATTCTATTCAGAGTAATGAAACAAATTTTATGCCGGGTAGTCTATTATTAATCACGTTTGCATGAGCAGGTATTATAATGGCTATTGTGATGGTCGAAGGTCGGTCGCTAGATAATTTCTCGTTCCCCAGTTACGACATCGTTACCGATTTACAGTATAGTTGCTATTGTTGCAAAGAACAGTGTTGTTCATTGTTCTCGGCATTGAAGTTCCGATTTCGTCTCAGCCCTTTCAAGTTTTATTCTTAAAATCGCTACAAATGATCTTGGTAGATGATCGAGGTCAACAAAGAAGGACGAGCCACGTTTTCCAGCTTTGTGTGTCCTCTTGCTTTTATTCTAGTCTTGTGGCTTGTAGGCGCTGGTATATGATGGATGCGTTATCGCGATGCGTTTTTGAGCCGCGACCTGCTAATGATTATCGCGCTCTAGGGCTCTAGCTGCGACCCTCGTTTCCCCTTTTTTGTGTCACTGTCGTCCGTCGTGTCTCGCCTGCCACGACGCCTCCGTTTGCCGGATTAATCAACCTCGAGCTAAAACCGACCGAGAGAGGTTCGGTGGTACGGTGGTATTTGTTGACGAGAGGGAGAGAGATAGCCGACAACGCTGAGGAGGCGGCAACGAAAAAGAGAGCTAAAAGTGAGAGGACGAGAGAGAAAAAAGAAAAGAGAGAAGGACTCGCTTCAAGGCGATTTGCTATTTTAACTAGCACGATGTCTGCACGGAGTCTACATTATTTGATCCGAATTCCAGGGCTTAGAGGAAACATTGAAAATGCGTGTCGAGAACGAATAGTAAAATATTAATTAGGTCGATAAATGTTGTTTTATTTATGTTTAATTTAATTACAAGGTAGAATTGATACTGTTGTAAAAATACATTTCTAATTATTAACTAAATACTATTAATGACAAGGAGGAGCTTATAATAAAATGCTTGCCACATGAAACAACGTTGAAAAAAAAAAGATTGAGAAATGATTTCGTATCGTGTTGCACTTCAAAGGGTTAGAATCTATCGATATGGTGATTATTATTGTTGCAGATCTGATAGTTGGTTTCATGCAAAACTTGCGCATGCAATAAATTTTGACGAGATTTCTCACACCCGTTTCATATCGTTCCGAATTAAACACGCGTTTTTCCGATATGTAAAATATAGGGAAATTTTTGCGCGAATGCTGTTTTTAATTTGTATAGAATGCGGTCGATACACGGACATTGAGTGCAGCAAATTGTTGAAAAAAATCAGTTAGCTTTTATATAGTTAACCGTACAATATATTACACCGTGTGGAACGGTATGTGAATAAACGATAAACGAATGCCTTTATAAAATATCATTGAAAACAAGTAAAATTCATTATTTCCTCTTTTTTGAATAGCTTTATTTTGTAATTTCTTTTTCTCCTTCGCTAATTGAAAAATTTCTACGCTCCTTAGACATTGTCGAATCAACGTTCACTAATTATAAGTTCAGTAAAAATTAATAGATGCATGCAAAAGTGATGGCGAACAATACGAAAGACACCTTCATCTTACTAATTAGAAGAACGTTGAGTGAACTTTTCAATCTGCGTAGAAGGAACCTTCTGCGAAGGTCAAACCCACCACCTGTTGCTCGATCAAGCAAAAGTCACGCATGAAAGGAGATTAAGTCTTTTCCATAGTAAAGTTATAAGATCTTATAATTATCTCTGGAATGCGGTGACTCTTTTTTGTACTTTTTTTATGAAAATAATGAATCTTTTACATTTACATAGACGATTATCCTTAAAACCTTTGTTTGTGTTTCTTTCTTTCTTTTCCGGTTTATTTTTTGATTGAATAATTGCAGCAAGAAACCATTGCAAAATTATACTGCTTGTACGAAAAATTCGAGCACTTAATGCAATTTTTATTTTTTTATCACTGCAGTTTAATTGTAAAATAATTTAATTTTATTAGTATTACTGAAGAGTTCGTTGATAAATTCTCTGACAAAGATCTTGATAATTTTTCTATTATTTCTAATATTTCAAAATGATGCGTTTTCTCGGATAATAGAAAGACCACTGCAGACTGACCGCGTGCCAAGATTAACCACGTAGACGTAACTTTCCAGGAAACTATTACGATAGAGAACCGGGTACCGTAGCCTAAATTGCTGCGTTCGTGGCTCCAGAGGCGATCGATCGTATCTATGGCATGGTACGCCGCTGCGGCCTTGCTCGGGTGTATTACACTCACATTCACACAAGAGGGAACGAGAAGTCGGCACGAAAACAGAGAACGCGACATAGTTGGCGGCACGTGCCTTTTCATATATGTATTACTAATTTACGTTTATTACTCATTCTGCAGTTCTCGTATCTCCAAATGCGATTGTTAATGTAAACATTTTTATAATATCTTGTTAACAGATTATAAAGAAGATATAATTAAATCTTTTTTTTTTTTATTATGAAAGTGCCCTAAAAAATGAGTAAATAGATTGAATTAAATAGATCGCTCTCTTTTGTCAGCTTTTTGTAAGTTGGTGACTAAAAAGAGAATGAATGGAAGGGTTAACCGAGTAAGGCGCCGACGATTTAATTTTCAGATGGCTCATCGTGTTTTCTCATGAGAATCCATATGCCCTAACATTCCATATCGAGATATATACAATATCTCTCGACGTTTTGAAGATAGCAATTCCGAGACTGCATGTTCTTGATTTTCGTTGAATAATGTGGCACAATTTTTTTTCCTTTGAATTTAAGAATCTATTTGTCAAAAAAGCTTGGATTATGTCGTGTCGACAGATACCTACTTGTCGCTTGTCGCTCACTAACGTTCATAAGTATACGTTAGAAGAATATATTAAATATTAATCTATTATAAAATACCGCGATCCGTCCTGGCTGTTCGCGCAACCGACCATTAGTAGTCAATAAATCGCAATTGGAAGAGTACGTAACGTTAAACGCATCGATTAAGATTTCTTTGGCGAATAATCCGACCGTCGAGTACTTTCGCACCTGTCGCGCCGGCAATCGAGATGCGCCATCCGCTCGACTAATAAACTATCGAAATTACCGGGATGTGCGCGGTCGCTAATAATAAAAGACACTACTGGAACATCGGCTGGTTATAGTATAAGTAGCAAAGAAAATAGTATACGCACGTGCAGGTACGGGCATGAGGACGGGGAATGTAACCTCTAATTTTCATCGGACGGTGCACGCACTTATTAACGAAACCACTGTGTCTCGCCGCACAACGACGAGCAGTTTGCCCAGTACTTTTTTGTCCGATAAATACCGCTGCCGCCTATCGGAGATGCTGCGCGAGATGCGTCCTTATAGAATTTGCTTTATGATCCCGCGCGATCCCATTACTGCCTTTTATTAGGCACAAATACAGTCAACTTCTTCCTCACATATTACTTCTTCTTTTTTTTATTTACCGAGACGTATATCGCAGGTACGTCCGATCGCCTTGGAAAACGGGTTATACGCTCATCAATTATTACCCGCGAAATTGTATCTTACGATAAAAGCTCCCTGCCATACAATTAAGAGGTTGTCATCTGATATTTGACAAGAATAAAAATAAAAACTATTCCCGACAGTGGCGAAAATTGCAAGAATTATCTTCTTTTCTGGGTTTTGAATATAGGTAACATTTCGAAGTATCTTCGAGATGAATTCACAATTCTATATATAAATCCGAACTTAACTGCATCTCTCATCCACGAAATGAGCAAAATATTTTGCATACTCTTATTTATTTAGCTGCGTTCTCGTTGGATCCGTACTTCATACACGTAGATGCGAAATAGACGGTTCGCCTTACGCAATTCTCGAAATTGGTACGCTTGAAAGAGCGGCCATTCCCCAGCGATTAATTTCACTCCGCATAGTCCGATCGTGCTCGCGTTCCGGCCAACACACTCGAAATTCGCTCTATAATTTGACCATTTCGAACCTTTATACGCGATATATCCAGCGGGCCCCTCCGCCACCCTCCCCCGGGGACCGTTTTCCCTCTTCCCCCTTTTTTTCCACGAACACAATGAAAGGACGAACCGGCAGCTGCCTCCGGTGACACGCGCCAATGACGTACGGTCGCAGCTTGTACACGCGAGCGGGCTTTTCCATTCTATACTAGCTCCTGTTCGTTTTCGAACTCTCTCTTACATCCATCCCGGTTAGATACTTCTACATACGCGCGCGAAGTAGATACATTGGCATGCGTGTGAGTTGAAGCGGCATAATCTTTGAAAAGCCCCGGATCGCGCATCTCCGCGGAGCTGTTATAGATTATAACTCTTTCTTTCCTGATCTTACACCCTGCGCGAAGAAGGGCATGTTGCGAAGATCGAGCGGAGAATATATTAGGTTGAACATAAGTTATTTTAAAACGGCAAAGAAGAAATTTTGTTTCTTAGACGATAAAAATTTACACAAGTTTAAAATTACACTCTTTTTATATATAGATAATTTTATATTTTTTGCATACCTTAAAAAAAAAAACATTTGGATACTCGAATTTTCTGTTCTATTTTATACATTTATCTTGCCTTTCTCTTTCCTTCTTTGCCTAGAAAATCTATATATAATATATCACTATCCTAAATTATACTCTGTATAAAAAGAGAGAAAGCAAAATATCAACTTTTCACAAAATCGCAACAAATGCAGCTGTTACCGATTTTACTAGATATTTTCCGATGTTTTTTCATGGCACGGGCCAAGAATTTACTAGTAAGATCCTCAGGTAGTCGCACGCACACACGCGTACAACGAGGAAATGTTTCGGCACGGGCCTAAAGTTACAATGGGCATCACAAGGGTGAGGAGATACCTATAGACTTAGATATCGTGACGAAGGGTACAGGCAAGGGAAGTTAGTCGAATGAATTTAAATTGAATGAAACCATGTATACCGTACACAAATACACTCGTTATATATAAAATTGTGCACTAACAAAATTTCTCAAGATATAGCACATACCAATTTTGTGATTTTAGTTTTAACGATCAACAATTTTCCTTCTTGAGATTTTGGAGAAGAAACTGATATCTTGCATATCTTTTTAATATTCGGCTCAAAATATTTTGATAATTACGCGACTCGCTTTAAACTGAAATTGTAAAATCTGTCCAATTGTGACAAAGATTGAGTTTCCTTCGTACGACCTTTCGAAACCATTTTCGATTCCCAATCACATAAAATTTTAAAGCTATACACGTTTCGCAGTTAAAGTTAGCTAAGGAAAAATTGATTTTCCAATTGTGCAGAAAGTACCTATGTATCATTAACACCGGCTCGGAGCGTTCTTATTCGAGTACAAATACCACAAATCTGCTACAGGTACGAAGAAACTCGCGCTACAATCTTACAATCAATCCGTTCTCTTTTGTTTATCTATTATTTAGCAATCTCATAATTACATAATTCCATTAGTTGGGAGATCGTAAAGCACCTCAGATAAATAGAATTTCTAAGCCACATATTTTGTCTCGCAGAATGGATTGGGAATTGGGAATAAGAACATCAAAGCTTTCAAAATAAAACATTTTTAACAAACTTTACTTTATTAAAAATTATATATATAATATTTTTAACAAAGTAAAATTTGTTAAAAACATTTTTAATAAATATTTCTTTTTTTTTGTTGCAGTGTCTATTATGTTCGGTAAAATTTGTACACAAACGTAGCATCACAAGGCACGTCAAGTACGTTTATCACAAAAATTGTTACGAGTGCCCTCGTTGTGGCCGAATACTATCACGTAGACTGTAGAGATACGCTCATAAGCCACATGAGGCGAAATTGTTTAGGCAACCGGAAAAATTAAACGGTAAATACCTTTTATTAATCTCTCTCTCTTTCTCTCTCTCTCTCTCTTAGAATACTGGACAGCGGTCACTACACGGCGTACTGCAAAAACACTACTCAAAATAAGTACGTATGATATTTACGTGGCAGATTCGAATTTCAGAAACGTGCGTTTCCAGATAAATTTAAGAAAGAAAAAGACTTTAACATTAATTATTATTTTCTCGCAAGTATTTCTTTTCTAATAATATTCTTTTATAGAATATAAATATTTTCGATAGAGAAATTTATAATCAGGCATTTTTATGACATTATTGTCTGTATATTTGCACATGATACAAGTACGATGATCAAACTGTCACGGAGGTGTCACCGAGCCAAGTAAAGTCTCAAGATACGAGTGCCTATTTATTTATTTATTTATAAAATAAATAGGCACTCTTATCTCGAGACTTATATACGACATTTCCAAATACGATTATGTAGTATGAGGACACGGCCACGGATCAAGATCCAGTTATGACGGAAGTTTTCAGTGTGATATTACTTAAAGGAAGGAGGAATATGATTTTTGACGATGTAGACGAGCGTCGAAAATCATATTCCATCTTCCCTTTTTTTGTATGATAAATCTTCTATGCGCGAACAAAACGTACAGGGGCTGTGATGATATTGAAAGCTTTATTATCGGTGCTGGCATTTATTAAGAATACGTATGGCGATTTTTCTGTATTTCTGCAGTTTATCGCTTTAGAGATAAAGCAAAATACATTTGTGCTCGAGAATATTTTAAATAATGTAAATATAGCTTTTCGTATAATTATATTAACATACGTTAATACATTAGTCAAATTATATATTATATTCGTTTGACATTTTGCGTTATTGTGTCATTGTACCTGGATTATCATATTTGCTTTGTATATATCAAAACGAAACGGTAAGGCCTGAGGCCATAGTTCCTTGCCTTATCGAGCAATTTAGACATTTAATTTTGGAGGAATTTATTCGAATTTGGAATCCATATGTTAAAAATATGTTCTGTTTATTTATATTTATTTATATTTATTTTTATATATGTATATTATTTATATTTATATTTTGCACAAATGATTTCAACAGTTATAAACACTGAAATATATAACAACTGGAACGCGCACCAGGCCTGCCCGTGCAACTGAACATGAATCTTGATTTAAGAGACTGAAAAGAATTTGAATACACACTGATTTGACTGTCATTTTTTAGAACGCAGAAGTTTATTGCATTATTCCAAATTTAAAGGTCGCCATATTGGATCAGCCATTTTGAAATTTTGACAGCAAATTCGTATTCAGCAACCCAAAAAACCCCCTGGTACCGAGTTTTATAAAAATCCGTTAATTTATAAAAGTTTTCGAAATTTTGGGTCGCCATATTGGATCAGCCATTTTGAATTTTGTAATTCTGATCCCAAATTCGCATTCCGCGACCCAAAAAACCTCTAAGTAGCAAGTTTCGTGAAAATCTTGCTAACTGGAGAAAAGTAAAACGATATGCGCATATATGCGTCAATGCCAGTTTTGGCACATCTTTTTTCTGCGCATATATGCGTCAATGCCAGTCAAAGGGTTAAGTATGGGACGCTCTGGAACATTCTGTGTCTCGCTTACTCGGCTCACAGACGATCGAGCACCGAGTGTGCGAAATTGGCGCTCGAGCATTTATTATTCACAATCACGCGCCGACACACTCGGCGGAGTGCTTTAATGATTTTTTTTTAATAGGACTGCTACTAGTCGCCGCTCCTTGCGGTACCAGTCGGGCGACATTATGTTGGCTAGATGTGCCTGGGGATAGGATTACTCAGCGACACCGGAGACTCGTGAAAACCGAGCATAAGACCTCTAAAGTCCTCGCCTCGCGAGGGACCGTGACGATTGCGCGCAGAGTCGCGTCGCGTCGCAGAATTGCACCGCGCGCGGGCGCTTCACCGCAATAAAACGACCAACTCTTGAATGTTATCTCCTCTTTTCTCTTTCCTCTTTGTTCGCACGTTACGTTAGGTTTACCACCCGTACTCGCGGCTCGACTATTTCTACGAATATGGCCGTGTTCGTAGCTTTTCTATCGCGTCTTCGATCTTTACATCTTTTCCCGTTCAAGTGCAATATACCTTTGTGCGAGTCGGTTATACGTGAGGCATATTAGCACAGATATGTATCTCCACGGCAAAGCATAACCCGTCCGTTTTCTTACATTTGCATTATTTATGAGCGATATTTAATCGCGTTTTGCTGAAGGCGATAGAGCGTGAAAATTCTCTCGCGGACGCAAATATGCCGCAAAGATCGCCGGTAGATTCTATGATCCTTTTCATTCGCGTGACCATTCTTGCGCTTCGAAATAGCATCCCGGTAAATACGTCGCTTCAACCGAGGCTTCAACATTCCAGCACTCGTGTGTGGAGCTCGTTACCTCATATCTTAATCCGCGAATCGTCCGCCGCTGGAAAAAGATAAAAATTATACGATTGCTATAAATATTTGCCCGGCAGAAAATATCGGTGATCAACTGTCGAAGAATTCACGACAGGGTCTCTTTTAGCGCGTCTGAAACGTACTCGAAATGTGACCTCGCTTACCCGTGTGGACCCCACTTAAGCAATCGCTTGGCGATACCCTCTCATTCTCTCTTTCTCTCTCCTTTTCTCTTTTTCTCTCTCTCTCTTACTCGCACACTCATTCTCATCTTTCTCCGTTGTGCTGCCCCACCCGGTATATCTCGTCTGCTCTTTCTCTCCCGCGCCAGCGCGGCGGTACTCTCATTCATTTGCCGTCCCTGTCGATCTCTGTCTCCTCTCCGCGCTCTTTTCTCTTTCTCTCTCCTCTCACGCTCTACGGCCGTCCTTCTACAACGCCCCTGCCACTTCGTCCCCCTGCATTCCGAGGCGCGAGCGTCGCGAAGAGCCGTCTCTATTTAGTAAGCTGTAAATCAGAGCAATTCGCCTCTTTGACTAACGATAGCAACTTGGAGCAGTACCCTTTGTGGCCGTTATTTTTTCCTGCAGTTTGTTCTATTTGAATACCTGTGGCGCATAAAAATTGCACGATAAAGAAATAACAACTATTATTAAATCTTTATTTGTATAAATATAAATCATCATTGAGGTTTATTCATTTCGATATTAACTTGCCGTAGGAATTTTTAAAAATTCTGTAGATGTTTTATCAAACATGTCTAAGATAATATGTAATTATGATTTGCAAAAAAAATTATATTTATTATTTTATTTTTATGCGAAATTGATTATTATATCGTGTCACATCCGTAATATTTAGAAATAGAGTACCTACTTAGTTGGTCCTTAAAAGAGAGACTTCGTGAAAAGACAAGAAACTAGGTAGAAAAGTCCTTTTGAAAGTAAACAGGTTTATAGAAAGTGATCCCTAGAGTATTCCAAAAATCGCAAGGTTTAACAAACTTTTGACATTCAAAATTGTCTGCCGATTTCTCAGCAAAGCCATTGGCGGAGAAAACTCTTCGAAATCTTTTTCACACGGGTACGAGTCAATATATCTTGCGTAGGTGTATCGACACACCCTATTGTGTCCCGAAACACCAGTCATGCGGCTTGCCGGGAAAGAGAGAAGGTCTTGATCCCTTCATCCGTTCATCAGGGGTGGAACCACCCTCGTCCCTACCAACGAATCCAACGAATGCGTGATCGCTACCACAAATAAGTCGCATCGCGCTTCTTGGAACCTTGGAAGTCCTCCGAGTTCTTCGCGTACTGTAACTTCCCTTCCTCTATGAGTTTTTCATGCACCTTGAATGGTTCACTTGAAATTTAGTTTGTTAGAACTAGACAGAGAAAGTTCGCATATATTCCCCGAATGCATACAGAAGAAAGGTGACAATTACAATTGTATGTTTGTAACTGCAATCTGTAGAAGCCCCGGTAGAAGCTTATTAAATACAGTTTATAATTATTAATCTACACATTATGGCACCTAATGTTCGGTTAATATTAAGAAACGCATCAATTGATCCCGAGATGAATAAACCAACGTAGATAAGTTGATGTTTGACATAATGCACGCGCTATTATTGATAAACCGAGATAATTCTCCAGAAACAATTGTTTCTGGATTGTAGACATTTATTTATCTCGCAATTTAAAAAATTACGATTTGGCGACTGTATTTAGAATTCACGAATTTGCTCGTATTTTTGACTTTTTTTCTTTACTCGGAATGTTGTAGCGCCATTTCATTCGTTCCAAACAGTAGCCTGTAATCTCCGCCGAACCAGTTTTTCCTTCGTGAAAAAAAGAAGGTTCTTTCGTTTTTCTGCTCTCTATCGTGAATGCCACTAGCCGGCAACCATTAATTAGACATACTGACCATTGTGGCGATGAGAATGGCGATGACGTGGCGATCTTTTCTCGCAGTGAGAAGGATGGGCTGAAAGAATGAAAGCGAGAAAGGGAGAGAAAGAATGATACAAGTAGCTCTCGAGAGGCGTCGAGAGTGCGAAAGAGTTGAATAAACTCCAAGTAAATGTCGTTTTTGAATTCAAACTTTTAATTATCGTGATTTGTCAGACATTTGTAGCTTCACGCGCAATATTATAATAATTTTGCAGAATACACATATAATCAAAACGCGTAGCGATTCTGAACAGTTACGACATCCCGATTATTTATCATTATTAGCAAAAATAGATGACTGTTATCGAATACTGTGTAGTCTCTTCCGTAATTGTTTAATGATTTCGCAAATTTAACATTTTATATATAATTGACCTTCAATATTATAGTTCCGACATTTTTGTTACTTATTTTTGTACGCTAGAATAAGTGTTAATTTTGAATGACTAATTATGCTATCGGAGACTATAATAATGCGTGAGAATAGATAGAAAAGAAGTATGGGCGTGTATATGTGTTAAAAGGGAATATATGTATTGGGGGACGGCGGGCGCGAGTCTCCATTTTGACGGCAGCGTCGCGATGCGCGTCTCCGGCGGGGAGTCGCCGATACTAACGAGTCGCAGATAACTGAGGATCATCGATCGTCGATGTAGCCTGTAATTAGGTACTATCTCAGGATCGGCTCTCAGAACGAGATCGGCATATCCTTATCCGTCGGTCACGACGATAATTGGTCTCGTTTACAATTGCCATAATAGCCATTCTCGCCGTTCTTCTTCCCTCGGACGTCGTCTTCTTGCGCTCCCGCCGTCAAGCCGCGAAGCAACGCGACGCGACGGACGAAGAAGAAGGAAGTGCAATCAGCGATCGTGATGCTTGATAGCGCGTGACGAAATGACATCACAATCCATAGTCGCGACTATGCGCTTCATAGTCGTGCGCTTCGCCCACCGTGCCAGATGGCATAACGGTGCGCTGTTCCCGTTTGCTCGCCCTCGTAACTTGCGATTCTCCTCGCGGCCTTGTCCTCGAGGAGGTCGATTAGCGCCGAAGAAAATTTATCGTTATAATTCAATATTGCACTGACCTAATGCAGCAAGTGAATTATACGTCTAAACCGTAAATGTCGTTTTTGAGTTCAAACTTTTAATTATCATGATAATTGTACTAAATGACACTTTTTGACGTTCGAATCGTTTGAAGCCAATTTTTTATCTAAACGGAATATCAGCAGAATGCCTCATAACTCATAATGCGATATTTAAAAAAAAACTATAATATTTTATTCGTTAAACGTCCTGTCTCTTGGAATATTTATCAAGACACATTTAAGCGCCATTTCTCGAACAGGCATTTAATGTTCTCGTGTGTCGGAGGATCACGCGTTTCTATTTAATTCTAGCGGTATCAGAGATGTGAAGAATTCCTCCTTATGCTGAATTGTATGGTTTTGTGAAGTATTGAGTGATGTTTATCGAGATAAATAAATTGTGACCAAGCGCCATGAAGAGATAAAACCGAATTCCTCAGAGGATAATGTCGATAGTCGAGAAAATCGATAGCGCAGGTAGATATAATATCGTAAAGAGATACTTTTCTCTCTAAAAATATTACTGCAGAGAGGGCAGAATATAATTGATGCAATTGGTATATCGATTACACCATGCGATATATCTCATCTTATAATATAAAATCAAATTGCAAAATATAGAATCAGAGCAGTGCATTTTCATCACTTTTGCAGTACATTCCACAAATCTAGAAATAAAACCGTCGCATATCATTTGTGTGATACGTATGAATCGGTTTATATATTATATATTATAGAATTACAAAGATCTGTGCCAATTTCTTATTATTATATTTATCTTATGGTCCATAAATCCATTCTTGCACTGAAAATTATGACACATTTCATTCTATATCATTCGTTGCTAAATAATTCTTTGGAATGTTAAGGTTTTTTCGTTACTTTTCTACATAGATATCCTTGCAATTACAAGCGAAATACAGGCAGTTGTGCCCAATTAACGCCTTAAACTTCGCATGATCATCCGCAAGATATTCCCTGCGCTCAAAAGTTGGAGAGATTCCTAGCCATTTTCTTTGGCATGCGACTATTGTATCGTGCATTTCTTCCTATCGGAGTCGGGTGACCAGAAAGGTGAGTAGTGATGGAAACGGTAGCAGGAGACGGCGGCGACCGCAGGAACGACCGAGGCTTCGGTTCGTATCTAAAAGGATGGGGACCAAGGACAAGGAACGGGAGAGCATTTAGCTAAGCATGCGACTAGTTTTTGTCGTGTAACTGCGAAAGGCAGAAAGAGGAATGGGAAGAAAGGAAGGAAGAGAAAGATGCAAAAGGAGAGAGAGGGAGAGAGAAAGAGAGAAAGACGTCTCATCGCCAGGTGGCAAGTGCACTCTCGGAACCTGCGCTGTACGTGCTGAAGATCTTTCCACGATACGAACCTAACGAGGTCGCGGGAATATCAGATTTCTAGAGTGCGCGCACGGCCATTAGATTGCGTTCGCGTGGCCCCCCCCCAAATCGTACGGATCTGCTTAGAGGAAACATTGATGGACGTTATCAGTGATAAATCTACATGAATATAATTGATACCTATAAGAAAAAGAGAAATGGAACTCTCTTCACTGCTATTGTTTGACGCTTCTTGTTGTGTCGATAGATAATTATAACGACAGTTTTTATCTACGAAATGGCAGCGATGTGCATCCTCTTACAGAACTTATCCGTTGAGAGTGCTGTCTTTTCTAAAGTGGAATAATCCCTTGGCCTTTGTTTGGTCCAAAATGATTTGGTACATTGGAGAATATCTAATTGTATCTTTTTTAGATTAGATTAGATTATTATGCAGGAAAACATAAACTGTTGAATGCTATTAGATTGATATGAAAGTCATTTGTCATTTCTCTATCGACTTCTGTATTTTAAAATTAGAAAGTTGGAACTCTTCGAAAAAGGGATTGAAAAAGAAAGAAAAATAAGAAATTTATGAAAAACAAACTGAAATTTTATTTTTAATTTTATTTGACAAACATGAAAAATCTTTTACATCAATTTAATGTCTAAATAACAATTTCTGTGCGTCGAATAACATAGATGGGTACATTTAACACATATACATTTTTTCTGCTGTTTGTGTCTTTCATATCAAGTCGTAAACACTGTTTTTCTTTTCGCAAGATATTATTTATATTTTTAGCTAGCATTTATTTTTATGTCTTCTAAACAGATAATAATATGCGTCATATTATATTATCAACTCGCGGTATATTTAGAAACGAGTGATAATGAAATTAATATAGACTTTGTGGATTGCATTCCACGTTTTCGAGCTATATTCTTCAGTCAGTTCGAGCTATAGAACCATTTGAGAAATGAAGAAACGTTAATCGTTTACATTCCCACCTGCTCTTTCGCGTTTAAACCAGGCTGAAGGGATTGTGTATGGGTAGAGGCAACACGGGACAAGATTTAATATCAATTTCGATCTAGTTTATTTGTTGACACACAAATAAACGAAAATTCGGAGAGGAAGATTTATTTTGCCCTAAAGCCGCGCGCGCGCATCGGCGTGCCAAACGCGGCGAAATAAATTTTCACGATTGGCCGTAACGGAGCAAATGTGTAATGTCCGGTACGTGGCGTTGCGAAGTGCGAAATACGGGCCAGCGTGCGCGGGGACATTTTCCGAAATAACGGCCAGCGCGCTAGATCTCGAAATTACGGCCTTGGCCGTAAATCGGTGGGCGCGGTGACGCGAGTACGGCCCGCCACGCCGCGGCCGTCACAATTTCGCGCGGACGTTAATCGTAGTCGTTGTCCCCGCAGTTGAAATATCGTCGGCGCGGCGCGGGCGGCTTAACGAGTCCAAGGACGTGTGTCGGATGTTCCGGTGACCGGCCGTTGAGATTCCGTAGAGTGGCGTGTAGTAGATCGCGTTTATCCACCGGTCGTCATGTCATATCGTGGTACGCTGTAAATTACCACCACGGTCAATCATCTATTTCGGATTCGTTGGACTGTTCCGCGCATATAGAATTCTACCTGTAAAAATCGCGCGTGGCGTCTATCTTGTAAAGATGCCATGAAACCACGAATCACCTTGCCATACCTCAGCAAAAATCTCTGATTCTTCGTGAAAAAGAAAAACGGGGTAGATAATTTGACGCGCTGCTTCCTCCTCGACTACGGCCGGACTATTGATTTTTCTCGTGCAGCTCTCGCTGCGCTTCGTAAGAGACAGCACGTTTTACGAGATGCAGGGATTTTGGGAGAAGATACGGCTATTGAGTTTTAACTTTAAGGTAGTCCTTTCGCAGCACCTAGTCAAGTAACAGTCCGTCATGAGGTAATTGAAAACAAACATATTGCAACATCTCAATAATTATAGTAATATAAAATATGATTTTACACGTATGATTTAATCGTATTTAATTATTTACTAATTAAAAAAATATCACAATAGTAGTGCGGTTGGACTCGATTTGTACTCGAGTAACCTACAAATTTGTTATCACGTCTCCGTCTCCGTGTAAAGCAATATGCGATTGGATCCACTACTTATTTAACCTCATATATCAGAGCAAAATATTCGACAAGCCCTTATTTTCAAGGTACGTACGATATCCGAAAACTTCAGGGAATATTTTAAGACAATAATGTATTCATATAATCGCTAAGTACATGTATTATTCGTTGAAAGCGCGGCCGTGGCGATTTGCATCATTCTATCTTTCTCGTTCATTAGATGTAAACAAGGATAGAATGACAATAGCACGCTCCGCGAACGCACATTTGGAATGACTTATTTCTTGTAAAGTGTCGATAACCTCACCTGATTTTTCGTACACATGCCCCTTATTACTGTATATTTAACATATATCAAATTTAGGTACCTATCTAATACTTATTCTCATGAAAGGACTACCTTAAGTCGAGTTCAATCCGTGAATTGTTTTCGTCTTGTCAGATGTTGACAACATGTTTTATCTTTTTACGTTTACATATCTTTAAATAAAACCTGACATATAACTATTTTATTTATTAAACGAAAATAATACATTTTCGAGTTATAAATTTGAGAATATAATAACAGAATTATTTCAATAATCATGCCATGCAATTAATATTCAATTCAGCATTTAACTTGCATGTTTATCTATTTATAAACTAAACTGTACTGTCGTTTCTTATTTCGATAATGTCGATAACGCATATGCCGGCAGGAATGCCTGGACATTTGACATCTGACGTTTTGTATCAAATGTCCAGGCATTCCTGCCGGTGTGTGTACATACAGAGTTGATCAGTTTTTTTCGAACAAATGTTTCACAGTAATTTTCCCTTTTCTTTCTCGCAAAATAAAAATCGTAAACCGCGATTCATTTTGCCGAAAATACTGATGGTTTTAGAATTTGTTACGTTCCTTCGTTACGGTAGCAAGATGATACAGAACAGCAGGACGAGATGGACTAGTAGATATTTGGCACCGCTTTGTTTGCTGTTTTATCCTTCTTGGCTTGTTATTCAAGTCAGGGTCCACCTCCTGGCGTGGCGGTGATACTTACAATTAGTTGTAAGATAAATAGTTGGCGATTTTCGTTCTTGCTGCCAAAGGGTCGCAGAAAGTTAACAGGACAGAAGATCGTTATTGCCTAAAATGGACCTAAAAGAAGACCTGTTTTCTTCAGCATTCTCTTTCTCTTTATTTATTTAAACGAAACCGAAAATTCGTTGGAGTTTATTGCTGGCCGATCTTTTCGTTTATATGCCATTCCCGTCAGGTTCGTGACATTGGTAAGACACAATCGTTTGATTGTGTCTTACCAATTTCTCCCGCTGAAATTTCTTGGTTCCTCGATAATAAGTACCTATTTATATAACTGAAAATATTAATATAACACGTGACTTTTAAAAAGATTTCAACGTAACATACTGTTGTCTATTTTGTTATGCTCGTTGAGTCAGCGCACGAGATAACACAAGGTGATCGTTATCCATGTCCGGAATCGCTATCGACGGTATTCCCAATGAGCTTTTTCTTCGCATATTACAATTACGAACATCGGGATGGCCATTATAATAGCTACCCAGTGTTTTCACGGCGTTTTTGTGACTTCCGTTCTCTGGGGCATTTCTTTTCCCTATCTTCGTTTTCCTGTCTTTCCTTTTTCGAACCGAATGGCCTCTTGTATCTCCGCCAAAGCTCTTCAGTGCCTTTGTGAGTACCATCGAGAGCCGATTGACCAGAGATTTATGACTCTCCGCCATCTTTGACCCTTCTGACGACGTACTGTGCTCGTTCGAAGAATATACTTCGTACGTACGAAGTTACCCCACACTTTTCGAATTTTTATTGATAATGATATGTTACATTTGTGCCGCAAATGCAAAATCGATAACACACGTCGCGCTAGAAAAAATAAAGAGAAAATCGAATCTTATTAATAATTGTGCTTTTTATTTTTGTTGGTGGGTCTTGAATTTTTTGATATACGACGGCACCGTTTTGTGTCGCGTTGTGCCGTTTGAGAAATTTCCTTTTGTGTTTAACTAAAAAAGAAATTCTCAGAAATAAATACAATATGTACAAATCTTGTTGAAACGGTTTATCATATTTCTGTAAGTGAAACTATATTATTATATTAAACTGGTTTTTGGAAATAAAAGACAGATAAAAATACAGACAAAAAAACTTTTGCATTTAATGTTTTTTAAATATTTGTTATGTTATTCATTCTTTTACATTTGTAGAGTAATGTATTTTTCAAATAATAAAACAAATATATTTACATATTACTTCAAAATAAAAAGTTGAATAAAAAAGGAAAAACTTTATTGCGCGTCGTCATATACTCATACTTTAGTATATATTCGTAAAGAAAATTATATTTGTTTAAGGATCAATATAATAGTTTTTCGATGAAAAACTTTGAAGGTATAAAAAACGCTCAATCATATACGTAAATTTTTTTTTATGCAGTTATATTTCCGGTTTATATATCAATATGGAGTTTGTGCCTTTCTGTTCCTTTTATTATTGTTATCTTTTATATATTTTTTATATATCTCAATGTTGCATATTTTGTTCTCAAATAAACTGCAGATAATATTGATGAAGTTGAATAGGTTTATCGAGACACTCTGTGCCTTCGATTATCATAGTGAAGACGTTATATGTCATCTAATCATTAATCACTAACGCTGAGGGGGCGCATATTATCGCTTATCTCGGCGTTCCGCCTTACGTTACCGTTTGTCCAATGTTTGCGCATTCCTACTATTTATCTGTTTATCCTTCTCTTTCTCTCTCTCTCTCTCTCTCTCTCTCTCTCTCTCTCTCTCTCTTGTCTGGCGGACGATGAGATTTAGTTCTGTAAGCCGTAACTCTTCTCCACGGTAGGCCTCTCCTTCCCCTTTCGGTACTCCATCCTACCCGGTTTCCGTCCTTCTCGTCGCTCTCCTCATCTCCTACCGCGCGCTGCTGCCTTCCCCGACTTGGAACTTCCAGGAAGGCTACAGAAAGAGCGACGCGGAGAGAGGCGCGCAGAAAGCGCGGCGTAATAACCCCTACGGCTTCTCTCCTCTTCGTATGTACGTATACACAATAGCGCCGGCTCACGATGAAAGTTATCCACGACGTTGCAGGGATCTCTCCACCGACCTGCGACCTTCGTATTCAGGTGGTATCCGCGTTGGCGCGGATATCAAGTCCCGCGGGCGCGCGACGTTGACTCCCGACTCTTATCTTGTAAACAGCGCATTCTAAGAGCAGCGTTATTCGTGAATTTTCGTCCGTGCAGACTACTCGGGCAAAAACACGAAGGGATTAGCATGCGAGGGTGAAGTAAGCCTATAATTTGTAAACGGAGTCTTTTGACGTAAAGCCGTACCTAAAACGAGTTTTGCAAATTATGAATTGACCTCGTTCTTACATTGATTATCTTTTTCCATTTTAAGTGAACGAAATGGTGATTGTTCTCTAAAAGTTCACAGTTGAATAAAGAATAACAATCGGAGTAAAGGAGACATTTGCGTGATTTGCGCGATGCTCTAAGCGAATGAAATATTTCTACATATCGAACGTTGCTGTCTGCCAATAGTGTGTCAGATTAATGTTTAGGAATTCACAGTTAATTTCTGCCAGGCGAAACAATTGATTCACGTCAGCTTGGCCCGGTTCTTTCTCGTTTCCACATAAATTCAAAAACCGGTTTTATATTCATTTGACTGTTTGTCGATCTTGCGTGAAAGTTGCGCAAGCTGGTTCCTATATCACTAACATATATAATAATGTATCATGTATTATTATTTACACACAATGTTTAAATGTGCTGTATTGTATAATTTGACACTACGAATTTAAGGGCCTATGCACAATGAGAGGAATAAGGAACAAGGAATAGGAATTCATAATTGCATCTTATTTTAATATACTAATACAGTCTCTTAAAATAAAATGTGACTATAATGAATTCCTATTCCTTGTTCCTTATTCCTCTCATTGTGCATAAGCCCTAACAGTGCACACTTTTATTTTCGCGCGTTACACACGTTTCACGAGGATGTAATAAAAGTATAATAACATTTTTTCTCTTAAAAAATAATTCTATAAATGCAATGTGATTAATAGAGTGCTTTGCGATATTTCATTCAATCTAAGAAACTTTGCTCGCGCGCCTCCTGCGCACGATTATGTTTTTAACAGCATATCCCGTAGATATGTACATGCGATGTTCGCGCGTCTTCAATTAGCTGAAAAATACCTGATCGCCGTAGGAATCGAAATGTAAAACAAGATCGGATATTCCGAGGCGAGTCACATCGCGCATTCCGATCGTCTACTTAAAGTCGCGATTCCGCTTTTGAGCACTTTCCAGCGACATACAGACGAGGCAATCAGTATCACGATAAACACGGTTTTCTTATTAATCATACTTCATGCGGACCAGCTCCGTGATTACATAATTATGCGCTCGCAGTGCAAGTTAATGATATCCCGCGCCCAACACGTTCTGCCCCCTCATTAGTCGTCTGTTATTTCATATATCTTTCAAAGTGCGAAAAGAGATATCGCGGTCCGTTCTGCTCATCATCGGCAACATGCGATTATTAAGTCCACGCGACGTTACGTATTAATTGTGTTAAAACTTTCATAAAATTAACCCGGCATCTCGAAAAACATCTCTCAGAGAAATGTCGAAATCCGAACACCGTTTCTGGAAGCGAAAAGATTTTGGAGACGAAATCTCGCGGAAAGCATAAACAAAATTGCATATCAAATAAAATATGAACATAAGTATTATTTTTCAAAAAAGGAAAAATTTAATTGTTTTACTCGCAATCAAATGTCGGAGTTTCGGAGATGGTCTTGCGAGACCCAAATCATGAAATAACTAATAAGAGACGAAAATAAATCTTATTTGTCGATTAAATTGGAGATCTATTCGCAATAAAATAAGGCAAAGTGCAATCTCACAACCAAATCACCGCTACACGCGGAGAGAACGATTTTACTGCAGCATCTAAAAATTTAGTTAGATACAGATTTGAAAATAATTTTGTTGGACCATCAAAATAATTATGTAGGACACTCAAACTGATTGCTAGAATGTCAACATTTTTTACAGCATTATCATCATACTTGAACATCCTACTATAATTATTTTGATGGAGTAACAAAATTATTTTCAAATCTGTATCTAACTAAATTTTTAGATGCTGTAGTAAAATCGTTCTCTTCGTGTAAGCAAAAAAATGATAAATACGTTCACGCACCGATCGCTGTATCGCTGCCACGCCGCTGGCTGTTGTCTCGCGAACTGCCTCTGCAAAACAATTTTTTAAAATCAAAATTTACTGAATAACGTATATCTCGGCATTTTCGCGTGAGACTTGCGCTTACTAAGGAATTCTTATTTTTCATCCACGACTAAAATCCTCTTACTATTGATGTTTTTTTCATATTGTGCTTTTATTTGATAGAGACATAGAATTTGAATTACGAATTATTTTGCGTTACTTATTGTTAGTATCGTGCAACGAAGTATCAAGCAGTAATATAAAAAATTAATTACGCAAACGCGTTTGAGTTTTAATAAAATTCCATCTATATAAACAATACATAGATAGATTTAGCTAATATTGCCCTGACTCCTCTCCTGGCAGTCCTGGTTTTTCATGATCTTTTTATTTTATAATATATTTTAAAAGTTTCCACAAGGATCCTTGATTTAGTTTATTATTTAAATCAAGGACATCCGAAATTATGCAAAATTAGAATCAGTATCTGTTTCGATATAGTTCTTTGTTTAATCATATTTTAACCCTCGGTTGTCACTAGGGGGGTCCAAAAGACCCCACTTTTTTCCAGAACTTACATTTCTTTTAGGATTTTTTTTAACATAATGCCATTCAAAGAGATAATTTTTCATAATGAGAACACATTCTACAATGTTTAAACTTAATTCTAGAATTTTTTGCGATCTACTTAACTCTTAGTTTTTGAACAGCATGCTGCTTGACCCCAGGGTGACAAACCTTTTTCGAAAAAAGAGGTGTGACAACCGAGGGTTAAACATGAAGTTAAGATTTCTACTACTTCCAAATAGTAAAATATTGTTGGGTCTGCCTAAAGTTTCATTGAATAAGATAAAAGTTGAATGTATTAACATAAAGCTTAAAATATGTTAAGTTTGTGTTCCAGGTTCGGATTCAAGTTCGAATTCGAGTTCGAAGCTTATAAAGAAAAGTTCGAGTTCGCGAACTTAATATTGAGTTCGGCTTAAGTTCGGTTCGAGAAAAAAATCTCTGGTTCGTCCATCTTTACTTTAAACGTGCTTTTTTCTAAATATAAACGTACTACGTGTATTATTAAGGCTTGTATTTATAGTCGTTATTTGGTTCTCGTTTTAAAAGCGCATCAGATGAGATATTCCAATGGAAAATGATATTTCGTTGAGATGCGAACGATTCCAACAGTTTAACAAAAAAAAAAGCAAAACAATTTACAATTGTGTTATGTGGTTTATAGCTTTATAGCAAGCGTCAAATAATACGTATTTATAACAAGTTATCTTATAATTATTGGTTTCGTCGTTACCTGATGTCTCCCAGGCCTCCTCTTTTCTTCTTGTTCCTTCAGGCCAATTATACGACACTCGTGTACACGCTATTAATTACGTTTGCGCACGCACTGATGACTGATGACTCGCACTGACGATTGCGCGACACTTTGCGTGAATGTGTATTTTACTTTCGTAACGATGATAACGTGAGAAAAGTACGAAAATTCTGCGATGCCTCGCAAATTGATGCAGCGAATTTTGAACGACGAAAGATTTTAACAAATTACCAAATTACCGGATTTATACGAGATAATAATAAGTGAAACAGAACTGATATGAATCTTACAATTAATTAGAGAATATACAAAATTCACACAGAGAAATATTATTAGATATTAGGCTATATACATATATCCAGCTCAACCGAGAATAGCATCTTCTCAAATTAATCATATGAAATAATTGACAGATATTAAAATACATGTTTAATTGTGATTGTACTCATTATTTAAACACATCGCAACCATCATTCAAATTGAGCCGTTTTATCCTCGTAACTTTTCGTTTATGACAGAAAAAATTCGGCAATATAGCGTTGGCACTTTGATATCTTATGGGAATTAATGTCTAATTGCGATGTATCGTATAAATATACTGTTAATAAACTGTCGATATTCTGTATATTTATTAATCTTTCCGTACATTTATCAATCCTGATCTTGTATTACATTCAATTGAAAGTATATTAAAGATTGAAAATATAAAATATTTTAATAAATGATTAAAAATTGAAAGTATTACAGAGGAGCTTATAAAGTTATTATTATTACTATTAGTATAAAACGGTTTACAATGCAAGCAGTAATCTGTATAACTCTCACCCGCTATCACTTCGATTTTTATTTCAAAAACGATTAAATCGCGCGAGATATCTATTCGGATCGAAAATCTTAGTGCGCATTAATTAGCGCGGTAGATAATTAACCGTGCGGGTTGATAATCGCTAACGGTTCTTTAAAAAAATGATCGCGTTTCGCGATCTTTCAAAATACCTGTTCGCGATCGCGAAGGATAATACGGCACGCGGAACGGCATGCATCGCTGCCTGTCTGCTCGAAGCTCGCCAGACGAATGATAATAGTCGCGGCGACCTTGTTGTGTACATACACACGAGAGTAGGTGCGTTATACACCGCAAATCACAGTCGGCATGGTGCACCGTACTGTTGTGTGTACACAAGGCCGTTTAAAGCTCCTGCTTTCTCATGTAGCTATATCGCATTATAAAATCAAAAATATAAGGTACAATATGAATTTTCTCTTGCAATATACATTGAAATAAAGTAGCTTTTTCGCATTGCTTCAAAATTCTTTAGTCTAAATATTCTATATATATATTTCTGGTTTTTCACATCTTATTCTCACATTTTACTGCGTCTTGGACCAAAGTCGGCGCTCGATCGGGGACCATTCTTTATGTCTTTAGCCGTATTAATTGGACACCCAGTTAAGTACAGTAGCACGCTTATTTAGTCCCCAACTAATGGCTAATGGATAAAAGCGGACGAGTTATGCTAATAAGCATGTGCGGGCGCACCAGAGCGCATGCTCTCATGAATATTCACGATGCTATCTGATTACGTCACTGATTGCCGGCATTCGAAAGTGTTTGCACGCCAGAATCCACTGCCGTATCGCGTTGATCGATGATCCTGCCGATATGTCGCTCTCTGTCACGCAAAAAAAAAGCGATCAAATCGATGCGATTTAACTTGATTCTTGAAAAGTATCACTGAAACGATCAAATTATCACTGTTTTACATTTATATTGTCTTTATCCTTATTAATTTTTTTTCGTTTACTAATATTACGCACGTAATGGTGCGCGATAATAGGTACTTAATATATTAGAAAAATAACAAATACATAAAACTCAGATGTTTCACGAAAGTGCGAAAAATTCGAATTTGCATTGCTATTGAAAGCAGCTTTATTTTTTGGAATAACCGTGACAGCGATCGCGCGTCAGTTCCCCGCGATTTTTAGAATAAGAGACAAGAATTGAAAGTTTAACACTGAACGAAATTAATAGCTGACACAGGAAACCGAACGGGTGGCAGTGATATTTCACACGTTAATTAAACGTAAGCCAATAAAGATACGACCGTCGCAAAAGGATAAATCGCGGTGTATCTCGATTGAACATGTATGGACGTGACTCACGTTTAACAAGTTATATTAACGTTGCGATGCCTAATAAACGCATACGCGGCTTACTTGCAATGACAAAAAGAAACGTACCGCGCGCGTACAATTTTCTCAATTGCCATTTGCATCTAGTGCAGTCTATCGCAGGACTGAACATCGTCACGCTGTATCTGATAAGTGCTATCTGTTTACTTAACACAGCGACAGTAAATTAAAATTTCTATTAACATCGCTATTAAGATTACATTTCTTGAATTTCTTCGATTACATTATCTAGCTAGCCGATGAATATTTTATCCGTAAAGATACAATGCCGAGAGCGCTTCAATATTGAATTTACCTCGCATTACTGCAAATCTAAGTGTGTTATTTTAGCTGAAGCTCTTCTTACACAATTCTTGCCATTTTAAATCACGTCATTCAACGCGAGAGATCGAACGTATTAAGTTTTAATTTAATACGATTAAACATGTTAAATGACGTAATTTAACACGCAAGAAACATATAAAAGTGTTCCAGTCAAATTTAGACGTTTTTAGACGTTTATGCATGTAAATAAAAATAACACTTGGATTTGCAGTGATTGCTTGAATAAAACGTTTAAATAATGTTTATAAATTACGTTCCGTTATTACAGGCATGTTGTGTCAAATAAAAATATAAAAATTATTAGATGCTTATCCCTAAAAAAGTTACTCCACTTTTTCTCTAAGGAGAAAAAGAGAGGAGCGTTGAGAAAGAGAGAGAGAAGGAAAAAATTTCGCAAAAAAATCTAAAGTCTTATACGTTTTATCGTTTCCGCTGTCGCAGCACGCGCGTTTTGCCGGCCGATGTATCGTAAAAACGCCGTTCCTTTACAGCACGCGCCAAGAGCGTTACGCGAGCAATTAACTTTCGCGTAGCCGTGATTAAACTGTCGTCGTGAGCGCGAGGGAGACGGAGGGGGAGAGAGAGAGAGAGAGAGAGCGAACGGGGAGGTGAGGGTAAATAATTGTCTCTCCCCGGTGGCAGGGCGTGAAAATAGAAAATCCGATTGGCCGTGACGAAAGAGAGCGGAACAAAAGCCTCATGCAGAATTCAGTGTCGGTCGCTCCTCTATAATCGGAGCGAGGTATCGACCGGTTAGCCGACCAGGCCAAGCCAGGCAGACAAGCAGGCAGGCAGGCAGGCAGGTACACCTGCTCGGCGTGCGAGGCTTTCCCTTAGCGGTAACGCTATTGTGCCGGCACGGCCTCTCGCCTTCGGATGTTTCACCCCAGGCCACCTCGTTAATCTCGCCCACCACGACGTCGCCATCTTTACGCCCGGCGGCCCGGCCGAGAAGATCGCGGTCGATATACGAACGGCCGAACCTGCGAATAATGCGCCATTAGGACGGCCACTTCGCGTATGATTGGAAGGCGGACCGCCGGGAAGTTTAATAGATCATGCACGCGGCCAACGATCCCGTAATACGCGTGATTTGCGAAAACGGCCGCCCGGCCCGAAAGCCGCATCTTACTCGCGATGCAATGCCGCGCACGGAATCATTGATGCTCTTTTCTGGCCTGATGGGTTGAGCTGACGATACAACTCAATTCAGCGTTTGCAGAAAAGTTTGCGATTTTAATAGTCGAAAAATAGACTTGCAATTTTATCGTTTTTAAGATTCCATATATGAAAGATTGCCATTGATTCCGTCACCAAAGAGATATTTTAGATAAGATTATTCTTAAAACAGGAACCTTTATTAAAATCGACGCAAATGGCGAGTAACAATTATCGTTTTAATCACGACGTTTCGACCCGGGGGATTGGGTCCTTCTCAAGTGTCTAACAACAAAAATCAGTAACGCCGGAAAAATTAGTTAAAGATCTAACAGTAAAATAACGGAAAACAATAAGATATCCTACCTATAAATTGGCATGTCGCTATCGCTCTCACATGGACATCTTAGAATATGAAGATTTTAACCGAAAAAGTCATATGTCAAAGCTAAATAAAAAATCTTTTCATTAAGAGGCGTCATCAAATAAGAATTAGGTATAAAAAGACGGATAATTACATGTTCGATATCGTAGAGCACCTTGATGCGAATTTCATAATGTTAAAATGCACAACGCATAAAACGATCGGAGTCACACAGTTAAAAGACGGCGACCGGTCGAGAGCAAACAAGCAACTGTCATAAATTACGAAACGTTGTAAGATTAAAAGAGTAAACATAGCGGATTCATTATACACTGGAGATGACTTTGTCGTATATAGGATTTAGATTTTCGGTATCCTTTTGTAGGTTGATGGTATTCGCTTGATTTTTAATGAAAAACATTTCCGCTATTTCACGCTTCCTAACGTTCTTTTCTTTATGTAGTATGTCTACCTCCGACCATTTAAAAGGACCCAATCCCCCGGATCGAAACGTCGTGATTAAAACGATAATTTTTACTCGCCATTTGCGTCGATTTTAATAAAGGTTCCTGTTTTAAACTATTATTGGCGGATTAATCTTCATTCTAAGATTATTCTTAGTCTTCTGAAGGGGTTTAGAAAATAGATAAATGTTTTAAAAAATGCGCAATATTGGTCCAAGGACTTAAAATACTTTTGGTTAACGTAGGTACGTTCGCTTCGTGTCAAACTTTTCGGGAAATGTACCATTTTAAGCTCGGATCAGACTACGGATTGGGATTGAGATTGAATTGAAATTTGACCAATTAGAGCAAAAGTTTTCTACTAAACTTGAGATTAGTTTTCTTATTCTGATTGATTAAATTTCAATCCAATCTCAATCCCAATCGGTAGCCTGATACAGGCTTAACGTCACCGAATAATTAAGCTCCTAATGTACCCTTGCTCAAATCGGAGACTGAAGGTTTTAACGCGTTCACTGTCATATCAACGAAAATTCCACGTTCTCGCAGATAAACAAAAATCAGAGGACGATTGTGCCAAACGCGAAAAGTATTCTAATTGTAAGTCCGATATGCACGCCGATCGTATTATTCTTTCGCACGAAAATACTTTATTATTCCCGACGGCATTGCGCACGCGAAACACGGCGTTCCCAAATTAGAGACTGTTTTTTGCCCGCACAGCCAGGGTCGGTGAAGTGGGGGGAAGCGCGGTGCGACCGCACCTGGAGATGTTCCAAGAGACACGCTCGCTCTCGCGGACGCGACATGATGCGTAACATTGTTGAGACGCAGATTTTCGAGCGGCACGAACGTGGGTGTCGCCGTCGCCGTCGCGCGTGGGCCGCCATTTTTTCGGGACTCGCTCGCGCGGCCCCTCTTGCATGCACGTCCCGTTCTGTATTCGCTTCTTTCTTCCCTATAGACAGTGTCCCAGACCGACCAAAAATTATTTTCACATATTTGGTGCTTGTTGTCCCTTCTTGATCCGCGAAATTAAATTCTTCAGCAAATGAGAGTCGTATGAAATTTACGCGCACTCAACCGAAAAGCGAAGTTCCATTATCCATTTACATTCAAGTTTAATCCGTAAAAATCCCATTTGTTAGAATAAACTATTTAATAACTTCATCTTGTGGGAAATTTTTATTAAGAAAGCATTCCTCGAAATTTCTCTGCTCCGAAAATACTTTCAAATATTTCTGATGCGTCGTACATAATGAGGAACAAGAAACGATCCTCGTAAATTTTCCTTGTTTTTCCAAAATTTGAAGTTAAAATTATCTCGGAATGTCACAAAATTAAATCGAGGAAGACAATTGAGTATAAATATTCCAGCCGTTTTCAGCGCGCCGCAGTTATGTAACTTCGTGAAACTGATGTTACTTAAGTGACGTTGGACACAAAGGCGGTAAGGAGAGGCGTAAAAAGAAGTCCCGGGATTCGAGCGGACAAGAGCGCGAGAGCGGAAGTCGGGAATGTGGGGCGGTGATGGGCCGCTTCCGGTGGTCCCCGGTGTACAGCTCGTGAACCAAGTCAGTCGGACTGTGACTGTCTGTCGGCGAAACCGCAGACAGCCCGTCTGTCTCATCATTCCATTAAGCGATACGATGTTGTATGCCGGTGCCGGTGGAGGAAGCCCGTGTCTTAACTCTTAACGGCGAAATGGCCTTGGAAATCCTGCAGCTTTACGATGATATCGAAGACCGGGCGTCACTCGCGCGAGCGGTAAATTAAAACAACGCGGATTCGATACTCGCCGGCCGGATTACTCACCGGAACACGTCTTCCGTGATTATGTAACGGAGCGTTGCACGTTAAAATTGAAAAAATAAAAGAAAGAGTGCCCGAGTAAAGTAACACGCGCGCGTTACGTAATTCTGTTTTCTGTTTTTCACGCTCGATTCGAATGTTAAAGCGAAGTCGTCGAAAATGTAGGTACGATCAGACGCGACGAACTGAATTTTATATTTTGATACACTGATGAAAAAAGCAAATGCGCGGAGCGTGGGGCAGGGACGCGGGATAAAATCGCGGGTGAAGGAGCGCGAGGGGAAATGACAGAAATCAGGGTGGAAAGAGCGCGGCGGCTCGGTTGCACGAGGGGGTCACGTGAGCGAGTCCGGTCACTTAACTCTCTCGTTCACTCGCGTGCACTTCGTTTCGGCTTTCCGGTATGCATGCGCGCGTGTCCGTCCGTCCGTCCGTCCGTTCGTGTTCGCGTTCGTCACGCGCGCGCTCGTACGCGGACGCATCGCTGGCTCCAACCATGAGAAGAGGGCTGAGCGCAAGAAAAAAAAAAAGAGAGGAAAGAAAAAGAAAAGTGGGAAACCGCCGTGCGCGAGGCTGCGAGCGAGGAGGAGAAAGAGAGGAGATGAAGGAGGGTGGGAGGGAGGGAGAGAGGGAGGGAAGAAGGAAGGAGCGTCGAGAAGATAAGCGAGTGAACGCGGAAGCTAGAAAAAGGAAAAAGAACGACAGGCTGCGAAAGCCTCCCTGACTCGCGTACATAAAAGCTAAGGTAATTATAAGCGTCCCTGTCTCTCCTCGGTATCTTCCCCTCTCTCCGTCTATCTTCTCCTTCGCCCGTTCGCTCCGTCTCGCTCGCTGCTTCGCGATGGGGGAGTCGCGGCCGAAAGAGAGAAAGAGAGAGAAGGTAGGAGGTAGGAGCGCGAGAAAGAGAAAGAGAGAGGGAGAGACGACTGCCGGGTGCCACTCATAGGAGCGTAACAATGGCTTTCCATGCCGGCTCAACCAACCAGACGACCGACTGACGATCATGACGAATCGTTCCCGTGGGATTAGTGGGATCGGCTTGGTGGGTTTTCTCTCCCCGATCTTCTCCCAAGGTCCATCGTTAATCTCTCTCTCATCTCCCCGAGAATTGCAGGTGACCTCGCTCGCCGAACGTCTTCGTCGCATTGTCTTTCTTCGAACGGATTGTTTTCCAATTGTAATTTCGCTGATGACTAAATATCGAATTATTCTCGTTAAAACTGGGCTTACCGAGTACATATACAATTTCGCTTTTATATTAAACTAGTTTAATTGGAATTTCAATTCATTTTAATGGGTTGCGGCGTCTTTAGAAATAAATCACGATTTAGCAGATTATACGAAAAATAAGTGCGTTTATTGAGAGTATTTCGTATATTTTATTGTACATTACAGAGAAATGTAAATCGCTAGATATAATCATAATTCTTATTGATATATCTTATGGTACAATCGCTAGCATTATGCTTGCGCATAATAAGTCAATGTAATTTTCTTGAACATGCAAGCATCGAGCTCGTAAGGACGTGTCAAGAAGCAGGTACTCCAAAAACAATCCTCTATCGCAACTTCAATTTTCCACGATAAGCGATTGTGTCTGAAACTCCCGCTCGAGAGACTTCTTCTTGCCATCTTAATAGGTTCTTCATAAAGTTGATAGATTCTCCTCTTGATTTTTGAACATCTCTTCCCATCCGACTCTCGTTATTCAGCCTTGAGAATGGTACAACGTAGGAATTATCTAATGGGAACGCGTTATTACAAATATATAATAACTTAACGCAGTCACGCGACAGTCGTATGCAAGTCACATCCGCATTTTCTTGAAGGCAATGGCACTCGCATACAGCTAAGGATCTTATTTAATTCACGCTATATGTGAATGAATGAATACGAATGCGAGTGAAAAATATAGAGTCCTCGCATTCATATGCAATTCCGATATAATCACCATTATACATGTGGCATGTCGAAGTATCAAGGATCAATGTCGTCGTCCGTCAAAGAGAGACATCGATTGACAACAAAACAACTGTATATTAATCAATCGATTGCTCGATACGTTATAATGAACGGATATGCGATATACCACGCATATTCGTTCGTTTATAACGTACCGAGAAATATTTTATTTAGACACACAAACAATCTATATGCGTTTCAGTAGTCTGATTAAAAGAATTTCGAAGCAGAATGTAATCGCAAGTATTCCTAGATATCCATGTCTACTTAGAAATATATAGTAAAACAGTTCGGGATATGTGTGTGAAATTTAACGCAATTCTTGCTGCTTTCGCACAGCCTTCATACGTGCTCATCTCGCATCGCATCTCGCGTATAAAATGATGCGAAAGACGCGGAATTTGAAACTTCCGCGAGGTATCGGAAAGTGCGTGATATGGCCGTAAAGTTTCTGGTAAAAGAAGATGCATTCGCAGATTATTTGTAGATTTTATCACGCGAGAGATACTAGATTACTAAGGCTCTAATTGTAAGTGTTCCAAATAAAAAGCTCTTTCGCAATGAACGCAATCCCAGACAATTTCCTTTCAAATATTCCCTCGATCTTTCGGAATTAAAAGAAATGATCTTCAATTTCAAGTCAGAAAAGTTTGAAAATAGTCCGCGTAATAAAAATTAGACCTGTTTATTCCAAAATGTATGTGTGAAACGTCTCGATCTTTCTTAATAAAAAAAAATTATTTTTAACTCCAGAAGAGTTACTTGAAAATACTTTGTATAATAAACCTGTAAAAATTAGGTCCTTTATGAAATATATTGTTACCAAAAAGTTTCCTCGATCTTTCTAAATTAAGAAAAATTATCGAGTGACAATTATAAAAATAAGGGGCTGTGAGAGTTCAACGCGGTTGATGGTGCGTAAGCTAATTGATCTTCAATAATAGGATAGGTACATATAATTATAAATCGGACGTTTTGGCTCCTTTGAGCTCCATTTTCATGCGATGTGGTAACAATTAAGTCAAAATGATCTCACGTTCTCCGACGAGAAATAAATGAGTAACTTCAAAATTTGATGTTCTAAAAACAGTGTAATCTTTCGCAAGAAAATCCGAGTAAAATTTGGCTATGATCATAGTTTATTATATGATCGAAATCAAAATAACAGTCATAACTTAAGCAAAAAAAAAAGAAGCGAAGCACTTACCCACTGTCATTTTGATTTCGATCTTATAATAAACTATAATCATTAGCCAAGTTTTACTTGGATTTTCTCTGAAAATTACACTATTTTTTGATCATCAAATTTTGAAGTTGCTCACTTATTTCTCGCCGAAAAATGTGAAATCATATTGATTTAATTGTTACCGCATTGCTGAAGATGGCTCAAAGCGGAGCCGAAACGTCCGATTTATACTTAATTATATATCCTATTAGTTATTATAGATCACTATGACGTTAACTTACGCACCGTCAACCGTGCTGAACTCTCAAAGCCCCTTTTCACTTGTCACTTATTAATTTCATCATCGAGAGTCCCTTGTTATTTATCCAATTATTTAAAAAACTTAGCCCCTAGTCAGAAAAGACGATCAAAAATACTCTGCATAATAAAGCCATGCAGAGATCGAGAGAAAGATTATGAAATCCCCAGGACCGGCTAAAATGCGGGACATAAAAGATCTTTGAGCTCGCTGTCGACAAGATCAGTGGGTCGATTAAGGTATTTCGCACGCAAACGCGATTCTCCGTGGTGCGCTAAGAAGCGCTGCTAAAAATAAAAGTACAAAGTTCGGGTCTCGGCGCGTTTAGCGGCTCGGCTCGGCTAACTTTCTTCGCGCGGTCGCTCGCAGACTTCGCATATCTAATGAGCGGCGATCATTACACACACGAATATTAGTCGCGAGTCCCCACGGTCTCTTCACGTTTAGATATTCGTGCTACACGAGCCTCCCGGCGCTCGGCTCCGTCGTTTCTCTGCACGCCGGGCGGCGCGGCGCGGCGTGGCGCGGCGCGGCGCGGGCGCTCGGCCCGTGAATCCTGCAACAAACGGAGCTCATCGCATCGCGTCGTACGCGGTGAAAGCGAGGGAGACGGTCGGGCGGACGAGCGAGATGGAAACAAGAGTTTCTTTATCGTGGCTGATGAAGTGCCGGTCGGAGAAAAAGCACCGGAGTGAGTGGAGAGAGGGCAAGCGCGTTTATTTACGAAAGAGTATAACGTAAAAATGGTAGCTATGGAGGATAGAAGTGTATAGGGTTTTACATTCACGAAGAGAAGTACACATGTAATTTGGAGAGAAAAAGGGAAAAGGAGTATGAATAATATTTCATATTTCTGTTCGAGTAAATTCGTTCAAGTAAAACTGGCAAAGTTGATCGCAGCGGAGAATGTGGGAGAAAGAGAGAGAGAGAGAGAGATGGGAAGAGATAGATGCAGTTTATTAATAGGCTGAGAGCAGTTTGATGACATAAATAGAGCTACGTATATAATAAGAGTATACACAAATAGTTCACGTGTCTAGCGCGGAAGCAAATTAATTGATGTATGACTTCATTACGCAATAAATTAATTACTGCACGTTATTACCATGTAAACAAAAAGAGCGGAGATTTTCACTGTCGAAAATTCCGCGATGTAACTGGCAACGATATACCGTGACAAACGGAATTAATTATTCGGGCATTTTCAGTAACATTTCGCGCAATTTTTCTATGAAAACTACTCTGTACGGAAGGCATATTGCGAAGTGTTCATCTGCAAGATTATTCCAAAGCCTCCGTCCGCGCAACATATATACGAGGGAGAAAGAAGGAGAGAGGCTCTTTACGTGCAGCGAAACGCAGAGGAATGAGAAGGAACGAGACGGACGGGAAGGGGAAAGAGACGCGGACTGGAGAAGGAAACTGGCGAAGCGACGAGGAAAAGAGAGAGGGAGATAGAGAAAGAGACGGCCAATACGAGCAAAGTGAAACAGAGGAGCGAACGTAATACGAGAGAGAGAGCCGAGAGGGCTGGCAAAAGAGCCGAAGGTCTCGCGCTCTCTTGGCGTAGCTGCAGACAGATAATACACCGAGAGTCGCGCGCGCGCGCGCGCGCAGGGATGTGTGTGTACGTGTGCACGCTTGTGTATGAAAGCGCCAACGTTACCCACTGACGCTTAGAGACCCGTGGAATATCGTAAAGCTGCCTTGCCTGCCCTCCTCTTGCGCCGCTCTTGCACGACGCGACGCGTCGCGCGTTGTTGCCTAAACTTTCTCGCGCTTGTACCTTTACGTATGTGATACGGTATCGATATTCACCCTTTCAGAATTCTACCGACAACAAGGATACTTCGCGAAAGTGTGAACGAGATAGAAATTTGCGAAATAAGTATATGTATATGATTAGACTTATTTCGAAAAGAAAGATACGAATTTTTTGAACGGTCTATGCAATGTATAATTATGTTATTATGTCCGTAAAATACCTTTTAACGGAGTAACCAAATGTAATTGCAAGTATTAACTTGTAAAATTGGAAAGCATATAATGAAGTATTATAGTTTAAGGTAAAGTATTCCGTATTCGCTTATCATCTCTTTGCGCTATCGCAAAACCGCGATGGAAGGCTTGCTGAATAAAGGTCCCTTTATCGGGTTACCACATATATGTAAACATCAGAGAGCTACTGGTTTCTAATTAAAGCCAAATCCCTTTTCGCCGTCTCTGTAAGAGTTATCTTTTAGGAATGTTATTTACCCGCACTTTGCAAACATATTGTCATTTCGGCAAGCGAATTTTCGCGAGATGCCTCGCGCGGTCGAGAAAGTCCTTGAATCTGCACCAAACGCAACAACGAGCGACGACCGCGGCCGCTCCGTTAGAATTCCGCTAGCCAGAGAGAGATGCGCGAAAGAGAGAGAGTGAGAGAGAGAGAGGGGGGGGGGGGGCAGAGCGTTCGTGTGTATGTGCGAAATAGAACGAGAGCAACGTGCAAACCGCCGCTGCGCGGCACCGACGAGAGGGATCGGACAAGATGAGGAGGTGAAGGAGGAGGAGGGGATGGGAAAAGCGGGAGGTAGGGAAGGTTAGACCTTATTACGCCGTGCACCTCGTGGCTTACGATGCAGCCGGGGCCGAAGTCACGACCGGAGGCGGAATAGACGTCTGGAAAACACGACGGTCGCGATCGGATGGAAGATACACGTCATCGCGGGGTCTTTCCTCTTAATATCTCGCTCCGCGGCCAATACGAAAAAGTCCGCGACTTAACAATATTCCCAGCGAACTAAATTCGTTATTTTATACTGGGCAGACATCACGAAAATAGAACGCGCGAGATGTTTAAGGAAATATAGATATTTCGACGCGCACGATAATCCGTATAAATTACGCGCGTTCTATTTGAAAGTTAAACTCTTGACATCTGTTCGTACCACTTTTTGTGTTACAATCACTTGAAAGTTAAGCTCTGACGTCTGTTGGTTGCAAACATTTCGAGAATCAGATGTGTAGCGTGAGACTAAATAATTATTCATGAAACTCAGATTGGTATTCAAAGTTTCATGCTGCATGTTGTTGAGCTTTACATCCCATATAACTGCTTCGTGACATGATGGTAAATTAATTTCCAAGGTACTTTTCACGTACAACGGTGCGACTGTGTATTTGTACCGGCGGAAGGAACCAACCTCGCAGAGTGAGAACTTTATACTCCGGTCGCAGGAAGCTCCGCATTAACGAGCAAGGTCGACCAATGCAACCAAGTCTCGTGTAAACGGCGAATGATAGCGAGAACAAACCGAGAGAGATCCAATAAAGCGTGATTTTTAATAGCGAATAGGGAGGCGTGGAGAAATTGACGGTGGCGTGAAACTCGGGGGGAAAAGGGGAGTCTTAGGAGAAGCCGTGTGGAAAGGAGGCATTAGATTCGAATGCACGGGAAATAGAGAGAGAAAGAGAAAGAGGGGGGAGAAAGCGCGAGAGTGATAGCAGACGATCTCGTTGTCAGTAGCACTCCCCGTAGAATACGTAGGACCTCGAACTCGTCCGCGGATCGATACCGGGTTCCTGGTGGACTCGCGCGCAGGGGGGCTTCGGCAGGGGTTTCGGGGTGGAAGAAGTAACGAGGAGGGAGGTAGGCGAGGGGGGCTAGAGGCGAGGGTGAGTACCGAGGAGAACGAGAGAGCGGCGGTGGTGTTTGTGCGGCGCGGGGGTGGCTTGGCACGCGGGGACGCCTCGGGGGTGTTTCTATGGTGACGGGCATTACCGGCAGGGGTGGCCTAGCGCACGAGGGGGAACCCCTCGTCTCTCCTCCCCCCCTCTCTCGCTCTTTCTCTCTCTCTCTCTCTCTCTTTTCCTCCCTCACAGATTTGGTTTTCCTCTCTTTCTCGTCGTGATGGTAAACTTCTGATTTTGCAACGTTGATTTCGTCGCTGGTCCTCGAAAGAATTCCCCCTTTCTTTCTTTTTAACTGACGGAAAAGAGTGTCGCGGATGGCACAGTACGCCGATCAACCGAGGATTCTTCTGGTTGTCGAGGTTGTCTCGCGAATGCTCGAGGAATTTGACTTGCAAGGGCGATAGTAGAAACTGGCGAGAGAGTATGAACTCGCGACTCCAATCGCGATTCTTTATTATTTAGATATATTCGAATGACAATTTAGAAACATGATTATTTTCCATGAATTGTCCACTCAATTTAAGGGTATTGAGCGTTTTTCTCTCTCTTAGGTACATCACATTATCAGTTATCAGGATAATTTAGTAAAAAATAACGTGTAACCAACAATCAGGTCGCATCAACATACAGAAATTACTGGATGGTTAGACAAATAATGATTAGCATAGTAATCGCTATTTCCAAAAACATAAAAATGTTAGCGATATAAATTAAACTTCAAGCATCAATTCTCCAAAGCGCGCAGCACTCTCGCTGAAGTCGACTACTCGTAGATATCCATTCCTGTGCGATCAGCGTGCATCTCTTTCTCATAAAAAATGTACATTTTTATCAAGACAAAGTGTATGCGAGACGTAGGATACAAGAATTTCGGCGTAGGAGTTCATTCAATGCGCGTGTAACGTTTCGAAGAAAGGCGATAGCGAGAAGTCGCCGTCGAAGGAGATCGTTTACAGCCAGCATTACGCGATTATCGATCTAGGGAACGACAAGGATTGTACAAGCCATATCTGATCCTCCTGTCTATTTTTAATCTTCGCCCTTAATGTGCGGGCGTAGAAAAAGCCGCACTTTGTTCAGTTGTAATGGCTTCACTGGGAAGTTTGACGTGCTTCGCGAATGATTTATTATTTACAACACCGATTACTAACCAGCGAACACCAGTGATCACTGTGATCTGTTTGACTTGAGGTCGCCAATCCCGTAACGCTATCGAAGTCGTGGTGAAAGCGAGACAATGTTAGTTCTTTTGCATTTTTCGATTTATTGCTTGTAATGACGCGTGTTCTCCATGAGTAGGATATCCAACGAGATCGTCCTCCATCGCGATTCAAGGAATCTCCGAGAATTCAGAGTGATTTTTTGTAGCATGATATAGTAGCATTGTATTACCTTTCTCGCGCTTAAAATGACGTGTACAGACATTAAAAGAAAGGAAAAGGAGGAAGGAGGAAAATTTAAAAGAAACACACAGTAAAATTTCAGCGTATTTAGATATTCACTGTATTTAGATCTGTTTTGCGATCGGTTCCGGTTTGATATATATTTCGCCAAATCCCTACTACATTTAAATACGTCTCACCATTTTGGTCAGGCACAAAAATATTCTAAAGGATGATGTCTCAGGAGTAACAATTACGATGTTGCGTCGCGAAGCGAATAAAAGCATGCGGGAAAATGCAAGAAGCAATGTTTTACTGCAGCGCGCAAATTCGTTGCATCAGCACTCATATTTTCATATTCATGTGACACGAATATATGGAAAGGTATATGAATGTACAGGAATTTTTCTAGTCAACATTTTCCCGGGTTGTCTCGTAACTCATTCGCTCTCTCTTCTCTCTCTACTTGTTAGACTTCGCGATTACTATGAAAGATTATTACGACGATTATGACGAACTGGTTCACGCGCATATTTTTATAAGAACACTGTACTATTAATATATATTATCAGTAACAAGCCAAAAACAAAAAAAGACCGTATATGTAGTAGATACAATCATAGGGGTTAACAAAAAAACGCTGCTGGTATCATAAAACACGCTCGCAAATTCTTGTATTATGCTATATAAATAAAAAGCGCACGCTTCAAAGTTAATTACTATATCAGATAATTTCACATTTAATTAAACGTACGTCTCTTAGCAACGTAGGTATTCCGCGGCAAATGGATTAATTCTCGCTCGTAAAAATCTCGCAAAATAACAATGCAACCGTATGTGTTTGTCAAAATCTCCCTGCTTATTCAGAGAAATCATAACTTTTACATCGCTGTTGATCATCAGATAAAGCCTGGCAATGTTGAAACGTTGCCGCTAATACTCACGTTTTTTTTAAATATGGAGATTCAAAAATTGTCAAATTTCGACCCGTAATTCCGAGAGGGTGGGAAGGAAGAGGAAGAATCGGATCGATGATCTCACCTCAAGGTATCGATACGGAGGCCGAGGTTGTCGGGGTCTCGCGCCGTGGAAAGTTCCACTCGCTCAAGAGAGGCAGGCAACATGCGCGACGCAGTGCGCGATTTCGACTCTTCGCGCGCAGACGAAAAACGGCCAATTTATATCTCGGCTTCCAGACGCGATAGCGACCTCGCTCCTTTTGCATACGATTCCACACCATTTCGCAGCTCTACCATTGAAATTTCATCCCGATCGCACCGGCGGAAACCGAGTTATAGCGGACGCGCGGAATCCGTCTCTCGGCCTCGCGCGCGCGACAAATTTCGATGTTTTTCAGGAATCATCGGCTTTTTACACTCAGATAGAGTTTGATGACGACTGAAGGCGCTATTAGCAATTTGCTACTGTGCGAACATTACCGAATATCGTTTAAACATCGAATAACTGATTCACGCTTAAGTTCAAGTGCATACATCGAAAAAATCCAAGTGTAATGTTTATATTATCATTAAACATTTCATATCTGCGCAAAGGCATATCAAGTATCATCATTCTTGAAAGGGCCCGATTTCTCGGATTGTTTCCGCTTCTCAAACTGAGGCATCAAAATTGGCAGGTGTCATTGTCGTAGGATATCAATCACCGATAGACGGTTCAAGAAGGTCTCAGGACAGAACGCGTCACGTGTTCCTAGATTTCTCACAGCGATATTTCTGCTATAGCAAAAGAGAAAAGAGAAAAGCGAGAAGGTCGAAGGAGATTAAAAGTCGTTGGTAAAGAAAAGAAGCGCCACTTCGCTTTAGATCTACCCGGCATTCGTGCGCAGATGAGTTTCGAGAGAAGGACCGACCTGGCTAAGCTAACAAAATGGTAGGACCCAGCCGGCCCCGAGTCCCAATGAGGACAATGAGCTGCAGATCGCTCCCGGCGAGTGCTGCATGCAAACGCCGCGAGTCTCATACATACTAGAATCTTGCGAAGAGTCGAGTCTAAAGAGTCGTAGAATAACGCGGTGATTATTCGTTACATCAGCAATATTCATTGTCAGTGGTTCGTTAATTGTAATGTAATATTCATCGTGAGGATTTCGATGCGGGATGTGTCGAGATTTAATCATAATTCATAGCAGACGACTGTTGCCCGGTATCATTGTCGATATACTGTTGACTAAAATATGACAAATAAAAAATTATTCTATTATTAGTATAGTCGTTACTAGGGTCGCTCGTAATGGCTATTTTACTAAGGAAGCTTTGAGGATTGAATAATTAAAAATATATCGGTTGTGCCTTGTGGCGCGATTTGCAAAATGGCCATTTAAATTTCCTGTCTTCTTTCTGATTTTTTATCTTTATTATGCTTATCCAGATTTCTATTTATGTTGTGATCTCTCATGTGACGTAAACGAGCAACAAGAACGGACAAATTATAACAAATAGCTCTGATAAATTGACGTACTAAAAATACGATTATAAAACATCCATGATGAACTTTTAATCCGAAACGTTTCGCTAAAGTTTCCTGTTTTAAATAATATATTTATCGGTTTTTTTTTAAGATGGAGATCACATCGTTAATGTCGTAAATCATTTGTATACTTTCCGGAGAGTAGCTCGCCAATGTTTCGTCGAATTCTTCCCTTTTTTTAGAATTCCGAGCGGACTGTACGAGAATCGTCGCGTTCGTTGCATTGCAGCAAGCGTACTTAAATGCCGCGAGGCGAGTCCGATAAGACAGGCCCGATAACGCGACGACGCGGAGCCGCGGGCAGCCGCATTACAAACAGACGCGCGCGCGCGCGCGCACATGTATGCGTTCACGTACACGTAGCGTACGTGCCATATGTGAATCAACATTGTGCCTGAGGAATAGCACAATGCAATCAGGCTTCGCCGTCAGGCTGCACGCCGATGTATCGAGGCGGCAACCAAAAAAGAAGGACCTTTCCAGCCAAATCGTATTCTGGAGAAGCGGTCGCATTCCGAGTTATACCTTTCGAGGTTGTCATACAAAATGGTAGCACGATTTGAACTATCCGGTTTGAGTTCTAGTTCGAGAAGAACCAAAAATATGCGAAATTTAGGCGGCACCGAATCCATCGCAAACAGTCTTTGTCCCCTAACGCGATTTAAAAAAAAAATTATTTTACTTTAATTTGCCGAATTGAAATTTGCTCTATTCGCACAGCATGCCTGTGATTTAAATCCATGATTGATCGAAATAGTATAGTATTTTACCCTTGAAAGATGAAGGACCGACTAAACCTTTTCTGCAAACGAAAGTCGTAAAGGTCTTATATCCCTATTACCTGCTGCGGTATTTTCGAAGCACCTACGACTTGCGTGTCATTTGTCGGACTTCCATCTGTACTGACATTTGTACGGATTTTTGAGTCCTTGGGAATATTCAAATTGAGCTTTGTCCTAGCTCGAACATACCGTGACTAGCTTTAACCGGACACCGAAAAACAAATCCACCATCGCCGTGAGAGGAAAAATTTTACGAATTTTGACTAACACATTGTCCAACGAGTTTTGTATGTTTTATCGCGTATCCTCACAAATAATGCATTAAATAGCGCATTTTTTTACATTGTTATCTAGGCATTTATGTCATTCAAAATTTTATATTAATTTTATTAGAAAATTTTATTTTATTGTTATTTGTTTTTTATAAGGCCGATATTCATAGTCGGATCTTATATTTAAGACCGTCTTAAATATAAGATAAATTAAGTACAATCTTAAGATGTTATAAAGACAGAGCCGTATTAGCATCTTAAGACATTACTTTAAGATGATCTTGAAATAAGAACGGACTATGAATACCCCGGCCTAAAAGTTGTAAAACATTTCGTTATGCGCCAGCCACCAGTAACTAAATAGGATATCATTGAAAAGTCAGGTGGCAGTCACGGATGACCACCATAGCAGTCAATGTGTTAAACGAAAACAAAAGTCCCAACGTCTCACCATCTCATGCGCGTTTTACTTATTCACAATCTATCTATTATCGGGACATCCTTGTTTCTTCGCGCACGGCTCTTCGCCCGAAAAGAACAGCGAGAACAGCGCATCCGAAGGGCGATGAGGTATTCCGCTCGGCACGCTCGGAACAAAGAAGGGAAGCGAGAGATGAAACGAAAAGGAGGAAACGGAGCAGAGAAGCACGGAGTATACCCGTTCAGTGGATGTGGTCCCTCCTTGGAGTGCCGATACGGCCCGAGGGCAGGGACGATAACCGAGCCCACAAATGCCGGTGAGTACGCCAGCCGGAGTCGCATGCTAATGCCCATGTTGCTGGACCGCGTCGTGCTCAGCGAGATTCATGGATAGGGAAATATCTCGAATCTGCAGAGAAATATCTCGAATATGTATGATGTACATGTGACAGCGCGCATTGCCTGGCACTCTCACCGCCTCATCCCGGCGCGATCGTAATTGCATCATCGGTCCTTGCGATTTATTACGCGCCGCATATTTTCCGTGTAAAGGTTTTATATTTCTTTCTCTCTCTTGCTTTTGCATTCACGCTTTCGGCGCCGTATTCGTATCGTCGTTATTTTACGAGAACACAGTCACAGTTTCATGAATATTATAATCGTCCATATAAGTATATGAGAGCTATAATTATTTCAAATACAATATAATTGGCCATGAGAGTCAAACGCGGTACTTGGTGCGTATTTTTAATCATAACTGATTAAATTTCGAGATACAAGATCTGATATTCCGTAAGTTTCCAATATATATTAACTGCGCGCCAATTATTTGTCGGCCTTTAAACACAGCTATCATTGGAACATTAAAAATTCCCTGTCCCTTCTCTAATTAAATCGATATCAATTTAATATTAAAATCACTGTAAAAGAACTTATTGCGAAATATATTACCCCAGCCAGGGTTTGAACCTGGAATCTCCCGCATTCGAAATTTAATCAGCTATGATTAAAAATACGCACCAAGTACCGCGTTTGACTCTCATGGCCAATTATATTGTATTTGAATTTTCGAGAGTCCTTAAGGATTTATTGTTTATAATTATTTCGTTTAATATTTTATTATACCCAAAATACTCTCCGATTTAGGATCCACAATATACGCGAATGACACTGATAACAGGTCCTTTAGTAGGTTTTTTTTTCTTGCTCAACGTAAGAACAAAACACCTTCTGTTAAAGGATCTACATCAGTGTCATTCGTGTATTGAGGGATGCTTAAGCTGGGTATACACTTAGCGAACAAACACCGCGAACGAACAGCGAACGCAAACATTCGTTGTCATTATTCAACAGATATAATCAAAAATCTCAATTGCTACATGCAGCAAACATCGAATCTGGTCGAATTCTGGTGTTTGGTGCAACCGAAAAAAAGAATAAACAATCTAGTAATAAGTAACACAAACGCGAATGTCGGAACGTTCGCGTTCGCTGTTCTTTCGCTAAGTGTATACCCAGCTTTATATTCCGTCGCGGAATCAAGAGACGCGGTAGCGTCTCGAGCAAAGTAAATTTTTTTATTAACATTAACATTATTTATAATTCTTCTTACGGGAAATGCGGCCACCTCGCAGCGACACGTATTACCCGTATCGCGGCGCGCTCGCGCGCATCCGCGAATTATATTCTATTGCTGTGGTGGGAAATGCGGATAAATCGCAAGCATTTCGTTCGTTAAATGAACAACACAGATTCAATCGTCCATTATTTACGTGAATGTATTTAATATATCTTTCCGTGATATTTCTATTATCGCCAGTACCTTCTTCCACGTAATCTTCATATATAAAATTAATCGTTAATATCTATTTGTAACATTATGGCGCCGTTATAAATAAGCGATCTGCCAAATCAAATCCCGATTCACTTGGATCTTATTTAATTAGTTAATAATTACTTTCGAGCAACTCGAATTCTTCGTTGAATTTACAATTATTTAAAGCTGCAGATTAGGGCAAATATATGCATGAGGACAAATCTCGCAAAATATTCCGATAATAGAAATGGGAGAACGTATATTAAATACATTCACTTGAATAACGGAACAAACAAAAGCTGGTTATTCCTGTTTGCAGTGAATACCTACATTCCATTTTCGCTCAAATTTTTCATTGGCTATTGGTTTAGTTCGAGCTGCATGAGTTGTCCTGGAACTTCGAACGTTTCTATATTCTTTGAACTGTTTGAACAATTCGATCGCACAAATCTTTTGCTTAGATTATTTGTCAAATGAAAAAATGGATTTTACTTGTGAAGATATTGTCTTTTCGATACGTAAAATTCGAACTGATAATCTTATCGTATGTGAATTAACATATTTGTACAAACGCGATTGTAATCAATTGAGAAAGTACTACAGCGCGCTTAGTAATTTGATAACTCGAATCACTGGAGTATTTTATATGAAAGTTATTAGTATTAACAGTTTTCAGACAGAAGAACCAATAAAATTCACGATAAGAGCTCTTCACGAAAGAGTCAATCCGATAGTGATACTACTTTGTTTATAACAGATTAGGTTTATAAGAGATTATGCTGCCTGTAAAAATGATCGTGACCGTTACGGTGATGAAAATGATTGACGACAACGAGTATCGAAAGAGTTATAATCTTATAATTCTCGCCTTGGTTTTATCTTCCGTTTGGTCGTGCAGCGATCCGTTCGAATCGCTCGATTATCTTTATCAGGGGGTACTTTTTACGTTCGCGTCGCGTCGCGTCGCCGCACGCAAAGGCCGCATAATTTCGCAACGCGCGCTTCGATGAAAGTTTTGCGACTGCATAGAACCATCCGGCACACATCTCTCGGCCGACGTGAAAGCACGGGTTCGTGTAAGAGCGAGAAGGATCTGACGATAAATCGATAATTCGTTGGAAAAGCATAGGTTGAAGCGGTTGAAGCTGTCGGCGAGTTTCGTTTATTTCTCTTCGATCAGCTCGTGTAGCTGGTACTGGTACAGTCCGGCGAGCAAGTAATCAGAGGGTATGCCTTGTTATGCCGAGAAATCGCCCGGTATATGAGCGATACTTTCTTAACGGAGAGCCCGTTTCGACGCTAAAATCATTCCTCGTCCGAGCCTCATCGAGCATAAGAAGCACGATCGCGGAATATTCGTGATAGGATCTAGATGCGATACTTTCGATTGGACACAGCGGAATTCAGAAAATTTAAGTTGCTCTCCCCGACCAGCTTTTGTCCTTCATGTAAGCGGCTTTAAAAAGAGGCGAATCTTCGAGGAACCAGAAGCAAAATGAGATTTTTGTACGGAGAAAACCGGAACATGTTACATGTTGTGTAAACTAGAATTTGTAATTATTTTATAAACGCCATTCATTTCTATAATTTATGAAAAAATTCCGCGTGGAGATTATTTTCGTGTGCACGTGTTACTCTTTGTCCGTCGCCAAGGATATTTTCCCGACGCCATCTCGTTCTTCGTGCGCGAATAACGACGAAGAAGGCCTGATCTACAATCAGTCGTATGTCGGAGTCGGATGTCGGAACGCAGCCGATGGTCCAACGAGGAAAATTCGTTTTCGAAAAAGAAATTCTCTCATTGGACCATCGGCTACGCTCCGACATCCGACTCTGACATACGACTGATTGTAGACCTGTGGGCATATTCTGTAAAGCTAGGGCCAGACTATGCATGATTCGCAGATTTGTGTGTAGGTCGCGAATAGCGTGGAGAGGAAATCCGTGAAATTCGCATTCGTGGTTCGCGTTAATTCGCCAGCGGAGCGGTTTTTCGACGAAATCAAAAGACGCAAATCACTGCGAATCATCACGAATCAGTACAAAATAAATGATAAATTACGAATTACGAACAATGTGGGGAGAGGGTCCGCACTAGCGAATAACGAATTACTACGAATCGTGAATCACTAATTGCGACTCGCGAATAGCGCATAAATGTGCCAGCTTTAACAAAATACTCCGGATATACGCGTATCGTGATATCCGACGCGTCTCTCGTCCGCCAGGAGTTGTTGGACGAAAAGTCGAAAAAAAAAAACGTCGGTCGGTTCTCCGTAAGGCGCATGCGTCCCGTCGCCGGGGCGCGAACCTCGGAAAGCATTTCACGTGAAAACTATCGGCGCGATCGGGTCCGCAGACAAATAAATAAGCATGACAAACGGTAGAGAATCGTCCGGTGAAGGTTTCATCTCGATATCTCGCGCCGTTCCCGAGATATTAAATGGCCACTTTTGGTGAGAGAGCGACGCGCGAAGCAGGGCACGGGGCGCTCTTCCCGGCATGGCAACGCGCGCGCCATCGACATCGCTCGCGGCAGAAGCGTGTCAGGGCCTCTCGCTCCCAGCTACGAATGCAGTCTTTGTGGCGTGTTTGCGCTATACGTGATTTTTGAACGATATCGCGTATGATATCGATTCACACGAGGATGATTTTTTTTTTTTCCATTAGCTTTTGTTCGCGTCGTATCTTGAATCCATTTGTTTCAGCTGTATTCTGTTGTTCTTTCACAAACAAGCTCGGCTTACGGGAAGAGTAAGAGGAGGAGGAGGAGAGCAATAGTAAGAAGCGTAAAGGAAATCAACCAATTTCTTTGAGCAAACTGCGATCTGATAATAATTATATAACTGCAGCAAATGTATCAGGTTGACGTGAAAGATATGTCAAACAAAGTTGAGAATAAAATTTCAGTGAGATCGAAGCAAAATCTCCAGACAGTATGTTCTTTCCAACATCGAGAGAGAATTCTTTCAATGCTTTTTTCAAAAAATTTTTAGTTTTGCAACTTTATTTAATACGAAACTTGATGGAGAAGCGATAAACTTTTTGTGCCAATAAATAGCGCCGTATTTAATGATTATCATTGGTTATCGTAGCGGCTTTTGCACATGGAATACGATATACGATAACGTGTTTTCTCGGTAAAATGTGGCGCGGTAGTTCAATTATATTTTCCATCACATACTTGCTACTTTCGGAAAAATGACTGTACGGCATGTATATTATTGTAAAAGAGTTATTAGCCGTGTTATTAGCCGTGTCGCGATATATGGTACACGTTGTAGATTACGGAACGAGTTCAAATCGATATCGTAACTAATTCGCGTATTATGAGAGAGCCACTGACGCTTCCGAGTCGCTTTTTTGCATTCATGTCATAACGGCAGCAATTTTCTATTCTTACGTCAGTCGTCAGCTGCCTGTAATTATCGAAAAAATTCACTTAACGATAAGTTCATATAACTGTTAGTTATTCGAAATAATTGTAAGATACAGAATTGTAAAGCGCATGCTGCTTTTGTTTAAGTAATCGAGATACCGACAAATTCGCTCGTTATATGTCTGTTTTAATCGGTTTCTACATCCGTTTATATGTTTATTTTTTTACGTAACCGCGTTTAATTGACTGTTCCGAAACAGAGTAAATACAAGAAAAATATTCATTTTGTGATTTATACATGTAGATCTGTTTGGTTCACACGAATTTTTACGCTTGTTACATTATTACAATTTAATTCCTTCCGTGAGTCAAGCAGGTTAAACAAATTAAGCTGAACACGCCGCGAAAATGGCGATAATTAATTAGTTATAATTACAAAAAAAATGTAGTTAGTAATAATTATCAGAAAAATGTGGAGTACAGAGGATATTTTAATATCTGCAGCTACAGCGCTATTTACGATACGTTTTGCGAGCCGTGGAGTGTCATCTATGTAATCTGAATAATTGCTAATATTTCCGATTGTTCTCATCAAGTAGAGAATGCGACATATTTTATGAGGTACTTGTACATTTCATCATTATGTTCCATGCATGAGAATTGTGTACTCAAGTAGGATCTGGCCATCGCTTGATTAACAATTCAACACAAATTTAATCATGTCCGATACTGCTCTGTATAGTCTGACATAGTTTAAACATGTAACTTCGCACGTATCGGATTCAGTTCGAAATATTCATTTCTCACATTCTATAACGCATTCTATTGTAACATTTTACGCAGTTAGCTGTGATGTATCTGTGTAAAAATCTGTTATCTGCAATTGCAATAGAATGGAACATCATGATAGGCACGAAGCGAAATAGGCGAGGCGCAGTAAAAAAGTAGCGATTAATGACGTGCGCGACGGCGACGGCGGGCGTCGACGTCGTCGAGGAACAAAGGGGAACGTCGCGTCGGTCCGGCCCGGCGAAGGAGGGGAAGGCGGGGGGGGGGGGGGGGCGATCGTGCGTACTCATACAGGCGACACGCCATCTACGTGGACCTGACTCCGCGTGTATTCCAGGGTTGCGCAATTCGGTGTAGCGTGGGCCCGCGCGCGCGCGCGCGCGGGACACAACGGCGGCCGAAAGTGCGAGAAATGCGTGTGTATGCGTGTATCGCCCATCAGGAACTTTCCAATTTACGCATCGCTCGCGGGGTTGCGCAGCGTTTCGTGCACGGCGATTGATTGCGCTCCGAAGGGAGGCGAATCTCCGAACCGGAGGGAGCGCCCGAGTAGGTGGAGCGGGCGGAGGGGGTAAACAGGAGAAGAGAGCGGAGCGCGGAAACTCTGAAAGGGGGTACGCGCGAGCAACGAACGAACGGTGCGAAACGGGAGCGACGGAGAGATGACACGCGAGAGGCGAGAGCGAAGTAATGGGAAGGGTTGGGGGAGAAAGAGGGCTGTGCGAGGTCGGCGGGCGCAGGAGCCGGGAAAGATATGAACACAAAGAGAACGAGAAAAGGGAAGAGGTGCACACGGTGAAGAGGGGAGGAGAGTGAGAGGAAGAAACAATGAATAGAGCGAGAGTATACGGGAGAGGAGAATCGCGCGCGCAATGGTAGTGGTCCGTGGAAAGAAGCGGCATCGCCGCACGGCTACTTGGCTCTCCAGGGCCAGGATATTTCAATACCGACGGTGGTCGGCCACCGACGTGGGACTGCATACGAGGAGGGGGAGCGAGGCGGCGGCGGCGGTGGTGGTGGCGGCGGCGACGACGACGACGACGACGACGATGGCGCGACGCAGCGCAACGCGACCCACGTATACGTGGGCATACGTGTGCGTGCCTCATGTGCCTATATACACGCGCGCAGCTATATACGTCCCCTCCCGTCGCCCGTCCGCGTCCCTCGTCTATGTGCCCGCCCTTCGCGGCCGGTACACACGCTTCGCGTCTCGTACAGTTTTACACGGTCGTTCGGCAACGAGAAGGCAGAGAGAGAGAGAGAGAGAGAGAGAGAAAAGATAGAGACCCCTCGGCGGCACGGTAGCCGCGCTCCGCTATTCGGGTTTTCCTGTGCCAGGGGAAGTGCGAGAGGGGCCGGGGGGAAGGGGTTTACCACTTCTGCCTTTCTGTCTCTCTTCACGGCGTGGAGAGGGGGTAGACTCTCTCGCGCCGAGAGAAACACCGGAGCCTTTACTCAAACGTGATGATCCGGGGGAGAATGGGGGAGGGGAAAGGGAGAGACCGAATGTGGCCGATGGGTTCGGTCGGTAATGCCCGCCTTCGCGACACGTCGAGGGGAACCGGAGTGGGCCGTGCCAAGCGTAGATTGGACGTGGGAAACGAGTGGGGCGCGGGAGATCGGTGGCGCCTCGCGGGCTCCGCCAATCGGGCGCTCACGCCGGGAGTTTTTTATCCCGCTATTTACGCCGAGGACGGAGAAGACGGTTCCCCATATCCCTCCCGCCCTACCCGCGGATCGTGGTATCTCGCTCACACCCGGGCCGGTGGGCACTCCGTCCCGTTCGCGCGCGCTCTCCCTGTGCGTCCGTCGGCGCAGGAGAGGACACTCTCGTTTCGGGATCCGTTGAGGCAGCACGCGTCTCGCTCTCCGCAGGACAGGATAGAAAAGTGTTCGAACTGAGTGTTCGGTGTGCGTTACGCGCGGTATCGCTTTTGTGTTTTCACGAAAACTTGGTGAAACGGCGCGCTCGCTTTCGCTCGTTTTCGAACGTCAGTGTTCGAGTCGCCCGCAGGGATACACAGCGCCTTACTACGAGCCGCTGTGCGTGCTGGTGTGCGCGCGTCGAGCAATAGTGAACGTGTACATGTGTATGTGTGTGACAGAACGTCACAGGAGGATGCGGCGTTGCCGGATGTTGTAGGCGCGAATACACGTACGTAGTGTACTGTACGGTACGCCGAAGAGAGGGACACAGGGACGCGTCCGACAGAAAGGGGGAGAGAGAGAGAGAGAAAGAGAACGTGCGGCGTCGTCGATCGATCGATTTCGACTCGTTCGCCGGAGGTGAAAAATCGTCGAGCTGGTTTAGCGTTGCTGCCGTTAGCCGCCACACCGCCGTACGAATTCTCGCGAGCATCGGTTGCGGTGATACGCCACGGTGACATTTGCGGTGCGGTGCTATCGATGAAACAGGCTTGGCAACGTCGCGCTCTGCCCTCGCACACAAACACGCGCGCATACACACGTACCTAGAAGGGAACTTGGGGTGGCTGGCTGGTTGGCTGGCTCGCTGGCTGGCAGGCAGGCAGGCAAGCAGGCTAGCGGACAGGCAAACAGGGCAGGCAGGCAGACGGCTTTCTTGCTCCGAGGACGGTGCTCCTGGTCGCGCCGTCTCTCTTTTCTACCTCCATTGCGCTTACTCTTCCTCTCCTCCGGCCCCACTTGCCTCCTCTCCCCTGTCTCGGTCAACTCAATTGCGCTCTCGTTCTCTCCCTTTCTCCCTCCCTCTCCTCCGCTTCTCTTTCTATCTCTTTCTCTCTCCTGCACGCGCTCATGCCGCACGTACCGTTGAGAGCCTCTCCCTTCCCCTGCCACGCTCTTTCTCTGCCTCCCTACCCCCTCTCCCCTCCTTACCTCGAACGGATCGGGCGAGTCCACTAGGCTTGCGAGGGGTGTTCGGCAGACCTCGTCTCTAGTCGGCCTCGATCCGCGGAGTGCGTTAGACGCCGCGAGTCGATCGCTCCGGTACACGGACAATCGCGAGCCGTAGCATACGTGAGTACGTCGCGGGGCCCGCGAATGCCATTGCGCGTTACCTGCGCATAACCGCGGCCCGCGGCAGCCCGTATTGCGGCCAATTCACCCGTTCAACCTGGGACGCACTCGATCAGCGTATATCCGTACGACGGCCATGTTTGGTGTTTACGACGTGAGGGGGAGTCGCTGACGTCACGTACGAGAGCGAGCGGCCCGAACTCGCCCGAACGGCCAGGCGGCCACGGACGACGGGCGGCAGCAGCGACAGGCAAACCGACGACGACGAGGAGGAAAAACGTGCCGCTCCACGCCGGTAGCCCACCACCGATAAATACGCGCCGCGCGCTCGCGCACAACGAGCGGGGCCCCACACCGCGACGTTGTCGACGTCGTCGAATAAGGAACATCCGACGGAGAAGCACGATATAAAGAATCGCGTGTTTCGTGTATGCGTGCGTTTTACACATACCTATGCGCGCGTAGCACGAAACTGGTATCGCGCTCACCGGGCGCCGCTGTCCGGCCTCTTTTCTGATGGGACGCGCGAACCCGCCGCCGATCTCGCTCGCCGTGGTCACCGCCACTACTGGCTTTTCAAAAAACATCGCGCGCATCATCACCTCGCCTCTGCTTCATCCGTCGTCACGCCGCTAAGCGTTCTGTCCACGGTAAAACGCGCTTGTCGCGCGCGACCGATCGCCACGCGGGAAAAGCGAGTGAAGGAGTAGCGGATCCGGGCGATGCCGAGCAACGTTGCGCGGTATCATCATCACTCATCAGACGACGACGGCGACTTGTGACTGACAACACGTGTCCGACGATGCGCGACGCGGGATCGCGAGCAAACTGACTCCGATCATCAAACTAGAAGACGGCCGTTGTAAATACGACCGCGCCACGTGGTAATCGCGCACGTGTCTCACACGTCTCCGGCTGTACGTCAGCGCATGCCGGTGTTCGCGCCTCCTCGCTCGAAGGTGCCGCGATCGATCGGAGCGGACGATCGTCCGCTCGCGCGACGCATCGTACGGCGCACGTGCACACAGTGATCGCACTCTCGACTTACATCCGCGTGTGCGTGCGCGCGCGCGCGTGCGTGCGTCTGTGTGTATACATGCGCGCGTGTCTGTGAATCGATCCGCCTGCGCCGCCGGGGTGTAGTTGGTGCCGGTTTTACGTATGGTGTTTCGCGGGATACCTAGCGTGACACGCAGCCACAACAAGCCGAACGGGGATCGTTAAGTAAATCAGGATTTAAGTGACCGTTCCGTCATCGTCGAGCCATGGAGCTGGGTGACAGAGTTTACGCCGCGGAGCGGATCACGAAGAAGAGGGAAAGGCGGGTGAGTATCCGCGAGCGGCCGCCAGGTGGCGACACCAGCCGGAATCCGTCCGCGCGCCGCGCCGTTACCGCCCCTCTATCTCTACCTCCTCCTACCTCGCACCTCTTATTCTCTTTTTTTTTTTTTTTTCTTTCGCTGACAGCCGGCTTCGCGCGGCTGCCGCTTCCTCCACGACGCGCGGACGCTCACGGGCTCCGCGATATCGGACATTGTGCGCCGACAGGTACGGGGGCTCTCCCCCCTGTTACCTGGTAACACAATGCCGTTCGCGTCGCGCACTCTTGTCGAATCGCGAGAGCACGCATGGACATCGATCGTCGCCGATCCACCATCGGTTTTTACCATTTACCATCGGCGAGATTATCGATTCGCTCCCGTTAACGAAACCGCGCGATTTCCGTGCCCCGTTACGTTTGCGACACCCGTTGACGGGAGGAATAATAACGTTCTCCGTTATTTCGAACGTAAAATCGAAGGCTGCGAGAAATGTGAGAGGGAGTAAAAAGTGAATAGAACTTTCCTCGAAAGGCGGCTCTCGTTTCTAGCGCGCGATAAGATCTCGGAGCAACTCCGATTATCATGTATATATATATTTTTTCTTATTCATCTCTATACCATGCTCTCATCTCACGATTGAAGAAACTTTGCCGGCGCCGCCTCTAAATCGGTTGCATTTAAAGAATGGTTGCGCTCGCATCTGCTAAAGTCGATATAAATAATAATCACGTAATCACGTAAGGAGAAACTTTCATTCGTCGTTGCACGCCTCATTGAAACGTTAATATGATAATCTCGGCTCGGAGAATACATGAATATCGTTTGCTCGCGCGTCTTTATTATTGTACCCCGTTAACAGCAGATTGAGAGAGCTGCTAGCAAAAGCACAGGTATCCCAACCACGCATTCTGACACGGACTATACAATTTCTGGTTAACGGGAGTCTCCGGAGGCGGACGACGTCGAGTTCGCTGACGGATAGGAGAAAGGCTCACCGTCGTGTCGTGTGGCATGGCGATCAGCTGGTAGCAACCGGTGTGGCGTGTTTCTATGAAATGTTCGCGCCGTAGAACGCCATGCCGCGAATGTAAAGGCCCTTGCACAATGCTAGGCAACAGGCAATAGGAACAGGAAATAACCTCAAATTCGTCAATACAAACCTAAAAAAATTCGAACGATATGATTGGTTGGCAACAGGCAATAGGCACAGAATTTCCAACGTGACGGAAATTCTGTGTCTATTGCCTGTGTCATCGTCTATTCTGCATAAATACAAGGTTTCTGATTTCTGTTCCCTATTGCTATTGCCTGTTGCCTAGCATTGTGCAAGGGGCTTAAAACTCGAAACCCCGTAAAATTCTTCGCGAGACTCGCGTAAATTGTCCCCCGTAATCGCGATGAAGACAAACTTGCTGGAACGTAAACTTGCTGGTCGTGAATTAAGTCGCGCGATAATGTCGTGGAATAATTGCCTTAACCCTTTGTCCTGTGAACTCGACATAGCGCTTTGCGCTAGTCTTCCGCATGACTCTTCAAGCATTTAAATCGCCGCACGATTACAATCGGCAAGCACGTGTTCGTGGAATCTTAAAAAATTGTCTTCTTTGTAAATTAGAAAAAAAATGTGAACATTTTCGTGCTTTAATATTAAAAACTTATACTAACAATTTTTTTTATATTTTATTAAAAAGTCGAAAAAGTATTAAAATTATTAAGTTTTGAAAATAATAAAAAATTCAAATTAAATGGTAGCATTAATACTTCAAGCAATCTGATATTTAAAAAAAAACAATGTAGAATCTTCGTAAATCCCCTCAAATGATAAAGACTTTAATTCGTATTAAGCCCGTATCTGCAGATTACGAAATTTGACTAATCAGAGCAAAGTTCGCTAAACTTGAGATTATTCAGTTTTCTTTAGTTTGGCTGATTAAATTTTAATCCAATCTCAATCCCGATTCGTGATGTAGTGATGTGCCGGTTAGATTAAAACGAGGACGAAATAAAAAATGATCTTCGATTCACATTTGTGAAAAATAATTCGAATCGCAGGAAAACGATGCTAACTTCGCACTGAAACTGATAAACCACTGCGGAGAAAGGACCCTACGATTTTTTATTCGGGTCGCATTCGCGAGATTTCCTTTCTTTCAATGCGATTTAAAATTATCCTGCGTCGTCTGCTTCGTATGCCATATCAAATCGCCGTTTCACCATCTGGTTTCGAAAATCGAGCATACCGAACGCTCGCGAGGCGACTCGCCGCGTGTAACGCGTTACAAAGCGTATTTTCTCCCCTCGAATCGATGACACGATTGTTACGCTATCGACACGTAACAATATCGGGTAACCAGCGTCCCGCGAAGGGACGACAACCTGCTCCGCGTTATCACGTCGATCTCACGTAGCCCCCCGCCAAGCTTCATTCGTAGGGCTTCATTCGCCCTGCGTTTCGCGACGTATCGCGCGTGTCATTGTTTTCCAACTGTCACGCCTGTGCATCGCGATGGGGCAGCGTCGTGCCGTTTCTGTCATTGGCCCACCGCCAATGGATGAGCTGCCCATGGAACATCCAAGCCGGCCGTGCTATCGACCGTGCTATGCGTCGCGAGATGGTTTCGAAAATTTACAATCGTTTTCCAGCCGCTCGAGCGAGATCTCTTTCTAATTCGTTCTTTTTCTCGTATTTTAGTCGATTTTAGAAACGCGAGGACGTCAACTGACAAAGTTATATGTAGGTACTCTATAGACACGCTGAAGATTACGAAGAGGATTATGAATTAAAAATTAGAACTCGATCAGTCAGACAACTTCAATCTTATTCTGATTTGTCGGATTTGGTCGTGAGTAGTCCTGATGGATTTCTAATTAAAAATTCTACTGTAAAAGTTTGAAAACAAAATTATATTTTTTTACATTTAGAAATATTTTTTTTATGAGAAAACTGAGTAATAGAATTTATGTTAAAAATTATGCAATTGGAAAATTGATGAGATTAACAAATAATAATTTTTCTTCAAAACTGCATTTTTCAAGATGATGCTCCAGATAAAAATTTTTTAAACCGCGAATGTTAAGTTGGATATAATACTTATTTTTAGATATTTTTTTCATCTCCTTTATTAACGGTTTTTTGATAGTTTTCTTTTATTTCGAAAAATTTACACGTTTTCTTATGTAGATAGTTATGAATATAAAAAATAAGGAAAAACTTTTTTTAAATATCAGATTGCTTCAAGTATTAATGCTACCATGTAATTTGAATTTTTTATCAACATTTTCAAAACAACCTTAATACTTTTTTGACTTTTTAATAAAATATATAAAAGTTGTTAATATAAGTTTTTAATATTAAAGCACGAAAATGGTCACATTTTTTTTAATGTTTAAAGAAGAAAATTTTTTAAGATTGGCTTATTTTTCGATTCGCGGAATTCAGTAAAACGCAGTTAAGCTAAGAAAGAATTTAACAAATATTAATCTCAGAAGAAAAAAAAACTAAATTTAGTCTAAAACTATATGAATTATCATATATTGAATTAATCCGATTTCTTTCATTCTTAATTTCCCTGATCAGAATTCGTGCTTTAACACATCAATTTGCGCGTTTGCGCGCATATCGGAGCATATTCAAAGCGTGAAATTCCTATTTAAATGTACACGTATCATAACTGTTGGTTATCCGAGAAACATAATTATTACTGTTATATTATTAACTATTATTGCTATTTATCAAATATTGATACATCGAACCGCGAAATATCATCTCTAGCTATTTTGAAATAGCGTTGCGGTTTCTCGAACAACCAATAGTCATCAACGCGTGAGTATTTAGACATGAAGCATGCATCTCGAATATGCGCCCAATGCGAGCAAATGCATTATAGGCATTTATGACTCCACATACGTTTACTCCATACATTTATTACGCGAAACTTCTTATTAAACTCCATACATTTATTACATGAAACTTACTATAAATTCATTACACTGACTCAACTCAATTTTTTCTCATCATCTTTTTCTTTCTTAACGATCATCTGTCATGCAAACGTTCTTTTCGTTCTTTCACTCGTGTCGTCAAGTGATCCATCGATCTCTGAATAAATAAATGCATTCTACCTGTTAATCTCGCGCGTTTATCTCAACCTGACTTTAGCTAATTTACTGACGGTGAATCGAGCTTTCACCGATCAGCCGGTTCGATCTGCCCGACGATTGACAAAACGTGTATGAAGGATCGATCGTAACGGCGCGTCTCCCGCGTCGAATTAATTATCGTGCCGTGATAGCCTATAATTACGCGTGCCGATAAGCGAGTTCGGTTCCTATACGGATTGGCAGATCTTATCGGCGTTACGAGATCCGTCCGGCGCGCGGCGTGCGCACGGCGCGCAACACGTGGACGCAACGACGTAATTCTGACGCTGATGCGCGTAACTGGTACGGGATAATGGTAGATCTAATTACGAGCAAATGTGAAAGTGATTAATGCGCGATTACGTGCGTCAATGGCGGTTGCGCGAGAAGCGGCGCCGCAGGGATCGAACGTCGCGGCGCGGCGTCGCGTCGTCGCATCGCGAAACACGATGTTTGCCATGTTTTGCAGACATAATATATACGTCAGAAAAATGTAAACAGCCTCCGCTCGGGGAGATTTCTCTCTCATTCCCGTATTTGGAGATACACGAATTTTTTTTATTCCTTCCCTTCCCTCCTCTCCGTCAATTGTCGCTATTTTATACGACGTTAATATTTTACACGGATACCTGCGTTTTTTTTTTTTTTCGAAATACAGCAGTTCGATTGCAAATTCTCGCGGATAGACAGATATATCCACGGTGGTGACGCCGCGATAATTGAGAATAATGAAACGACAACTCGCGCACGCTTCCCCACGTGTCGCTCGACGCAGTGACGCTTATCGTATTTGCAATTGTATTAAATGATTCAATAATTTCTCTTCATTCTCTTATATTTTAGTTTGAATCGATATTCGTGAATTTTTATCGCGGAGCGCGGTCCGCAGCTTGATCTCTCTCGGTCGTTCATTAAAGCGCACGTGTTCACGTTGTACATACGTTGACAACCGTGATCGACGACGGTAGAATTAATCGTCCTTTCCTTCTTTTTAGGGCAAGATCGAGTACTTTGTCAAATGGAAAGGATGGAGCAAAAAGTGAGTACGAAATCGGGGGATCTGTCGTTGGACGGAACGACGCTCGTTGATTGGAATATGCAATTTTCTCTTGTATTTCAGATACAACACATGGGAGCCGGAAGAAAATATTTTGGATGTCAGATTAATCCAATTGTTCGAGGAGAGCCAAAAGAACGCGGAAGTAGTAGCGCCCACCACCAGAAGGCCGAGGCGAAGGGATACTAGATACAGCGTAAGAGCAAACAATTTATATTTGCTTCGTATAAATATTTTACTATTCCGAATAAATTGCGGGATTATTAATATTCTCTATACGTATAGTTTGCGAGGGTTTTTTTACGTAAATTACTTTATTCGTTCGCATTCGATTGAGCATTAATTATTTCTAACAAATACATTTGTTAGATACAAACTGCGAAGAAATTATCACCAAGTATTTATGTTTTTCTAATGGAGATAGATTTATTTGTCGCAAGTGCTTTTCAAGCGCACGGAATGTATTTTATTTTTAGGTGGTATTTAAGCTTAAAATTTTTGTTGTACATGTATATCATGTATATATACAGGGTATATGGAAAGGTAAGATTAGCCAATTAGGAGGAGCTTTTGAGTGGAATACATAATGTACATAAACTTTTGTTGTATCCGCACTGAAAAAAAAATTTATTGAAAAACGCAAAATGTGTTTTATCCAACAAAATATTTAGTCCGATACGTTCAATTAAACATTATAATACGATGAAACAAAACATTGTTTCCAAACCCCATAATTTGTTACTATTGTAAACAAAACACTTTGAACCAACAAAACATCATTTGAACCAACAAATTTTAAACAACTAAACAAATTTTGCGCGCACAACAAATTTTTTTTCTCAATGCGCTATAGTTTAGTAAATACAGAGCTTTAAATATACGGTATGTTATAGGTTTTACATCTGCAAAATAAGCATATCTCTCATCATGTCTTTTCCATCCAGTAAGGCTTCAAACACTCGCCTATTAGAATGTCTTTGTCGCGGAATTCGCATCTGATATTCTCCCTCAGCTGCAGCAGCATTGCCATCACAAAGCCCATAAAGATAATGCATATCGCGATATTCCTCGTTGCTAAATTATTTAGCACGGCAATGCTGTTGCGGCTGAGTGGGAATATCAGATGCGACTTTCGCGAGGAAGACATCCTAAAGTGCGTTCCACTTGACGCTTGCAACGCTCTTAGAACCATTTCATCCTTGTTGTTTGTCAAATTTTAAACAAGGACGAACGAGCGTTGTGAGCACCAAGTGGAATGTACCCCATGTTTAAAGTCTTACATCGAAGGATGGAAGAGACATGAGATGAGAGATATGCTTATTTTGCAGATGTAAAATCTAATATCGTATGTATAAAGCTCTGTATTTACTAAACCATAGCGAATGTAACAAGTTTATATACATTATGTGTTCTACTCAAGCTCCTCTCACCTCCTAGTTGGTTGGCCTTACTTTTCCGTACACCCTGTATATAGTATACGTTGCTACCATGTGGTAGCAAATTTGTGGATTACGAAGATAACTGAAGAGACCATTTATCACTTCCGCATTACACTGAATCACTTTAATAGCTTAGTATCTCAGCGAACTTTATGGTGTTCTTCGCTGAATATAGCTGCTCATAAAATCTTTCTTTATTTTGTAAAACAGTCGTAACTTTAACTCGAGGGTTAATAGGATCATAAAGTTGGATTAGAGACGTGTTTTCTTGCGCATAACTTAATCGACGACAATCCTCATTTTCAGGAACAACTGTCTAATCTTGTTGTCGATGAGGAGCCCGGCGGAGATGAAAGGGTGGGCGAAGACAGTCAGGATGAATCGACGACGGGCAGCACTTCAGCTCGTTTAAATTCAGTAGCCCCTGACGAGGACACGCTCCCAAGTTCCTTAGACAGTCATGAGTCTCCGACGCCAGAATTGGCATCGGCGTTCAGCGTCGTCGATTCTGACAGTTCAAACAGCAGTATGGATATTCCCCTATTGCCTAGAAAAGAACGTATGAAAAGGAAGGCAGAGGTCCTTAGTCAATCCGGCAAGATCGGGGTGACAATTACGAGCAGTCCTAGTAGTGGCAGTGGTAGTCCACCTCCGAGCAAAGTTCCTCGGTTATTGCCTTTGAAAAACAACCCCACAAATCCATCTTATCACGTAAGTTTCGAAAATTGTACGATAAATCATTTTCGCTGCGTTGAACGCCGTGCTAAAATAAATTATGACATTACGGGATTTTTTAATTTTCTACATGCTATAAAAAATTAAAAATATGTGAATAAGACTGTCAAACTAGCTAATGTTCCATCAAAAAATTAAATGTCTGATTGATACATACAAAATTCATATAGCTTGCATACACAAATTGCAATCTATTTAGATTAGATAACAAGATCCATTTTTAGATAGAAGATTAAAAATATCACTGATGGACACACATAACGTTTAAAAGAGAAAATTGAAAAAATTAACCATTAATAGCTTTTGGTGTTGCGTCTTCCTAGTAGGTATAGAAGCAACATACTTTACGTTACAGAGTCACAAAGCCAATGGTCAAAATCAGAGAAGGCCGTCATCCTCCAACAATGTGAAGTCGACACCGGAGGAACCTCTGCCGGCAGTGCCGACGACGCCGGCACCGGCAGTACAAGACAAAAAGCGTCCCGAAGCTGATGTACCTCATGGTCCGCCACCCTCTCTTCCGCGTGCACCGCCGGCACCGCTATCTCCTCAGATAGATACACCTTTGGAGCAAGTTGCAACAAAGAAGAGACAGTTGTCGGAGCAAAAGCAGGACAAATCGAACGCAGTTGCTGCTGACAAAGCCAATGGTCACAAATCACCTAGCCCCACGGACTCTTACACCAATAACAATAGGTTACCCACTGTCGTGAATGGACACCACAGCCCTAACAATAACAATAATAACAATAATAACAACAATAACATTAATAACAATACTAGTTCAAACGTCAAGACCGAAATTCCGAAGTCAGAGATCTACGCTCCACTCACAAGTCCCGGCACGGATTATTGGCACGCAAGAAATCCTGTAGCTGATCAAGTGTTTATCACAGACGTTACCGTTAATCTGAAGACCGTTACCATCAGGGAATGCAAGACTGAAAAGGGTTTCTTTCGAGAGAGGGATCCTAAAGAAACTCTTTGAGCTTCAAGAATGATATCTATCAACCTTGACGGTCCTGCATCGGGAATATCCCTCTAAGTTGTATTGAATCACAATGTGTAAATATAAATTATTTTCACTCGTCGAGTGTTAAGACGAGGATGTAATCATGATATCAAGCAAGTTTTCTAATGATGAGGACGGCGTCACACAATGTCGCTATGAAAATGACGAAAGCAGTCGGGCATCGCGCAAAGATCTGTACAATCTTTAGGCACCGATTGGAACCTCAAGAACATCGAATAGACGCTGAAACCAAGATCGGTCAGTCAGAGTTCACGATATGAGAATCCGCGAATCTTTTTTCCAAACTGAAAATTGATCGGTATGTCCAGACGTGCGATTCTGTGTAAATTGATTGTAAAGACTGGACGATGTCGGTATGATAAGTTCATTACCGAATATACATCATACCTGCTATCACGATATATTTTAAAATGCTTGGTAGATTTTAATTACACGCTGAAGATCTGGAAAACATTAGAGGATACTACATCTTCTAATTGATTTTATCATTTGCTTGTCTTAGAACGCTAAGAGAATGCTATAAAGTATAATCTTAGCTTTCGTTTTTACACTACGGGATATATATTATAAATACCAGATATACCTAGAAAAAAAGAAGTATTTTTCTAATTCGTTTTTAGAATATTGAAACTGCTTCGCGGAAGCGTTTGGAGGGGGAGACGTTCCGAGTTATTTTGAAGGAAAAAAAAAAAAAGAAAATAGTTTTCAATACGATGTTGTATCCATTCATCAATGAATTTCTACTATGTACTGGGAAATAGAGAATCGCGAAAGAAAAATGTGTAAATTAGATTTCGAATGTACGTAAGATGTATGATTCAAGAATTTCGGGCGATTACAAAATATCATGTTCGATTCAGGGGAAGACACAATTGCGCACAGTATTTCAGCCACTATCAGTGATGGTGTGTTTTCTCGGTTTTAATTCAGTTAATTCGCGATATCCATTTGACGACAAATGCATTTCTGTGCTGTCGAGTGCTTCGTTCGATTTTGTGTTATTCTTCGTCTATTATTAAGTATTTTTTATTTAGTGTAGAACGTCCCGTATACATCGATTGTAACAGTCCCGCGAGATTATTGCATATCTCTTAGTGAATCTATTTTATTTGAAGATTCCGATCATCGAGCACCACCAAATGGACGCCTCCTTTGACGATAAAGGCGCGTTACGAACGTTAAAATCAGTACAACAATCCAAATCTGATTATATTCAAGCTTACACGCTATTCAGTATTCTGTTACCTTGTTTTAGCGATGCTGTACAGCGCATTTTGCATGCGCGCTTTCATAGTCACGGTGATATATGTAGTTACGTCTACGTTATCCAAGATCGGCCAATCTTTCTCATTATCACTTCTGTACTTCGTGTACAGCGCGTCACCCATTCTTTCCCATAGTAAACGCTCCTATTACGCATCAGAGTTTGAGACTGCTTCTTGATCATGAAGATTTTATTCTCTGATTTGTGAAAATAAATCTATAAAACTTTAGTGAGAAAAATAATTTTAAAACTGTGATTTATGAATGGCTTGTGATGCCGTGGTTGACGTTCTGTCCAGTTTTGTCTCAGCAGGTTTATACAGCTTCAAATATTTCTTTCTCTCGAAACGAATTGAAGAAACAACGTACTATCTTGGGATACAGTACAACGTTTTTTCTTTCCTTATATCTTTATTTTTTAAAATTATTTTCTTATTAAAGATTGATTTTTTCTCAAATTATTATATTCACTGATCTCGTTTATTTGCTTCTATACGGATCAAATCCCACTGCAGTGTTGTAGGAGCCACGTGAGAAAGAATGAAGAATCCCAATTACTGAGTTTAATTCGAAAAGATCGAGAAATGTATTTTAAGAGTGATAAAAAGAGATATAAAAATACCCGTACACATATATACAAGCTAATAATTTTCGTCGGCTTTTGTGCCGATATGACAGACTATACTCTCCGGGAGATGTTCTGTAAGTAATGATCAATCACCCACATAGTTTCGCTGACTTCGCATTTAGCGACAATGAATACATGCGTTTATTCGCGAACTAATGAAATGTTTCACATGAGCTCCTTTCTCGCGTATTTATAGAGACGGAAATTCGGCGAAATTGTACCGGTGTCAGTCCTTGCTTCGGAGCGTTTCCTGACGCGTGTATTAGGCACTTACAGCATCGCTGAAGCGCGGAGCGGTTGCTTGATGGAGCGGAATACGACAGCGTGGTAGGGCCCCTGCTGTGGAGAGCGTTATGTTAAAGAAAGAAAAGAAGTTTCTCAGGTTAAATATATATTAAATGCGTAGGATTTAATATATATTTAATATGCATATATATGTGTTAAATTTAATATACGTTGCTTATTTATTGTAACTAATACGAAGATTTTTAGGTTTCTACATCCTTAATGTAATTGTAATTAGACTGTACATGTGCGGTGTGTCTCGTTTACAGCAGCGTGATCGGTACGACGTTATTTCCTGCGTTTAGTACGATATCGCATCAGACGACTGTGTCCCGACGACCGTATCGTTGGGATCCGACGAGGTTGTAGAGAAATTGATTAAAAAGGGAAATTCCGACGACTTCTCTTGGACGACAAAAGAAATAGATCTGTGTGTGTCTGTTTGTTTCTTTTTTTTAGACGGGGCCACTTGCGTAAAATTAGATTGACACATTCGTTGCGATTATCAATGCAAAAAATTAAGGTATACATTTCAATTGTTGTGTAATGTAAACCACTGTATATATACATAATGGAAAGCGTTTTCCTGTAAAAAAAAATTGTACATAACTGGATGAAACTTGTACGTTTCGCCGTAGCGGGCGGAGCGCGTGAGAAGGATGGCTTATATAAATCTTTGAATTATCAGTTGTACATAGAAAGAGAAGCGGAAACCCCTCCCCCCTACCCCTTTAGTTGTAAACGTAAAATTGCAACTAATAGGTCTATATATTATACATAGAGAGAGGAATCCTTTTCTTAGCTTTAGAATTTCAAGATAGACTGTGCGCGTACCTTCGATATTGTTTCTGTACTTATAAATATATTCAGACTACTTATACGATAAAGGAGGAAAAGAGAAAAAGGGAAAGAAAAAAAAAGGACATGAAACGATAGCGCAGTGACTACGCAGGCATATACGATACGTGAACCCCGGTAGCACCAAATTCAACGGTAATTTTAGTTCTGTCTGGTACAGAGAGATTCCTTATATTTCAATAAAATCTCTACTTGAAGTCAGGCTGTTTCTAGATCCTATATCATTTCTTCCTCGCGAATCTCGGTGGCACTCGCGTGCCGTAGTGTCATACATTTGCCTTGTATCGTATAATATAATAAGTAAGTATAATATAATACATAATTAAAATAAGTTATGCATAACTCGTATATATTGCCTTGTATATAATAGTTACACATGATTCGTACAATAGTTGCATATAATTCGTCTTTTTGAGCACCCGTGAGCTTTACGAACTTGAGTAAACAAAACAGTGTGATCATGACGAGAAGTGAGACGACAATTTCCATTTATTTCTCCTATATAGCTTTTAATTAACTAGTAAATAAAAAAATACTTTATAACAGAGCTGAGATTTAGTTTTGCACATTTCGGGCCGATATTTCGTTGTCGACGCCTACCATCCCCCTCTTGACATTCGTATCAGCAACGAGCCACCAGACACGTGTAGATAAAGCGCGGGGATGCTTCATTTTTCATCTCAGGAGCGTTTGTTAAGCAATATGAAGTAAATAATTATTATATTAATAACAAAAAAAATTTATATTATTCTAAGATTATTAAAAAAAGAAAGTATTAACTAGCTAATTTTCTATACGTTTAAAAAAAATTCCAGCTTTTTTGCGCGTCTTCAATATAAAGAATTGACGGCGATTTCTTCGAGTCGCGTGCAACTTCTTCAAAATCGCGTGAGTTTTTTCCTCCAAAATGAAGAAATGGCTATTCTATAAAACCGCGTTTTCAAAATAATATGCAATTTGAAGAAATTTCTTATTCTATATAATCTATATAAAACCGCGTTGGTTTGTTGATAAGCCGCGCGTATGGTTTCTACGGTTCAATTAATACCGCGTGCGGTTATTTTTAAACCGCGGGTGGTTTTTTTTAAACTGTCTAATTGTAAAAGGGGCAGTTTCTTTATTTTGCGTAGAGCATTATCGTTTTTTTGAAATCGCATGTTAAATGCTGGCGTTTATTTGAAGAGGCGTAAAGAAACGTGCCGGCGTTTTTTGCAATCGCAAATCCGCATATGCGTATAATTATAACGCGCGTAAATTATACTGTGATTATAATTTGTTCACGCATGTGCAAATATACACATGTTCCGCGGGAAGCACCCTCGTTCACGCACTTCCCGCGACAACATGTGTATATTAGAGTTCCTAGATAAGAGCGAGACGCATAACAGGAAAATTTGGCTTCGCCTCTGCTAGCTCGCTTCGTGCCCCCCGGCCCCCGTAACGTGATACGTGAGACAAGGACGAAGCGATTGTTTGTCGGTCCTTGTCTGACTCATTCACCTTATTGATTTTCAGTATTATGGACATAGCACGGAACAGAACCAACAGATCGTGCACATAACGTGTTACCCATCAGTTCATGGACATGGCTACGTAGTTCAATGTCCACATTTTATGGACATAGAGGCGCTTCAAAGTAAGGTGACACCTAAATCGCGCCCATGACGGCCATGACCGCTCTCATTCTTCTCTCTGATCTAGGACCCTAGTTTACATTTGCACCTGCATTTTTCGTTTCGTCACAGGTCTGTTCGTTTTCGCTGCACTTCTGAACTAGTGCAATAAGTTAGAATGAGACAAATATATTTTCTTTCATTCTAACTTATTGCACTAGTTCAGAGTGCAGCGAAAACGAACAGACCTACGGAGTTGAATTAGGTTATGGCATCTCTTTGCGAGATCTCGGAGTTCGGACTCATCAGAGTTTAGAAATGCTGAAGAAATATGAGTGAACGTGCTTGCGGTATCGTTACAAATGGCCATCACACTGATATCGTTTTAAAATCCTATAGGTATTGGACAATGATTCGTACGCGTCTTCTTGTTAGGAGACAGTTTTATTTACCGCACGCTATTACGTTTTTATTTTTACAGCAATCGAACGCTGCTGATCGTAACGCACTTCAAAAAGCTCGGTACGTTATTAACGATAAATCGTGAGTCCGCTGTGAATGGTTACAATAGCGATGTATTCACGATAAAGTAAGTAACAACATTATTAATAAGTTATGTAATAACAATGTAGCAATTATAATATATTATCATAATGTAAGTAAAACAGTTCCTAATGCATCATATCTACCTACATTAAAATTCTCTGAATTCTCTTAAAATTAGGACAGTTTTTGGCAGCGATAACAATGATGTTCATTTAGCTGCTAGATACATAGCGCAACAAATAAACATTGAGAAACCGTTACTACTGTCAATAGCACTAAGAGATTATGATTTGGAGATCTTGAAATCCATTGTCGCTGCTGTGAATAAGATAAAATTATGGTAATGTAACATCAGTTGAATCGCCATGAGCTTAATCTACGGTCAGCTTGTTATCGGTCCACCCGGTAGTGGGAAAACGACGTATTGCAATGCAATGTCGAAATTCTTGGAGTCCATTGGGAGAAAAGTAGCTGTTATTAGTATTGGTGTGTAAATGTTATATTTCAATTGCTTCCTTTCTGACTCCCAAGTCTAAAGCAAACGATTGTTACATTTTAGATCCGGCAAATGAAAATATGGAGTACACTCCAGCGGTAGATATATCTGAATTAATTAAACATGATGAGGTCATGACACATTTTGGACTTGGACCAAATGGAGCTTTAGTTTACTGCATGGAATTCTTAGAAACCAATGTCAAATGGCTTATTACAAAAGTCTTGAATTTAAAAGATCACTATCTCATTTTTGATTGTCCCGGTCAAGTGAGTTGCTTTCCTTTTTTTAAATTATCCTCTTCTATTTTACGTCTGATGATGCCAAATAGCACTTAATGCGATAGGTTGAGTTATATACGCATCATAAATCGGTGAGCCAGATAGCGGAGAAATTGAATCAGAATATAGTGAGATTATGCAGCGTGCATCTTGTGGATTCACATCATTGTAGCGATCCTGGTAGGTATCGAATTAGTTAAATGAACTATATGAAATTATTAGCGTTTCATTGTTCAATGTAATCATTGAATGTTTTAATTTATAGGAAAATATCTATCCTCTCTAATTCTTTGTACAACGACAATGCTACAAATAGGTTTACCTCATATAAATATCATGACAAAGTTTGACGAGATGAAAGAGTTCAGCGATTGCCTAGCATTCAATGTAGAGTTTTACACCGAAGTACTGGATTTAAAATATCTCTTGGAACAATTGGATGAAAATCCCTTTACTGCAAAGTAAGCTAAATGTAGCTTAAGATATTTCATTAAAAGCCGAAATACATAGAAAGTTTTTAAACAGATGTAATGTTTTATAGGTACAAAAAACTTAATACTGCGCTCGTATCAATAATCGAGGACTACAGTCTTGTTAGTTTCATACCGTTGGACGTTAGCAATAAAGCAATGTTGCTACAAGTGAAGAACGCGGTGGATAAAGCCAATGGATATGTTTTCGGTGGTAATGAACCGCGAGACGTTCAAACATTACTCGCGTGTGCGGTAGGGGCAGTCAGCGAAACTGAAAAAATGTCAACGTTGGATGACTATTTATGAACATTCTCACCTTGGAGTAACTTTGACACATACATAAATATTTGTAATTACGTAACAAAATATCTTGATGTATTTTTTATTATGTTTATAAATAATAAATGCCGTGTAGTTCAATACTCTTATTATTTACAAAGTACTTTTATTTTATGCATACTTTTCAATCTGATTGACGAAAATTTGTGCTAAGTCGTCGTAGTCGTAGACTCGTTTTAAAAACGTATCCGTAAGTTTTAAACCGGAAATAGTCTGTAAAAGAACGGATATTTAGTAAAGCGCATCTCCGTAATCTCTGTAATTCCCGTAAATTACTTACGATAATGCCTGTATCCAGTGTAATAAAGCAGAGAGGTATATCCATGGAAGCGCCGGGTTTCAGAGTGCCAATTGTTGTGTCAGACATCCCGCACCAAGCTACGGAATTATTCGACTCCAAGCTCAATAACAATTCCATACTTCTTTCTCTATACAAGAGAGTGAAAGATTAGTTATTATATTCAGAACAAGTCTATATACTTTTGATGTAATCACACTTACGATGTATTTATTATATGGCATGTACAATTAACAGGTTCTTCAAGATAAGCTTTTAAAGGAATATTCTTTATGATAACCCTCAGATCTCCATACTCAGGTGCCTGAAACAACATTGGAACCAATTTTATACATAATTATATTCATTAAGGAATAAATGCAACATACCATTCTCTGCAATTGACTCGTTTGCAATCTTCCTCTCTCTCCTAAATTGCTCCTCCACACGATGTCCAGTTTACCGATATTTGTGGCATTTTGCATCATTTTCGGATCTTTCAACAAGCTTGACTGTGGCTTTAAACAATATAGATATTGTCTACTACAGCCTGCATCTAACTGATTTACAGTTCCGTAGATAGATTGCCCTTCGTCATTTGTATTCAATGTAGTCACTAAAATATGACGCGTTTTAAATTTAAGGTTCGTAGTCAACATTGGTCAACATGATAATCAGTAAGAACTTACCACTAAATAAGTGGGACGATTCGAGGGCAACTTTTTCTAAGCAAATTGGCCCAGCTGTTAGATTCTGTATTTGTGCCTCGAGATATACCTCATCTGACTTCAAGAAATATTATCATGAAAACACATTACCAGAATACAATAAGAACAATCGTATATAACAGTATTAATATAACTAGATATCTCTCTAAATATTACTTCTGCGTTATAAAATTTGGTCTTCACATCCAGTGGTTTAACCACCTGGAACTTGAAATACTTTCTAAATGATAGCGGGGGTCCAATCTGATTTGTATAAGACACTTCACAAACTAATCTGGAGAAACAAAAAGAGATATATTTTCCATTTAAAGGTAAAAATAAATTTTTGTTTTATACTTATATGTAGGAACTTGTAAACATCCTTACATATGTGTACCTATTTCCTTAACCTCATGGTGAATAACTTCATCTACCGTACTGTCAGGTGCTAATTCTTTTCCTTCCAGATTATTGCTGGAAAGTGGAATCACTTGTGTACTTGTCTGTAAATCTGCCTAGAAAATGCACAAACGCACAATGTTACAAAACAAAAATATGATACAATGTCAAATAAGATCATCTAAAGAAAAAAACTCTAATATATAATTTTTGAACTTACTTTCACAGTAACATTTTTTACCACTTGATTACTGCCATTATGAACACATAAGTAACTGGAGAATATCTCTCCTAAATATATATTTCTGAAATAATAAACATCACTTCCAATATTGTAGAAACACTTGTGGCTTGTTGCGATTAAGCGTAAAGAAAAATTTCTGGGCAAGAGACGTACCCAAAACTTTGAGGCAGTACCATAAACTGTCCTATGGTGAGTGCCTCCATGCCTTGCAATGCCGTGCAATCGTTCTTAAGTTCGTTGTTTAACGTATTGCCCGGCAAGTCTGTAGAATCACACGTAACAACCATTGGACTCGCCAGGATGGGACGTGTCAATCTCATTACTGTAAAAAACAATTTGTAATTTGAATAATGGATATAATTACTCTTCCACGTCATTTTTTCAATTGGGAGATAATCGTGCATTAAAGTAATTACACAGTTAATAGTTCCTAATTCTAAAAGATTAACAATATAATTCTTGTTGTTTCGCGATATATCACCTTTCAAGGCTAGCAAGTGTTCACTCTTGGCCTTGACTTCCATCTTTTTCCGAATAAATCACGAAAGAAACATTAAACAAACGCACTGTTAAATTATCTAAAAATTATTTGTGTGACTGTCACACACAGATCTGTCAGATCAACGTCACTTCAGAAGCCTAACCTCACAGAATCCGGTGCCCGGTGGATGCGCAGTGGTTCAAAAGTAGAGGGAGAGCAGTCAACCAATCAGAAGTCACACTTGAAAATGCGCAATGCGCTATGGCTACCGGATGAAGTACCTAATAATGTCGTGGGACCTGTTTCGCAAATATGAATTTAATGGGCCCTGTTGTGATCTGTAGTTATAATCACATATTTATTACCGCTTTGTAACACGCTTTCCGTCCTTTAGATCAAGATACTGATACGCTTGCTTCATACGATTATCGAAAAGCTAACCTCTTTTGATAGTGTTTTGAATTTTGGGGAATCGTGCCAGCGACCGGTGGATTTGCTAATTGTACGCTATATAATTACTGTTTTATGCTTGCGTGTTACGTAACTATCGCTTCGAGCGATATTATTTCAAGCCGCTCGAACTCGTGTGATTCATCTCGTGTATTCATCCTATTTTGCATATATTGCATATAGGTATTATACACACGTGGCATTTAGTCTCATACACGTCTCTCTTAATATGTTTCAGAGTATTGTGAACCGGCGACTATGTTTGACCAAAGAATCATAGCACTCTGTTTCCTCGTGTGCTTTGCGATAGTATTTAACTTTTCCCTTCATCGCATCGAGGAAGGCCATGTAGGGGTGTACTTTCGAGTGAGTTGTCTGGAACAACAGGTCCTATCCCGATTATCTCCAATAATCTTATTGCTTTTAACTGTATGAATATCTGTCAGGGTGGCGCACTGTTGCCCCAAGTGAGCAATCCAGGATTTCACATGATGATACCGTTTCTGACGACGTATCGTTCAGTTCAAGTAACTCTGCAGACAGACGAAGTGAAGAATGTGCCATGTGGAACCAGTGGTGGTGTTATCATCTACTTTGATCGTATAGAAGTTGTGAATATATTAGATGCGAATAGCGGTAAGTAGAGACCCTCTCGTGGAGCAGATTGTTCTAATTTTTAACAATGTTGATATATTTTGTTAATGTATATATTAACACAGATGCATTTTTGTGTAGTTTACAACATGGTGAGAAATTTCACAGCGGATTACGATCGCACGTTAATTTTTAACAAAGTGCATCATGAATTGAACCAATTTTGTTCTGTACATACGCTACATGAAGTATACATTGATCTGTTTGATCAAATTGATGAAAATCTGAAGACTGCACTTCAAAGGGACTTGAATGAATTAGCGCCTGGTCTTAACATACAAGCTGTGAGAGTAACAAAGCCAAAAATTCCTGAAACAATTAGGAAGAACTATGAATTAATGTAAGTGATTATTCTGTTAATTAATTAAGTTTCTTCAAAGTTCAGTTTTTTTATATTTCTATAGTTTATATATTAACTTATTTTCATGCAATATTTTGAATTATCCAGGGAAGCAGAGAAAACGAAGCTATTAATATCCACACAACATCAGAAAGTAGTAGAGAAAGATGCTGAGACCGATCGCAAGAAGGCCATTATTGAAGCTGAAAAAGAGGCGCTAGTTGCTAAGATTCAATACAATCAAAAGATTATGGAGAAAGAATCCCTACAACAAATGGCTGCCATAGAGGACGAGATGCATTTAGCAAGACAAAAAAGCCGTTCGGACGCCGAATTTTACCAGATGAAAATGCAAGCTGAGGCGAACATAATACTTTTGTCTAAGGAATTTTTAGAGCTCAAGAAGTACGAGGCATTGGCACACAACACCAAAATATATTACGGGCAAGACATTCCAAGAATGTTTGCATTTGGTAATTGCTTGAATGATTCCGATTTAAAATCTAATACCAATATCGAACAAAAGAAGTTATGAGCAATAGATAGTACAATTTACATACCTTGTTTTTATGATTATTATTACACAAGATGAAACGTGAGTGATCTTATCTTTTCGATGAATACTTTTACGATAAGAGAATTGAAAAACTTTGGAAAATTTACAACTTCTAGTTGGGCGCAAGCACATTTTTTTCTAAAAAGAAAACAGATTGTTACATAGGCCCGTATTCATAGTTTCCGTTATTATTTCAAGACTGTACATAAGGACGAACTATGAATATCGGCCATAGACTGTACAGACGATTCTAGAATTCCGGAGTGTTACTTATTCCTCTAAATTAATTGTGTGGGATTAAAATTTTGTATGTGTGTGAATGTATTTATTAAATCTATATAGATAGATAGATACATTACGAATACAAGTACATAATCCGTTTTTATTAAAAAATAAACGTTTTCTCTTTAATATAAGACGATTATGTAATAAATTACAAAATCCTGAATCATTAATATAAATAATGACTGTATCAAAAAGAATATCTGGATTAGGGATTGAAATTAAAATAAAGTTTTGATTTAGTTATAGTTAAGCTCTAATAACTATTTTAGCATCTCGATTCTTTTTCAGAATAGAAAAATGTTTTATTAAATAAAATATTTATAAATTACATATTTAAATTACGTTTTATGGTTATAATTCTTTCAAAACATTATGCACTTTTTGGTATATAATAATTGGCTTACTTATCTTTTTTTGATGTATTATTAGAGAATAAAGGCAAAATTAATACAAAGTTCAAAGGTAAACAAATTTTTTATTTATTTAGTTTCCATGCGTAATATATTGTTCCGATATGCTCTTTTTACAAGGAAAATTAAACCATTTTTTATATCAATAAAAGTTCAGAAATACACATATGTATAGGGATGAGGTTATTTGATTTTTTTACGGTGTTCTCTCGCTTTACGCACGTGGACTTTGGGCTTTTCTGGCGGTAAGGATTTAACATCGCTTATATTCTGATTTAGCGTCCGTAATTCTTCCAGCGCTCTTTTAGCTAATTTTCCTTCTGGCGTAGTTGGCGGTTCCAAAAGAAGCATAGTCAGTGCCTTCTTTAGAAGATCCTTGGCTTCTTCCAGTTGGCAAGCCAACCGCGTTGAAGAAATCTCACGTGCAGAATAAGATCGATTCGCCAATATTATTACAGGCAAATGCATCTCATATAACATTATGCCTGAAACCGATATTTATAATATTGATAAATATTTTTCTTAATCGCATAAAAATTCCTTTATAAAATCTTATAACATTAGAATATTATTTTTTCCAGATAATTATAATTTATCGGAATATTGTGCAGTATATAATTAGAATTAAATAAACAATAATGTGTGTTCGATACCTTTTAAACGTGATATGCCCGGCTCTACTATGTCTAAGACATTATAGACTTCTTTACACGTATCCAACATTTTTTGTACAATCTTTTTCGGAGGATTGGGAGATGTTATTTCTTTTCTACAGGCTGTTAACAATTTCTGCTTTAAAGACAACATTAGGAAATGATTGGTATGCAAAGATTGAGATAATTTCCTAAGTAAATTGTCTATCCTCTGAAAAATATTAAGCTGCTGCAATGATTATGGAAACAAAATATAAAAAGCTCCGAATACATTTCCGATTTATATAATCACGAACTTTTATGTCAACGTCCTCGCATTCGTCGATAAGTGTTCTGCATATGTTCAGTGTAGCTCTGATAAGACGACCGCCGTATGTCTTCTTGCACATCTGACATTGCCATCGACTCCGCTCGTATGGATCAACGATGGAAGTATTTTGCATACCTACGAATCCTTTTTTACAACGCGGGCATAGTACGCTACTTAAATGCGACTGCAATTCGTATGGGTCTGTACATAAAGAGCATTCGCATTCGAAATATTTTCCCTCTCGAAGATGCTCTTTTCTGTCAGCTGTACCCTATAATATATAGTTAAATATATTAATATTGATGTATAAAATAAGGAAATATTGCTTTTTAAAGCTTAGCACATAGATAATAATAAATGTCTCTTAGATTTAACGACAATAAAAAGGTTTTTAATAAAAAGATGTTTAGATAATATTGAATATATAACTTAAATTGAATCATCGAGTAATTGAAATATTAGCACAGTGAAAGAAAGCGAAATATTAATTTTGTTAGATTTTTGTTATATTTATGCAACTAACTGACCAGCAGTGACGAGGTATAATTAAATAGGATAGGTTCATCCTGTTTGATCGCTACGCTCGCATAAATAGTCAGCTGGAAATTGTCGTCCACAGTGAGGTGAGTGTTGCCTCTGCAGTCGTGAGCCATCAGGGTCGCCTCAATGTATAAACCTCGTAGAAGAAGACCGTCAACGGCACCAGGTGATCGCAACTCGAAGGCATTCACATCCAAAGTGCCGCACAATTTGTGCATTAATTCCGCGCTCGGCGGCTCGATCTCAGCAGGCACGCGAAACCTTCGAATTACCTGTACCACATAGGTATACATATACATTGTACCGCACATATATATAGAACAGGACAACTAAACCTTGGATGCTTTCGAATAAATAAGGAAACCCATTAGGTAAATATCTTAAAAATATTTGTACCGTTCTTTTGCTTTGCATGGATTAGATTAAACATTCAATATACTTATATAAAAATCTGATTTATGTGAAACTCACATCTACGATATTGACTTCTCTATCCCTCCAAATGGGTGTGCCAATCCTTTTATCCAAATGATCCTTCATACGATCTATTTTCTCCCACACAGCTGGATCCTTGTGTTTTATTAACCATAGCCGCAAGGCCAGTAAAATTCCCGCCGCATCAATTCCGTCTTCCGCCAATAGATCTCGATTATCTCTAAATATATGGCATTCTTCATTCGTGTGATGATTTGTTCGTGCCTTCAAAGATAAAAAAGATTAAAAATGCTATTTCGAAAGTGTCGTAACTTTACGTAACGCAGCGATTCTCAAGCTTTATTTTTATTCTAATCTTTTTTAGATGAGCAAAATTTCGTACAATCACTGGTTGTATGTTACATTATTTACATTTTTCATATTTTCAGAATATAATCTCGTTCGCAGAAGTTTAAGTTTTATCCAACGGGTCGTGCGAAAATGTTTTTTCCCTTCGTCCGATAACAAATTCTTTCTCAGACGTCTCTTTGAGAATCGCCGTTGTGTAACGTACTTCAACTTATTACCTCGCATGCTACGCTGCACAGCGGTGCAAAGTTACATCTGGAACAAGCATACTGTTTCCCTTTGTCAATTTTTGATAATGCGCGCATACAGGCAAAGCAGAAACAATCCTTCTTGTACATCATCGGACCGACCGCGATCGGATCCTCTCGAATTATAACTTCCCCCGGCGCTATGTTTTTAGCTGTTACGAGATACCTTATGAACAAAAGATATAGTTTAAAACAATAATTACGTTTGTGCAAAACTAAATACACAATTGCTTCAGCACATAGCGCAAGCATATTTATTTTGCAAATGCAGAAAAATGCCAAATTTATTTTAAGGATGAGGATAAACATGTATAAAGAATTAATTTCTTTTTTTTTTTATTATTTTTATTTCTTTTAAAATTATTTAATAAAAGTTTTAATGACGTTAATGATTTAACTGTACAAAATAAAGAGCGTGCAAATAATGAATGTTTTCAAATAAGCACAATGTGTTTTGTGATTTTGTCACAATTTGATTATACGATAATTAGTATTTATAAATGCAGAGAGAAATATTAGTATTATGCTAAATTGTAGCTGCGACTACCTATACCTTCCAAGCTTTTTCGAATGCGTGACCTTGTACTTTGCAGTGGACGTCATATCTCCAGATTTCTTCCTTCAAGTTAGCGATTGTCGAGTAAGTTCCCGTAACTGGCATCGGCAAGCAAGCATCAGTAATATGAACCGTCTTCCTTAGGCACTCACGCGACGGGCTGTATTATTAGATACTGCGTGGCATTGCGCGCAATCTGTAATGTTAGTACAGAACGCGATACACGCCTTGGCAGTTCTATTCTAGTTACAATACAATAACGATCAATTTGCAATTTTCTTTTTATTCTCGTTCAATAACTCCAAATTTAATTAATCACTTTATTAAATATATTATATACAATATGTAACAAGAGAGAGAAAAATCTATTGGACATTTCAAGATATCGTTGAAAACTCATACCGGTGTGAAATTCCATGTAAATTTTCCGTTCTACACACGCCATACATATAGATTTGTTACAGAATCAGAAATATTCTTAGGATATCGCACAAATTTCTTTTATAATTTTTATTCTTTTATTGAGACATTTTCTACTCTATATGAGAATAATTCAATAATAGTTAATACATTGTCATTTATTGCATAATATTTTTAAAAAATTAAGATACATGTGTATACATTTTGGGATATTCAGAATATTTGTTAATTCATTCTATTTCCTATTGTATATTTTTTGTAGTCGTTATTATTAAAATCTTTCTACTTTCTACGAATTACATGCAAACATTTTCCATATAATTTTCTCTTTCAGTTGTTTTATGAAATCACTTTTCTGATTAACAAATAATTGTAATTTGTAAAATATAACCAGATGGAATTGGCACCTGTTGGTGAGGAGAATAAACCTCGAGAAACATAACGTTTATTAATATAATTTTGTACGAATAACGAGATTTTACAACAGATACTTATAAATCATTTATGGATTGTTCCAGTTGAACTATAGACTCCTTTGCGACAAGTCCTATTTGTCCCTCGGACGTCTCCGGTGGCTCTAAGCTTAATATCGTAGTCGCCTCTTTTAAAATATTCGCCGCTTCTATCATTTTAGACTTCAGTCCGGCCTCGTCAATGACACCGGCATTCCACTGACCTTTCGCCAAGAATAGTAACGGTGCGTGTAGCTCGTATAACGTCATACCTGTCAAAAAGATAAGACAATAAAGTTATTCATACATATTTTGTCTAATTGAAAATGCGTTTAAGAAACACATACCTCTTACACGGCTATACCCAGGTTCCACAACATCTAATACTTGAAGCAATAAACGGCACATCTCGACTTTATGCTCCAATACAACATCCGGCAAATCGTCCAACAAATATTCGTCAACCCGGCCGTACATTTGGGTCAATGAGTGCCTGATAAATATTATATCCCGCAATTTAAGAATTTTTAACAATATAATGTGAAAAACATGTGCGATAATATATATAATTAAAATTATTCGTTAATGTATTATTAGATTTTTAGTCAATTGCGAATTTGGAAAGACAGTATCGAATTAAGTTCGGTAAAATTGACTTCCGTCGAATTTAATTAATTTTGTGTCATTATTAGATGTTTTTTTTTATTATCTGGCAACTGTGTTTTCGTACCTTAACATCGAAAGAAAGGCATGACGGGGATGTAAAACCGATCGGTACTTTTTCATAATGGTCTCTCTTTCGTTAATCGCATCGGCTCCATCGGCTCCACTGATAGCTTCAACGGCGTCTACTTCCGCTTGAATTATCTGGAAAACTTTTCGTACCGCGTGACTGGTAGTAGAAAAATCGCAATGCGTACACTTCCATGTACTTTCCGGGTCTGAAAAATATTGTTGATCATCGTAGATGTAAATTTTATACATTCTCAATCGTTAATAAAATTTTGGAAATGCTGTTAATATTATATATACATTATCGCCAATAAATATCAAAACTGATATAATTTCAATTCCTGACATTGAAAGAACTTTATATGTTGTTGCATTTTGTTTATTCGCAATTCGTTATTGCACGATTGCGATATTTAAAATTAAACTCAATAAACCTGTTTCAATTCTCGATTTCTGCTCAATTAACGTCGCATACAACTTAAAGAAAATAAGAAAAAAAATTAATAGAAAATATATTGCGGTACCTAAAGAGTCCAGCGGCAAAACGATTCCGTTGTCACATTTGTTGCACTTCAGTGAGGACATGTGAGTGCCCAGTTCCGTAGGATCTGCACATCGAGGGCACGCACACGCGAAGTGCTTGCCCTCGAGTAGATGCTCTCTCCGTAGCATCGTCGGAAGTAACGAGTGCGTGTAACTCGCGTAGAGTTCACCGCCCGCAGGAATTTTAAGCGTGGTACGCAGCCGTATCCTGTGGATGCAAGAACCGCGTGCATAATTGCTACTCGCATTTAATACGGGGCGTATCTTCATCAGCATAATAAACCGCGTGAGATTTCCTGGGGATCGCGCGCAACGCGCGAATTAATTGCGGAAGGACTGTGCATGAGCGTGTAGCATGTAAGAAAATGTAAGTAAGAAAGTAAGTAAAGTAAGAAAATGAGGATCGCTGCTGCTTAAGATACCGCTTAGACCTTTTGTCAGTGGTAGCTAGTGTATCATTACAAAGAATTATGTTTTCGTTACATTCGTTCAAACAAACAACGGTTACTAATTGACTAATGTCCATTTCTATCAATGTAGATTAACTTTAATCTCGGCTTAATTTACTTTCTATCTTTTTCTAACTTAAGGATGAAAAAGGATGAAAGATAAGTTAAACCAAGATTAAAGTGTTAATCCGCATTGGTAGAAATGGACATAATTGATGTACCTGTAATCAACCGGCGATATGCTGTGAGACGTGTTCGAGACGCACGAGTGATTCATCAAAGCGACTGTCGGATAGAGACCACGTGCGCTGAATCCTTTCGCCGTTCGCACTTCGAACGTGTTAATCTCCAAGATACCGCATGCCATTTGTATGTACTCCTCTGAGAATCTGCGTTTCGAAATATTCATTTTGAAGAACAACAGTTCCAAGTCAAAGGAATATATGTTAGTAAATCATTGCAATATACATATACCTATCAAGTTTGAGCCGTTTTCTCAGATAATCCACGATATTGACGTGATCTGACTTCCATTGCGATTTCTGACATCTTATCTTATTATGCGCCTCCATATCCTTCACTTCCTTGTTCCACCTTTCGACGTTTTTTTCCGACTCCAACAATAGTCTCAACGACGTTATGCATTCTAATTGCGGAACACCGTTTTCGCTGTTCCCCTCCAGCGCGGCGTCTACGTTAAACTTCTCGTTCGCCTGTACAAACACCTGTCAAAGAAAATATATCTTTAGACATGCCAAACGCAATATCGAGGACAAACATTCGTAGTTAAAAAAACCCGTTGCAATCTACGGCTTTAAGGATTTAAAAACTGAAGATCGCGTACTGCGATCTTTAAAGATCTTTCCATAGCCCAATCTTCACTTATTAAAAAGGCATTTACGGCCATAGCTTCCTGTAGGACCTAAAGCCGTATAGAAAGGCCGTATAGAAAATTTTCAATTGAAGTCTTACTCACCTGGCACTCGTAATCTTTATGTTGCGGAGCATTTTCGCAGTCTTGGCCGCAGACTGGCCATCCGCACTTAGAACATAGCGGTTTGTTGTCCGGTTCGGGGGGCCAAGGTGTGTAGCAGGAGAGACACAAGGGATAAGTGCATGCCTTCGGTCCGACGACGAAAGGCATTTCTGTGACGATTTCTTCACCAGCCTGTAGTTCTCTACTCGCGACCATGTATCTGGAAACATCAAATGCAATTCTTCTGAATGAATGTTTAATTATAGAACGCGCGATCAAAACAATTATATTAATTCTAATCGTGCCGAAAAACGTTGATGTAACTTTCTTCTACATCAGCTTGACCACATTAATTTTTTTCTAAGATTATCTGTGGACTTCTGTTATTTTTTGTAGTTTAATATGTAAATATATATTTGTAGGTGATTTATCAATTTTATATCTATATTATCGTACAAATCACATGTATGTTCATTAATTCATCCGATTACTTTGATGAGATTCTGTAAATGCTTAATTTATTCCGGCTTTAATGCACCGCGCAGTTTCTCATTAAAAAAATACTTCCTGTTTGAAATTATTCATAGACCTCCGATCCCATATTTTACCAGCTTAAACAATTTATCAGTTTTACTCTTTCTCTTTTTTCTCACCTGCCAACTTGATCATTGTGACGCACTTCGTACGCCTGCGGTGCAGATGCGCCACTTTCCTAAAACATTCAAAGAACGTAACGAAATCACGTATTGCTAAAATTGAATTGAAATACATCGAAAATTGCACGGACTAACGCAACAAATATTTACATTTCTCATGAAGATGTTTGTAAATAGATAAAAATAGAATCGTCAAAGAGACGATCCCGACCAAATTCCAATTAACTCGATCGGCGATTAATTCAACCGATAAAATTGCTTGCAGCAAAATATCTAACTACGTTACATGATTCATCGTCTCTAATCTTTCTTTCCACATGTCAATCAAAATATATAAAACGTTATCCACATAGTATATGGGTGTCACAATTAATAATTAATATAAGTTAATCAAGTCAATCAAAGTTTGGCCCAAGTGTCATTATTTTATAAGCTTACATACCGATTCTTGCGACATGGTCAATTGAGAATTAAGCCGGCGAGAAGCAGCTTTCCTCGTCAATGAGACGCTGATGCCGGATCGATTGAAGACCTGTGCTTGTACTGAGCCAAAGACTGTGCTTGCCGCTCGCTTTTATATTCGCGACTTATTAAAAATATCGAGCGCAAGCCTTGCCAATAGTACAATCTAGTATGTACCAGGCGGGCAGTGAGATTTGTGCCGCTTTCGGACACGAGCGTTGCGATCAGATACGTCGTGACCACGCGGCTAGTGTATTTTTGGGTCTCTAAACGTACAGAAGGATCCAAAAGCTTCCATCGTTTTCTACATACTTATTTACCGCAACTCTGTGCACCGCGAATCTTCTCGATATATCTTCTCGTGCGTTATCGTTTATAGTTTCTTGTTTTTATTATTACTTCTCAACGTACAACCAATCTCCAAATTGCGATATTTATATCGGACTTTATAACTGTGGAATATAACGTTTATGAAACATTTGAGACCAAAAGCTCTCTCTCTTCAATGTTAAATATTAAAGATGAAATTTAAACCAATACTTGAGTTAAATAACATTTTGTTATTTTTAACTTCTATGTGTGTTGAAATTTATTATTTTAACACAAAATAGTATTATTTTAACTCCATTGGTTTAGTTAAATTAACGACATACTTTTTTTTCTAGTAGGAGCAGTAGTGGATTATAGTTTATACCTATAGTAATAATTAAAAATAATTCTAATTAAATATAATTTTTGATAGGTATCAAAAATTTAACAGTGTTGACAAAATCGAAAAAAAAAACGCAATTATTAAATTCTGGTTATTTCTGTTTACAATTCTGTTTACGAATACTTGTACCTCTCTCGAATTTGTCTTGGCGCTCGATCATCCGCTCTAATTCGAGTAAATTAATTCCTGGAATTTTCATATAATCAAACAACATGATTAAATTAATTATATACCATTAATAATGCGTTAACATATAAATTTGTACACATATCGAAGCAATATAAATTTGTGCACATATCGAAATATGTGTTTGATATATGTAGAGAAATTTATTTATTTAAAAAAAAAACCATTATGGCATTAATAATAATTCCATGTACAAATTTTTAATAAATCGATCTTAAACTGTTCGTAGCCTGAGAGTGACCTACATCAAATTTAAATTAATTTGTCAAATGATTATCAATAGATAACAATTATCAATTGATAACAAAGTTATCAATTTCTTGCTCTTCGAAACGTAAGAAGGAAGAATTAGGAATGACGAATTGTATAATTGCATAGTTTAGAATTATAATTATATAATTGTAGAAATTTTGTTGCAAACAACTCTGCTGATTGAATTAATCACCGATTGAGTGATAACCCGTGTTTGATCGAGTCATTCTGTACGCGCAGATTCAAACAGTTCGAATCGTTCGATCTATCGGACCTGATCGCGACTTCAGGTCGAAGTCGAGCGCGTTTTCCGTTCGCGACCTCGCGACGAACACGAACCTTTCTCGCTCGGATTCGCCTGAATGCCTGGAAGTTTTCGATCGCTTCCGGTTCAAACGTTCCTTTTCGATTGCACAATTCGAATCCAAACGCCGAGAGACGCGTTGCGGACGGTTGCGGGACGCCGCGCCGTCGTGCCGCCTTCGCGCAGAAAATAGGCCGGGCGCTTTTTCTCGCGCATCGTCGGCGCGCATGCGCATGCGTGCCCACCGTCCGTAGGTCGCAGACTCTTTCTTTCCCCCCTCCGCGCTCTCTGTCTCGTTTCTCACGACGTTGCGCGACGTATTCTGGTGCTCTCCTGTGAAAGAGTTGCGCACTTTTCCGTCTCGTGCCCATTAAGACTGTAAGTATATCATCGCCTTGGAATTTAGCCTCCGCAACGGGGAATCCGTCGCGTCGCTAACCTCGAGATTCGCAGGATGATCCGAGTAGGATGTTGGACGCGGGAGGGAAGCGAACGTGCCGGGGAACGGGTTCTCGGTCTTGTCTCGGGAAACCGGCACGGGATCGCGATTGCAATGTCGTCTGCCGTGGCTCGTAGGACGCATTTCCTCGGCCGCGTGTCAAGCGGGATCGGATTTTTCGAGAGCACTCGTGTTGCCGGACGAGCGAAGGCTGGTTTCTTGACGCGCGGCGACGTGCAGAGCGACTTCTAAGTTAGAATCCTGAACGATCGCGGTATCGGTTGGTCGAGCTTATGTAATACTTGCGAGACAGGTCAATACTATTCCGTTCGTATGTGTGTTGGGGCTTATACTTCGCGATTCGCGTTACCGTGTGGATTTGTTTGCGTTAGGCTCTCGTGACAGTGACTTTCAGGTTTTTTTTTTTATGATCCTGAAAGAGCCTCCGCTTTCCTCACTTGCGGACGTGGCATGTTTCAAGGCGAAACACGCCAGTGAATTCCCCCGTATGTGTAAACGTCTTGCTTCGTTCCATGAATGGATTAATATACATGTATATTTATTTATCGTATAGAACAGAGAGCACATTGTTGGCATACGTATCTCAGATTAAATTTAGTCTGTCGTTTTATTGTGGTTGCCTGTATCGAATTCTCTGTCCTTTTCCAATCTGTTCTAGGCTAGATTTATTCATATATGTCGACAATAGCGGGTCATTAAACAGATATTTTTTATGATATTGCAGAACATGGCTCCTCCGACGTACAACGACCTGGGAAAGAGCGCTCGTGATGTGTTTGGTCAAGGCTACCACTTCGGTCTGTTTAAACTTGATGTGAAGACCAAGACCAATTCCGACGTAGAGTTCTCTTGCGGCGGCGTGTCCAACCAGGACACGGGAAAGGTGTTCGGTAATTTGGAAACTAGGTATAAGTTCAAGGAACACGGATTGACGTTTAGTGAGAAGTGGAATACTGACAATACCCTTGGGACCGAAATCAGTATTGCCAATAAGTTGCTCAATGGTCTCACGGTTGGATACAGCTGTACCTTCTCCCCACAAACTGGGTGAGATATCTTGCGAGTATAAAAAAACTGGAGTGCTCTGTGATCTGTAGTAATTGTATCTTTCATTTTTGTATTTGCAGTACCAAAACCGGAAAACTGAAGACGACTTATAAACATGAAAATGTGTCTGCGAATGCTGATTTTGATCTTAGTCTGTCTGCTGGCCCCCTAATTTATGCCTCGGCCGTCGTGGGTTATCAAGGTAAATTCAAATATTAGATACATCCATTAATATTAACGCTTGACAATATCTTTTTGACACAAATTTGTTGAAAGAAATTTCAATTTAGATCTTTTATGTGCCCATCCCTTTGTCCCAAATACATATTTCCTTATTCTGAACAAGTGGAGTGTTTTATGAATAAAAAAGTAAGCGTGTTATTCGATTTAAATGTTAATTGTATCTATTATTTGAAAGATTGTTGTTTAGATCAATATATTGTTAAATTTTGCAGGATGGCTGGGTGGCTATCAGGCATCCTTTGACTCACAAAGAAACAAACTTACAAGGAACAACTTTGCTCTTGGATTTACCGCTTCTGATTTTACGCTTCATAGCGCTGTGTAAGTATAATAATAAAAATATATATATATATAATATTTCTCGATTTAATTAACATTTAAACATGATATTTAATATATTTTTAGGGATAATGGTCGCGAGTTTAGCAGCTCCATTTACCATAAAATAAAGCCGGAATTGGAGGGAGCAATTAACTTGGCGTACAATTCCAGTAATAACGTAACACAATTTGGTATTGGCGCAAAGTATAATCTCGACAATGATGCTAACATTAGAGCCAAAGTGAATTCTAATCTACAAATAGGTTTGGGATACCAACAGAAACTGCGGGACGGTGAGTAATAATTCCAAAAAATATTTTCTTTTGAAGGTTTAAACAATAGGAAAATATTTTAAGATTTTTTCGTAAGCGCAAAATGTGCAACGTAAAGTCGTTATAAATAATTTTATGTATAAATTAAAAAATATTTGTCATAAAGTCATAAGTACGCAATAATGAGAAAAAGTACGTAATATGTTTTTGGTTCGCGGTATTAGCAAAACATTCTATTAATAACTTTGTGCTCTGAGAGTCACACTAAATGGAGAATAAGCTTTTGGCAGAGTGACAACTTCACAATGGTCTATAATAATGATTTATGCAATATACAGATATTGAGTTAATAAATCTTTTTATGAAAGCAAATTTTATATATTAATAAATCGCTAAAAAGCTGAATATCTATTTACAGGTGTAACTTTGACGCTTTCTACAAACGTTGACGGGAAGAACTTTGGCTCTGGTGGCCACAAGTATGGCGTCGCACTAGATCTCCAGGCTTAAATACGTACTATATAAAGTAATGCTTATTACGAGAAAGCAAAAAATTTATCCCAATACGAATACATATTTCGTGACCTCTGTGTCATAAAATCGGCGTGACAGTACATGCTTCAAATAAAATATTACCTGTAACATAGATAGATTGATCCTTGAATAGATGATACAAAATATCATTTGAGATTAGTTGATGATCACATTATATCATACACAATTATGACCATGAATTAGCAATATCTCTTATGAACAATATCAAATCGCAATTATGCATACAAGTTTGTACTGTTAGTCGTACTGAAGTTTCAGACGCAGTTTTTTGTCGGTTCCTGTTGACTGAAATTCTTTCCATAATCGAAAATAATATGGAGTAATATAAAGTGGAGAGGGGGAAAGAGAGAGATAAGGCAATAGTATGAGAAGAGTTGACATTAATAAAAACATATAAAAAGGAGATGTTTAACATGAAAAATTTTGTCCGTTTGCTTCACAGTAAATATGCATAAATATCCGTATTATTAAGAATATTTTTGTATTATACTTTGTATCTGATTATCATATTATTTTATATATGAATAATATAATTTTCAAACAAAGTGAAATATTTTAATGAAACGTTATATTGTTTTAATCAGATAACTGACATTGCAAATCACGTATCTTATATCTCTTGCTGGATAGGACCAGATTAGAGAGAGAGAGAGAGAGAGTGTATATGACGTGCATATTTTTATGCAATCAAATAGTGTTAACAATGCGATTTATTGGTAGTAAATGTATGCGCATTTTCTTTCTTTTGGTATTGTCACATAGTAATATAAAAATATGATGCCTTCTCTAATTCGTATAAATAATGCAATTATACTTGTATAGATTACAATATTAGAAACCATTCATGCCATTCTCTTATTGTAAGGAACAGGTGTATTAATGTCTGTTCCTTGTTAAGAAGTACTGCCAATTTGGCTAAATTATGATGTTTGCCTCAGATATTAACCAAAGTATATTCCTTTACAGAATTGACAGGTGTAGTCACGTACATATAAATGATAATGGTCATATTTTCAAAAGACATGATGAGTACTGCATATATTATGTATAATTCCATTGCTTTATTTTATATAGGAAATAAAAATTGTTTGTGAGATGAAAATGATTTTTATTCTCCTCACCAATTATTAGTTGTCGATTATGTGTGGGTTCAGCAAAGAATGTTGTACGAAGTACGAATGTGATTTATTTACAAGAAGAACTTACATTGTTTTTTTTCTCATCTACAATGATTTTATCTAAATCGACTGCAAATAAACAATCATTTTAATGTATCTTCTGAATTCACTTGTGTGTGATAAAATTGATTTTTTAGTCAATTTTTTAATTAGCGATACGAAATGATAGAATTGGTATTGCAGAGCATTAAGGATGCAATATACAAGGCTGCGTTCAGGAATTCAACCTGGGTACACCTCTGTAACTAAAATGCTATAGTTTACGTCAAGTATACCATAGCATTTTGGTTACCGAGGTGTATGCAGATTGAATTCCTGAAATTGTTTTTAGAATTGATAGTAGTCAGTATTGTACATTTAAAATACGTTAAATGCGTTCAGGAAATCAACCTGAGTACACCTCGGTAACTAAAATGCTATAGTTTACGTCACGTACACGTTGAATTCCTGAACGCATTTAACGTATTTTAAATGTACAATACTGACTACTGTCAATTCTAAAAACATTGCGGATATATTTCTGGAACGGAAGATTTTATGTAGAGAATAATCAAATATAATGAATGACGTGCATTGGGCGATATTTGTGTCTCAACAATGAGCTATATAAATATTCACTATTTTGGCTGGCTGTGTATCGTGTACATATTGTAAATGATTCCCGTATTCCTCATTTGACATTTCTTCATGTTAAACAAAATCTATATTAATGCACCATCTGATCGTCCATTGCTTTTGCAATCCATTCTGGCTCCGTTTGAGCTATTTTCTCGATTATTTGATTCACTTGATAACATAGCGATTGTATTTGTTTGTCCCATGTAGGTAAGGTCTCACGTGCTATATGGAAAAATAATACATATTAACTCTTAATTGCGCGTAAAGAACGATACGTATATTAAAGTTCAAGAATTTAAAGCAACTTACTTTCGAAATGTACTATGGAATCGATTTGATCTATATATCCATTCATTCTGCCTTCAGTAATCATTTGGCTAGCAATTTTTTCGGCTTTAGTAGGTGGAATATCCAATAATGCGCCTAATTCTTCGAACGAAATGTTGTTGTACAATTTACTAGCGGACAATAAATTATGCTCGATAACGGCACGGTCGAGTATAGTAGAGCCTAATCCGTCGATGGTGGACGCTTTCTGGTGAGGTTGCAATAATGCTTCAAATTCCTGCAATTCAGAGCGCCGAATGATACGGTCCAGATACATTTTCTCAAGAATTGAATAAGCGGGGAGTTGTTGACAGCGTTCGTCTTTGAACAATGTTGCCAACATACGACTTCTCTGCTGTCCTGTAAGAAGAATAATGTGAATAACGGTTCAAGAAATAGAACGCGCGCAATGTTGATCAATCGCTTGCCTGCAGAAGCCAATACTGTGCAAATCAATGCATTTCTAAGAGCAGTCATGCGTTCATCTTCATGAATGATGGACCTATATGATAACTCATTGTACCTCTGTGCTGCTTCTATAAACTTTCTTCTATAATCTAGTACTCTTGCATAGCACACTTTATAATAGATTTGTAATTGTTCGTTTTTAGATTCGGCCTACGGAACAATAAAGTATTAAATAACTGAAACATAAGAAAAAGTAAGTTTGTGAGAGAGAAAACAATGAGAAACTACCTGCAAAAGCGATGCTCGATTGATAAACGCTTCAGCCTGTACTGGGTCGTCATCTTCCAGATATAATCTAGCAATTTTAAGATAAGTCTCGAGTTTGTAATCGATAGTATATTGCCTGAAACGATTAATTTTGTCAATGTCACGTGTAAACAATAACAGGACTTGAGAGATATATGTATATGTTACTTTTGCCCTGTTTCCAGTGGTATGCCAACTAAAACATTTGCAGCTTCTCGCCAGTTCTGATTACGTTCATAAATATCAGCTAAATGTTGCCTTATGCTAGCTACTTGCTCTTCAAACGAGATCACACGTGGTTGAACCTGCATAAACATTGCGTTATTTTAACCAAAATACACTTCAATATCTAAATTATCTCCTAAAAATCCTTATGTTTGCCTCACAATCAGTCAAAGAATAAGATTTACCTTGTCCAACGTATAATGTGAAACAGCTTTTGATATCTCATCGGGCAAAAACAGTAAACGGCTACTGACATCGGTCAGTACTTGTCTTGAGATTACCAGGCTCACGTTTTCGTTCACAACTATAATAAAAAATTTTCTAAGAGGGTTGCTTCTCTGAATGTGGAATATATGCATTGAGACAAAATGATTCATCAACCATCTGTGTTGTAACGCTAAACTATAATCAATATCCTAAGGTTCTTTTTAATTGAACTTTTTGCACCGTTTATCTTCCCTTTTTTCCCTACATTGGAAATTATAAGAAATTCAACTAAAAAGAATGCATTTCTAATCTTAGGTCTGTTTCTTGTAGCTAAACTAGTGTACACTCGTACTTAAAATGAAATAAGTATAAATTTGTATAGATATTATGTAGAATATAGATATATCATATATATATGAAGTTTGGGGCAAAAGCGAGATAAGTTTTAGAGCGGTCCTGGGGCTCGATTCTTGAATTTATTCGCAAAAGAAACGTATGCGCAAATTCTGCTCTTACAGAAACGTTGCAAGTTGATTTGCTAAAAGCCATACGATAGTCAATCAACTTGCAACTTTTCTGTAAGAGCAGAATTTGCGCATACGTTTCTCTTGCGAATGAATTCGAGAATCGAGACCAAGTGCAGTAACAAAAAACAGGCCTCGTGTCTCACATGCGTTAAAAATGATTACGTTATTATTATATAAACATTTCAATATTACATTATATCAAAATAAAACAAAACAATATATTATATCATGTCTCGATTACAGATATATTTTGCAATCACAGTAGTATTATAGTTCTAGTAATCATAGTGCTGTCTCCCTCGTCCACACGTCCACTTTCTAAACTAGAGGACTGCATTCCTCGTGTAACCTGTCCGCGCGGCGTGTTAAGCCGTGCAATTTTTTCGGGGGATATTAGTCCGCGGGGTTCGACGCTTCTGGTGCGTCCGCGAACGCGAAGTGCCAGCGAGATAAAAATAAACATACTTGCTTCGATGAACGTCTTCAAGGCATCGACTAGCTCCTCGCCGGAAGACAACAATATCGTGTCCAGGGTTGAACGGTATCTAAACAGAGAATGATTCGCTCATAAATGTACATACGATCAGAGCGTGGCTCGGTTGTACTTGACGCACGTACTTTTCGGCCTGATCTTTGTGGGACCCGCCGGAATGCGCCAAATTACTGAGTTGTTGACGCACGGAAGCCACCGTCACCACCATCTTCTCGCGCGATGATATCACTTGCCACTACTGCTGATGAGTTGCTGACTTCTGTGTAGAGAAAGGTCCGAAACTCCGAAAGATGCTCGCGGACATGCTTGCGTTTCAGGTTTCAGGAGAGCTCGTTCATCAGCGCCTCAATGTAAACGGAACTACATAGTCGACGATATATTCTCGATGGGTAAAATATTAAGCGCATGTCTTCTGGTTCTGTTCCGTGCTACGTTAAAGTGCCGATAATACTTTATAATACAATAATTATATATATTAAATTTGTTTTTGTCACGCTTTGTTGTTTATTTTTATCTTTTCAGCTTAATCTATCCAGCAATAGATTTATTTTTTATTGATTCATAAAAAAGTAATGTTAATATGATAATTTTGTTAATAAAAATCAAAAAGGAAAATCTTGGCCAAGAAACTTGCAGACTCTTGATTTCTAAACTTTACTTTTACATTTTTATATTTTGCAATTAAATTAAGATAAAATATTACACGATTTATCTTACACAATCATTATTTCTGTATGTATTTTCTTCGATTTTTCGATATACATATGTATTTTCAGAAATTTTTTTTATGTATACAGAAAATAAACTATTGATTTTAGATGTCGATGGAATTTATCGAAAGAAACAAAAAATAAATTTAAATGAGATGTCCGAAAATTAATAAGAAATTCTTAGAAATAACTGCGTTTTAATCAACTGTATTTTTAGACATATACATATATTTATCATTACGTTCGATGTCATTAGAAATATTATTTTAAAATAATATAAATACACTTTAAAACAAAAAATAGCTTTAAGTAGAAGATATTTTTAAATTTAAACTTATTTTATATGTATAATTGTATATACAGTTTATTTTGCAATGCTTAAATCTGATTCTCCTACAAGGTATATATATAAATATTTAAAAAAATGGAGTCATATGGATATAAAAATTATGCATAATATAACATTTAACATTTTTCCTTAACCCTCGGTTGTCGCACGGGGTCAAAGTGACCCCAGAGTAAGAATTTTTTCCAGAACTTACATTTCTTTTAGGGTTTTTTTGAACATGATGCCACTCAAAAAGTTAATTTTTTATAATGAGAATACATTCTACAATGTTATTTAAACTTAACTAAAATTTTTTGCGATCCACTTAAACTGTTAGTTTTTGAACAGCATGCTGCTTGACTCCAATGTGACAAACGTGTTCGAAAAAAGAGGTGTGACAACCGAGGGTTAATTAATAAATAAATAAAATATCTGCTTATTAATAATAACTTTTTTCATTATATATACGATAACACGGTAGGAACGTCTATTCAGCGTCTTTGCACGTCTTGTGCTCCAGGCACACGTCGTAACAACACTTTTCCCCCTCGTCACACTCGTGATCGCTCTCGCAGTGAGTAGGTGGTTTATACCACTCAAAACTCCTGGGACAGTGGGCCCTTAAGGGCGGGCAATGCTTCTTCGGCTTCCATTTCATCACATGCTCGTGCCAAGGTTGCTCGACGTGCGGCTCGGCGGCGATGCCGAGCCACAGCCAGGGGAAGAGGTACGAGTGCCAGCCGTGCTCCGACGTGGAATCACTTTTCCCGTTCGGGCAACAATAGTACTGATGATTGCCCGTTTTGCACCAGTACTTGCACGATCTCATGTAGGCTTTCGTCAGAATGGCGAACAATAACAGGAGGCACAACGAGTTTCCGCGCATGTTGAGGCGCTTCCGAAAGTAGCGATGAAAACGTGTCGTTTGATCGTCAATTATTTTACTTCACCTCGCTCTAATTTAGTATAAAAATTCTGTTAAAAAAAAAACAAAATTGATTATTTCAAATATAATAACCGGTAAAACATGATAATAATAAATGTGAGCAATAATATATATTTTCTATAAGAATTTTTCGTCTTATGAACATTCTTCTATGATTAATTAAATGTAATTTATACTCAATACTTTTTTGTTCAAAAAATATACGATAATGGCTGTACGCATAAAATTAGCTCTGAAAATTACAGTATTTACGGATCGAAGCTTCCCTATTTTACAATCAAGACGACCAATTTTGTATTTTGCTACCGTGAGAATCTTTCAAGAAATATTTTGAGATTTTTCTCAAGGTTCGCACTTACTTGCGGCACGACGGTCTGCGATCCAACCGACGACAGTTCCTCGTTTAGCGTGTCTTATACACGAGAAAGAAACACGTCCCTACCCGGCGAGGAGGGTTGTAAATCGTGTGACACCTCCAATACGTCCATCATCGACAACGAGCGAGACATGTGCGTTTGCTCGTGCTAGATTTCACATGTGACCTCCGTAAAATCTCGTCTCCGATGGCTACTTGGAAAAACGTCGGGAAATGTCAGAAACGAAGGACACGTCATGTTCGCGTTAGAACGTCGCGTTTATAGAATGACCAGGGCCGAATCTACGAAGCGAAGCGAACGAATTGCGACCGGCTGATTGTATAAACTCCTTAAAATTTACAGACATTTAATTATCCCTTAATACCTCGTATCTCCCCCCCCCCCCCCCCCCCCCCCGCGCCGATTGCAATTAGTCGATCAGAAATCGATTGGAAATAGGATAGAACGCGATAGTTCATGGTCTTCCCAAATTTTCCGTATTTATTTTGAACGAAATTTTAAGTGCTCTGCGATGATTAAGAGCGGAGGCATGAGTCTTCCGTGTTGTTAACACGTTGACTGCCGTGGTGGTCTTCTCAAAAGCAGGTCTATATGACGGTCACTGGATGACCGGCAAAACTAAATTTTTTAAAACACTCAAAGGAACACTTATAAAAAAATATATGTCACCTAATATAGAATTTTAAATAACACACAGGTAGATGACAATATAAACCAATATATATTTATTATAATCGACTTAACTGACAAGAAATCAACAAATATAAATTTACAACGTTTTGATCGTATTTCTTCGGTCCTCTTCAGGTGAACATCTAACTCATCTAAACCGCGGAATCGTCATCAAAAAAACATATAACAAGACATTTTTGCAGAATTAAAAATTATTCCAGAAAGATCATAAACTGAAAGTGTCTTGTGTGCAGTCAAAAGGAAAGTTGTAAAATATTAACAAGTAAGTGCGACATGGTTATTGAGACATTAAAAATCCATTTCCACTATAGTTGCCGAGTAATGAGCACGTTAAACAGTCGTAGAGAAACCAAGTGGAAATGGATTTTTGATGTCTCAATAACCATGTTGCATTCATTTATTATATTTTACAACTTTCCTCTTGACTGCACACAAGACACTTTCAGTTTATGATCTTTCTGGAATAATTTTATTTCTGCAAAATGTCTTGTTATATATTTTTTTGATGACGATTCTTTTTAGATGAGTTAGATGTTCACCTTCAAAGAGGACCGAAAAAATACGGTCGAAACGTTGTAAATTTATTTTTGTTGATTTCTTGTCAGTCAAGTCGATTATAATAAATATCTTGGTTTATCATTACTAACGATTTACAAACTAACATTTGTGGTCTAGCAATATAAAGTGAAAAGTGTGTTATTTAACATAAATATTCATGAGAATACAGTGTCTTATAATCATACTACACTTTATATAATATATTTTATCATTATATATTATGATCATGATAATGAAAATTTTACTGCAGTTTCCAGGGTAAATCGTATAAAATTCGCGTGGCAGTCAACGGTGTTAAATCAGCGAAACGCGCGTATGTGCGACCCTGAAAACGAGGCGGAAAGTTGTGCGAGCGCGGAAATTTTTCTTCCGCAATATTTCGCGGAGACGCCGTTTGCGGGACGTCGACATAATCGCCGGCCCCGATTTACTTCGTCGTGCGTGCTAAAAAATCGCTCGTCGTTTCCACAACGCTCGCTCGTCTCGAAGGCTGCGTTCGGGGAGCGCGCTTTTAGCGCTTTTACATCATTCTATCCTTGTTTTACGTGTAATGAATAATAAAGATAGAATGATACAATAGCGCTGAAAGCGCGCTTCGCGAACGCAGCCGAAGTGGCACGAGATAAAAACGTGAAACAGAACGGTGGTATCGCTCCGCGCGGGATTCGGGGCTCGAAGCTATACATATAGCGAGATTTACATCAGTCATCAGTTTGATTCCCCGACGCTGCGAATAAACGCGGAAAAGAATCTTTTTGTCGAACATCGCGCTTCATTCGAAGTTCGAATAAGCGTTTAAGGATATATCGCTGTCGCGAGCCGATGACATCCAAATACTTACGAGCTCAGCGAAATTAGACACCGATAGATATATATTAATTTTTGATTTACTATAAAATACCCGCGCGGTGATGTAATATATATATATGTAGGTAATTAAACGATATTTGTCATTTATTTTAATTCCCTAGTAATATCAGCATTCTAGTATGCATGGCAGTATCTTGACTTGTTTCTTTTTGAAGAGTTCGAAACAAAAAAATTCATGCGACGCACGACGATGCAATTGACCGAATTGAAGTTGCAGCGGATCGGAGACGCGACGCGACGGCCAAAGTCGATCAAAGTCGCCGCGCGATCGGCGCGATCGCCGAGTCGGTGCGTCGGTACGCGGCGGTACGCGGGCGGCTCTCTCTCGTTCGCTTAAACAATTAATTACTGCAAAAACCGACGCCGATCGTCGGATTCGCGCGCGAATAAGTGGTGGATCGCGAGTGCTCGTCTAGTGCATCGTAGCGGCGACGAACGAGGGCGAAGCGAGGACGAGATGAGGACACTGAGGACAACGGAGGCGTCTGGGAGGAGGGTGGTAGCCGCGAGATCCGGAGCTCGAGGGAACGAGGGAGAAGCTACTACCCGGCCGGAGTATAGGTAAGTGGTCCGACAGTAACGTTATCCTCGAAATTTTTTTCTTCGAAAGTCGCCTCAAATATATATGTTATACATACATCCCCCGATGGCGAGATTGGGCGAAATCTAGCTCGCCGTGATCTAAGTACGAACATGTCCGAAAACTTTCAGTACGCGAAGCACTCGCTGAAGACATAGACTGCGTTCTGATATATATTAAGTATAGATAAAGTATGCACAAGATTACACGCGAGATTCTATCGGTAGTTTTGCAATTATCTTGCGATCAATCAATTTATATTATATTGATGTGACACATTTAATTAATAAAAAAACACGTTGCATGAGAAGTTAAATAAGTATATATTATATATATTTATATTATATTATAATTATAGGTATATTAGACTCAATTAGATTCAAAAGATTCCATTTAGCTAGATGAAAATAATTTCTGTGTGAGCATTTTGAGTTTCATTTACCTACTGTTATTCATCTATTTAATTATTTTGCTTATCAATTATTATTTATATATGTATAGCACAATAATAATTTTGTATTAGATATTCAAAATTCTGTTTAATTAAATGTCTCACTGACCTATAATGATCCATGAACGTGACGGTAAATTAAACGCGACGGTGTTTATGTCGCACGTGAAAATAATTTGAGGTTTTGATTATATAATTGATTGTGGTATTATATTGTATGATTTCTATATTGCAATATATTGAGAAGAAATAATACTTACATTGTGCAACAATGACATAATAATAAAATACAATAACATCACTGCGTATGCGTAATATACATATATTATGGTATATACATACAGAGAATCTGGTATCTTGAAAAGATACCTTCCATCTAGAGAGAAATTAATACCTCCATCGACGTTTATTCTAAAAACATTTTTGTTTTTAGAATGCTTTTGACTTCAACATCTTGCCCTACTTCTAATATCTTTAAGATGTACAACAATTTTACGAGAAAAACATTCTAATACATAACTAGAATCGCAAAGGATTAATGTGGAAAGACTTTTATCTTCTTGTCCGTTAAAGAACCTTTCCTCATCTTTTAAGCGTTTGAAGGAAGTTTGAAACTATTAGCTATATATTCGCGCTTCTATCCTCTATAAATTTTCAATTATAAAAGACAGAAACTAATTGCACATCAAATTTCTACAAAATTATCACACGCGTGTAATAAATTTCATAAAAACTTCGCTACTTTATCAATCGTATAATACAGTACAATCGTTACGTGCGATACGTGCTTCACAGAAATTTACATCGCGCTTTAATTACGCTTAATTACGCAATTAATTACATTTGTTATATTACAAGCTACGTATACTTTTTATACACAAATAACAGAGATAAGAAAGTAGAATTGTGCTCTCTTATTGAAATAGCACTTTCAATTATACTAAAAATCGTTCTAGATAAATTTGTGCAGCCTTGCTCATAATAACGTACATATTTTATATAACATCTGAGCGTTTGTGTAATGTTGTGCGTAATAAAAAAGAAAAAAATGCTCAGCGCAAAAAGAAACGTACACTACAGATACTAATATATACATATACTGTAGAACACTCGTCATTATTCTAGATCAATGTGAGTGCTTCTTTTGGTTCGCGTCTTTCTGTTGTCGGCTTATTATCATATCACAATATCCATAGATAAAATATTAGGATTCTGTTATACGTCTTAAATTGGCCGTCATTTGCGGATTATAATTGTAAAACCCTGAGTAGTCACTAAATTAAACAAGTATAATAATATAACTAGCTTCTCTGTCTCATATACAGGATTAAAAGATCTATAAATCAATATCAAATATTTTCAGAATACATTAAACTGATAAATATCTTGTCTCTCTTTTATGCGTGCAGAAAGTAATTTCGCAATAATTTCGCAGACTGTTACTTATTATAATATATGTATAGTCTGGCAATAGGATACGATAACTATGTCAGATTTTTATCTGTTGTCTTTTTTCTATCCTTAGCTAAATAATAAGTTTTTAGTTTGCTAATTAGTGTCTGTATAAATAATATCAGGTTTAAATATATTAGCCTGTTTGTGTATAGAAATGGAACATCAACACTATTTGCGATAATTTTCCGTACGGTATTCATAAAAAAATATGTCTTTGAATTGCGCTCACATCGTAATAGACTACAAATTAATTAATTCATATTGAGGTCAATATATAATTATCATACAATTGCATACAGATTACACTCAAAACGGAATTGGCGAGAATTGATAGAAATCGATGCCGAGAAACGTACTTAGCAAATTATTTCTTTTAATTCTGACCGATTCCATGACTCACTATTAATTTATCTTTTAACTATTAATTTATCTTGGGTCGATTTAATCCACTTTTATCATTTCAATTGGAGTCATGTAGATTATACTAATTTTATGGAATAAAAAATTGCCAAGAAATATAGTTTTATATTTTTTTAGTGAATATTAAATTAAAACACATTCTCAAAAAATTAATATCTGTCTCACTAATGATATCAAGTAATGTCATTCGCAATATTTTGTATTCATAAAAAATATATTACAAATTATTTTTAATTATGAATAACTGATGCGTATATGAATATAAACAACTCCAATTGGAATTTTATAGAGAGGCTCGATTGCATTTAACTATAGCACGTGAAAAATATTTCATCTCGTGGAAAAATACACTCTGTTTCTAAGCCGTCCGTCGCTTTATCTTCCAATACATTCGACTCCGTAGTTGTCATGTATGACCAAGACCTCGTACTCCAGGTAGGGCATTTCCTGACCGTTCAGCGGTATATAGCACACTTGGTGATTTGGTTGTATCTTGCCGATGTGATAGATACCCTCGTGCAATACCCTGCCAACGAATAGAGCGTAACTATCCTCGGTTTCGCCGGCAGGTAAAGCGTGCAGAGGCACGCTACCCTCCCAGGATTTCACCCAGTTCACATCCTTGCCACACAGCACTTGGAATTCTCGCTTCTCGTGGGCATTGCCGCCCCAGGCGAGTGTGCAGACGTTGTCGCGAATACCGCCTGGTGTCACTGTGCCCTGATGATGCGCCCGACCGATGTATAAACCGTCCTCAGAGGCCATTACCGCGTTCCGAGGCAGTCCAAACGCCTCGTTGAAGTCCACCCAGAAGTGGCACGTGTCCACCAGTTGCTGCCTGATGGCGGGTGACGTAAACTGACATTCTGGTAGCACAAGGTTTTAAAAAAAATTACGTTTCCTCTTCGTACACAACTTACAATTAGATTAATCCACATAGGACGTTGATTTACAACGTTTGATTATACTGCAGTCTAGGAATTTTCAATCTTTAAAAAAAAAAAACAACTAAAACAAATTCTGCAATAATGTATCATAAATATCATAATGAGTTAACATACCTTCAATTATCCATTCTCCGGTTGCACCCCAAGCCGTACTAACTCCTATATAATTTATGACAAATGGGCTTCTGTCTTTATAAGACATGAACGGCACGTCAAAATCATCTTCGCGGCTAACACTTAATAGTCCATCGCAAGACCATCTGTAGAATAAAAGCCGATTAAAATAAGAAATGTAGTTTTGCGTATCTAAATTCATCTTAAGATGTATAATTTGCTTACTGTATGAAAATATCACATATCTCATCAGGGTTCAGTATGTCCCTGGTATCTGCTTCTGCCACATCTGGTTCTGTATTATTTCTTTTTATCGCCGACATAGTGTTCCCCCATCCGCCAATAATAATCTAAGACAGTACAAAAAAATATATAAGAAAAACTAATTTTTATTCCTTAAAAAGTTACTAAAAATATACGATATAAACATAGCAAAAATGATTATTGCATAAAGCAAGAATAGCATTACCTCGTATACGTTAGAGTCACCCCCGAGATGTGTCCGTAAGGCAATCCTCGCATCGTGGCTAGCTTTAATGCCTAAACTAACGCTGTTTTTTGTGATGGGTATGTAACGGTAATCGAGACTGTCCGCAGTGGTAATTCTGACTGAAAAAGAATCATTGTACAATACAATTGGGAGGGTAAATTTATTTTCTGTTAGAAAAGACCAAGCAATTAAATAATTGTGAGATATAATTTATAATAAAACTCACTCGGACTCATTTTTTTTTGAAGAGCCTAGAATTCTTTGAATGTATACAGGAATCAATATCAAAATGACTCATATTAGTCATACACGGCTCGCATTCCCGTGGTGCCGTGCCGTCCACATATCTGACGAATCGTTATCTCTCATTATCTCGATCGGTTTATCACTTAAAACAAATAAATAATTTATGTTAAAGTTCCGCGTACAAATGTATCGTTTACTATCGATGATGATCAATACTGTGTCGTGAATGTGGTGTAAACGTTTGTGATTGTCTCTCTCTCTCTCTCTCTCTCTAGTCTTTCCCCCCATTTCGAAAAACCCTTAATTCCGAAAAAAATAATTATCGTATCCATGCAAAGAGAACTGGCACAAGTCGTGTGATAAAAAAAAGACACAACGGCATATCGCCGCGAGGAACGATCGTGAACTTCTGTGTTTTGGACAGCTCCGAGTGGTCAGGGTCGGTGCGACGTGCCGAGCAACAACAACATTGCGTCCGAAATTATGCGGATGACGCAACATCGAAACCCGAGCACGTGCACGCGCGTCCGTCGAGACGGTCAAGTCAATTGGCCCGATTGGTCGGGCCCGACCTGCTTCGCTACGAGGAGAAAATTCATATTCACACGTCCGTGAACCCGTGAACTCACTGATGCTACTGATAGGCATGGGCCATGGGCATGACATCGGGGGAACACTTGCGACGCGATACGAGGAACGCACGAGAGAGCGAGCGACCTTATCCAATCGAAAAGACGCGATCGGACGAGCGTCACGCGGTGATCGCGTCGCGAATCGCGAATTTCACGATCCTCACATCAGTCACATCTCCCACACGGATGGAATGGACGTCCCACTGGGTTGTTGGGATGCCGACCGACAGCCGATCCCGACGTCGCCGACGACATCGCGATTCTGTCGACGTATCGATACTTTCATCTCGATGGTTCCCAGCGATAAATTAGCGTCGGTAGTTTTCGCTCGTCGTTGCTGCAAAAATGCCGATTACCTCTGTCACAATGCAATGCTGCAAGCGTTCGAAGATACGTTAATTATTAACAGCTTATGATATTAGATTACCGATGGTCAATCGGTGGCGATGCGGTATCCCGTTTGGAACAAAATATGTCCTTAGGTTTGCGATATATCGATCGCGCGCCAAGTTAAATTCGGAATATTCTTCGAGATATACAAGTTGAATGGCGTTAAACACTTGTACAATATTCGCCTGAAGATACGATCGCATGCAGCTACTTTTTCTCGAAGGTCAAGATTTTACTTGCATTGGCTTAAAGAGAGTTTCATGCTTGGAATTAATTGCGTTCGACTTTCCATTCCGATTTTACTTTCTGTGTACTCTATGACGTGCACAGATACACGGTGTTACTAAAAGCTCATAAATTATTCAATTCGATTAATCGTCAAGAAACGCAACTTAAGCACATATACCTATATCATCAGTAAGAATAACGCGTAATGATAATTACATCAATTAAAGCAACTTCTTAATTAACACTTGTAACAATTTAATTTAAAGCTTACTTAATTAATCTGTATCTCTTGCGTTAGATTTTTATATAAGGATAGCATTTTATTTTTAAATTTATATATGTCACGTATTTTTATGTACGTATAGATTTTTATTCTGAATTTTGACCTGAATTATAAATCGTATAAAGTGAGCTTAATATTTTAATTGCGTGTATTTAAATGATAAATTTAAATAAAATTGTAATACATTCAATTTCATTCATTAATGTTAATATCATGAGCATATTTTTCTCCCCTTAATTTATCTTACAAATTAATTAATTAATAATGTATATCGAATGTGATACAGATACACATACACACATATCCAGAATTTGTTTCAACGATTCGAAAAGATACACATTTTTATATCAAAATTATCCGCATGCTAACGTTGAATATAGCACGCATGTAAAACAATAGAGACATTGACATTTACATTCAACTGCCTGGGTCATTGCCGTCCAAGTACCTATTGAAATACATCTGATTAACTTAGGATCAGTGCGCTTGAATGAATACATGCGAACGCACGTGCGTGCGCGGAAAGTAGAAAGCATTAAAAAGGACAACGAGAAAAACTATAAACGCTGGACAGGGGTGTACTTAGACATATATATGTACTATTCCAACTTCCGTGAACAAGTGGCAAGGGATTGTAATTTTTTCTGCTTCGTTTACGAACTTTCGAGCTGGCTGCACGAACTTGAAACTCTGCAGATACAATTGTGCACACGCGAATTGTCCCAATCGAGATTCATTTCCTATGCACTCTTTTATTTTGCAATCTATCGATCGTGCTTTATCAGGAATGATATTGACATTATTAAATTTTACTTTGTTTAATTTGTTTGAGATCGCAGATTATCCCTTTACAGGATAATATAAATTTAAGACTTGCAATAGCCGCGATAACACAAAAATATGGTTATTTTGCTGTGAATAATAAAAAGAAAATTAAACGTTTGTGAGTGAAAATGCAACGCTTTCTACGGTAAAAGTTTCAAACCGTGAGAAATAAAGTTCCCGCATTAAATTTGCTATATTTAAGGGAATGGAGAAAAACTTTCTTTTCCACATAGCAGCATTATTATTCAAGCAAGACACTCGGTTTACGTATGTATGTAAAATACATCTAAAATATCCTCCGGACGGAATTTCAATTGGTTAAACTCAAAAATTTCCGTAAACGTATATCCAGATATCCATCGATAATTAAATCGAATTGATAACAAACGATTCAATATATAAATAATTTGTTATCATATATGTATACATAAAATTTTTATATTTTATATTATAATTAAATTAAGCAATTATAAGTATGCATTACCGTACAATTAAAATTGAATTTATTTCTAACACGAAATAGAGAATAATAATATATTATCATATATAATGTATATTTCATATAGCTCATATTTCGATACTATCTTTAATAGTGTCATAAATTTCATTGATTTTGTTTGGTACCAAATAAAATAGAATCATAATACAATTACATATAATATACAATTTTAAAAATAATTAAAATAAAAAGAATTGTATGGAAATGATTTTTATCATACTATTTTATATTTTTTACAGTCTACGATTAATTACAGTAAAAACTTCTATGCTTTATTGAGGAAATAGTATACCTGTTAAGAATTATAACTTTGTTAATGGCTAACTTGCAAATAAATATAGCAGATTCACAAATTGATAATAGTAAAAATCATGCGTAATTTATGCGTGCATCTGATCATTGCTGTACCGCGAACTTTAACTAAGGATATCCTTTCTCATAGGCCGTTATGAGAACTACTTACCTATTCGTTACTATGTCGTGCAATCATAAGGATGTAAAGAGTGCTATGATACAGCTGATTATCGTAGTAGAGTAAAGGCGGGGACGATCCTTCCTAGATTAATTTCATGGAACCTTCGTGCATTAGGCATGTAGGTAGGTCGCAAGACTGCGCCTCGTAGTTCACTATGCAGTTGCACAGAGAGGTGACCCATTGCTTTCCCTGTAAAAGCGAAGAGCTAAATCAGGTTGACTCGTTTCTCTCCGCTCTGTATGGTCGGATCCCGACCAATGTCACATCAGTATGTGCGCACCGAGATCGCTTTTACCTTTTCGTGAAGCGAGGGAGTGGGCTGCTGGGGGTATAAAACAGAAAACAGCGCTTTTGCCCGCCAATATGTTGTGTAGTTCCATTTTAGTAGACACCAGAAAGGTGTCTGGTTTTTACTCGATTGACACTGAGCTATTGTTGAAACGTGGCGAGAATCAGTATGTTGCTAGTAAGTAGACACTAGTTCAATTGTTTGCAAGTGACGTGTAGAGGATATCTGAGTATTTCGAAAAGCAAAGTAATTTAGCACGTTTATTATTATACATCCGCGCGCGTGTAATGCTATGGATTATTTGTCGGCATTTAAGAATGTGTGAAATTGGAAAAATAAAAAAATACCGTACTCTCTCTTTAACTATATTTAATATATAAATTGCTCAGACTACGTAATCTGCTATAATCACGTATGTTATTGTTTAGAGAAGATGTCTTAAATAAAGTTTTGTTTGTTTACCTCAATTTTAAAGTTGTGTATATTACTTTGCTTCTGAAATAAATTTTTGCTGGAATAATTTGCATGATTATATAGGCAGTATTTCTCAATTTTATATTAGATCGGTTAGTTTTTCACGAAATAATTATCTTTTTAGAGCGCAGTGATAATTTGTTGTATGATAGTTGCGAAAGCAGAGCCGCCTCCAAACAGTACGTATTGATGAAAGTTCTTGCACTATGTTGCTTTCTATATATTCATATATTTTTAAAAAATTTTACATTATGCATGACTAATGTCCATTTCTATCGTTTAACTTACTCTTTATCTCTCTTTAATTCTTAGAATTAGAAAAAGGTTAAAAGTAAGTTAAACCGAGATTAAAGTTAATCTACAATAGAAAAAGACATATAAGGCCGGTATTCATTAGTTTGTTCTTATATTTAAAACTATCTAAAGTATAGTCTTTTAAGATGTTATAAACCAATTACAGAGTTTTATTAGCATCTTAATTAGGACATTATACTTAAGATGGTCTTGAAATAAGAACAGACTATAAATACAGGCCCAAGATTATAATCACAATACTTTTTGAGAAAATTCAAAATATTTTAGCAGTAAATAGAAATCTTCAATTAGAAAATTGTGTCGCGCTTCAATCGAAATGCTATTTCGTTGTAGGCTACTCTTTCACTGCAGGCGATAGCAATGGGTACGATTACAGTAACACCGTTGCTAGTAATGGATACTTGGGATCGAAGGATAGCTATCAAAACGGTGGAAGCTTTTACGGTACTGGAGACAACAATCATAAATTATCCAGCCATGTCAGCAGTCACTCGTTAATTAACGTCGGTAGTCAGGATAATATAGGAGGAGGTAACATAGGAAACAGTTACAACGGGTATTCCGCTAACGATCACGGAAATGAATATGCAGGATATTCCAATAACTACGAGAATCCGGCTAGTGAATCTTACAATACGCCCACTCGCGCAACGTCTGTACCACTCAGAGGATATATTGGCGGTAATAATAACGGGGAGTCGACCTTTAATGGGTACACGAGTGATTCGGTTATTAACAAAGACTCCGATTTCGGTCAGTACGCGGCTAGCAGCACCAGCAGCGGTAAAAGAATACCCGCTTATTCCGGATATAGGCCAACTCGGGTATCAGAAAATTATCCCGAAGCCTCTACTGATATCGGCGTGCAGGCACATCCCGGTTCCTCTGGCTCCTCAAGTTATTCCGATAGTGATCAGATCTACGCGCCTTATTCGCCAGGCGGTCTGACTAGCGAGTACTCGTTTGGAAAGCAGAAAAACGACCCGTTAAACTTGAAAGGAGGCAACAAGTTCAGCGGCATCTTTTCCATTCCGTCCGAGACGCGTTACACGCGAGGAAACGCTGGGCACGTGAGCTATAATCGCGACATACCGTCGTTCATGTCAGCCGGTTCCGGACAGTCATTTCTGGGTAGTCATTTCCCCAAGACGCTCGGTATCTATTCTTCAGGAAAACCCAGTAAATATGGCTACAAATACTTGCCTCGCTACGCTCCGAATAGCGGTGTAACTTACCAGCCAAGGGAACGCGATGGTTATTACATGCCTTACGGCAAGGGTAGTGGGAAAGTCATCATAATTAAAGATAACAGCCCGAGTTACACCGGTCGTGTTTACTCCGACGAACCGCTTTACGCTGGGAGCAACGGCTACAGAAGTAAAAGCGGTTTCGCGAATGGCTTCTTGGCTTCGCCGAATTTTGATGGATACATTGGCAGTAGTAGTTACGATGACAGTCCTACTATGATTAGACGATACAGGACCAGTGGTCCTATGTTTTTGCAAAAGTCTATTTATCCTTAATTAACTTATCATTTCAATTTAAGATCGTATTTAAATAGTATAACACGTCGATGTGTGTTTGAGATTTGTATATATATATATTTATTTTATAAGTATTTTAATAGTTTTCTGCAATGTGTTATTCAGAATAAAAATATTGTTAAATTTTTCGTAAATGTTTAAATAATTATGTATATTATTTCTTCCTTTTAATCTCTCATACATATCTATATATTTTCAAAAGTTTATAACTATTATACCGCACATTAATAAGGTGTTCTTGATACGTTTTACTTGCCAAGAAGCCATCTTTCTTTCTGAGAACTTTTGTTTTATAGAACCAAGAGATTATTGATTATATAAAAAATAAAGTTTCGTAAATTAAATTTTTTTAGTAAATAATAATACTTATTTAATATTTATCGGTAAGTTATGTAGAGCAAATAAACACGTTTCAAGATTTATTTGTATTTATTCTTTAAATACTATCTAAAAATTAAATTACATTTATATGTTATCTATGATAAGTACACTGTAGGAGTTGATATTGTATAACAAAAATATTTTAGTTATCACACATGCACACACATCTAATTACTACAATTTTGATATAATAAAATTATATTTTTCGACATAATGTTTACGGAGGTGTTCTTGATAATTTAGGTTTAGCTAAAAATGCCTCTTCTTCTTTAGCAAGTTCTGGATCATTTTTCCATGAAGCATCATTAATTATATTGCTGTTATAGTTATTACTATTCCTATAAACAATGCTGTCACTAAATAGATTTGTAATAGCCAGGAAATAAGCAAAAGCATTATTAACAAACAATAAATATTATACAGTTTATTCAATATCATCATTTGATATAAAAATACGTGTTATTATAATAAAAAAGACAATATTATATGTACAAATAATACAAAGCACATGCTTCAAAAAATAAATATTCAAAAGCTGTGAGATGCACCGCGATTGCATAAAATATTACTCACAGCGATGCTATGCTACTGAACTTCTCCATTTCTGTAAAAACAAGATTTATAAATTTTACTAAAATTATCGATATATATATATATATATTTATATATAGTAAGAGATTAATCATTTTATTTCTCTCTGATTATTTTCATGTTTTAATGCTACATAAATAATGGGAAATATGTGGGTTAATTAATTCGTAATAAATTGCATAATATATTCTAAACTATCATTCCGAGCGACGCAAAGTGTTTTTTAACTAGTTCCAACAATTTTGAAATGTGTCATCTAACTGGTTAATATTTATCTGAGTTCTCATCACTTTCGTTTTACGTGCTCCAATTTTCTCAAGGTTCTGCGTATGTAGGGAAAGTTGTAAAGCTTTCACTGAATGTTGCTTGTGAATTATTCTCTTAATGTGCCAAGTTCGTCATTTTTAAGTCATTTCAAAACAAGTGGTGGTATACTGGATATGCTTATTATTCAAACCGGTAGCTAAGCATGTGAAGTACGTACCTGCTTGGCCATTCTCGCGACCGGATACAAGAATCGTAGAAGATGTCACTGCGGTTTCACTGCTATCCCTGTAAATCGATATCTGTTAATAACGAAATGCCTACAAATGCAAATAAAAAGTTAATTACAAGATTAATTATAAAATACATTAAATTAACGACCGTATTATATGATATTTTTTATCAAATCATTTTAGCTCAAGTTATTCTAATTAATTAATAACGCACTTGGAAGTATGATTTTCATATAAATAAATTGTATCGTTAAGTATTTTTTCAGAGAAATTGCGCTTAAAAGATTTCATCGTTTCTAAGGACAATTTTTTCAATCCCGTTTTTCTGAATTTTCCGTCATGCAATTTTCCTGTATTGATCTTATTCATCGATCTGCATAAATTTAATTGATCTTGTTTATTATTATTTATTCTAAACCTTGAATTAATTTTTGTTTTAAGTTGATTATCGTAATCAAAGTCGTATCGATTATGGTTGCTCTTTCTGATCGCGCTTGATATGACAAAACTAGATTTTTTAATATGATTATATTTTTCTCTTGTTTTTCGTACGGTCAATTTTTGTAATTATATTTAAAGAGGATTCGGTACTGACCAATTCTTTTGCGATACTTAGAATTTTATCTATAGAAAGCGATTTTTTCGTACCGTTTGTGACAATTTGCCGTTCCGTAAGAATGTTATATCATATAAATAGAAAAGAAGAGATTAAGCCAATATATGTATAAACCCTGAATCTATTTTGGATAATATACCTTCAAAGAAAAATCTAATGCTTGTTTTTCAAAGGTTGTTTGTTTAATGTAACTTTCTTTCGGTAATATTTTATTTTTCATCTCTCTCTCTTGATATCATACCCACTATATAATATATCAATTTATAAAATATAAGGAGACCAATTTGGCCATTTTCTGTATTTAGAAAGAGTAACCATATAATTTTAGGGCATATATTCTGTACATATAAATACCTTAGCGCAGGATATGATGGATGCTTATTACAGACATGATTATTATGTTGATTGTCGTAAAAGTCGATAGGATTGAGCGTAGATATTTGCTGTAGATTCGTATCTGTGTTTACAGTCTCTTGAGGGATTTTCGAAGAAACGCTGTAACACATTGCAAGCAACGTTTCTCCGTTCAGTTCGCCGATATAATTTTGCAGTGGATCATTTTCATCTAATTCACTTTCCAACACATCTAAATCTTCCTAAGAAAGGACGTTTAATGTCCCAATTTATTTGGTATATACATGGTATTTTTGTACTCGCATCGTACTTACGTTATCATCGTCCCCAGTTTCGTCATTCTGTGGTGTGTTAACATTTTCATGTCTCTGTACCCTCAATACATGATCTAGGTGCTTTCTGTCATACAGAAATTATTATTGTTTAAGAAGTAGAAGTTTTATCTTTCAATCGTATTTACGAATATAAATGTTCTAAATATTAAAGCAGAGATTTACAATTTCGACAGAAAGAAATAATTAATTACGAATGTATTAAATATGTTTTAATGCGGAAATTGTTGTCTTTGATATTAGAATTCTCATATTTTATATAAACATGTATTGTATGTACATGTACCTTATTTCCTCAGTTTTCTGCTTGTTACCAAGATAATCTGATATATTCAAATGCCTAATTTTTTTTGCTTCCTCATTAATTATAGGATTGCTTAAAAAATTGTTTAGTGCTCCATTGATGTACGGTAGTGACTATAGTAAATGACACGAAAAATTTTAAGATATTATAGGTGTTAAATTTTCTAGATAAAATTTTTCTCTCCTGCAAATATTTCCATCAAATGCGCGTGCAATTTTACTCACGGATGCATGATCTATCGAGAGAAGGACGAGCAAAGTGGACACGAGTAACGAAGATATTTTGGACGCTCTGGCTTGTGCTAACCGATGTAACGACAGGTTCATTAAAAGTGCGGTAGCGTATTCGAGCCTATATAAACTTATGACGCGACATTTATCGTGTAGGTGATTGATCAACCATTCCAGCAGTCCGCTCTCTATCATGTATATCCGTTGCTGTCTACGTAAAGACAGTTTCTGTAACATCGCCACTATCATGTCACACGCGAGAGGATCCACTCCGTCAGCGTAATTATTGTCGAGACAAGTAAAGGTCTGAAATACCGAGAGTCGTAATTTTTATTGTCGCCATCCAACTTTACGATTTCTAGTAACTTCTAATAAATATATCAAAGCTTTTCTGATTTCAATATTCATGATCTCTAGTAATTTCCGATAAATATATCAAAATTTATCTGATTTTAATATTCTAAATGATTGCAAGAACGTTACATCGTTAATTTAAATAAAAACATACCACATTTACGACAGTGGATCTGACCGACAGATAATCTCTTCCGCATCTGAAGGATGCCAGGGTGTTTAGCAATCGTGCGGTGAATTGTTGCAGAAGATGTCTGGCATAAGCTTCTCCCGCGATCAGCAGACAAGGTAGAATCGATTTGCCATTGTCGCTAGCAATTTGTCCGTGAAGCCCCAACAAATCGCGACTTATATATTCATGTAGGACTTCGTCCTGTTCTGCCGACTGCACAAGCGTTATTTTCTAAAAATATAAATGAGATTTTTGCAAAGATGATTGATACCATCGCTATTGCAAAGCTATTGATCATCTCACTGTCAGTACCCAACGCAATGCTTGTAACAGCAATAACTTTGTCTTCACGTCCCCGTTAATTAGATGTAACTTGATCTTTTTATAATCCAATAATTTTGGAGGTACCGGCACTACTGAGCCATCAAGTTTAGGCAGTGCAATTGTTTTTACATCAATACGGTCGAGTTGTAACAAGGACGGCTATAAAAAAATAGCGGTACATTAAAAATGAAATGAATAAATTTAAATTAAATGAATGAATACATTAGAAATGAAAAGTTTATAGAAGAATACGATCTCCCTCTTTCTCCGTTTTACTTACATACGAAGTCTCTCTTATATTTTGATTAAACAAATCTGGAAATATTTTCATGCAGATCTCGAGTGTTCGTTGCACATCAACTTCTTGCCCTTTCACCGAATTCTCCAATGCCACCGTTAATTCCCCGGCAACGTCTATCAGTTTATGATAATCCGCGTGTAATTTGTGAAATCTTACTTTTAATTTTTCATAATTTGTATGAATACTGTATAAATGTGACTTGGTTAATGCTAATTCATGATTATATTGAATCAATCTTTTATCTGACTTGTGCATCTTCGACAAACTGTTAACGCTTTCTCCGGAATTCAATTGATCTTCTCGTAAATTATTGATTGTAATTTGATTTCCAGTAATATGCGTTTGTGAGCTTCTGTAAATGATAATGTACGAATTAGACATTTTTTAATCTCTTTACTAATATATCGAAGAAAAGATATTTTACTTTGATTTTAAATTTGTTTTGTTTAAAAAACTATACTGCTCCTCATCGACATGGTCTTCTAGAAATATGGGCATATCCCGGTCGTTTGGCACAATTGGCACATTATTCATTCTAATTTTATTTTGCGTAACATCCGACTCCACAGCTATTGTTTTTGTTGCTGGCATGGTTGTATGAACTTGTACTAGATTCTGCGATTGTGCTTTATTGGAGTTGATATTGTCTAAATCGATCAATTCCTACAAATTTTTTATCATTTATAATTTTTATGCAATATTTTTTGTATTATATATATAAAAATATAATGCAGAGTATTCAAGTATTGAGTTTACTTGTCTGTGACGTATGATAAACGAATCTAGATTTTTTGATAGCTCATCCAACCAATCTTGTTCTAACACTTTGGAGAAAAAAGTATCTGCATAAAGATCTTCTATAAACGGTAGGGCATAAAACGTTTGTAATTCTGTATCATGTTCTAATTCCTTGCCATCCCCACCTAAATAATCTTGCAATTGGTTCATGCTATTTTTTTCGATTTCAGTGGCATTGTTCTGTTCGTTATTAATAATATTCTTAGGCTAATTATTTTTAAAGTATTTAATATACCGTTAATATATAAATTATCACATTAAACTTAAGCATTTGATATTAAATGTAATAATAAGAAAATATTTAAGAAAAACAGGAAGTAATTTTTATTAAATAATCCATTTAAAAAAAATTCAAATTACCTCCTTGCATTTTTCCGAAACAAGATCTTTTCTTGTTGAAGACAATCTCAATGAACTTATTTCTGATGTTAGCTCTAATCCATAATAAAAATTAAAAATGTTATCTAAATGTATGACATTATATATACCTATGTGTATAATGCAAATATGTATAACATAGTATTATCTTTTTTTACCATATTCTTTATATTGATCGGCGTGTAATTTTCTTTTGGGTAGTACAGCGAAGTGTACGTGTAAATAAAATGTTAACTTTTTGTATTCTTCACATTGCTTAGTATCATCAGAGAACAAGTCATTCCACAACTAAGAAAACAAATAAATATAGCACAGTATAATCAGAGATATTCAACTGCTATATAAATAACTTTTAATAACTGATATATATAAATAACTCTTTACTTGGAAAAATGTTGAATAATCTCCGGTATTGTAGCACAGCATTAGTTGAAAATAGGGATCTGTTACCTCTCCTAATTTATGTCCCAAACTTTGAAAGCCCATTTTTGAAGCTTCTTGAACTAAAGCTTCAGCAGTGCTTTCAAAATCATGATCCAAAAGAAACTGTAAACCATATTGTTTCAATAAAAATTAAAATAACAAAACAAATCAGTCTAAATAGAATATTTAAAGCTAGCTGTTGCATTAAATATTAAATATTATTAATTATACCTGATGGATTATTTTGATGTTTTTATCAGCCATTTGATTCTTCATGAATACAACTCAGTACGTACCTTGTTCTGCCTAGAAGTATCGTCATTAAAGAAGAACACTATGAAACTTTATAATTATAGTGTGAGTTGTAAATATAACTTTTGTGTATTTCGTAAAGCAACTTAAATAATCTATTTAATTAATACCAAAATTATGATACTTAAATCATCATTTATAAATTAATATCTTTATTTTAATTGCTTACTCCACTGACATTCGGTTATTATTCACTTTATTCCGGCACACGTAAATCGGCAGGTATTCTTCTGACAAACTCATACCGCAGAGAGTGTATCAGTTTAGGTTCATTAATCGATTTTATGCAAATACACTATTGATCAGCATATATACGGCATTTGAGCAACGTGTATTCCGCAATTGTCGCAGCAGGGCTCCAATTAATTTTTTACGATTAAAATTTGCGCTTGTCAGACGAGATACATTGTCACGAGCGATTTTTGTATCGCGAGTTCCGACAACCGCGTAACGGAGTCAGTAATTTGCCATTGCCATGTGGATCCGCGGAGGAAAACAAACGTTTTGACGTTTACGGCTGCGTACTACAACCGGGAAGGCTTCTGCTAGCTGTCAAGTTTCATCAATGCTCCTCGCACGCACGCGCACGTGTGCACGCGGTCCTCGGCTGTTATAGGGTCCGTAAAAAGCCATGAAGCGCTGTAAGCATCATTCTGTCTTCGTTGCACATCGTATATCAAACGAAGATGGATATCAAACGACCGGCATGCTTACAGCGTAACTCGGAACGCATCGACATTTATCGATCCGCGAAATTGTACTACACAGGATTGACACGGAGTACGGCTTTTATAATTTAGGAAATTTATAAAAATGACCGAGGAGCAGGACTCTCTGTTGCTCAACGCTGTCGTCTCAGAGGTTTTCTCTCGTTTTAATTGATTCGTACATTTAACTCGCGGAGGTTATATTTCATTAAGAATTCGCTTGCAAATCTTAGATACCTGACACTGCGTGTTACGTACCGAATTTTATTACCGAGGAGGAAGAGAGGCAAATTATAAAATGCGTAAACAGTGTACCGCGACCAAAATGGACGCAATTAAGCCACCGTAGATTGCAGAACTGGGGTGGAATACCGTATCCCAAAGGGATGATAGCGGAAGAGATTCCTGATGTAGGTAGCCAGAGTGTGAAATGTCTTGGAATTGATACAGAAATGGAAAAGCCGAAAGCTTCTCTATACTTGTCGCAATAGTACTTTATATGCATTAGGGGAGACTGAGAGGCTATCTGTCTACGGGGGCTATGTGTCCACAGTACTTTTATCTTATATGTTTTAGATTAACGAACCCCCTTCCAATGACTTTGTCATTGATTAAAGTCAAGATTATTGGATGGGAAGTTAGTTAATCTAAATAAAATTACCGAGATATATATCTCTTAACAGTCTTAACACATGAGATAACAGTATACTGTGGACACATAGCCCTGGTCTCCTCTATTTATGATTATTATGAAATGAATGAATCAAACATCGACACTGATATTTTAGTGGCTTCAGAGATACATTGATAAAGTGGCAGCTTTGAATGCCTTTGAGAAAGGAGTATTGCCTAATCACGTTTTAATTAACGAATATTTACCTGGGCAAGGATTAATGGTATGTTGAAAATAAGAGGTAGTGTAAAGTAAAAGTACATTGTATACTACATGTTTTTTATTATAAAGTATAAATTATGTTTATCTATTTATATATGAGAATAGAGAAAATACAGAAGTATATATACATATTGATAGCACACGTACTGAACAGTAACGCAATATCTTCATCAGGCACACTCGGATGGCCCACTTTTTTATCCTGTTGTAACTACTATCAGTTGCGGTTCCCATACACTCCTCGACTTTTACAAACGGTTGGAGACAACAGAGGTAGATACTGTAATATATAATAAAGAAGACTGATATGATCTAATAATACATATTTTTAGTACAATGTATATTATTTCGACAGACAACCCAACAACGCAAGTTTGAATTCAGTTTGCTACTAGAGCGCAGAAGTCTGTTAGTCCTACAGAAGGATTTGTACCATAATTATCTGCATTCTATAGCAGAAAGAGATGCAGATAACATAACGGAATCTTCAATAAAGAACCTACATATGTGTGCGGAAAAGTTTACAGAGGAAGAGATAATCAAACGTGGTACTAGATTATCTTTAACCATTAGACATGTGCCGAAAACTAGCAAATTGAAATTAAAAACTTTTTGATACACATGTGTATTATCGAAATTTGGAAAACTTATAACTATAATAAATAATGACGCAGATTACCGTCGTATAATGTCTTGTATCATTGTTGCCTAGCCTAATCCATGTGAGGTAAACTTACTTTATGAATTATCGCACAATATTTGCACAACTGTGTTCCCTGTGTCATTTTCTAGGCTCACATCCATTACTTCTTCATCACCCTCGTCTAACATTCCTTGCAGAGAGTGTATGGAGGATATTAAAACGTGGAATTGCTTACGACGCATTTCTAGCTTGTGCTCCAACTGTTCTGACTTTTCCTGTGTGTGAAAAATGATTATGAAACATAACCAATCTTTTTATAGCTACTTCAAACAGGAAAAATTATACATGGCAATGTATCTTCAAACCTTTAAAGCGCCCAATTCTTGTTGTAATGTATCAAGCTTGATGTGAGTTTCCAATCGGTCTGGTTGTTCGTTAATGACTTTAGCTAGTACATCGTACTCTATTCTATTTTTCCTCACACGTTTGGCATCCTGCAGCTCCGCCTTAGTTTTCTCTATGTCCTCCTTGGCCTTCTCTATTTGTACTTCGATTTCCTTCGACAGTAGCTCGTAGCTCTTTAACTCTTCTCGACTCATGTTCGAGGCCAGCCTGGACTTTTTCTGTGCAAATTCGCATTGTGCCAATTGTGATAGCATTCTTTCGTGTAGCGTATTGTCCACGTCGGGACTGTTGATCCATTTTATAAATGATTTCAATAGCATATTGATCCTACGATCGTCTCCTGTCCCATCACCGTCTATAAGCAGTCGCCGGCGAATTACTTCTTCTGCAAATGAAAAATTTTTTATGTATCATATATATTACGCCTACATAATATATATTTTATTGAAAGAAAAATGCATAAAATCTTTTATTGCTCAAGCGCTAGTTATAATTTGTTATAGCAGTAAATATTATTTTAAAAATGCTGTTTACCATCAGCCATCATTAGACGTGCACTAAGTACTTGTAACCAAGAAACAATTGAACTTAATGTAATCAGTAATATTTACAGATTTAACACATTGATTACACACCACGGTCTTGTAGAAGACCGTGTTACACACTGATGAAATACGCCATCTTGGCATGGTGTTGTAACTGTTGTACGGTTGGAATGAGAACTTGCAAGCCAAAATGCGAGTACGGATGGTAACAAAAAAAAACAAATATTATTAACAACAAATATCAACGCAAAAAAAAGAAAAATGTACTTATTTTTGAAATATTCGGACTATTGTAAATTATAAAATAAATAATGTGTGAATTTATTGATTAAAATGCTTTTACATTTTTATCTATATTTGCAAAAAAGATATCGAAAAGAGTTAAGAAAAAAGGGGATTGTTTTTTATCTAAATAAAATTATACATATAATTAATAATTAGATTTGAATGAAATTATGATAAATAACTGCAATCTGCACATAAAGGTTTTTGAAAATTTAAATTTATTTAACATCTTTCATGTAAATAATTGCCCTCATTTACTCATTTTTGTAAATAATTAATGAGTTAATGGTACGTAAATTAAATAATGCATCTTCTCCAGGTGTTGCAAATAAATGCATAGTTCGGGTTTTGCAAATAAATGCTGAATTTTTCTTTTGTTTGTATAATATTATTATATTTTGACCTTCTTTCTCTCCTCTTTCTTTCTCTATAACTACATGCGGGACGGCGATAAAACGCCTGCATAGTACACAATTTTTATTGTATTAAATACACTTTACACTTCGTAACATCACCATTATCGTAAGAAATGGTATAACGCTCGAGAATATATATTTCGTCCTCATCAAAAAAATATGTCTATCTCTGATATCTAATACATTAAGATTATTGGTCCCACATGTGGGTCTTCAAATATATAATATTTGCAACATATATTATGACATCTACAACTTAAACATTACACCCTTCTGGCATTTTAACGTCTCTGTTGATACTTTTTAACTTAAAAAGGAAAAAAAAGAAAAAGATAATCTCCGAAAACAGAAGTCATCCTACACTTCGTTCTTTAAAGTCAGGTACATCTCAAATAAACCCGGTAGTGGTCACCTCTTTTTCTTTAGCGGAATTGTAATTTTTTTATATTACAAAACGTCATTGTATTGTTACGATATTCTCATAGGTTTTCAGCACGTCAGAATTTATCATTCAGTTGCTATTACAGTCGTAACAAAGTTCATCGTTATTAGATCAGAAATTAACATTGAGTATAAAAAATCAATGTTAAAAAATCAACGTTGAACTACTATGTGTATGTTTGTTCTTTTCAATACGATAATTGACAATTTTTATCATTCAACTGTCATAAAAAAGATCTTGAAGAATGTCTTTTTCATGGATCATTAATAAATACACAAAAATAAGTAGTGCATACAGCGTATTTTTGTATATTTTCTATGTAAAAAAATGATTTTGAAACATATTATCTAACGTTGATAATAATCTTTCAATATAAAAAATATTCCACGATTTAAAGAATTCCATAATTTAATTCTTGGATTATGACAGTTGATAATTAAATTTTTTAATTGTTAGGGACACAAATGTTACTTTTGCGTATACAGTATACAAAAATCCATCAATAAGATTGGGAATCCCGATAATTCACGATATTATCTAAGAGCTCCATATTTTCGAAGAATATGAATTTCTGAACGATGGAAACTTTATTGATGAAAATCTGAATTTTAATGTTTATATTTATATTTTTTAAACTCTTTGATATGACTTTTGATTCTTTACTTATTTATATAAGTAGGAATATATTTTGATTATAATCAACGATCGATCCCGATCGTGAGTATTCGAAAATTTCCTGCTTATTTATTTACGTTTGCGGTATCGAAGAACAACATATTAAAATCATTGCACAAATTATAATGAAATTACTATAATACTCCTCACAAGAAGGAAAATAAATTATTATGTACTGTTTAGCAAAAGTGCTACGGTATTTAAATCTTCAATGATGTAGGAATTTTGTCGTTTATTACTTTATGCGGAAAATTGTTCTTTGCACCACATTTAAATTAACAGCTCGTGTGAAACAGTCGTAAAACGGTAATTACAAACGCTCTTCGTGAAAGTTCCTGGAGGTTTCGTTACGATTGAGAAGGTTTTTTGCGTCTTCCGAATAGATTACTCAATACGGAACTTCGTTTGTAATCGCGATCTTTCCGATTGCCACCTGAGCTTTGCTCGCTTTCTGATCCACTCTCTGACGCTCTTCTATTGTCCACCACTGCGATGTTTGGAGGAGACGTTTGCGGAGCTGCTGGTGGAGCGACATAAGGCGGCAATGACGTCGGTCTGCCAGTGAAAGTATTGTTTTGTTGTTGTACACCCTGTAAAAGAATATGGAATCCATTGTTCGGGCTTATAAACGAAAGACAGCGAGATTTATAGATTTGCAATGCCGCTAAGAAATCGTTATGATTGTTGCAGCTGCCTTAATTGAATATAAATATACCGAGTTTTAATAACATTCTAAAATGTACATCTTGCAAAAAATTTGAGGATATAATACCTAGTGGTTACAGTTCTGGTTCATAAAGTAAATTAAAAATAATAAGGTTTTTTCTCTCTTTTTAATTCTCGAAGAATTTAACATAAATTATTTAATATAAATTTGAGAATTAGGAACTTACCTGCCTGATGTTTGGTACATTCCCGTATGCTGTAACAGACGAAAAATGGAATTAAGAAATTTTCTCTCCGTTAAATTGAGATCACAAATTGCAACATTTAATTATAACATCCAGTTGTAACTAAAACAATTGTTATCGTCTAACAAACAGCTATTTACAATTGTTATTATCGATGATATAAATTGTATAGTTAGAAAATCAAAGTGCAGACGTATCGGCAAAATGCAATATTAAATTAAAAATTCTAAAGTGTTTATGAACAAATAGCGGGAATCCGTTAGTATTAATCTTTTGGGAGATATGCCTATGTGTGTGTCGGTTATGGGTTTACATACATTTATAACTGTATTATAATTGCTTCACATTGCTTTAGCATTTTACATCCCTTGCCAAGCAATTTGCCAAATGCGAAAAAAATTTTTTCAGTAAGATGCGGGTGTAAATGAGTGATGAAAACGAAAGTACAAACGTAGAATGATTGCATGCGATTTTCACATCAATCGTTCTTTTATCGAATGTTTTGTAATGACTGACCAGAATCATGAGGAATATTCCACTGAGCCATTCTAGTCGGCGGAGGGGCACTCGATGGCAATGGAGGTGCTAATTCTATAAAATGACGATGAATGTTCACGTGTCGACGAATATCGAGTAGAATCTCTTCCTGAACCCTCTGAATCTTATTTAACTTATATTATACAATGACGTACCTTGATGTTGCGGAGAAAGATCCACACTGCTTTGTCGATGCCATATCGGTGGCTCGTTCGATGAATACTGGCCGGACCCATTGTGATTTAATGTTGCGCTTCGTTGCTGCGCATAGTTGGGCCTTCCTTGTGGCAAATGGTGTTCCACATCTATATACATAATAGCATTTAAACAAATCTTTATCGATACATAAAGGAACAGAATTATAGATTATAATATATGAATACTTGGAAAAATTATTGGATACAAGATTGACGCAAAGTAAATTTTATCCAAAAAGACGTACCATTGCGCCTGTATTGCACCATATTTTCCGAACTGGGTGTTCGCATAGGGACAGGCGGAGGAGCGCCTCGTGGCGGTATGGGCGGTTTGTCGGTTCCCAGCATCGCGGAATTCTGTTGATACTGATCCCGCTGAGCCGCCAACTGTTCTTGCTGTATCAACTGATGCTGCTGCTGTTGCGCGAGCAACTGCTGCTGCCTGTGCATCTGCAGAAATTCCGTTTGAGTTTGCGGTTCGGATCTCTGCGACGCCAGGAATGCCGCCTCGGCGTTCTGCGTGTCGTTGCGCCGTTGCTGATTGTGCCGGTGCATCTGCAGGAACTCTATTTGTACCGAGCTGGGCGAGTGTTGATTTGGCGAGGTGGGATCGCGCCTGATCACAGAATTCTTGCGCTCCATCTCCGGTGTGGAAGCGCGGCTACTTCCGGTCGACGCGTTGTCGTCCGCGTGCTCGAGCCTCGAGCTCTGCAGCCTCTGCAAGCCTTCTTGCTGCATCTGATTTTGAGAAATAAAGGTTTACTTTACAATTCAGGTTTCATAGGCTGTTGAAATAGAGTATATAAAGGATTAAAAGACCGAATAATTATAGATATTAAAAAGAGAGAAAATTTAGAAATAGTAAAAAAATATAGTGTTTTTATTGCAAACCTTCTGAGACTCGTCGTAGCTTAAGAGCTGCAGACTTGGTGGCAACTTCGCGTGAAACGAGATTTTATTAACCCAGTCTTCCATCTCTTCTTGACTTGGTGCTAAAAACAAGAATTCCGAACCATCTGTGCACTTCAGCCGAAACACGTTTTTCTTCTTCGTGTAATCGTCCGCTTTCTCGCATATAGCATTGAAAATGGTTATAGGGGCAGTGGCCGCTTTACTTAACGAGAAATCTTCCGTGTCCTTGAAGAAGCACAACAGTTGTCCGCACAATACTGAAATAGTTACAAAATAAAAATAGATTTATGACTGAAGAAACATGTTACGTTTGTTTATTTAATTTCGCGAATAATTAGATACCGGTGTAATATTGCTTCCACGATCGAACGACTGCCTTTTTGCCGGCGCTCTGAAGCTCGTGTTTTCGCTCGAGAAGACCTTGAATCTCGACTGGTCGAAGGGCGTCCATATTCTCAATTCGCTGCAGTTTCCGGAAGCTTTGCGTTCTTCGTCTGGTCGTGAAACTCGGAGTTCGTTTTGGTTTCTTCGTATCCACTTTCATGCTTTCGGCTCTCTTGATATCCGAAGTTGCTGAAGAAATTTGTGTATAATTTTACAATCAATTATAAGATCTTTTTATTGACGGCAATTTATTTCTTTGCATAAAATTACGTACCTCGTCTTAATTTTTCGCTAAACATGTGTGATATACCGTATGGCTTTTGAGGTGTCGCAGATTCTGCCATTTCGGAAGCGGTAGCACCTTTTAGCGGAGGTAACCTGATGAATAAGCCGAAGATATTTGTGAAAACATCGGGTTATCATTTAGAATATATCAGCCTTGGGTTGAATCTTAATTTTTACTCACTTGTTAGCAGACTCATGTTCGTCGACCGAGCCGTTAATTTCGTCGTGGTGCGCGCGATGAGAACTATCTAATAACCGCCGACGTTCCTCTTCGCGTTTCCGTTCTTCGGTTATCCTTTGTACCTCTTTACGTTTTCGTTCTTCGATCCTCGCACGTTCCACACGCTCTTTTTCCGCTTGGCGTGCGGCCATTTCCGCCTCTTGTTGCTTTTGAAAGGCTTCTTCCAGCTGTGTGAATATTTATAATATTAAATATATTGTAAATTCTTAACAATAATAGTCAAACAATTTTTTATCTTCATTATATTGAAGAATAAACTCACCATTGTTATTCGTTTAAGCGCGCTGAATCTTTCCTCTTGCGCTTGTATGGTCTTCTCAAAGTCCTCGTGCTTCCTTATCAGTTCCTCCACTTGCGAAATGCTCTCTCCCAATTTTTCGTCGTGCACCATCGGTTCCCTGTTGACTATCCAATTCTCCAGGATCTCGGCGTCCCTCTTGAACAGTTGCGTGTCCAAATTCTGTTCGTAAATGTGCCTCCTCTGCTGCCATGTATCCTTCAAGATTTGCTGGCGTTGCTGCAAAACAGATATTTTGTCCTCTATCTCCTTCGCCAAGAAGTGTCCCTGCTCAATTAGCCCCTGTCCGGTTCGATAGAATTTCTCAAAGGCTTCCTCACGCGTGTCGATTTCCGATTTGTACTCGTTGTGCCTGGAAAGCAGCGCCTCGGCACCAGGAACGTCCCGCGCCAATTCTGGCGCCGTTACCTTGGCCACCATCTCATTTATCCAAGATATCAGCTCCCTATATTCGCCTAAGTAGGCCTGCAGCTGTTCCGCCTGGGCCAGTTTGCTTCGCCTCTGCGCCGCTTGCTCCAGTAGCTCAGCCCAGGCCGCTTCTGCCTCCTGATGCTTCACATTGATGTGTATACGCGCGTCCGGGAATAACTCAATCAGCCTTGACGCTTCCTCCATCAGGCTCTCTACTTGTTCCTTCACAGCCGCCAGGTCAGTCTCGAATCCTTGATGTTTCCTTACTAATGCCTGAATTGTCTCCAAATCGTGGCCGTAGCCGTCCGAGCTGAGAGCCGCTTCCTTTTCCTGTATCCAGGAGATAGTCTCGTCGGCTGTCCTGTCAAACATATGAACTTGCTTAGCGCCCGCCAACGCGTCTTGTCGAGCGTGCGCCAATTCCTTCAAGTCCTCCCATTGTTGCTTCGTTTCGTCAATTTTCTGGAGTATCTTGCTTTTTTCGGGATTGTTCTGCTCAATTAGTCTTTGCCCCTCGTCAAGTACAGCCGATACACGTCCTTCACTGGTCGTTAAACCGGCTAGGAAATTGTCGAATATCTGGATCAGCAGTTCCACGTGTTCTACGTCACAACCGTAGTCCTCCGACGCGGCAATCTTTAATTATAATATTTAATAATTTAATTATAATATGTATTAATATCAATTTTATAATAATATATCATAAATATAGATATTACTATAAAAAGGTAAAGTTATATAATTATTAATTAATTATCTGATCTTACCGTTGTTTGGTCTCCGATCCATTCAATCACTTCATCCGCCTGTCTAATAAATTTGTGAAACTTCTCGCTCTCCGATAATCTCTGCAATCGATATTCTTTCAATCTTTGCAGTTCTTTGAATTTAAACTCGATATCCGCCTGTTTTTGCGCGATATTCTTGCTATCAAAGTGATGCCGCTCGACTAGGCCACGCGAAAGTTTCTTCAGATTATCAACCGTGTTTTCGAAACCAGATAAGTCACGTTCGATGCCTTCTAGCTTTTTCAGCAGAGATTGCACAGAATCTTCGTCCTTGCCATGATCAGATGATGTCAGTTGTGGATGTTTCTCTCTAATCCATTGCTCAGCTTCTGCGGCTTCGGCATAAAACTATAAAGCGCAAATTTCATTTTCCATTGTATGTATAAAAATGATTAAAATTAGATTATTAAAATTACTAAAATTATTTACGTCACTTTTATATAACAATAATTTTAATAAAGTAGCACAGTAGAATGATTATAATAATTAATTTCATATCAATAGAAGTACACTTAATTTCTTACCATTTGTGATTCTACAGCGTCGAGCAATCTCAATTTCCTGACACTTGCCAGATCTCTGAGGTGTGATAATTCCTCTTGCAACTTTTTGGTCAACTCATCAATTTTATCCGCTGCAAAATGTCCACTTCTAATCATCACGGTCGCTCTGCTAACCAGTGAAGCTACTACAGGCTCTCTGGACAACAATTCCGCTTCCAAAGCGTGATGTTTCTTTTGCAATCGCTGTACAGTAGTTAGAGAGCTGCCCAGATCGTTGCTCGCGGCTAATGGTTCCTTCTCCGATAGCCAGTGCAATTCGTCCTCGACATCTCTCGCGAACTGATGCAACAACTTCGCGTCTTCCAGATTGTCCCTGCGTATTTGCATCGGCTCTTGAAGACTGTGATATCTGTTGATCGTAACTAACGCTCTCTTTTGAATCTCATCGCTCAAGAAATGATTCGATTTCTGAAAACTGGCGGCGGTGTCCTTGATAGATTCGCACGCTTCGTTGTGACCGAGCACGTCGTTCTCCAAATTGGTGTGTCTCTTCAGCAAATTTGCCACGCTCGCGAGATCCTTGCCGTGATCCTCTGATTGCAACTGGGTTTCCACTTCATCCATCCACGTCTCAAATTCGTCTAAACTACGTCCGAATAGCAAAGCTTGATACGCATCATTCAGCCGGTTCTTCTTTAGCTCGCTAGTTTCTTGCAAAAGACGCCATTCTGCCTCCAACTCATCTAAACGTTCTTGTATGTCCTTCGCGGCGTAGTGGTTTTCTTCGATAAGCGCTTCGCCCTCGTTGACCACTGCCGCAACTCTCCCTTTATTTGCCATCAACTCGCTCTCGAATGCGGCGTGTTTCTGTATCTTGCTTTGCAAATTCGAGGAATCTCTATAATTTTCATCGCTCGCCACTTGTTGCTTCTGATGCAGCCAGCCTTCTACCTCATATATGTTCCTGAGGAATTGGTGCAAGTGGTGGCTCTCCAAAAGTTTTTTCCTTCTAGCTGTCGCGCTGTTCTTCAGTTTGTCCCTTCTAGTACAGACTGAGGCGAGTCGCTGCTTTATTATACCCGCGTCTGCGTGCCCATGAGATAAGATTTCATTAGCAAACTTCTCCAGCTCCTCGATACGTCCCAATTGAGACGCCAACATCTTTTCGAATTCCTCGTGCTTACGCAATAGTGTCTCGACGCCCGATAGCGATTCGCCGAGATCGTCGTTGTTGAGGAACGCCTCTTTCGTCGCCAGCCAGCTGTCAGCCTGATCGGCTTGCTCCTTGAACAATTGCAATTGATGTGCTTGCGTTAATTTCAGCCTGCGATTGTCCCAGGCATTTCCCAAGGTTTGCCTGAGTTCTTCCAGATGGTCAAGATTATCCTTGACATCCTCGTTGATCGACAGGATCTTTTGGCCGTGATCTTTTAAGCCTTTAAATATGTCTTGTCTACCGTCGATCTCTGCCTTTCTCTCTTGATGCAGTTCTAACACAGCTTCGGCTTCGGATATGGTGGTCGGTGCTTCGGATTCGTCCATGCGTTTGATAGTATCTGCCACCCAAATGTCCAATTCATGCAGATCAGCTTGGAATTTGTGCAATGTGTAAGCTTGATTCAAAGCGTCACGCCGATGTCGAGTCACACGTTGCAAATCATCCCAGTTAGATTGAAGCTCGGATAGTATTCCGTTTATTTCGGATGCTTTATCTGGATATTTGTGCGACAAGTTTCGTGCCTCTGCCTTATGCTCCTAAAATAGCACACAGAGACGAGAAATTAAAATATAAAATTTTCTTTATATATAAAATCATATTTATGATATCACGAAATATGAAGTGCAAGTGTTCACAATTAATAAAATTCTATTAATATATACACAAAATATATTAAAAATATTAATTATTTAATAAATAAAAATAATGATGAATATAGAACTATATTATATATAACTATATTAATCTTTCATTACTTAATTATTAGTAAATTTACGATTAATTCTGAAGTAAAAAATTTATAAATTTATTGATGCAATCTTTACCTTCAATTTGCCTTCTATTGCTGTCATGTCTCGTTCCATAGCCTCTTGTTTTCTTTGTAACTGTTCGACAGCGGGTAAATCTTTTCCTGTATCACTCGTGTTCATGGCCATTGATTTCTCAATAACTCTTTGGTTTGTGTCGTCTATATCTCGATTAAATAGATGGATCTCTAGTGCACCCGCTAACGTTTCGCGATACGTGCTTAGCGCACCTTGCAAACCTTTCCACTTATTATTAAAGTTATCGCGCCGTTGTTGAATTGCTTTTGATTCATTATCACGACCCTGTTGTCCAAAATATAGCAAAATAATATAAATATTTTTTAATAATAATAAAATTTATATTTTAGTAATATACTTGTCGGTATATTTATTTTAGTTTTTTATACTGAAAAATTTTACCTGTTTTATAAGCTTATCTGCTAAAGCATTTATCGTTTTTATTCTGGAATCATCCACTCGCATATCGCTATCTACATCGTCGAGTTTCCTTTGGAGGCTCAAGCAGTGCTCATAATCCTTTCCGGTATCATCAGCCTGGACCATCATTTCCTTATCTCTGATCCACGCCTCAATCTTCTCCACTTGATTATTGAATTCCAAGATATCTTGAGCCTCTTCCAAACCTCTGCCCCGATTACCAGACTCAAACAACAATTTCCGCCACGATGCGTGTAAATAGTCTAATTGCTGACGAATTTCCGCGCTCGCCGGATGTTTCCGAGCTAACAACGTCTCTCCTTTTGCTATTTTGTAAATAAATTTATTATTAATTTTCGATGTAAGTGAGAAAATTCTGTGAACGAATTATTGCCGCGATAGCGGCAACTTGATCATCAATCAATTACCTTTAATTTCCTCGATTCTGCTCTGATTCGCTGCCAGCTCTGCTTGGAACGCTTGGTGCTTCTGCAGTTTCTTGATTTTGTCTTCTAAGCTGGACACCTCGCCTTTTGACGCTTCCGCTTCCAACTTCTTCTGCTTTTCGCCTATCCAAGACTCAGCTTCACCCACGTCTCTAACAAATTGTGCGTGCAGCAAACTGGCCTCCAACCTTCTTCTTCGCGCATCACACAAGTCACGGATTCTTGCACGCCTTTGAATGACCTCGTTCAATCGCCGAGCGATCGTCGGTGAGTCAAAATGATTCTGAGCAAGAAGCTTACTCCCGTGTTCTTGCAGCGCAGTAAGCTTCTCCTCGTGGGTGACTAACAGCTTCTCGAATTCGTTATGCTTTTTCATCTGCGCATCTACCTCTTCGACCGAGACTCCAAAGTTGTCGCCACTTAGCGCGGCTTCTTGAGTGCTGGATAAGGTATCGAGCTGTTTGGCGTCTCGTAGGAAGAAATGCAAGTCGATCAGTTGATCCAAGTGCACCTTCTTTTGCTGCCAAGCAGTGTGGAGTCTCTGCCGTTCATCCAGCAATTGGTTACACTTTTCCTCAACCTCCTGAGAAGTAAGTCGATGTGATTAACAAACATTCGTTATTATCTTTGATATAGGTAAACTTACCATAGCGGCATAGTGACCAGTTTGCACCATGGCCTCGCCTAGATCAAGCACCGAGCTGAAGCTGTCCTCTCGTGCTTCGATTTCTCCTTTCAGAGCCTCGTGCTCCGCCTTCAATATCTGCGCGCTAGCCGCGTCTCGAACCTTTTCTTCCGTCGACATTGTAGCGCGAAGTCCAGCTGCCCAGTTCATTAGGTCTCTTACCTAAATGTTTCCCTTGTTAGAAGTAAATCGTCAAATGTAAATGGTAAGAAGTATAATTTAATACCTGAGTGAGGAATCGTTGCAAGTCGCAGCTAGCCTGCAACTGATCCCTTCGATGAGCGGATCTTTCTTTCAACTCCTCCCAATGAGCAACAACGATTTGTTGCTGTTGATCGATGTGTACTGCGTTGTTGCCCGGATAATGAGCTTGTAATCTGGAGGCATCTTCGACTAAGACTTGCAGCTGAGCCTCCAAAGCGACTAGGTCATTCTCGAATCCTTCATGACGTCTAATTAATGCCAAAACGGAATTTAAGTCGCGACCAAGATCCTCTGGCAAAGCAGCCTCTTTCTCTTGTATTCGTGATAGCGCTTCCGCCACGTCGCGATGGAATCGATGAATTTCGCCTGCCGCTTGTAATCGTTGCTCGCGATTTCGGATGAGACCCAATAGATGCTGCCATGATTCTCTGCAATAAACAATTGTATTTCAAAGTTATTCATTTTACCCTTTTCAGAAATTATGCAAAATTTTTAAGGAGAAAAGCACAATTCAGAAATATTCAGAAAAATAATTTTATCTGTAATATAGTAAATAATTATGGTACTAACAAAAGTATGTACAAATTTACAAAAGTTTTATTAGTTAGTACATAATAATTTCTACATTACAAGAACTTTGGATTAGAAAGTTTTAAGACCACGTTTTAAAAAGCAGAAGGTCCAAGAAAAACTATGAAGATTTCAAAGACATAAGATTGTGAAATTCCGAAAAAGAAGCGTAGAAGATAAATAAGCTTTGAATCGTAGTATGAGACAATTTAACATCCTATATACACATGAGTTAATCCAAATAATCAAGTGCATACTCACTTCATCACCGTATGTTGATTTTGTACTTGTAACACCGGATCGTCTTCATCGGATCTATGTTGAATGCGTATACGGAAAAAAAAGTTAGTAACCCAACACCGAGAAAAAATAGACAAATAGATTTGTAAATCGCAAAGAACATTATATTACATGATATTAATTTACATCAACCAACACCAATAGAGAGATATTAATTTGTATCAATTACGCCACCTTGTTAATTTATTGCGTGCAAGTGATGAGATATTAATATTCTACGAGAGTGGTAAGAAAATAATGAAATAGCAGAAATGAAAACAATGACAAAAAGATAGTTATTGCATAAGATGAGTTAAAAATTTACCCTAATTGTTCCTGGCGTTTTTCGATGTCCTGGATGTAAGGACTCTCGTTCGCGATCAATTTTCTAGCTAATTCTTCGCACTGATTGAACCTCTCGGACCCAGCCTCTATTCGATGCTTGAAGTCATTGAATTTCGCTTGCAATAGCAATAGATGTTCGTAATCCTGACCATAGTCCTCCGACGCGGCTGCTTGTTCTTGCTCCTTGATCCATTGCTCCAACTCTCTACTCTCCAGGAAATATTCATGACGATACATGCTCTCCATTAAACGTTGCTGCCTTACGGTAGCCAGTCGCTGCAAAGCGCGCATTTGTTGAACAATCGCTTGCTGCTTGTTGGCTATCGCCTTGCTGTCGGGATGCTTCGAGTTGATCATTGTGGAAGCTGTGTGTCCCATTTCTGTCACAATGCCGTTGTATGTGTCTAATTCGAGTTCAACAGCCTGTAAATTATAAGCCAAACGTTATGAGTTATTAATTATAATAATGCCGATTACATTCCGATTAAATTCTGATCGAATAATATAGAGTAAATTATTACTGATATCGTATTTCTTATTTTGCAAAATACATACCTTGTGTTTTGTCAATAATTTCGTGGCGGCATCGCGATCTCTGCCGTAATCGGTAGAGCTCAGTACATCGTTCTTCTCATTGAGCCAGCTTTCAACCTCGCCGGCTTCGAAAAAGAATTCTTGTGCTCTTAGGGACAAGTCCAACGCTCTGCTACGCTCTCCCGCTTTGTCTTGTAAATCTCTCCACGCGTCATCCAGAACATCGCACAGTTCTTGGATCTAGTAAAATTATTAATTCAACCAATTACTTATTACTATCTAATAGCTCAATTAATGACATTTTCAATACATTGTTACTCATGTGAAACAAATACAAATTAATAATTCATTAAGTAATTAATCGCTGATGTCAATGCTGACACACTGCCAAAAGTTCCATCGTTGTGGCAAAGAGTATCAGTTTGCGTCTGCATGCAACAACACATATACGTCTTCTATCTTGTAATTCCTAAGATTTATTTATTAAGCAATAAAATAAAATCAGAAAGCTTATGTTGCAACTAAAATTGTATAAATCATATAATTTTTTAATAATAGATGTACGTCCTTAACTTAAAAGCTGAAAAACCAATGAGATTACAATGAACAAATTAATTTGTACCTATTCTTATATAAAAAAAATTCGATATAAGTGACTTGATACACAATATTAAATATCTAGGAATAAAAAATTTTACTATACGATTTTCATAAATAAAGTTTTGCATTGCCGTATATCGGATATTGTATTTCGCAATACGATTTTAAATTTTATTAAAATTCTTTTAAAAAATTTTCATGTATGAAGAATCAATCGTATAAATATATATAAAAATAGTTCGTATAAGGAACTTTTAGGAATTAACAATAAGCTACAAAAGTAAAGTAACTATTAACGTCCTATAAAAACAATTTGTTAATTACGTGATGTCTAGGATATCTGGGCTGCTATAAATTATCGTTGATCACAGAAAAGCGATAAACATTTGTGACATTTCCCATGCATTTGTGTGTCTACCTTACCTTCGTAAACGCGATACCCTTCGAGACGCTCCAGCTGTGCAAAAATCACAAGTTCTTACTCCAGTCTCGTATCAGCCGATCATTGTACGAAACCACGAGAAAAAGATCATATTTGACAAAAAAAAAAACCTCGTAATTTACCTTTTTCTTCTCCGGATGAGCCTGATCGATGAGCGTCTGTCCAGAAGCCAGAGTCTTGTCTATCATAGGCTGATGACCGGCGATCTCCGCTTCCAGCTTCTTGTGTTTCTTGTGCAAAGTCTGGGCCTGATGCAGGTTCTGTCCAAGCGTCGTCGAGCATGCTTGAGGTAAGTGGTCCTTGATCCACTGCAACTCTGCATCCAACTCGAAACCGAATTTGTGGAAACGCAGGCTCTCCTCCAATGCTTCTCGACGTCTCTTAGCTGGTTCTTTCAGGCTGCGGAATCTACCAAACATAATGAATTTCGTGTTATTTGTATATCCACGATCATCTCGGTAACAACAAAAACAATCAGTTTAAAAAAAAATGGTAGTAGATATAATTGAAGAAGAAAATCCTATACGTACTTTCTCTGGGTGGCTTGACTTGTCTTCAGAATGTTCACTGCATCGAAGTGACCCTCGTGTGCCATTTCCTGGCCCATTGCCACAAGATCGTCCACCTTCTGTTCCCATTGACACATGTCGCTTTCGAGGGTTTGGTGCTTTTTCAGCAACTCTTTGCAGCTACGGAGATCCGTGCCCACTTGCTTACTCTGGAGACAACTCTCTATCTCTTCTAATTTCAATCTAGCGTCCTCCATAGTGCGATTGTATCCGTGTTGTGAGGCCGCTTGTCGCAGTCTACGACCTTTTTCCAACGACAATGCTACCAATCGGTCCCATTGATCATTTAGATCCTTCAAAGTCTTTCCCACATCGTCCGATCGGTAATTTTCTTCTGATATTAGCGCCTTGCCTGCCTTGTTGACTGCTCTCAACTGTCCCTCATTGGCACGCAGTTCTCGTTCGAAAGCTTCGTGTTTTTGCAGTTTGCGTTCGAGATTATTTAAATCACGATAGCTTTCGTCGGCCGCAGTCTTCATCTTGTCGCCCAACCAATCGCGCAAGTCATCCACTTCAGCTGAGAATTGTTGATAATGCTCGGACGCCTTTAAAGCTGCTCTTCGGCGTTGAGCAGCGTCCTTCACTGCCATGCGGCGGGCTAGTACTTGGTTCCTTCTTTCGTTGATGCTAGATATAAATTAGGTTTATATAACTAATAATAGCATCTCCTTAACACATATTTAAAAAATTGTGATTAAAACAGATTTTCAAATTTATTAAATTCATTTTAATTTATTTTAGTTTATTTTAGTTCAGTAACTTCAGTTTAACTTAAGTTTATATCATATGTTATTATATTTTTATTCGTAAGCGATCAATCTGACAAATTGTTCTTCTGATACTTACTAATCTTTGTCGTAGTGATTTTGGGCGATTAACTTGTCCGCGGTGTCGCTAAATGCCTTCAATCTGTCATCTTGCGCGTGAAGGGTGTTCTCGAATTTTTCGTGTTGTTTCAATAAAGCCTCGACGTCATCCAAAGATTCGCCTAAGTCGGTGAACTCAAGGAAAGCTTCATGAGAACTGGTAGTAGCTTCGATCTGATCGGCTTCTCGATTAAATTGTTGCAATTCCAGACATTGTCGTAGCCATTCTTCTTTTGCTATCCAATCGGCTGTTACCGCTGGGTACAATCCATTTAGCTTGTCCAGACGTTCACGTACATCCGTCAACGTCTGGTTACGACGTAGTAGTTCTCGACCGAGGTCTTCAACTTCGCGGAATCTGTTAACATACGAAAAAAAATATAATTTTAAAAAATTGGATTTTTTTACTAGCGCAATATTCTTTACTAATTTAATAATGAGATATTTAATAATCATACCATAATAACAATTATTTAAATAAATCAACTATTGGTAAATTATTTTTACTACATTTTAAGAAACTTTTTAATAAAAAGTTGATTGTGCAGTGATAGCGGTTACATACTCGTCTTCTTTGCTTCGTATTTCTTCTCCAAGCTCCATATGCTGTTTCTTGAGTTGCTCGGCCGTGGCAACGTCTCTTACTGGTTCCTCGGCCTTCATTGTTTCTTGTATGTCCATGGCCCAGTTGATCAAGTTCTTCGAACTGTTCATGAATATCTGTTGGCCGACCGCGTCTTCTAAACGAGATCGTCGCTCCTTGGCCTTTGTCTGGACTTTGTTCCACAGTTCCTTGATCTCGTTTTGTCTCACATTGACGTTGTTACATTCGTGTGGATACGAACTCTTGACGCTGTTGCCTAATAAATCCACTTTCCGTACCTGAGAAAATAAAATTGTATGAAAAAATTAAGTCATTATTTTCCGTTATTTATTATTCAACGTAAAATGCTGAAATTGTTTAACCTTTTCTTCAACTGGTGCCAATTCTCGTTCCAAATGTTGATGTCTCCTCTGCAGAGCTTGTACAGTCTTCAGATCAGGCCCCAACTCGGCCGTATCTAGTTGGGTGATCTTCTCTAGCATCCAATCGTGAGCTTCGTCGCAGGTTCTGTTGAACAACTCAACACTGGATGCACCTTCCAAGCTTTTTTCTTTCTGCGTTTTCAACCAATTCAAATGATCCCACAGCTGATGAATGTGCCTCTGCCTGGCTTTAACTTTGTCCAGCTGACTGTGACCCTGACGAACGAACTCGTCTACCGCTGCGTCTATTGCCTCCACCCGTTTCCCGGAGGCTGATAGATCCGTTAGGAACTTCTCGTACTTCCTCCTCGCCGTCTCGACGTTGTCGCGAGGATCGTCGACTCTTAACATCTTCTCCTTGTCCTTGATCCATTTTTCGAAGTCGTCACACTCCCGATAAAAGCCGTAAAGCCTGATGGCGTCCTCCAGCAACGCGTGACGTTTCACAGCGAGTTCCTGTAACTCGCTGTAAGTTTCGTTGATTTTCTTCTGTCGCTTCTCCACGCTATCACCGTCGCTCACCGCCTTTCGCTTAATCGGCTTCACGGTAGACTTGATGGATTTTAATCGTCGGACCGGCACTACCTGCTTCACCATCTTCGTCTTCTTCACGCGCTGCGTCACTTTGACCTTCTCAGGTCTGCGTACTTGCACTTGCACGACTTTTGGCTCGATCTCGCGCACGTAATTAGCAGGCACAAATCCGTCCGTACCGTCAGCTTTCCTAACGCTCCACCAGTCGGGGTTTGTCTTGTTCAACAGGAACATTACTTCGCCCTTAACCATGTTCATGCCCTGACCGGTAAATGGATATAAACTTTTTACTTGCGGTACCAATCTATCCTCATGAACGGTTTTTGGCTCGAGTCGTTCGACTACCTCATCCACCCACTCATCTTGCGGCACTAATCTGATCTCCTTACTCCATTCTTCCTGCTCAAGCTCGGCGACTGGTTCAGGATCGGCGGACAACTCCAGGGTGGAGATGCCGGATTTGATCAGTTTATCTGCCTGTGCGTTCAAAGACTGCACATCGCCTTTGTAGGCGTTTAATTCGCCCTCTAAATCTTTGTGCCGCTGCAACAAGGCCTGGGCACTCGGTTCGTCCACTCCGTAGTCCTCTGAGGCCACTAAAGCCATTTTCTCATTCATCCATGAATCCGCCTCGTTAGCGTCGGCATAAAATTGGAACGCTTCGGCCGCGTCATCCAGCTGCTTTTTCCGCAATGCCGCCAGTTCCTCCAAGACCCTCCAATGTTCTTGCAACGAGTCTATTCGATTCTGTATCTCCAATGCCGACGGATGATTATCGGCTATCAATTTTTTGCCGGCATCGCAAAGTTGCTCGGATTTCGGCCTGCGCACTTTCATCTCATCTTGCAGGGCCTTATGTTTCTGCTGCAGCGATATCACGGCCCGCAAATCCTTCGCAGAAATGCCAGCCTTGCATATTCGCTGTTTCTCCACCAGCCACGACTCTTCGTCCTCGTGATCTTGAAGGAAGTGAAAGAAATTCCTGGCGTCCTCTAGCCGAGCTTTACGCTCCTTGCTGTTCTCCACGAGCTCGTCATAAGCGCGATTCAGTAGCTCCAACTTCTGCTGCAGCAATGGCGCCTCCTTACTCTGCGGCTGTGCCAAGTGCTGAGCGGCCTGTCTACCGAGTCGTCTTTGGCTCTCGCCTAGAGCCGTCACTTGCAGCTCCTGCAAGCTGTGCTTTTGCAATAGATCCTCGACTCCCAGTAGATGCGGGCCCACGTCAGTGCTCTGAAAGTTTAATTGGAGCTCTTGGATGGAAGCCAGTGTTGTATCAATTTCCCTCATCAAGGTCATTAGCGAGCTGAGCGCGACCAGATTGGATTTGTGATGATCCAGCAGAGCCAGCAATTCTTTCCATCTCTGCAACACTTCTTGTTCTCTGCTGCGAACTCTCTCTAAGCCGTGATAGTTCTCCCGCACCAATTCTTCAGACATGTTCGTCAGGTCGTGGAAGCGCTCCTCGCGTGCCAAGATATCGGCACTGATGGCCTCGTGTTTCTTTACTGTGGCGTCTACTTGCGTTAGGTTACTGCCGTATCGTGGATCCGTCAGGACCTGAATCATCTCTTTCAAGTAACCTTCTCTGAGCACGCTCTTTCTCTCGAACTTGTAATTCAGTTGCTCGAGCCTTTCTTGTCGCAACAACTCGGTCCTCAAGGCGACTTCACGACGGTGCTCCGCTCTTTCCAATTCTACCCAATTTCTTTCGATGTCGTGGATCAACTGGCCCTCCTGCGGGGTAAACGCCGGCTGATTCAGAGACTTTAACTGGGTGTTTATGTGGAAATACAACGCTTCTATCTCGGACCGTTCCTTGTACTTCGGCGGCTTCTCCACGGTTCGGTATTGCTTGAAGGCTAATAGTTCCCGTTGAATACCTTCGAGCGAATTCGGGAAGCTTCGATTCTCCAGCACCTCAATTTTCATCTTGATCCATTCTAACAGGTCAGTCGTTAGTTTCTCGTAGTGGATCTTCATCTTGTCGGCGTCCATCATCTGGCCAACGATCTGTATATACAAAAAATACAAAAAAAGAGTCACCAAAAAATCTGTAGTTGAGATATTTAATTAAATTTAATTCATTCTTAGGTTCTTGAATTTGTAGCTTTTCAAACCACAGAATATTTTAATTATGAAATGTAATATATAGATATTCAAATACATATTATATGTATACAATTTCGTTAAAAAGTAGAAATTTAAATTTTGACGTGATTCTTAGAGATTCTCTCAAATGTTTACATTAAAAAATTATTAAAATTTCAGATTCTTCGACTTTGATATAATCGTAACATTATTAGAAAGATATTTAGATTCTCAACTTCTTAGATCATCAGGTCTTTAGATTTTCAAAATATATTTTGCTTTACAATTTTATACGCATGAAATAAAATTTTCAAATAGTCGTACATTCGCTATTCTTTTGCCGCTCTTTATTTCGTTCTTCATCCTGGCGAATGTATGATAATAAGACGCAACATAGGTAATAATGGACTTCTCGTCTGGCCTGGCTGTGTCCACGTCTTCTGCGTCCAACAGCCGCGGTATGCCGAGTTCTGAATTAGCAACGTCGAAGGCATAATTGAGATTATCGATGTTCTTATTTTGCTGTAATTCCGACCAATTGACCAAGTCCGGTCTGTGAGCGTGAATGAGAGCGTTGAAACCAAGTCCGTTTCTCCAGGAGCCTATTTGTATAATTTAAAATTTTGTATAGTTTAAAATATTTTAAATTTCTCTCATATATCTTTTTATATATAATATTTAAGCTAAACGATCAAAGTTAAATGAGAAGATCAACGGGCAAAATACGAGCAAAATAAGAATGTTAGTTCAGAGTGATATCTAATTTATTTTCAATAATTGAATAAAAACATTAAACGTTTTGACTGTACATGGTCATACTTAAGACTAAGCACAGTCGAAACATTTAATGTTTTTACTCAATTATTGAGAATAAAATTAGATATCACTTTAAACTAACGTCGTTATTTTGCTCGTATTTTGGCCGTTGACCTTCTCACACAGCTTTGTTCAAAACGAGCGTGACTTCTCTGTTAGTATATTTAATTTCCTATAAAAAGTATGCTTATGTGAAATATAATAACTCTTGTTCATAATTATTCTCAATTGTCTTATAAATTTTTAAACGCTTTAAAAAGTACAAGGTGAAGGTTTATAGCTTGGAAGATTCGCGTGCAAGATTATGCTAAATGTTTTCTAGATTCATAAATATCACAGGGTTTTTTCGAACTTCTTTTTTCGTCATTCGGATACTTTGAATATTCATGCCGCGTAATTGTATACAAGACGGAGAACTCGACTCACCGGTGAAGTCCTGGATGTTAACGCCGGGATAGCCATTTGTCTTTCTCTGGCACCAGAGTAACAGAGCATCTTTGGCAGACTTCTTCTCGCTGCTATCATTCTCTTCGTCCACATCGATTTCGATCTCTTGGATTTGGAACCTCAGAATTATGGTCCAGATGAGACCGAGAATCAATCGGGGGTTACCATCCACGATATCTTCTGCACCGATACTCTCGAGACGGACCTGGAAGAAAGAATGTAATCTTTGAGATTAGAGGAAATACTAAGAAGAAATTAAAGAGGATAGTGAATTTAAAAAAAATGTAGTATTATAAAAAATTTCAATGCAAAAATATATTTTAACATTAGATAATAGCCTAACAATCGCGATAACTATCTTAATCCTTATATAATATTAGTACCTAATAAATAATACCAATACTTTTTTCAGAAGTCAATGAAATTATGTTTTATATACAGTTATGTGATAGGCACAAAACGCCGGCAGGATTTCTTAAACTGAACTTTCTTTTTCTCTCTTCAAAACTTCTTTCTCATAACGTCTTATGTTAACATAGTAATATTTCCGAGTTTCTCCACTTAGGATCTCGTCATTCCAATATGCTACGCTATGCGGCGAGATCTCGCAAAACACACTTTTTTTTCGCAAAACTCATCGATCAGCGAGTGAATAATGAGCCCGTATGATTTATCCGACGTTTATACATGCCGTTCGCATGATTACTCGCATTCCGATCTATTGCACAGTCGCTGGCGCAGCATTCGACGCAGGTTGCGTAAATGACAGGTTTTAATAATTGAGTAATTTGTAAAAATAGAAAAATCGCGCGGCGTAATCGCGGTTCTGAGTAATCGAGAGTATCAAGGCGCTGCGCCGTAACAATCGCATAAAGTGTCGCCGAGAAAGCACATTGGATAGATTTGTCGCCTTGTCATGTTATAGCGATAAATTAAACTAATTCAACGCGTACAGCTCTGTTTCTTGAATTTTTTTCAATATATAGATTTTATATGCTACAGAATAAAATCCAAAATCATCATTTATTAATTTTTGGATACAAATAAATGGTTAAATCAAAATCTCGAACCGTCAAAATATATAATTGTGTCAGACGCGTAAATCTTAACGGCGCGGCGATGTGTTTGGTAATTGGTTGTCATTGCGCGTGGTCCAAGAGAAACGAATACAAACATCGGTACTTAATGTTAGTCTCTCACGAGATTCCTGTTAATTTTATTTAAGTCATGGATGCGCGCGGCGGTTATGAAATTTATTTCGGGCCATTAATTTCGAGGCGCGTAAAATCCCGTTGAGAGCGTCGACTCGGCGGAAGTAATTATGCGACCGCGCCGTATAATGAATTACAACTGATGCGATTTAATAATTGCATTTTATTCCGCGTCATCGAGGAGCATGCGGAACGGGCACAGAAATCTTTTTAGCCTCTTTTCTCCGTACGGCCTGCTTTCGTATTTTTACGGCCTCGCGTCTTATAATTATACAAAATAACAAAGCTAGCCTTTATATTAAGTCTTAAAAGCACGAATTAGGCAAAATGATGTATTTAATTCTTCAGTATGTAGCAATTGTTTCTCGGATAAAGTTTACCTCATCGGCATGTAATACAACTCGCAATTTATTGATAGTAATATACAGGGTGGAAAGTACTTTCTTTCCACCATGGTAATATATTAGAAATGTAGAAATATAGAATAGTATAGAAATATAGAATAGTAATATAGAAATTAGATGAAAAAACAAGTTGTAAATGTATTACACAGAGAGATATATTCAAATTTAGTTTGACATCGAAGAGAGACTGAAGATACTGATTCCGAAGATGATAATTAATGGCTCGATTATTCCGCTCGTGAATCTCTTCGTGTCAGTAAAATTATTCTCGCGCCAGCCAGTGGCAACCGATTGCTGCAGTGTGTCACTACATTACGGTTCACTCAAGCATAATAGGGTCTTATTGATAATGCAGCATTTGTTACTTCCAATCGGCAGCGACGCGACGGCAACCACGGGTTGCCGAGCCGTTATTGATAATCTCTTGTCGATGGTGAAAGTAGAACGTTAGATCATTTGACATCTGCGCTATTATATGTTTGCCGATCGCTAATAATTTTGCGATGATAGTCAATGTGTTTTTAATGGTCGCCTCAACGCTCGCGGATGTAGACACTGATGATATAATTGTAGGTACCGCGCTCGGTATTATGCATGGGAAACATGTATGAAGATCACAGACTCGTATATAAACGCTTCCTCCTCGGCGAGTATTGCTTTTTTCACAGCAACTGGGTATCGCGATGTCAGAGAAGTCATCAGAATACGCTTGAAGTGGAAGGCATAATACTTCTTTTAGCAGTTTGCATTGTTCAATTATATTTCAGCGCAAAAAATGTTGTTTTGGCAATATTTTTAAAATAAAGTTTAATTAGGAAATGCATCTAAAGTTAAAATTTAAACAAAATAATTTTTAATAAATTTTTCGCTATAATAAAGAAGATTAACTACATCATATTATTCGTGATATAATAATATACACGGGGCGGTCTCGCTCCGCGCATACTTGGCGCGAGACACCACCGTGTCTTTTGATAATATTATCATAATTGATGTACCTAATAATGATACGCTATACATAAATGTAAAGCATTTACAACGCACAAATTAGAAACATGTACTAAACAAATTTTATAATGTTGCAGGAACCGCTCGAGCCTTCTGGAGCAAGTTCACGTTTGGCTACTGAAAGGGGTAAGTCGTCAACTTGTATTGTAATTCAGTTCTCGGCCGTAATTTCGTTCGCTTGACGATATCAACCGCGAAGTATCGAATGAGATCGACGGGTGTTGCTCATGCTTCTCGCCACGCTATTATAGTTAATCGCGGCGCACGCCGGCGACGGACGTTTCCCGTGCGCGGCTGCTGCTGCTGCTGTTGCTGCTGCTGGAATGCAGTCCGATCACTTGTGCCGGGGGCCGGGGGGTTCTATCAAGGCCGCTGGGAAATAGAAATTATGGCGTTTGTCAGCCGGGGCGGCTGACAGCTCGCGGAATCCAAAACAAAGAGGACGCGTAGCGTCACCGTTACGCGGCCGCCGCCGCCGCCGCCGTCGCCGGCAACGTCTTCGCGGACGAAGTTAACGAGCCGAGTCTGGTCGAGACCGCCGAGTGCTGCTGCAGGATCTCAACGTCATCTCGGCCGGCCAGACCGGACTTCCTCATCTCCCGCAGGCTTCCAGCCACGTGCTCATCTCGGCCTTATTTCGCGGCGACCGATTGCCAGATGTCCGAGCGGGGCGGGTGCCACTTCGGACTCGGTTATTATTTAACTAGACTTTCTTTCGGCTCAAGCTGTGAAACGTGAAATAAACTCAAATCATGCTTAGGTCGTGTATTACATTCACGACCACGTAGATAAGAAAATAATGCAAGACAGCTGGTTAGAATTCAATTAATTTAATTAAAACGTCGGTGAAAATTTAGCCTCATATTTTATCTGAGCAAGACATTGAATTATTATTGCATCTTATCGTGGAAGAGAAATTATCATTTACATTTCTTGCCTCATACTTGTCACATGTTGCTTTAAGATCGAGTCTTTCTAATATTTATATGCTTTATATAATTATATTAATTATATGGAGATATTAATAAACTTATCTCCTACTTGAGTCTTAATATACATTACCTACACGCATATTAAGAATTCTGTTCAGCTTTTATATTACATTTTGTTCGCTTCTTGATCTTTCATTAGCTACCCCGTGTTCGATATCATCAAAATGAAGAAAGAACATTCGTTAAATGTTGTCTTATCATTCTTGACGATTACTGTTACTTATGACGAATATTCCTATGTCTTTAATTTTCAAAGATGCATTCGCGTGCGCTTCCTACACGGGAAGACAGTCCTCTCGCGGCGAGACAAATAGCGAACAAGGCACATTAAGCTGAGCGAACGCGCGCGGAATGTCGCAACCGATTTATCGTACCTATATAAAAAAAAGTTCATCCCTTCCGGCGTGATTCACCGTAGTGCGATAACGGGACAGGACGCACGACTAATGATCTACTTAGGCTAAACCGCGTGGCGAGAACACGGGGGCAAGCGTATTCCCGTCGCTGTCACCGTGCAATTTGCAGCTACCGCGCGCATTATGCACCTCGTTCGTAATAACAGCGAGCGGTATCCATTCGATAATGATAGTGCGACGCTTCGCGTAACGATGTGCGGCATACGCGCCGACCGCGCGGTGCAACGATCGGTAAGCCAGCCGGATCAGCTGATCTCGTTCCCCCCTCTTCCCCTCTTTCTCGTCATTAACTTTGGAATTCTAATGCGATGTCAACGATACGCGATACGGCGCGAGCGATACCGCTGCTCAACGGTGCATCGCGAGCTGAAATGCAATTCGGAGCGAAGCGCGGCCGAGCGACGGAACCTCTACGACAATGCAACGTTGCGCAGAGTGCGGCCTCGAGACAACGCGATTCGCGAACCAAATGCAACAAAATGTAAATAAAATTACTCGAAATTCTTATAAAATGCATATGACAAGACTGGATCAAAATGTGGAATGCGAGTGAAATTATATTTCGTATATAATTTCATGGTTCTTTGTTAAACTGTTCTTTTTTTTTTATAGAAATTTTTTTCTCGAAACAGTTTATAGAGTGTATCATCACGCAACTTTTATTCGAGACGTATAGCTATTTTTCTACCGCGGCATAATCATGCGATGCAGCGAAGCGCGTTAAAATACTAATTTTAAAGTGCAGTTGGATTTTTTCTGCGTAAAAATCGAATCAAATGTTTATTACAAACTACATAAAATAGAATATGATTGCATTTGAAAAAAATGCTATACTCAAATATGTTCCATATTATATTGTGTAAATAGCATATGTATCGCACTAACATGTTATTAAATATTCATGTAAATATATAATATGTATAAATATCACGATAAGAACGAAGAAATAGCAATAGTTGCACTTAATCACAAGTCTATACTATACGATGGTCGGAATGTTATTTGTCGATATTCGTCGAATGTTATGAAACGAACGATTGAATTAAATCTAGAATCCAAGTGTAAGCAAAAACCGGGCCGTACGCGTTTAACCGTTCCATTCACCATATGCGACACAAGTCGCATTCAGCAATTCGCGAAATTAACCGCGAGGTATTTTTGAACAACCCCACGAGATCTGAGAAGTCTTACAAGAAAGGAATAGGATAAATATAGCGCAGTCGTGACAAGTCACTAAGCGACACGTTAAGAAAACTGCCTTTGAAATAATTTACTACGGTTTTATGACGAAGGGCGGCGCGGTTGCAATTTATTTTCGGGGCACTCATCGTTATAAGTATAGCTATCACAGCGTTCATCGTTTTTGTGTTAGTCTATGCAATTGAAAATTTATTAAAATTCCAAGCACATTCCGGAGATAAACATTTCGCAACAATCTCGATAATTTAATCAATATCTTTCTACAGAGAAAAAAAAGAAGTGTCAAATCAACACTGATATGCTTGTATATACGCAAAAATATATAATCTTGAAATAAGATTATATTGCGAACGAAGAAAACTTGCTTGAATGAAGTCATTTATATAGTTATAAACAAAGTTTTATATAGTTTGACCAAGAAAAAAGTTAAAATAAAACTTAAAATTCTTATAAGAAGATTATATATTCTTGCGTATATATAAGCATATCAGTGTTGATTTGACACTTCTTTTTTTTTATGTAGTTTCTAAATGATCTGCGTGGCTGCACAGGCAAGGTAGATTGATATTTTCCGATCTCTTTCTCGCCGCGTTTTTATCTTTACAATGCCATAAACACAATTAGTCAACGAAGGCATTAAAGGGGCACTAAAACGGGCGGTACCCCGGCGAACCTTCGAATTTTCGCCAGCGCCGAGGCGCGTGCACTCACGTTGCAAGTCGAGTTTCAGCGGCGCATGAATAATGAATGAGCGCCGTGGTTGCATAGCAAAACGCCGGAGAACGCGATACTGTTATGCGTCGTCGGCTAAAATGCGGGGTACGGTTAAAACTCGTGCAGGGAGACCAAGGGAGACACATTGCACGGTGTCGATAACGGGCAACGGCGTTAAATAACTCAACCGGCCCGATCGGGGGGGCCCCGTTCTCCGGCAACTACCAACGACGGCGACGGCGGTGATCGCTTTTTGCGCGTTGCGCATGGGCCCGACCGCAATTTGCGCGCGGTTTTAAAGCGCCTCAAGCGCCTATCCGTACAGCTCCCCTAATTGAAGTATTGTGCTGAAGCGTGCCCGATCGAGTAGATTAAATTTTCGAACCTCGACCCCGCGCCGTCACCGCGATGAAATACGATCTTCTCAATTGATAATTGCATAATGCGCGAGCCGGGCGTTTTGCACAAGCAAAGAGCGCCAAGTCGTTACATAGTCCAATGCCGCCAAGTGCACGGTGGTCCCAACGAAATCGAGCCACTTTAGGTGTGAGAAAGCTTTCCCAGCTAGCAGAGTTCTAAAAAAAAAACGTCTTAAAGACATCACAAAGACGTTCAAAAAGACGACATAATTTTTCAGACGTTCTTTAGACGGCTTTTAAGCGTTTTTAAGACGTCTTTTGGAAGCTTCTGCTAGCTGGGTTAGCAGAGAGAATTTAACGTTATATTTTAAGAAAATTTTTGAAAATTTTACATCTTTAACTCTAGACTTCAATACAATTTCAACTGAATTAATATTATCGAATAACAATGATCACGAAGATTACAGTCTTCGTGGTCATCGCCATGAATCTTCGAGTCGAACGTGACTTTCTGCCCGAAGCGAAGCGGAACGAAAAGGCCTTTCCACGCATCTTTCAATTCACAGTTACTCGCGGAAGAAATAGCCGTGAATTTATTGGCGTCGTCCGTGTCGAGGAATGCATCCGCGCGACGCGATTTCATATACGAGTTAATTAGAAACATTCGCGCAAAATTAATTTCGCGAGGGGTTGCGGTAATAACGCGGTCAGTTGCGAGGCCCGTACATAACGTCGGCGGAATGGGGGATAGCAATTCTAATGCATTTACCGTGGAATGCGACTCCTACGTACGGACATTCACTGGATCGGTGCGCCGTAAGGTATCCGCTCGACCGCGTGCTTGCTTCTCCAAGACAGTAACCGCACCGTGGAAAATGCAACGCAACGGACTGTGTTTATAAGATGACGTGGTTGACTTGACTCTTCATTCGGCACGGTAGCAAATTCGCTATCCCTTCGCCAATAGATTCCTATATCTCGTTCTCTTTCCGTGTAATTTGTATTTTACTTTCCTAAATGCGCTCCAATAAGCTTTTATTCTTTTGAATGGGACGCCCCTTTAGCTAATCTGTCTTTTACTTCCTTTTACGAGGAAAGTTGCGGTGATTTTCTAGGTAGGTAAGATGGAAGCAAAGAAAAGGAAGGAAGGTCTACTAATCTCTGCAGGTCTCGATTACAAAAGATCTAAGGCCTAACTAATTGGTATCTTTAAACGAGCTCTTTATTTACGATAAGATTAACGTGAAAAGAGATAAGGAATTTTTAGGAGCAGGATCTATCTTCAATAGTCCTGCCGGAAAAGTGCTTGGTCGGTCGGGTCGGGGCCCGGGGGCCGCATAGCGGTTTTCCTATGGCAGCGCATTCTTGGCAGGGCTGCGGAATATCGATCGCAGGTATGCAGGAATGACATATCTGAAAAAGGAAACTCCCGCTCCTAACTTACGGCGACATTTAACCACGAGATTCTCAGTGTGTTTCGTCACCGTTTCGAGAAAACGCGCGGAATTAACTCCGCGGAATTCTCGGCCGCTCCGTCTAAATGGGTTAACGAAGCTCACGGGACGAGGTTTCCGACGATCACCGTGACTTCAATATAAGTGTCGCGCGTTAGATTTATGCTACAATAAAACGCGAGGTAATAAAAAAAAGCCGATTACGTCGCTATCTTTCGTTCTATCGACACACAGCGCGTCTCGCTGAAGAAATCTCGTGAACATCACCGTAAAACATCGTGTCGAGTTGCCGAGAGAAAAGTGACATGATTTTAAATCCGATTGGTATCACTCGAATAAATGGGATAATTGAGTTGCTCCTTCGGAATTAATTCCAGTTGAAGAACTTGCTTATGCTAATTATTATTATATCTGTTATTATCATCTCTTTTCGTTTTCTCCCAGAATTGAAACGTATTCACTTGCGATAAAATTAATACATCGCGACAGAGAAATCACACAAAAATTTCAACAATTATATAATACTAATTGTATTATCAGAGCTCCGTTTTTCTTCAAGATGAGGTACAACACGCGGTAAAGAAATACTCTTGTAACTTCTGTCAAGAGTAATCAACTTCACGTTTCTTCTCTCAAATTGAATAACTCGAAAAGAACGCGCCGGCCGCTTCGAGACATCTTTGACGACGCGACGGATGTCTCGCGTCAGCATACTCCGCCGGTGAGTTTGGATGTCATTCAAGTTTCAGAGCGCGCACGTGCACGCCGTCGGCTTTTGCGCTTTCCGTGAATGGTTATGGGGTACAAGGTTGAGCAACGTGTCCGCCTGCGACGGCTGAAGGATGATGATGCAGCCGCGGGGATGTTGCGGGGGCAGAGGGACGGCCAAGGTGGAGCCCGTTAGAAGAGACGTCCCTTGGCTTTTACGGCCGTATCTCATCCTTGCGGAGCCCGTTGCTCGTCTCGTAAAGACTCACGAGAACCGGCGGGTGCAGTTTCTAGCAGAGGGGGGGGGGGGGGGGGGAGAGAAGAGAGAGAGAGAGAGGGAGAGAGAGAGAGAGGAAGAGCTCGTAATGGCGTTGGAATCGTAAAATCGGGGAAACTCCGCGGGCGGGCACAGTCGATGCCGTCGAACGAGGACAAGTAGAAAGCTTTCTCTGCGACTACTCTGCTTAAAAGAGAAACGTGGGAAGCCTGCGTGCAGTGTATACGAGAAAAAGGAAGCGAAACATATGCAAATTTGCGATATCGATCGTCGAACAATCTTTCAAAGAGATGTTCGCCGGCGGCTGAATATCTTGGGATCCTGGAAGTTTCGATCACACATCACTCACAGCGATTCATCTATCTCCCTTTTCGAACCGCGAAGTCTTCGATCTCTTCGTGGTCTTCGTCGTCCTGTTTCTCTCCCATTTTCTATTCCCGATAAGTATAGATAATATACGTAGAGAATATGCTAGAGTATAGAGCGAGATGTAAGATCAAACGGAGAGGCAACATAATAAGAGGAGATAATGAATTATCTGTCTTATATTTCGCTCTTCGGCATATTCAGCCAGTTATTATCTACGCTGCTTCGAAAATAACAATCAGCTAATCTAAATGTTCGGTTTAATGTTTCCGAGGTCAGTTAGCTATTATCGAGTATGAAGTCAACACAAAAACAGCCATTGTGAAATATTGCGCACTTGTAATACATTCTATTAATAACTTATGATCGATGATGGCAATTTGATAAATGCAAAGTTCGAAAAAAGGACTTGCGTTAATATATTTTTCTCTGCAGCGATATTTGGCACTTCGTTATTTAAAGACAAAACACATTGCCGTGAAAAGGGGATTCCATTTATTTATTCTAAAGATCTACGATGAAAGGCGGGAGCGATGCATCGCCGAATATTTATTACCATAATGCGGAGGTGTTGTACGAACGCGTTATTTCGGGAAATATGATATTCATATGTTTCCGTTTAATTCTGTTTCATTGAAGTTTCACGAACAACAGCAAAAACGCAGTTTCGCACAACTCACCGCTTCCGTCTTCATCGTGATTCTTGTGAATCATCGCGATCGGAAGCCGATAATTGTACGTCGAGATTAAAATATATATATACTCAGAGAATATATAATAACGTTATAATATCTAATTATATAGAAGGTCCGTAGATCTGGTTCTTTTAATCTTTTGTACATCCAACGTTCGGCATTCGCAGCACTCACATTCGTGATCCGAACGCATGCGGCCGCGTAACGACGGAAATCAAATGTCTGTCATGCATACTCCATCCCGCGGACCATCATGCGGGATTAACGTAATCACGGGTTTCGCATGGTACCTCGGAACGGCGCTCTTAATTTGCGTGATTCGATTCTGTGGGAACGACGCGCGCGTAGTGGATATGTATAAGGACGAGGCTGGTTCGCGCCGAACGCGCAATTTGCCGGATAAAAGGGCAGAAGGCTAGCTATCGAAATCTTCTTCGGGCACATGGCGCGCCGATCGGCGATAACACGTATTTGCGATAATTCACTGTCGATTGCTCTCCGCTATGCGATTGCCTCGCGTTTCAATTTGTTCTCTTGCCCTATCAAGCAAACTAAAGAATTGCTGCGAAAAACTGTAAAAGCTAGAGTATGCTAGATGATTGATCTCATTTTTTTCAAATTTTTATTTAATAAAACAAATTCTAGAAATAATTACAGTTGATAAATTTGGTATAATAATAGTCTAATCTTTTTTAAACTTCTATAAATTAGTACTTTGCATGCATTTAAGATAATAAAATTTAAATTAATTTTCTTCAGTTTTTAAAGTAGTTGAATTAAATTATTGTCGCAGTAAACATTTTTAATTACAGTAAATGTAATTAGTAATTTATTATTCAAGATTTCTAAATTTTCGTTTGTATCGGAAACTGAAATCGTGCGTGCTCCATTTCAATGTTCGCACTTATTTAGTCGACTGTCACGTTTCGCGCATAGATAACGCTATCTACTTATAAGTTATTAAATACGTGCACGCATATTTGATAAGGCGTTAAATCGGGCAAACAACAATCTTCTCTTATTATCGTCACGATGGGAATGGCGTAGGATTATCATCAGCCACTTTTTTATTGATATCCTTCAATGCAATTATCTCAGTTTTGCACGTCACTCTGATTTCCTATCAGAATAATTTTCTAATAGAAACTCGTTTACTTACACACCATATTTTCACTTATTTTTTGTAGATAATGTTCGCTATCAGTGATTTGTTTTATCAAATTTTTTCAAGCTGACACTACTATCATTATGTTATCTCTCATAGTAATTTAAAAATTTTTATTTCAACAAAATAAAAAAAAATTAGTTATTAATATGTAGAAATTCACTTTTGGGTCAAACATTTTTGTAGCTATACCATCTAGATCACAAGACGTCAAATAATCTTATTAGCATTAATAACAAATTACATCGGGTGCACTTAATATTACGAGAGTAATCGATTGACACGTGTAGTGATCAATCAAAACTTCTTAGTAGGAAGTGTTACTTCGTACGTGATCGACTACGTGTCATTATTAATGTGTATGTTCTTCATGATATCCATCAAGTAGGGAGGATTCTTCAGAGGAGAACGACCGGCTCTTTTTCAAGCGTTATTATCTAACACGCAAGGATCGATCGATTGTCTCGTTTCTCGAATATTGAAAACACTTTGCGTTTAACAGCTAGCCTCCTCGATAAATTTTTATGGGATAATGCCTCGGGTTACCACGGACATCCTAACATCAACATGTCGATCAATCGCGTAATTCCGTATAATTTTTATATCACGTGTAATTTTTATCATAATAAAAACCGTGGCATGGTTTGTGCAAAAAATACGCAAGAATTTGAAGCTTGAAATCTTTAGCGATTAATCATTATGCTGATCGATTATTAATGATAATATGAGAAACAAAATATTAATTAATATTCCGTAATGAGAATTTTAAATGATAATAATGATAATAATAAACACAAACGAGAAATAGAAGATAAATTAAGAGCCGCAAATTTCTTTTCGACTCATTGTCAAATAATAATTACATTCTGTATTAGGAAATTTATAACGAGAAATTTATGTAATAACTAAATTAAACATATAGCTATAGTCGCAATAGCGACAACCAGATACGTCGCAATAAAAACGTTTCTTCTTCCTGGTTTGTTGTATTCGTTTTTGACCATTAGCTTTCAACCGCGATGGAGACATCCCGTCAAGGTGAAGACGTAACGGACGTGGTTCAGACGAGGTCGGGCTCTAAACAGTTCTAAACGCTATTGTCTAACACGCGAAGATCAGCATAGGTCGACGTGTCTGCAGGCATAAGAATACAACAGAACGGAGAGAATAGCGTTAGGGGAATGAAGCCTGAGGGGCAGCCAGGAAATTGCGGTCTATGGAACGTGTCTGAAGCCTAAATCAGACAACAGAGAGCCACCGCAAATTAGAAATCTCAGATCGAGGATATAATTTTCACGGATATCTCCATGCATTAATTCATAAATAAAAATATAGCAGAACATACCAATTACAATCAGTTCAAATAATACGGTCGATCATTTTAGTAACGAGTGAACGACGGAAGAAACTGATATTCAAAATCACGATTCTCAACACCGTCCGCTTCGCTCTTTTCTCTCAGGCTTCGTACACCCTTTATCTAAATAGGCACCTCCGTGTACTCCCTCTTGTTGTGTTCTTCTGTCTATGGCGGTGCCGTCTGGTTTCATTTCACATCTGCAAGGCCTCGCGACGGTCTAGCAAGTTTCGCCTGCCGGTCGCTGACCCTCCACCTCTCGTCCTTCTTCCTCCCTCGTCCTCCATCGACTACCCCGCACTCTTGTCTTTCCCGTTCTTCCTCCTCGTCTTCTTCCTCCTCGGCTCTTATCGGGCTCACGTTTTCCTCGTCGCACTCACTTCCACCTTCTGGTCCTGCCTTCCGATTTATGGGTCGCCGAAAATTGGCCGAAAAGGAACAGGAAAAATCGGAGGGAGTCCGATCTGCCTTCTCCTTTTTCTTCCATCTCCTCTTCTTCAGCATTTTCTGTTTCATCCTCCTTCCTTTCATCTCTTCGCGCGGATTTCCTACGTGTGCGTGCAACGCGCGCCGACAGCTTCGCGCGAGAGGGATCGTCTATTCTCAGAACGTCCAACGGATACCTCCCTAATTACTTCGGGGTTGGATTCCTGTGGGTGCCTGAGAAGAGCCCCTGGGCGAGACACAGGAATCGTGACGCCGCGCTTCTGGCGCAAGCCTCTCGAGAATTCCAAACCTCCAGCGTTCTCTTCGTCGTCTTCTCGATAGTCGGTCCCTTTCGGGACAACTCTGTGTACTTTGCAATATGACAAGTGATGCTAAGTACCATAAGTGTCTAGATTGATCGAGCATTCTCTCAATAATGCTGCAGTACTTGATGTATACGTTTTATGTTACAATAATAATTTTAATGCATGTATATGAACATTACCGTTTTGTTTAAAGTTCTCTTCTCTTTATTCTTGCATCAAGAGTCACCGTTGATTTAAAGAATTTTATTGATTTTCATCTTATTGATTGAGTGATTTCCTGTTTCACTTATTGTTGTTTATTGATTTTATGTTGGTATAATATGAATTCTAAGATCCACTCGAAGGAAACCTTATGCAGATATATTACGGTCATAATGCGGCTAATTCTGCCATAACGAGAGAGCTCATTATTTAAATCGTTCGTCTACCGATCAGCGTCATTATTATTACGACATCGTGCGAGAGGCAGAAAGAAACTCGCGCTAGATCGTGACTTTTCTTCATGAATAACTTTCGACGCGAAAACAAACGTTCTATCGATTGCGCCGGGTCGTGAAAATTTCAACGACTTTCTATGTAAACGTGTCGTGAAAGAAAAGTAAGAGAGAGTATTTAAACTTATAAGACTATTGATACTTTTCTATATGCTCTTTTTTTCTATGCAAATAAACTATAGTTTTATTTAAAACATGGAGTTTTCGCTAATGACCATTTTCCAATCGTGGTCTTAATTATAATTCGTGCGAGATATCAGCTTTTCGTTCGATGCTTAATTTAATCGTTTAATTTGAAGCCGGAAGTAAATCGTTGATAGCGTCAAAGCGTCCTTAGGCGAAAGCGAGGAAGGATTCGCTGAAGCACACGCACTCGCCCGCGGAATGTTTGCTCGTAACGGACGGCATCGTCGTATCATCCTCCAGAAATAACTCGTGTCCTTTTTCGAGGGGTCCGCGCGGTGGGAGGTGAGATCGTCACCGTAAAGACAGCTGCGCGATAAGGCCGTGATCGATTCGTGCGGCATTCGAATGCACGAGCCAAATTTGACATACGCTCGGGCGTGGCCGCCGCGCCGGTGTGGCCTTTATTTAATCCTTTCGCGTCTAATGGCTTTTGTAAACGCCTTTCCTTTCGCGGAGATATAGGAGGCCGAACTGAGAAGAGTGTAACGGTTGCCGCGACGCCAAGTTTCTTGAGTTATTACCGGCAATTAAAACGTTTCGGCGAATCAAGCTTTAGAGATATCGAACGAGCAATAGAGGGATACAAGAAGTCTTGTACATATTCCAATTAATTTTAAAATGAGTTCTACTTTAATTTAACAAGTATTTCATTCAAGATTTAAGCGTTATAATTGGAACGTTTTCTTAATAAAGATTAGTAATCTCTCAAAGCACTAATTGGCTGTTATAATTAATTTTATATATTTAGTTCTATTATCTATATTAATCTCATTACAATTTTGATATATAATTATTTTTAATTAAAGTAAAAATCTAAACTATTTAATTTAGAAATTACATCAACTGACCAAAACCCATGGTCGAAATTAATAATGTCTTGACGATTGATCCGAAAATGTGCTGTGTGAATCCAACAAACCAAGTTGGCTCACAGTTTTTCAATGTTCATATCGGAAAGACGTTATATATTGCCAGTCACGGTCGATTTAAATTACTTTAATTGTTATTCTATACTGGCGAAAGAAATTTATTATTCTGATAATTATTTTTATTTCTTGAAAAAAAAGAAGCATAAAACATACGAGAACTTTTCTGTACAAAAAGACGCATTACTAAATTATTAGTGTTCTCGCTATAATTAGGCGGTTTAAAACTTATAATGGGTTGTAAAAATTCCAGTTTCTGCCGGTTATACGAATAGAGAAGCGCTCGTGTTGCTGGAAGACTTTACGCGCGTAAGACCGTTAAGGTTATAGAAGTAAGCGAGTAGTGAGTACCCAAACGTGGCTTTTCCTCCGTTCTCCAAATGGGGGAAACGAGAAACCAGTGAAAATCGTCTTTTGCATCGCGCAACGATGTATGTACCGTTCGGTTCGCCGATCGGAGTTGCAAAAAGTTGCACCGCGGAAACACGCACCGCTCGTCCTACCGTGATGGTCTTCGACGTCAAGACACGGCGGTAAACGGCGTCATGCATTATTTAGCAAACGCCATGGATCAATGCTCGCAAATGCAATCGCATTCCGCCCACCGAAATTATGCGAATAGCTCGCGTAAAATAATCTGACAAGAAGGGAGTCTTTTATAGCTCGTAACGTTATGGTAGAAGGGCTCCGGTGTGTCTAAATTAAGCCTTTATTACTGTAGCATAATACAGTTTTTCTAATAAAAATCTAGTATCATTCTTAAAGGTTCTAATTCACTGAAAATTTTATTTTGTATCGCGGACGTGTGGAGTAGCTTTAATAAATTATTAAGTTACACTATGTGCGATTCATGTAGTACGCACAACATTTTTGCGAGAAAAAATGAAACCCGAAATGTGATTTTTGAGAAATTGTCCGATCGCTCACGTGAATTATTTTGATGGTTTCCGAAAAATGAAGTTTTTCTCTTTGAACGGATTAATGATGTCGCATGCTCGGTACCTTATACGCGAAGGACAATGAGTTTTTCATCGCACGCGATCGGCGCACGGCCGTTGTATCCAGCACGGCGATTTAACGCACGACTTCATAACGATGCCTAACGATTACGTCCATATTACCGCGGTACCGATAAAACACGTACTTGCACAGTAAAAAGTATACGGCCGAGCACCACGATCATTTCGCCGCTGAGATATGTTTCCGTAAAGGGTAACGCGTTTAAGGCTGTATCACGCGTTGCGATCGGAACCTCGCAATTTGTTATACGCATTCATATAAGGGCGATGGAAAGCATTTATTTCCTTATCGATCCAATTACTTTCTTAATTATTTTGCCATTATCTACATCGGGAATTACTATCGCACAATCTGTTCCGGTTGATTCTACTCCAGCAGGCGTCCGTAAACTTCATCTGCGAATTGCACAAATAGCCATTTACGGAAATAGGCCGGTATTTGCTGAAGCTACCGAGAACCGTTATCGCGCGCTCCGGCCCGTCTCTTATCTCGCTTACAAATCTACGAATTATCTAAATTTAATTATTCCACATTACTTAAAACAAACACGCAAATACACTGTTGCGCGTTGCGCCTCGGCATTCCGCGATATTCTTTTTCGAGCGGGCTCGCGCGCTTCGGTGGGCACCGGCCGCGCCGCAACGAAGCCCGGTAAGTGTAAACTCCTCGTGAATGGCCTCTTATACTTCGTGGCTTATGACATAATAGTTTCACTACGCGCGGCGCGTATATACGCCGAGGAGGAGCCCGCGGAACCGAGGCGAGAGAGGAGCAGGGTAAAACTTGAAGCCGCAACGTAAGACGAGCGCGGGCGGAGGCATTGACCAGGCCTGCGATGCGTCGGCGTTCGTATCGGGGCCCGTTCATCGGTTCCAAAGAGACCAACAGGAATCACGCGGTGGCCCCGATCCTCGTGTTACCGGAAGCGACGCGTCGCACATCATATTTCTTCAACCGCCTCGACCGCGAACCCGCCCGCGACGATCGACCATAGGTTTCTAATCTGTCAGATCTAGAATTTCTTCGGCTTCGTCGATAGGCAGCGCGTACTGACGCGTGTGGGCTACCAGACAGATAGGAAATAACTTGCTGGAACGTTGTTAGATTAATCGTCCGAATGATATTCTTTGCGTTAAGACGGTGATACTTGTAACTACGGTGTGTGTGCAAGTCATCAGCATTACCGGCGAATCTATTCAGATCACGACGAATTGGACATCAGTATTTAATACCGCAATACTGATATCTATTATCTTTAAATCCGCGCTCGTTTTAAATTGTATATTATAGGTTGTTCTGGCAAAAATTTAACGTTGTGCATCTATCTTTAGCACATTTGCATCGAGATGTAAACGCTACGGCGATCTATGGTTCAACAGAGAAATTACGAGCGAAACTTAACGGGCCCGCTTGTTGCCCCACTAATTTATCCGGCTGATCTCGACTTCGCTTGGAAGCTTTTTCGGGGCCTTTATTTATTCCTCGGTGAACAAAGTTGTTCGCGCGCTGAACACGTGCAACCGCGCCGGATCGCGTATAGTTGATCGTTCGTTCTCGAGAGGTTTTGGAGAGTGAGCAACGTCCGGAGAAATACACACTCGAGACCCCGAAAGAGCGGGATGGAGAAACAGAGAGACAAAGAGAAAAAGAGAGAGAGAGAGAAAGAGAAGACAAGCCATACTTTCGGGAATATGTATTACCTTGGTATGGAGGAACGCCAGAGACTTGTTCACGTTCTCGATTTTGTGAACTCGCATGCGCCCGTTGTTGGGCTTGGCCAATCGCTCGCCGGAGATGATCTCCAATAGTTTGAGCAATTTCTTGCCGTCCGCCAGATCGGTGAACAGATCCTCCACCTCCATGCGCGCCTGAAAACCCAGATCGAGTCCCGATATAATTCAATTCGAAAGAAAGATACACGAAAAGATATTGTATTTATAGAAAATTATTATTCATCAAAAGTAATTTCATACAATCAAGACTAATTAATACAGAAAAATACTATAAGCACTATATTTACTATTTTACGAGAATATTTTTTAGACGGGCATGGATATTTCATATCTGAATGTAAATTTTCATCTCTTGTAATCTGCTTTACAAATCTTTAATTACTTAATATACAGTTAGACGCATTACCTTCAGCAGAAACGAATTGATCCATTTTGTGAACGTCTTCTTTTGGATGTGAAGACGTTCCTCTTGCAGGGCCTTAATGCGGCCCTGCTCGAACTTGAGAACGTCTTCCCTCTGAGTCATTCTCTTCTGTATCTGCGCACCGCCCCTGTATCTGTCGACTCTCGGTGGCGGATATGCGGAGGCGTGCTCGAGACTACGGGTCCTTTCTTGGGGTGCGGCGCTGGGCCCGGCGCCGGGCACATACTGCGCCCCTGAAACAGAAATCGTCCGCTTTTGGAAACCCGTTCTGTTAGCGTAAACGTGGCGTAAACACAGGATACGTGAGACGGAAACACGGCCATAAATGTTCTCCAGATGAAGCCTCGTGCGCGATTAGCATCTGTGACATTTCCTTTCTAGTAAGCACGTGTTTGAAATTCCCCTTTTCATAAGCTCCATGTGCAGGGCCCCACAGATTCATAGGTGTTGAAATTAATTAGCGACGAATAACAAAATTAAGATGTAAGGGATACTTTCAGAATAGCCATTTTAGCAGACTAAGATCGAGATTTTTTAAGTCAGAATTATTATTATAAACAGCAAAAATCAATTATTAAGAGATTGTAAAGCAATATTGTTTTTTTTCTTCAAAAAACGAAAAATTAAGAAATTAATAAAAATATTAATTTTAGCAATTCGTAAATGCAAACTTTTTATATTTTAAGAAAGTTAATTACGTCAACAGTCGTTTCACTAATCGATTCCACGTCAAGTCGAACGACAGGCATCTATTATGATAGTTATAGATCGTTGCAGGCGGGGCAGTAGTTTAATAATTGAAATCGAGAGGCAAAGTCCCGTACACACAAATAGCTCTCTTGTAACTTATGATCTTTCATTATTTTGATATAGAACGTACTAACATTTAATAGCTGCAATATTGCACTGTCAATTTATCATAATGTATTGAATAGCCACGTCGATAAGAAACTATCGAACTCTCGATGGAATTTGACCACGTAAGATTCAAGTTGTGGTATGCTTTCTATTATTAAGAAAAATACAGTAAAACATCTAAAAGAATAAATACATGTGACCAAGATATAGTACAGTACAGATAAAAGATATCTTATCGTGTTAATCTCTTAAGTGGTTCGATACATTTTTGTTAACAATAATCATATTTGTTCAGCACTTTTTTTAAGCAGCTGGTATTTAAGATAATTAAAGAGGCAAAAGCTATAAAGAGACATCCGTTGTATCGTCTTTTCGATATCGAGAAACGCGAGAGACGCGATAAGACGTATGTACCGTAAAAATAGGGTGATAGGAAATACCATAGGCGTGGATATCGCATTAGGATGAGAGAACAGCGTGGCTTTTCTCGCAAGGGAGAAAAAGGAACAACGGGCATACTTCTCGGGAAGATTAACGAGTCGTGATAACTTTTACGAGTGGCAGTATTTACGCAGCAGGCAGATAAACGGCAGCGAATCGAAGCTCGTACGAAGTCAACATTCGAAGCGGACGTGTGAAAATATTCGCGACAGCCTTAATCCGAATTTACGGGATTACATATGGATTAAATTAAGCGAGAACAGCGTGGCCGCAAATATTGAAAATTATGATTTCTCGGAGGACAAGACGATAAATTTGGGCGGGGATAACCGCATACCACCGCATTAAGTTCTTTACGATGACGAGGCTCATAAATATCATGCTCCTGAACAAGATAGCTGTTACGTCGTATCGAAGTGCTAATGAGAGTAAATTAATAAATTTGTCGTTTCGAAAGAATTAACGGTGATTTGGATGCCCGGGACGATTTAGATCCAAATCAATTAGAATGATTCTTAAAAGCTTCAGCGTTACTTTGTTCCAGAGATCTATAGGCCATATCGTCTCGATTAAATAAATAATAAAAAGCGATGAAAAAAATACCTCGATTAATTCTCGCTCGTGTATAACTAAGCGCGTTTAACTAAAAGCTACTGCGTTTCGTAAAGTTATAAGCAAGTGTCAAACCGGAAGAATAGGTACTGTACTGTATATTTAATTCCTTCCGAGGTTATTCGAGAAAACGCTGATGCGAAACTAACATTTCATGCGCGACAACCCGATAATAAGAGCAAGTGCATAAACGACGGCCGTGCACTCCAAGGCAGGGCGACTCGTTTTCTTGCTGGGCGTTCGTGACTCGGCGGGATTATTGTCCTCGCTTATTGTCACTCCGGCTAATGCTACGTAGACGTCGCGTTGTCGTAAATTTTTTCGAGCCTCTAAAAGGACGCGCCAGCACGAACGTGAGCGCGAGCGTAAATTGGTCCGTCGAGCGCGAAAGAAAGGGGTGCACGCTAAAAAAAAAAAAGCACGCGCAACTTTGAAGTGTCAATTATGACGGCTGCGTGTATGCGACTGCACGTGCAGGACGATAGTTAATGCGCACGTGCGTGCGTGCGTGCGCGCGTGCATTTGTAGTTCCATGCGATTTAACGCTAGACCGCCAAATGCTCTTCGAAGCTGTCAGTTTGTCGAATGAGTCGTTCTCACACACGCCTACATATTTTCTATTTTTTTTTTTTAATGGACTTGCAATTAAGTCTGAAACGCTAACAGAGACTATTTAAATTCAGAAAGTTGAGTATTGGGGTGTAAAAATATTTATGTACTGGTACTACTGGTAAATTTATAATTGGAAATTATATATTTCGTAAGAATAATGTAGATTACCAATTATTGATAATGTATCAGGTTTTATCTTTAACGCGATTATACATATAACGTAATAGGATTTATTTGATTTTTGCATTTTTATTTTGACATAAGTTACAGTAATGTTTCTTACAATTAGTAATTCTTAAATAATTTTTTTGAAAATTTTTGTACTTATGTGAAAAAGAGGCTTTCGAATCGATGGACAATTCGCAACCGTGTCAATGTTAATCGACGATCGCTTCATCGGCGTTAACGATGCCAATTGCCAGAGAAAGGTATTAGAAAGTTCGCTAATAGAAAATCGTGAACGTGTTGGTTGTTCATCCGGCGAAGAGACGAAGAAACATATTCAAGTTTCGGAAGATCAAGGACGCGCCTCAGCGAATGCAGATTAAAGGACACGCTTTCACGAGCCGACAAAATTCGTTTATATGCGTATGAGATTTTTAAATGTCACATCGTCTGGTTCGCGGCCGCGTATGATGTCACGTCCAGAGCCCAGTTCGCACGTCTGCTGCTTTGTGAGACGCGCATTTCGAAAGTGGATTAAATGCGACATTTTTGCAACGAATCGTGTTTTGAGCGGCGACACTTTCACATATCAATGTATTAACGCGAAAGGAGATGTATCAATATCAATTGATAGAAACTGAAGCTGGAGAATCGCAATCGCGCGGGAAGGTGCCCCGGCTACACGGAAAAAAACAATTGCTTCAATTAAACGACGACGTCACGGGCTGTCACAAACATAAATAGTTAATTCAATGGATATTATTTGAAAACATCAGTTGTTTTTATAATCCAAATATTTGAATCAAATAATATCCAATTGAATTAACTGTTTATGCTTGTGGCAGCCCGTGTCGCCCGTGACATCGACGTTTAATTGAAGTAACTTTATTTTTTTTCCGTGTAGCAGCAAGCGTAGAGCAAGCTTTTATACAAAGGCCCATATTCTCAACTCTCTTTTATCGCATTTATTTCTGAAATGCTATAGTTCATGTTACATATACTATACCATCTCAGAAATAAATACGTACATTTATCGATAAAAATGTATTCAGATCACGGGCCAAAATATTGCGATACGAGAGAACCATATATCGAAAACCTGTGATATGAAAAATTTTTTATATTAGAGTCTATTTTTCGATATCATTTACAATACCGAAAATATAAGTTGCAAAGATTTACGGCATCGAAGATCTGTGCTACAGGTAGCGGTACCTTGATATATCTGCGCTACCAAAGGATCTATAATACCAATGATTTATTGGTTCCATCTAACCGATAACCGAGGATCTGTGGCATCGACGATTTCTAGTATCACAGGTCAATGACGCCAACGATTTACGATATCAAGCATCTATACCGATGTTAATGAATGTACAATGTTGAATCTGCCAAGGTTGCATAAAAAATTTAATAAAAAGTATCCAATAGCGCCAGATACACGGTGCCATTAAAACCAAAGATCTTAATGGCGCGGAACTATGATACAGCAATTTATAAAGTTGCCAAACATCGTGTATTGAGGAGGATCCATGTATCGAACGAAGAAAATGCCCGGGAGGGCAATGGCAAATGGCAAGTAGCATCTCGGCGGATTTGATTAGAGTACTTAGGCGTTCGGTGCTCGCGCACCGAGTGTTTCTAACGGCGGCGGTCGGACCATGTAACGCGACTGTAACACACGTACTTAGCGCAAATTCCTCGAGCGTGACGCGCGCGGCGATACATATGCTCTCGCCGCTTGCGTTAAGTACATTTCGCACAAGCTCGCGGCTTACAGCGAGATACAACGTGTACGTACATCGGTAGCGTTGTCTCGAACGAAGTGGCACTGTTTAACCCCGTGGGTAATTGGAGCTACGCATGCCAGACGCTTCGACAAATCTCGGGGTTGAAGAATATAATTCCCCGGTTTTTCTCCCTGTTCCCAAATTATTTTTTAAAACTTGAATAAAAATACCTTTTCAAACAAAAATTCTTTTACCATACACTTAAGATATCTTGGTAATAGTTCGTATTTGAATTATTATTATAAGAACTTTATTCGCTACTATAATCGTCACTATAATTGTAAAATAGAAAACGTGCATAGATATTTTAAATTTATTTTAAGACATATTTATACTGATAATACAATTTACATGGACTCTCAAGATATTAATTTGAACTGTAATGTAATTTAGTTTATTTCAACGAACGGTTTAACTGCCGGACAATCTGAATATATCTCTGACAGTAGATCATTAGTCCATCAGAGAGAGCGAACGGTAGATCAAAGTCTTCGCCCGCGGCTTGTCTTATCTGCGGAGATAAGACGATAGACAGGTGTGGTTATTACGGAATTATCCCTAACACTGTGCACACATTAGATTACAATTAGACACTACACGAGTCTAATTGTATATAATGACTAGGAGCGTTCCATTACGCAAGCTAATTACGTAACAAAAATATATATATGTATATGTGGAACACAGAGAAGGTTTTTGGAGCGACAGACAATGATATTTCTCATCTTATATATTTACCAGAGTCATAATGATAATTGTACGCCATAGGGTGTTTCACATGCGAGGTATTATCCTTTTATCGCTCTTCCGGTCGGCGGCGCGCGATTCTCATCGTTGATTTTTACGTAAATCGATGAAACACTGGCAAAAAAAAAAGAACGAGAGGTGAGGCGCAAACGAGCGGTGACACCCAACTGATTCAGTTACCAGTCGAAGACCACTGACAGAACTCTTATCACGTATTGCGTGTGTATTATGTCGGCCGGCTTATTTATGTAGCAGAAGCTAAGTGCGCTTACATGTGTGCGGCAATTTACATAGGCGTAGGAACGTTTCAGAGAAGAATTCGCGATGAGAGAAATAAAGGCGATAAAAATACTTGCGGAGGAAACAAAGGAGAAAATTGACAATCAAACTTGAGACTACGGAAAACTGTAATTGCAAGATTAGATTATCAATTTCGTTGTGAGATAGCGAACAGATATATCGTGATAAGACATTATATTGTATTAAGCCAAGTGGTACTTATACTTTGTCGCAATATTACAATAAGGAGATTAGTTCAGATTAGTGCAGGTCGTATAAAACACGTAAGAAGATAAAACGGACGGTATGAAAGATGCGATCGCGCGCATAAAACCAGGTAGGATACGTGGAATTTAATCCGAGATTTTTAAACCAAAGAGTATGTTGTTAAGGAGATACCTCTTACGGAATGTTTATAAATGACACGTACGCGACGATAAGCGCGGCTTCAAATTTGATTCCAGCGGGAATCCGTGCGAAATAACGTAGGAGTTAAGGTACAAGAACCTATCTCGTTCTATTTTTAGGGATCTTTTTAGGAATACGACATTAGATTTTGATCTCTCGTTACAACTCGGATCTCTTTTCTATTCCGCATTTCACTGAATAATTACATTTACAGAACAATTTGCAGAACAAGTTTTAATATCCTTTATAAATATAGTTTACATCTCCTAACGGCTTTAATTGGATAAATAGTTTTAACATAACATTTTTTTGGAGTTTAAATTCTGAAGTAATTTGCACGCAAATACAAATTTAATGTTTTAAGGCAAACTCTCAAACAAATTGGATAAACTTTCCTGAATCAACGTAGGTATATATATCTGAGCTCAATAAATTTTGTATTATAAAAAGTTTTTCCTGTAACTATGTAATGTAATACTCTGTGCATCTTAATTAATTCAAGGAGAATAATAATTAGGCCTGAGAGAAAGGTGAACTCAGTTTCATGTTTCCGTTGAAGGTTGTCTCTCTATAACCTTGAACTTTTGCGGAAGACGAACGATGAATTTAAATTGTCGCGGATGATGATATCAAAAGTTGAAAATTACAATCTGAGGACGATCGACAACGCCGATATTACCGACAAGATAGGTAATTAAATACCAGCCCTTTAATCGTGGAGCCGTCAATGCGGCAGGAAGCGCGGAATCGCAGCGGAAATACGGCGATTGCGCTGAAGTAGGGTCGGGTTTTTGACCAGGAGGCATCTTCGCATAATGTGGGACTTTGTCAATGTAAAGCTGCGCCAATGAAGCGAGCGAATAAAACTGATATTATCAAAAACACAAAAATAGATTTATTGTTTACGCGAAATTAGATTAGATTAAGAAATCAATGAGAAATAAAAACAAGCTCTAGAAACAATGATAATGATAATGGAAGTAACACTGCATATTATGTAAAATTAAAAAATTATAATTATAGAGCCGATTATTTTAAAACTTTTTTAAAATAATAGAGTAATAACTAATAGAATAGTAACTAATAGAGTATATTTTTGTAGCTTCCAGAATAGAGTTAGTCTATATTTAGTGCATGAGAACAATTCCGGCATGCAAAAAAATTTCAGCAGCATTTCTAAATTTAGCTTCAAATTACTACTTCGATCAGTTTGAAACGCTCTAGAAATCGAACGTGTGTGCGATGAGGAAGATACCGATGCTGTTCGAAAGGGCATTGTTGTTGTTGCTGGCAGGAAGCGCAGAATTGCACCGGAAATACGGTGAACGCACCGAAAGAGCCGAGAGAGGAGCTGCAAGACTAGCGGACCAGGTGAAATCGGAGCCGTATTATTATCGGCACTCGTCCTGCCTGGAAAGTGCCAGCTCGTTCTGTTGACACTGATAGCCGAGGCAAACATTAATTCATTCCCGTATCATCGTACCGCGCGTATGTAACCGAGTATCCGAAGCAGAAGCGAGTTTCATGGCAACCGTAGCGTGTAGAATTTATAGCGACATTCAGTCGCCCTCTTCTTATTTCGAGGGAACGAAGAAATTTAATCGCACGAAAACACGATTTAATACGGATATGTAATTAAATGATTACATTTGAAATTTTCATGAAACAAGAAATGTCTCTTTTTGATTAAAGGCCCATTTTAACGTGTGGCGCTTGATAAAGAACACGAATTAAGCACCTGATAAGGAACACGAACTAACAGAGTATAATTAATGATTAACTCCGGATCATTAATCATGTTAGGATGGAATAACGTTTCGAGAAATTAAAGTAATAGTATAATATTTAATTAGCGGCCTGCTCATTTGCGCGTAATCGTATAAAAGAAACAACAGAGACACACGTAATTTTAAATAAAATATAATAAAATAAAATTTTAGCAATTATCGAACAATTTAAATCAAATGTCAACCTAATCGTCAGTTGAACTGCTAAGTAATAATACTCAAAGCAATAATCATTTACCGTTGTCTCGCAATGTTCCTCTCTATTGACGTTGATAACCCGGTGCTATCTGATTAACATTATCGTATCGAGTGTAAGTACATACAAGGAAATAAACGCAATACTGCAGCTTTGAAGTTCAAACGACGGTGACGACATGCCTATATTTGGTCTGTGACATTGTTGGGAGTAAACTGGGATCATTTTTCGAGCGTTTATTGCGGCGTTAAAGCTGTTCAATTCAACGCCCCGTGTGTAATTCGACTTTGCGAAATGTTGAAGCGACAAGTACAATTAATTATATTATCGCAAAATCGTAATAAAATTCGAATTAAAATTTGTGTTAAGTTACTTAGGTGTGCCGTTACATGTCATAAAATTAATGTTAATACTTCCGCAATTTTTTTGTGTCTGTAACCAAACGAATTACGTTGCGACGCAGAAAGTGCATATTTTTCCTATTACGCGTTGCTCCTCCTTCGCGAATGACGAAACTGGTTGAATCATCTCTGCTTTACAATTATGAATAACACCTTGGAGAGCGAAATGGTAATGGACGAGAAATATTTTTCTACTTCTGCAGATAGAATTTTTAACACATGATCACATACGTGTATTATTCTGTGAAATGTATAATCTCTTTTATTGAACATTCCATAATGATTATACATCCCTATCTCGTTATGAGCACGTGTAGTACTTCGGTATGTTTTATGAAATGTTATAACATATGGCTTCTCGAGTCTACATTGTGTCCTACTCAACTCGATTTCTATCCATACTTATCTCAATTTCTAAAAAAAACTCCGAGAAATGAAAGAAATATGCAGGATATGTTACACGAACTGTAATTACACTAGTCGTTATAACGACTGGAACGCGACATTCCACTTGGTGCTCCGAAAGTAATTCAATTTCACCTCGTGAAACTCTCTGGTCTCCAGATGAAAGCAGTTTCGCACAAAAACGTCATAAATGAATACGTAAGCGTAGTTATAAATAGTTTGTCATAGCCCGATTATACTCTCGGGCGTGACAACCACAACTCGTCCTGACACTTTATACGGTCGGCGGATTAAAGCGAAACTGCGGGTAATTTTGTCAATTGCTCGCGAAGTAATTAGGCGAAAGCACACACGAACGGTTATTAGAAAACTAAGTCAATCCGCAATTACAAGTTGTTATCTATATCTGCAGATTTGCATTGCTGAGGTTCGATTGAGGCATATATATTTCATTCAACCGTTTACAAGTCGAAGATTGCTGACGCCTCAGCATCTTCGTCAAGAAAAATTTAACTCCGCGGACAAAGTAATCGCGTTCCTCGAAAAGAACTCGATGCTTTATTTTATTGTTCTATAGTATCTTGAAAATTATTGTTGCCGACGCGAAGCCATATGCGAGCTCATGCCAACGCATAACGGCCTTAACGTGCAGCTCTTCTAAGAGTTCGAAAACGCTTCAAATGACTCAGCCATTAGATCGCGGAACGCAGAGCGTTGCTGGCTTGAGACTTATTGCATACTCATGCGAATCCAGATTGCGCAATAGAATTGCTGAGCATCAGCGAGATTCGTCGCTATTAAGACGTCACCGCGGCACACTCGAAATCTGTTTTTAATTGCGATTGTAATCTCCGTATAAATTTTCAGACATCGCAATAATTTACGAGAAAATTATTCCGTTCGCGGGCAGAATGCTTCGACTTACTTCTTTTTTTCTTTTACGGCCGAGAGATTAATTTCGCGGACACTTTATCTACGTCGGCCCATCGAATTGGAATGTGAGATTGTTTCGATAAGTCGTGATAACAGATTGTTGGCGCTAGAAAGCCGTTACACGAAAACATTTCGTTTGGATAATGTCGCCGTGAAATAGAGCGTCTATTTGAGATATTCAGCATATAAATAATTGTATAAGCCGATTTTGCGAATTTTTCGAGTATCTCCTAAAACTACTTGATATCTTACGCAGCACATCTTCCTTGTGTTTTGTTACGATTTCCCGAAGTTACGATTTATTTCTTTATTTCTATAAGAATGTGGAGGAGCTAGCGACTCCAAATGCAAATAAAAAACTATTTGGGGCCGACTTTATGTACGCCACTACGTACGTTCTGCAATTACTCAGACGTCGATTAGATAGAAGATAAAATTCGACTTTATCTCGCGAAACAAATATTACGTAAGACTGTATAAACATCGCCGCGATGACTTAACATTACTTATGATATCGGTACTTCGGCCGGTTTCCGTTTTGGCTAAACGTTTACGAGACGCAAGGATGTGACGACTGTGATGACACACATATCGTCCTGTCCCTAAATATTTATCTTGCGTGCTCCGACAACGAACGGACGATTGAAACATTTTTAATTGCCATGTTACTACGAAACCTTATTCCTGGTAAAAAGAATATTTATAATATACAAAAAGATATAAAATGTTATATAAGTAATAATACATATACGAAAACATATAAAATGTTATATAAGTAATAATACAAAAATACTTGTACGGATAGTTTTGCATAAAAATAAAATTCGTGAAATAATATAAAATGAAAATTACGTTAAGTTTATAGCTAATATAGCTAAACGTAATTGCAGATAAAAATTTATTCAGGTTAATATAAATATTAATTTCGGAAATTATAATCACAGTAAGCTCTGAATCACTGTCCACAAATAGGTTTCCAATAATTGAGCATAATATATTAATACATTATATCACGATTTTGTACTCTTTACTACAACGAACTCCAATTAAATTTTTACATTGATAATAATAATGCTCACGAACATATTCTTATCTCGTGATAATGTCGTAATTAATCTCGAAAGGGTTATATCATATAGATTGACGGGCTTTTATTAACGACGGAGTACCGCGCATATAATTGCACATCGATACGATCGTTCTTTTGAACGATGATTTTTGTTTCTCGTCAAAATCGTCTAATTGCTGTTCAACGTTCATTAAGGTGCGGGAGTAACGCCCCACCGTACAAGGTCGAAACGATCTTCCACTTGTCAATCTGACCGCCGCGCCGGTGAAATTCGCGGCTGGAATTGACCCCAATAAGTCTACTTTATTCCGCCTAATTAAGAGACGGTTTGAATATCCGGTAAACAAGCACGCGCTGACGTTCCATTACGAACGGGTCGCAAACCTCTGCGCGATGTTTCTTCTCAGGCGGTTGGCGAAACTAAAAGAACGCGTTTCAACTTATATTGCGAGGAAGACTTGAATATACCTAAACTATAAAGAAAGATGGAATGCGTAAAAAATGTAATAAAAATATTACTTTTATTGTCATATTATCTGTTTATATTGCCTTTATTATCTGATATTGCCACATCTGATATCTTATCCTATTATCATTGCGTGCAACTGCGGATTAACTTTTTGTTTACATTTCAAAGACTAACAGCACTAATTCTGGGTTTTTAAAACCGATAATGCCAAGCCAAGTTAAATAAAAAATATGAGAAGTAACAATCTTTTAAGTAGGTATTTATCGATAACTGAACGATATTTAAAAAGTATTTTACTTTGGGGCCTGTGTGTGTGTGTGTGTGTGTGTGTAAGACTTCAACAGAGTAATGGTGAAATCTTTTTTACACTTCTTCTTGCTTTTATACTTTTGCAAGAAGTTCTGTCCTACTTTGCAATATCTATTATCGCGTATCATACCTCAATAGAAAATCGCGGTAATCTCCGCGTAATTGCCGTAACATTTGCACAACGACTCGTTTATTGCAGCGGCCCCGTAATCTCCACATTCTGCGCGCACAGAGATGCGACGGAGACAAAGCAGCCGCTGTTGGATGCAGGAAATACTTATTACAGTAATCAGTAAAAACAAGGAGAGATAATTGTTTCAAAGACCCATCTCCCGATGTTCATATCGATCCTATTTCGATTCCATTTTATGAAGTGCAACAGACGTGAATTAAATAGGTCACATAAACTAAAATTATTCGATTTTTATACTTATCGAGTCAGAGATAATAGAAACGCGTTAACGCATTAAATCCTAAGATTATGCCTTCAGAAATTGTTTAGTATTCAGAACGTAAACTTTCGAAGTTCATAAATGTACTTTAGTCTTTAAACGAATGTGTATAATCGTATACACAGGTTGTAATGAGAATCCAAATAAAAATACTGCTTTCAGAACATTTTTTATTTTTAAATACGGATTAAAATAAAAATATTTTATTTTATAATAGTTATACCTATTTATTATTGTAAATATAAATGTATCATTATTTCAGACTAAAAGTCATATCATTAGAAGTTTTACGTCTGGTCATCGCGGCGCGATTTCGAAGTCGATGCAGCAGAATTTATGCATCGAACATGTGCATAAATGCGGCAAACAGCGATTTCCTTTTTCGTGCAAGCACCACTGCAACTGGCCGGTCGGCGGACTGGTCGGCATCGCGTTAATAACTTGTTAATTTCACGATGCGGTAACGTAATCGCTTAATACACACAAACCCGACACGCAGATTACACGCGGAACAAGTTCTTAACGGCACGGCACGAATCGTGCACTTTTGCGATGACGTTTCCTGCACGGAAACCGGCAAAAGTCGTTGAATACGAGAAAAGGGTCGCCGTGTAAAGATGGAATGTATAATCTTCCTCATGTTTTACGACTGCCGCGGCTTTGGGATTGATTTGATGGCCAGGTAATGAGATCTAATATTGCGCGGATGGAATCTTTATCCACGGATCAATTTTGGCAAGCAATTCATTACCCATCTGACTAATTAATTCGACGTTATGTATTACAATTGACATATATATTCAAGAAATAATAAATTCTTTAACTCACGTTCTGTAACTCACGCTGTAACTCACGTTCGCTGTTACGGAGTTTTGATTCCGTAAAAAGCACCACGTCTTTTCCGTTCTTGTTTAATTGCCGAGTGTGGCAACTTTTTGCTTGAAATAATGATTCATTAGAAATTCTAAAAGTAGCGATATTACGGCAACTACGGGGGCAACTTCTTCTTCTTTTTTCTATTCTTTTTTTTTCTAATTTGTAAATGCAGATACGCAGATATGCGACGCGTTTCGTAAGCGCGCGAGATACAACGTTAAGGGGACATAGCGTTATTCGAACGACTTGAATTTACGACGACGATTAACTATAATTACTGCGGCGAACGACTTCTCCCTAGACGACCTATTACGGCGTGTGAATGAATCATTGGTAACGTTTCCTGCAGGCGTTAAGAATCCGAGCTTTCACGAAACTTATTAAGCAACGAAGTCGAGAACGAAGTGTTGCGGGACTTAAGGTTCCTGTGTGCTCTATCAGAAGCGCGTTTGAACCGGTCAATTACCTTCCCGCGGATGCTTAACGAGCGGAATGAGCACAGAATTGATTAACATATCTCTTCTTTTTTTTTTTTTCTTAATAAGACGGACAGCATGTATTCGATGCAGTCTGTATCAATTACATGATTTATATACGCCTTGATTGCATGTGCATGCTTTCGTTAGAAACTTCTTACTGCAAATTATACTGTAAATCATTTCAGAGTTGAAGGAGTGGGAAAATATTAACAACAACTACTGCAAAGAAAGCAATAATTGCCTAAATATTCCTTGATACAATGAGATTGTTTTTCTTTATTAATAAACATTAATGAACAATTAAGGCCTTTTAGTTTGCCCCCTGAATATTTTCAGCTGCTCGCGGAGAGGATAACGCGAAAGGAAAGAATCAAGGAGACGATGCGTTGATACCCTGTTACGCGATATCATCAGGATATGCAGTTACGGAAACAGGTTACTGACGATGGGTCGGCGAGGCTAGCCGGCCGACGTGAATGGAAGGTGCTATTTCACGAAAATGCCGTACAGCACAATGCAGCGATATCTAGCCGCGGTATCTCAAGCGCTTGCACATGAGACACACGAGAACGCGCGCGCGCGCCGACACACGGGGTGTCCTTTGTAAATTTCGACTTAATAGCCTTTATACTCCCACGTGCCACATTCGTCTTCCCTCTTCCTCCATTATGCGCGTCGCGCACCATCTAATACCTTGTTCGACGAGGCTGTATTTACCGATCTATTGTCCCCCCTCATCCTCCCTTCCCCCGGGGCGGGGGTTTAATGTTTCATCGCATGAAATAAGTATGTCCGTGAGCGAAATTCGTAAAGTTACGGGAAGTAACTATAACCTAGCTTAAGGTATTTATGGTATGAAATATAGAGAGGCTTGTCCGCATTCCTCATATATGATAGTAGGCTGCAAAGTTTGTGGAGTCGACCCTTGCTTAAGAATATTTTGATAGTATAATACGGAGGTATTTAATATAATAAAACGAATAATGAATTTCGACAAATTATCTCACAAAAGATGATAAATGGAAACTTTCTTTCTTGATATTGTTTAACTGGCTACGGTGAGACATTTCCTTAATACGAAGACTAATTAATGACCAAAGTCATTAGCTTTTCAACTAATTTTTGCTGGATTCTTAAATTGCAACTCTTAAGACATTAAGAAATGATACAAAAATCTTAATTAATGATATATATTATATAAAAATCGGATTACTTTACTATTCCTGACAATTTTTGCCACTTTGAATAATATATGTAGGTACATATACAATTTGTTGTTGACATCCGATATTTCGCATTTTAGAATCGCGTAAAACGCGTCATCAGGCAGAATCGCAGCTGCATATCGAGCGTGAAATTCCGTTCAGCGATATGAATACAATAGAGTATAAAGCGCGAATGTAAACAGATAATTTAAAGTCCAATGAATAAAGAGTCACGCCGAGAGAGTAGAAGTCGCCGGCTGTATCAATAGTTCGCAAAAGGATTGAAGCGAGTTTGGTGCGACACGACGTAGCAGCGTCACTGCTTTTCATTGAACTTTAATTGCATGTCTGTCCGAGGAAGTAGGTCATATAGAAATTAACGGAATACTTTCTTAATAGAAATCTGGACTAACGAAGAGCGCATATAATTTTCTCACAGGTATCTGTGAATAGCTCCTAATTTAAAAGCGTTCATTAGCCTAACGATGCTGCTTTGTCCGTATCGAATAATGATGTTGGAACTTCATTGACGATTAGATTAGTTGGTGATCTTCTTTATCTCGTATGAAATACGAACACTTTAAGGTAATTTTAAAATGAGATACAATATTATGACTGCTTTCTTTCTCCTTCTCTTTCTCTCTTGATCGTTGAGAATATGCGTGGGAAAAATTATGGTTGACAAAATTGTGATGATTAATATCTGAACGTGACATTTCCATGTTATATTGTCGAATTGCAAAGTGCAATCTACACAATCTACAGATAGTGATAGAATAACGACCCATATCATGAATTAGTGTGATGCGGCGCGTTGCATTGTAGATTACGTACAGATATGGTTAATATGGTATCACAAATTGTTCATTTTAATTTATTGCCATTCGAAAAGCTGTTTACCATACCGCGAGCATCTTAAGTGCAATTTTTCTTTCTCAATTCCGGTCGTTAAATTAAAAGGCGCGCAGTCGGTCATGGATGCATATAATCGCGGTCTCCCTTTCGCGGCGATTAATCTCCATGAGAAATATCGATGTATGAAGGGAAACGCAGAAAAACAGCTAATAACGTCGTTATTGCGAACGATGCGGTGTGGGTGCTTAGGCCGGAGTGAAAGTGACGAGCGCCTACTACGATCGTATCGTCGTGTAAAAACGATTCTGCCGGATGAGGAGCCGTGCACGTAACGCGCGCGCGTTATATACCTACGTACCTATGTACGATATGGTACGGCTGCAACGCACGTAATAAACGCCTCTAAGCCGGAGGTCGGCAACCCGTGGCTTTCTTAATTAATTAAGTAAGAAACACAAACGCGGCGCCCCGTCCCGGTAACGCATCCATCATAATTTCCTCAGCGTCGCTTTCAAAATAAACGTATCGTTACCGACGATTTCGATTTATCGCCGATATTATTCGCGCGCGTTACGCGATTGCCGAGATAATTGTCGACGATTCGGCAAAGTTATCGATGTCACGGTGTGGAATATAATTCTCTACACTTTCGCTATATAAATTATAGGTAATTGTATTAATAGAAATTACGGGAGTCGCTGTTGCCGAAACCGTACAATATAATGATAATAATATTTTTATAAGCAATCTCTCATCTGACTTTTTCGCTGGACTAGACTGATTTCAAACTCACCAAAAGGCATCATTAAAATGCGAGTTAAAATGCATCGTTATACCTAATACGTTCGTTCGTCCATGCACCGCGCCTCTCTCAATCGACGATTGCACGATTCACCGTTTCGCAGAAAATCATTCCCGCGATCCTGGCGTGAAGAATCCGAGCGATTTACCGCAGGTGATCGATGCGGATTTCTGAGCCGATCGATTTAAGTTTCCGCTCCGTCGACTTAATTCCCTCGGAACATCTCCGCCGCGCCGGACGAAATGCATAAGGCTGCACGCGCCAATGCGCATTCCACGGCTGAACGGGGAGAGAAAGGGAGAGAATGAGAGATGCATCCGGACGGGACCGTTAGCTTTACGTGCATGCGAACAATTCCACGGGATGATACAGTTACGAGTATGCATTTACTTCTCTGCATCGTCGCGCGTGTTCGGTAATGATTTCTGGCTCCAGCTTCAATTTCACAGGGCACGATACTTTGGGGCGTTCGATATCGAAGATGAATCACAATACCCGCGTGATGCATTAGTCGAGAAAGAGAGCTTTGACGATAATAAATTACGTTAAAATCGATTTATAAATAATTTATGTGAAATACACAGACCGCACAAGCCACTCCCTTTATAGGTAACTGACGGATCGATGCGAAGTGATTCTCTTTCTATTAAGTAACTATTACATGATGCAACTGTCTAATTTTCAAAATTATATACTCGCGTGTAACTAAGCCGCAAAATAAAATTCTATGGAATTCTATGAAATAAAGTCCATTTTCTAAATTGACTAAGGAATACGATTTTGCAATTTGTTTTCCGAGGCTTGGTCTGCCAGAAGGTAAACTTTCAAACGCTAATTACTCGAAAAATAATAAAAGCCTCGATATATTTTTGTTGATTTTTGTCGAGATAAAAGTCGAATTGAAGAAACAAAACAACAGAAGCGTAGCATTCTGCTATTTATAACGCCAACACATTTTCGCTCATGCGAAGCTTTTATTGAGCGTCATTCTCTTGGCATGTACGTTGTTTTATACTTCTGGTTTACGCCTATCGCGATCGTCGGCGACCGTTATCGTTAAGTTATTGCACATCGATATAAATTGTCTGAATTATGCATTAGCAACCGAGGCGATCCAGCCGCTCGACCGTGTCGCCGCGTTTATTCGCTATTTTATTGCGGCGCGCGAAATACCGAGGTATTTGTCACCGTTCATCGATCTGTCATCGACGTGGCATCGTTAATTATGCCTAGGTCGCACGTATCAACCACCTGTTCCCGCCTATTCTCATCGTCGCTCCGTCCGCGGCCGGCAAGGCACCGCGTCGCGCCGCGCCGATTCCCATCCCGCGTTTGCATTGAATGCGTTTTTCAGATGGCCCCATTTAGCGCTAAATATGCGGCGGGAATGTGGGTTATTCTCTCCTTCCGCAGTCGCACTGTTTTCTCTCACGTTATTCATCGCCATAAAATTTATCTCCTTCCTCCCCTCGTTACATCTTTTAAGGTCATTTATCGCGCCGGTGAGCATAATTTTCTGATATCACTTCGTGTAAATCAAACGCAGCAGAAATATGTTCGGATTTTTTACTTTAAAATGTTGATATTTTATAACAAATATATTCCCACAAGTTCAAATATATTCTAACAAGAGACATCATCTTAAGTTTATAATTACTGAAAATAAAAAAACTAAATTCGTTCGAGGACCTAAAGAGATGGCATTCTGACGATTGGTATCTTATCATAATTATGAACGATTTCATATGATACTAATTATGATGGCGAGACGCCAGACGGAAACCACATGCGCTTTCATCGTCACGCCATGAGATGGTAGTGTGCAAAAAATTCTGTTGCCGATGGAGCAGCGAGTTTTTGTGATCAAATGCCAAGGAACGTATATTCTGCCAATTCTACTGTCTGTGCGTACAGAGATCCATTACGTCGGATATCCATATATCGATTGCGTAAAGAATGTGCCATTAAAAACAATGTGACGATCGCAATATGTTGTCGAGTGCATAATAATCCTCGCTATTTATCCCCCGTCTCTTTCTCTCTTCTTCATTGCGCCCATATGTGACAGACAGTTTACAATGCATCGAATAACGATCCCCCCGCCTTGATGTCGCGAGAACGGATAGAAAGCCGACAAGAAAAATCTACATTCCTGCATGTGTCTCTGGCGATTTTACATTCACCGTCGTGCCGGCGAATCGAATGGCTTCAACCTGCTCGTCGCGTGAGCCAAATAAAGCGGTCGTGTCGCTTCTTCATACCGTATTCCGCCGTCGTGCGCGAAGGGTCACGTCGGAAAGGGTCTGTCGCTAATTAGCCTGATAGGGCGCTATCGTGGACAATCGTAGGGGGGCCTTATTATTCTTCCGGTTCCGATTTCAACCGGAAATTTATGTAGCTGGGTTCGTTGACGACATTATTATTTTTATTTTGAAGTCAATCTTTTTACCTTACCTTCTCAACTTTATTTATGCGAAAGTGAAATATTTCTTTTCAATGATGGATTATTCTCGCGAGTCACGACGCAGTAATAGCATGCTCAGAGAGTATCCTTGGAATTTTAATTTCGGAATAAATTAAACTCCGACGATCATGCCATTGGAAAAAAATTCTGCATTGATGTTCGTATCTAATGTTGTAGCAAATAATCTGTCTTTACGATAGAGTCTTTACTATCGTAGTGCATAAATGTAACTGCAATTTATCTCTTTTTGTGGCGCAAACGCAACGTCGTACTCAGTACTGATACAAAACGGCACCGACAAGTCGGCGATAATTTGTCATAAATTCACTTAATCCGCGGAATGATAACGTATCGGGAAGTAAACACGTTACGTGAAACAAATTCTTTTCCTTTTCGACAACGTCTCATGCGCGACCACGGCTTTTGCCACTTGGCTTGCCAAAGAGGTGAAAGCATTCACGTGTATGTAATTTATTATTAAATACCTGCCACATGTGAGCGCTCGTAAATTATACGCCAAGTTTCTTATAGTTCACGTGTTCTCGTTCGCGGTATATAGGAAGCCGTATTAATTAACGCGCATGGGAAATTAATTGGAAAGTAGTAACCGTTCTTAATTGCGCACCGTTGTGCTTGAAAACAATCAAAATCGATCGTTAGACGTCACGCGTTTCCGTGCTGCATAATTAATTGTAGTACCGTCGAATTCATTGATGCATAAAGCTCCCAATGTCAAGCCTGAACGTTTTTTCTTTGGAACGTTTTTCAACGCGGGGAATAAAATCCGAGGCCTCGAATGTGCAACCAACACCTGTGGGTTGCCTAATCGCGCGAGCGATTGTGAAAATCGACGAACCGCTTGAATTCCCCGGCGATGCGATGCGATGCCTGGAAACCTCGCGCAGGTTTCGATGAGATCGATGGTCGTTTCGCGAGGTCGCGAGAGTTTATCGTGCCTCTTTGGAATGTGCAGCACGTCTAATGGAACTACGGTCGCTTTCGAATCCCTCGGAATTCTGTGTCGCCGTCAGGTATACCCCTTTTCGACCACGAGTCATGGGTGAACGGTCGCGACAATCCGGAATTATTCCATTATGTAATCATAGCTATATGTCGATGAACTTGATCGCACCGTTGATTAATTAATTGCGCGTCGGTGCCGCCGTAATTAAACCGTTGATTCGATCTTCCGTATGTTTTGTTGGCAACGAGTTATTGTCATTATTAACAGGGTTAAAAGAACCTACGAGACACGTAGGTGCAAATATTACCATTTCTTATAACAGTTTCGTAATAAAATAGAGTGAGGCAGAATTTTAATTCCGCCTGAATTAAAATTCGAACGCGGAATTCTCGGTGACCGCGCGACACACGACTGTTATATAATAGCGCGATTTCAACAGGATGGAAAGAGTAGGAATGGTAGTGATAACTCGATAGTTTGCAGCATGCGCGCGTTGAAAGTAGTCTCGATAGCTTGCTTGACCTTTCTGGCGTCTGGAATCTGACATAAGAGAATTAATACCGTTGATACCTGTCTCTCTCGGTATGTTTATCAACAATTTTACTTCTAGCTAAGCGCGTGCAAACTTAAAGGAATGGCACAGCCACTATCCTTGATATGCGCGGAATGTGAAAGTGAGCACGAGAAGAGAATATAATTTGGTAAAAAAAAAAAAGAGATCTAATTGTAGAGTACCTGAAAATCGTAACTGCAAATATTGAAATTTGCGTTTATATGTACCAACCGGTACATGTACATAAAACTTGAAACATAAACGTAATAGTGGTGAGCCATAAAATTAAACGTCTAATTTTATGGGTCAGCGACGTAAAATTCAATGACCAAAGTAATCCAAAGCGCAATTTGCAACTATAGGACGCACCCTGGGTATCGCAGTATTGCACGCGCGAAAGCGATTGTCGGAAAGCTGATTAACTATTCGAACGCATTGCCGCAAAATTTCTCCTCGGAAAAATATTCGAGACAGCCGTGGTTCACGAAAGTTTTTCTTTTCTCAGCGGACCCCGCGCCAATCGTCGATTGACGGAAGGCGGGCGGTGGTCGGGACGATCGTGGGCCTTGAAGACCGCGTAACCCGAGTCGACCGCCGTCTCGGGGGCCCCGTATAGGTCTCAAGGATCCCTCCGGGGTCCGACTCCGGATCCGGCGGGAGGGGAGACGCGCCGCGCGGGTACAGGCTCCTAGAGCGGTCCAGCAACTTCACAGAACACAGGCATGCGGTTACGCGCGCGCGCGCGCGGGCGCATGCATACACACACGTGGTTGTTGCGCGTACTACTCCCGCTCGGTAGTACGCACGCTACCGCACGCACACAGCTTCCGCCTCTCACGGCGAGTTACAACATCGCGCGCGGAGACGTATCAGACGTAGAGCGTCGGCTGGCGAAAAGAAAAAAAAAGATCCATTGAGAGTTACGGTATAATACCGTATTTATTATAGGGCGCGGAGAAGCACCCCGGAGGGATCTGTTAAGAACCGTCTAGCAACGTCTAAATGCAATACAAAACGTACAAATCCCACCCGTGAACACCCGCGATATACTCTCAGCTCTCGAGTCTCGACTTTCAACAGTTTCAACTCTCGTTTCTTAACTGTCGATCTCGATACTCTCTAACGTCTAACTTATAGCTATCAGGCCTTGGTCTTCAACTTTCAACCCTCATCTCTTTATTCTCGCTCAAGTCGTCGACCCTCGGTTTTCCTAAATTTTAGCCTGCAAGTTTTAAATCTCGAATTTCAAGCCTCACGTTTCAAGTACCAGGCCTGAAGTCGCGAGTCTTTCGTGTCTCAGACACTCTCAAATATTTCGATATGTTCTCTCAATTTAATTTTGAGTCACAAACATACTTCATTACATCTCGCGTGACAGATTGCTTCTGTAAATTTGGCTAGCTAATCTTATCTCATCGCACACAAGCGGCAAGACAAATCGTTTTTAACATTCCTCCGTAATCAAACTCATGATATATCTGATGGTTCTCTTTGGCAAAAAAAAAATCTTGCAAATACCGTCGCCCGAAATCTTTACTCGGAAGAGTCAAGACGATATACAATAGGTTCGTTAACTGTCTCTCCTCCCCCTTCACTCCTCTCCTCTTTCTAAGAACCTATGAATCACTTGTAGTTATACGCAGGTGCGCGGTTTCGTTACATGACGATGCCCCTCTCTTTCTCCCCTGCGGAGATATTTTTGCGATTCGCGATTGCATCACTCATTGTTCCTTGTGGAACGTGCACCGGAGGTTGATACCTACCGACGCGAATACCGTTTGTTGAAGGATCGAAGTACCGCTCTAATTTCACGTACACCTAAGCCGAGATCCGCACCCGTTATAATCGCCGCCGAGAGAACTCGTTCGAGGCGAGGAAAAGGAAAACTCGCGGACCGGTATATTTTTTTTTTCTTAGATTCCACGCCGTCCGGTTCGTCGCGCCTGTAAAGAGATATCGTCTAGCCGAGACGGCAAATATTCTTCCTTTTCCAGAAATGTTTACCGGATATTTTATTCTTTATTTACCTGCGATCAATTCCCTCGATAATTGAGGGAAAAGATAATATCAATATCCATGAGCAATTTAATGTCATGTCTGTCTAACGTGATGTGTGGATCGAATAAGAAATGTCAAACGTTCTCAATATAATAAATAAAAAGGTAATTTTTTGTTTTTATCTTTAAGTAATATAAGATAACATTGCACCCTGTGTTGTAGCTGCAATCTACAACTAATTTTGATACTCAAAAAGAAGAGTACTTGCATAATTATGAATAAATATGAACTGAGTAATATCGAACTGTGAGTGACGTGGTAGAATTCTTTTTACGCTAATGCAACGAAGGACTTATTAAAATATTTGTACAGTACCGTCGTAATTTATATGTTCACGGTCCGTAACGACGGAATACGTTGCAAGTAGAAGAAAAATTTGAGCGTGACTAAATAAAAAAAGGAAACTCGTGTTCTTGCATACGCTCTTTAGAAACCAAACGAAGTTTCACAAGGTAGATATCGGAAGGTTATTATGTCAAAGGCGATTTATACAGAATACGCCTCAAGGAAATTCTATGGCCAGCCGCAGGAAAGAATGTAAGTAGTTCCAGTATGCGTATTTTAGAAATTCTCGAATTGGATTCTAGAATATTTCGTGGAATATTGATATGTAATGTTCTACGTGCCACGCTGATTCGAAGTATTCGAACGTGAAATAAGCGAGACGTCTACCAAATCGATCAATTAGGCGCAGAAAATTGTTAAACATCACGTGTTGCGTGGTTGTTCAGATCACGATGGATTGTCCTGACGATTATTCCGTTAAAATCACCGCAACATTTGTCACGGAAAATCGCCGTGGACAATCATTTTATGCTTCAGCCAATTATACCACTGGAATCTGTTTGTAAATGATTGTTGCTCGATTCGAGCGATGATTATATTTTTTGTTGTGTCAGATATTCATACTAACAGTGTAATATCATGTTTTGACAATATATTTATAATTACATATTTTTGTCATTTTTGAATGTACGAAAATTGCATTTTCTCTTTTAAAAGATAATTGAATAATATAAACGATACTAAATAACGAATTATTAATTCAGTTCGGGAATCAATATCTTCTAGAGTTTGTTTAGATTTACTAAAGTTTTGCAAGTGCGGGGGATCATCTATACGTATATGTATATGTATGTATAATTGAAAGACAGTCGCTAATTGCAAATTGCAATACCATAGATCAGGAACAAAGTTTAAGTTTCTATGCAATAAACAACACGTCGTAATGTGATCTTTTAAATAACAATATATTTATAATTATACATATTTTTCAATATGCAAAAATTTAAGTTTCTCTTAAAAGATAATTGAATAATATAAAAGACGATACTAAATAACGAATTATTAATTCAGTTCATAAATCAATGTCTTCTTGAGTTTGTTTAGATCTATTAAAGTTTTGCAAGTAGGGATCATCTATATAAGATATGCATAATTGAAAAACAGTCGCTAATTACAATCCATGATCAGGAACAAAGTTTAAGTTTAAGTTTTCTATGCAATAAACAACACGTCGTAATATGATCCTTTGAATAACAAATATATTTATAATTATACATATTTTTCAATATGCAAAAATTTAAGTTTCTCTTAAAAGATAATTGAATAATATAAAAGACGATACTAAATAACGAATTATTAATTCAGTTCGGAAATCAATATCTTCTTGAGTTTGTTTAGATTTACTAAAGTTTTGCAAGTGGGGATCATCTATATAAGATATGTATAATTGAAAAACAGTCGCTAATTACAATCCATGATCAGGAACAAAGTTTAAGTTTAAGTTTTCTATTCAATAAACAACACGTCGTAATATAATCTTTTGAATAACAAATATATTTATAATTACATATTTTTGAATATGCAAAAATTTTATTTTCTTTTAAAAGATATTGAATAATATAAAAAACGATACTAAATAACGAATTATTAATTCAGTTCGGAAATCAATATCAATTCTTGAGTTTGTTTAGATTTATTAAAGTTTTGCAAGTGGGGATCATCTATATAAGATATGTATAATTGAAAAATAGTCGCTAATTACAATCCATAGATCAGGAACAAAGTTTAAGTTTTCTATGCAATAAACAACACGTCGTAATATGATCCTTTGAATAACAAATATATTTATAATTATACATATTTTTCAATATGCAAAAATTTAATTTTCTCTTAAAAGATAATTGAATAATATAAAAGACGATACTAAATAACGAATTATTAATTCAGTTCGGAAATCAATATCAATTCTTGAGTTTGTTTAGATTTACTAAAGTTTTGCAAGTGCAGGGGATCATCTATACATATATGTATTGTACATGTATAATTGAAAAACAGTCGCTATCGAAATATCAATATAGATCAGGAACAAAGTTTAAGTTTTCTATTGCCATAAACAACACGTCGTAATCAATTAATGGCTAATCGGCGATAACCCGCTATCACAAAGTGTCTCGACCTAAATACCCCTCATCAGTTGCTTTTAGAAATTTACATACCGAGCAATCCTTCATTCTTACAATCAATTATATTCGCTTTTCCTACAAGTCGCATGTGTTTTGGAGTAATAAATATAAATAGAATCACGTGACATTTCGTCGAACCGGTTCCTAATTGGATTTCGATTAGATACGATCCCGCGCGGATCCGTCATGATTTTTCTCGACCAGCGGCAGGTAGAAGCAAAGGTAGCGGCTTGTACCAGCTACCGGCCCGGCTCTCGCGGGCGAAACTCGTTCCGGCCCGGTTGCCCGTTCGCCCGATTTCGCAATTTTGGATTCCACGGGCGCAGAGTCCACGCGGACGAGCGAGTCACTTGGCTTGACCTGGAGAACGATCGATCGCGACGGGGTACGAATACGCGGTGCTGATAACCGCTGGCAATCGTCATCGTCGCGGTAATCGTCTCGGCTACACGCGGCTACATGCTACAATCTACATATGCGGTAATACACACCTTCCTCCCTTGTTTACGCGTGTGCGAGTTATCCGAAAACCGGTGCGGCGACTCCTCTTCGATCGGGTTATCGGGGAACCACCGTGTGGCACCGTGTGAATCACCAGAAAAAATCCACCAGAAAAAATAAACCAAACGCACTCGGAAATTTCTCTCTCGTTAATCGTTCACACTCGCGCACAGTTCGATGCGGAAGTTTTCCTTTTGCTTTTTTTTTTTTTTTTTACGAAATTCGAGAAGAAAAAAAACTATTCCGAACTGTACACCGTAGAGGCGAAACGCACGTCAGCGGCGCGTGCGTGCACGCCTCGCTTCTGCGTCCGTTGGGAGAGTTCGCGTTCTCTCTTTCCGCGTGAACCGGCGTGAACCAAGCCGAGATCTGCGTCAATGCCTCTCAGCGCGGCCACGGACTTGCTCTTCGTTCGCTTCGAGCCGCTTCATGCGCAGCCCTTCCCTTTACTTCACTCGCCCAGCTCGCCCTCGACCGCTCGACGTTCTTTCCCCCTCCCCGTCGCCAGAAGCGTTTCCCCCCCCCCCATCGAAAAAACGGGTTCCCCCACTCTGCCGCCCGACGAACAAGTTTCCCTCTGCTCTCCGCAGTCTCCGCGCCCTCAGCGGGGCGAACGAGTTTCCCCACTCCACGTGGCAAACACGTTTCATCGTATATCTGCTTCTGATGCACGCTAGAGGGTCCTTGGGCTTTTGTTTATCGCGTATTTTGGGCGAGTTTTCTTTTTTTGTATAAGATTTTAATTTGGAAGAAGCAGCACATAATTGCAATTTAGCTTTAGCGTTAAAACAGATTTCTATCGTGATTATACATATGCTTATATCAAATACAATTTATGTCTTGAATAAATGAAATTTATAATTAGGCAAACACAGTTTTAAATCTTTAAATTATCTCACTATATACTAACATATAGGCCTACTAAAATCTTTATTTTACATTTAGGCCCGCGATATTAAATAAAATATTGGTATAGATAAAAATTTTGGAAACACTATGCAGTTATTATTAAAAATGTATAACATGATATTTATAGTATAAGAAAAAAATAAAATATTTTTAATAAAAAAATCTAGCAGAGGAGTTTATAAAAACGAACGCTATTAAAATCATAAAATATAAAGAATGAAGATGGATTCGGATTTTATGTGATCTCTTTGAATATTAATATTATTAATAATACATTTTTGGACAGTTTCATGGGGAATTTAATCTGAGTTCTATATTTGGAGATCTTGATATCCAATCATAAAGCTTTATATACAATGAAGAATTGGACTTTCTTGGCGATCATAAGATTCATCAATGGTTGCACATCTATCGGAGAAATAGAGTTTATGATTCATCGTGTTTATGGTTAGAGGTTAGGACGTGTATACTTATAATACATGTGCACGTAAATTTGATATTTTTCATTATTTATAAAATATTATTCAACTAATTTGTTGTTAATATAATGGAAAATGGCCAACACCAACGTTCTTACTAATATTTTATCTACTCTCGATGATATTCGCTCGTTAGAACAAATAAAAAGGTAAGTAAAATATTACGAAACTTGATGTTATTTAATCATTAACCTAAGATGCTCTGGAATGAGAATTAATTTTTATGTATTAGCGTAAAAAAAGGAGAAGAAGGAAAAGTACAATGCTAGATTTACACATCAAATACAAAGTGACAGTTTGCACTAAACATAATAAATTTAGTGAAAATCCGTTTCGAGAGCATAATCTTTTTTTTTCAATTTTAGTGGGGAAAATAAAATCAATATAGCAGCCCTTACAAAGAATGTTTATGATTTTGCCAAGGAACAATCCCGTAAAGATGCGAAATTTTATAGAAATACGAATTCATTACCAGAATTAGTCACAGAAGGCTTCGATGAGGAGCAAATTTGGCAGCAATTGGAACTGCAAAACGAGGGCGAGATAGCACACTTTTTAAATAAGATCTCAACAGGTGTATCTAAAAGTAAAAAATTGGTGGTTCCAGTGAGCTCTAAGAAGCCTAAACCTATACAGATTGAACATGATAATTTAGATCAAGAGGATAAAGACATGTCCGAGGAGAAAGAATCAGAGGATGAGGATGTAGAAACTGAAAGCAATTCAAAAAGGAGAAAACATAAGAAGTCTTCCATTGTAGATGACAAATTCTTCAAGTTACAAGATCTGGATGAATATTTAACTAAAGAAGAGAGAAAAGAGAAACAAGGAAAGGACAATACTGAATCTGACGACGAATCGGTGGATTTGTTCAACGATGATTCCGAAGAAGAAGATGGAGATAACGCTGAAAAAAAATATATAAAGTATGCGGATTTCTTCGATAGTCCCGAAAGTGAGAATGAGCAGGCTTATAAAAGAAAAAATTTAGATCACAGCGACAGCATTAGGGATTCTGAAGAGGAAGAATTAGAGGATGAAGAAATGGATCTTGACGAAGAGGATGAAGAGGATCAAACAGTCAGAAAAGTAAGATTTAATCTCACTAACGACTCGGATGAGACAGATAGCTTAGAGAATAAAGCAAATCATAATAAGGATAAAGAAGAATATATGGAGGAAGACATAGAGCCGAAATCCACTTTGGAGTCTCGTCAAGAAAGGCTGCAAATGAGAATTAAAGAATTGGAAGAGGAAGCAATCAGCGAGAAGCCATGGCAATTGAAGGGCGAAGTAAGTGGTCCAAATCGACCGCAGAATTCCTTGCTGGAGGAGTTTGTGATGGTCGATATAAATACAAGGCCAGCTCCTGTGATTACCGAAGAGACTACTATGAAGCTGGAGGACATAATCAAGCAGCGGATTAAGGATAAAGCTTGGGACGACGTCGAGAAGAAGTTCAAGCCAGTCGAGACACCGTTGGAATATAAGAAAAAATTGATACTAGATCAAGAGAAGAGCAAGGAAAGTTTGTCGCAAATTTACGAAAAAGAATATCTGAGGCAAAAGCAAGCGTTAGATCCAGAGAACGATGAGAAGAAGGAGGAAATGCCACAATTGCATAATGAAGTTCGACAAATGATGCGTTCTCTAATGTCTAAATTAGACGCGTTATCTAATTATCATTTCACTCCCAAGATGGTAAGATTTGTCATAATTTACATTAAAAATCAATCAATCCTTGTATAAATATTGTGATATTTATAGTTAGTAATAGTATTTACAATCAAAAGTAGTCATTCTGAGGTAAATGTTTCTAAGTTTCCTTGAAACTTAGAGGCTATCCTTGCAGTTTGTATAAATAACTTTCTATTCTCATTGCAAGATGTTTACATTTTGAGATACTAATGATTCCCAATTTATAATATATGTGATTTTCATTTTAGGCTAAACCAGAAATTAAAATCATTAGCAATATACCTGCAATTAACATGGAAGAGGTGGCACCTGTCGCGACCACTGATGCTACTCTACTAGCACCTGAAGAAATTAAAAGTATTCATCGTGTTATATTTAATATGGCTATCATTGGTTTACGTTATAGCATTTTTAAAATTTTTATTTATAATTCTTATTTTCAGCTAAACCACGCGGCGATCTTATCGGTAAATCAGAACGAACGAAAACCGATATGAAGCGCGAGAGAAGACGAAAGAAGTCTAAGCAGCGTGCCAAACAGCAAGCAATAGAAAAGAAGGAGAAACTAAGAGCATTGCAACCAGGAATCGCTAAGAAGTATAAGGATAAGAAAGAAAAGGCTGCACTGCTTAAAAAAGTGACTAAAGATAAAAACGTTACAAAGTTAAACGAAACAACGCACAAAGTCGCGAAGTCCTCGACTGCGTTTTTCACGCAGTTGCAAGATAAAGCAAAAAATAAAAATAAAATTAAAAAATTGTCCAAGAATAATATTAGCACTGTTTCGGCTGTAAAGCTAAAACTGTAAGTGTAAATTATATATTTTACATTTAATTAAAATTAAAATAAAAAATGTTATTGTATTTTTTATCATGCCCTTTGAAGATTTTATGCTGTTTATTATATCTTATTGCCTCTTTTTGTGCTATCATTGATTATAATCGCAAAGGAACGTAACTAGCGAGAATTAACTTACAGCGACGTAAGCCCTTTACAATCTTTGCGTAATGTAAGATACATATGTACACTAAAGATATTTTTTATACCTTTATTGCATGATATACGTATGCATTTCTAACACCCTTCGCTCTTTAAATCATATAAATCGCGATTTCTTGTGGAGCTATAATACGTGGGTGGATATTGTGCAAAGGAATATATAACAGTGGATAAGGGATTTGTGAAGTAATCTTTTTCTTTGATAGAGACGAATTCATACTTAACACTCGCATATAAATATTGATGCCTGCACCAGGCCCAATATATTAATTATTGTCAAAAATTGATGGTACTATTCTCGTCACGATGTAGGATGATTAAAAAAAAATCATGCGTATATGTATAGTTCATATATGTATTAGTGAAAAATGTTCCCAATTCATCATGATATGCTGTAATTTCGTTTCAATGTGCTTGTCAAAATTTGCTAAAACACGTACAAACGCGCTAAGTCACACGTGGTTACTTATAAATGCAATTATTCGTATGTGTAACATTATCTATATTTTTTTCTTTAAGAATATCTAAAAACGGTGTTTTGCACAGAGAAGCAAAGGTGGATTACGCAATTTTTGTACATTGTCAATGTCTCGAACGATTTCTTGTCGCGTCTTGGTTTATGATTGCACTGTTTATAATTACAAAGATCTAAATTAAAATAATTAAGCTAACCTTACAAATCTAACGATAAGCTGGTATTAAAATTACCGTGATTTGTGTATAGATTTTTGATTGAGAAGTTTTTTAAAAATACTTTTTCTTATTGTTTAGAGTACACTTCTGTTATTTTCATTTTTCTTTTTCTTCGTTAAATATTTATCGAATCGCATGATATCTTAAAATTGTCATGAAAATTAAAATTATGTCACTTGATTTGTATAATAAGCACAGATGCTTACATATGTTTAGAATACCTGTAATAAGGCCATGAACATTCATCTGTAGGCCATTCACTAATCAATCAACTTTATAAATATCTTTCACCGCCATGAGTAGATTTGATAAATTTGGAATTAATTTTTAAAATTTAAAATTTAATTCCAGACTCATTAAATACACTTGTATAAATCATTAAAAGCATTTATCCGTTACTAGTATCTTTATCGGTTGCGCGTTTAATTTCAAATGTAAAATTTATAAATGTAAAATTTTATTTTATATTTAATAGCTTAAGCCAAATGTAGGTAGCCCATCTGTGCGCATTATAATTTATTTCGAGCACTAATCAATAACCGTCATGAAGATACAATCGCCTTTGATGTTTTAATGGTATTTTCGTAGCGAAACCATACTCATCAATTTAGATAATTACCTCAAATAATCATAGCACATAACGCCGACGATCATACCTGGTAGCGTCTGATACCCATGACAATGAATCAAAAACCTCTCATTATAATACGTACATATGTATAATATGTAAATAATTCGGTAGACTAGGCTGTCCTAATCCCAGTGCGATCGTTTTTGCGTAAAGTCTATATATGCAGTGCTAAATTGTTAAATCGCGTTTCTCCTTTCTCCGTGAACGATCCTCCGGATGCTGACGTGAGGGTGCGGATGCCCAAGATCAAATCCCCGAAGTGATACCGAACAGCCGGGGAAAGCCCCGGAGAGAGAATTCCTCTAAAGTAGAAGCTGCTTCTCATAGGCGTACCGCCTTTCTCGTTGCTACTCGAAGGTAGCGTTGAACATGTTCAGTTCCTCGAAGCCGGACGAGCCGCCTTGATCTTGCAGCATCTGCAGCATGTCGGACAGCTCTTGCGGCTGTGTGCCGGGCCCGGCTTGCACAGGATGCGGCGGTTGAGCTTGCGCAGACACCTGAGGGCCGGTCTGTCCGTCCGGTTGCTGTGTCTGATGTTGTTGACTCTGCCAACCCCACATACCTAACAATAAACGCACATTTAATTATTTTCAATTTCGCTTCATATCTGGAGAACATAGCAAGGCAAGATTTATCAAAAGACTAACCAGGATTATTAGGCACTGTTGTGACTGCATGATATTGCTGTGTAGCCGGAGCCCTAGCGCCGCTACTGAGTTGAGTGTACGTCGGCCCGCTCGGTGACCTTGATGGGCTTAATTGACTGTATTGATACCCTTCTGTCACAGGTTGCTGTTGGAAAATGTAGTAGAAGTTTTAGATATTTCAAAATTTTGAACTTTTCAAATTTATTGAAAAACGAAGAATTAAGTACCTGTCTTCCAATCGCCCATGTTTGCGGAGTTGGAGATGTATTAGCTGGCTTTGGAATCCTACTTAAGACTGATGAGGACGCGCTTTGCTGTCCAGGTGACCCATAAGCTATCGGCGACTGCGTCGTCTCATAGTTCTGGTATACGTTCTGTGTGCTGGACGGCCTTGGTTGTTGCGGACCTGCAAATGGCATGCATTCAACTATTTGACTGTGCAATAAAAATAATAGAGACTACACTGTAATCGTCTTACTGGCTGTAGCTACAGTGGCTGGATGCTGCATCATGTGATGCGCGGAGTAGAGCGGATCCCTGGTAGGATGTCTCTGAAGGGAATAATCTAGACCAGGTTGTCCATATGCAGGTACAGCTTCATTCTCGGTTTGACCGTCGCTACTAGGATGAAATGGCCTGGATAAAGACATGTGAATATTTTTTCCATGTGAAACAAAGGGACAAGAAACATAATATAAAACAGCTTTAAAGCTTTAGATGCAGCTCCATTCTTACTTTGCTTGCATGTTTGTGCAGACGATATATTCGAAGTTTTCGTCGTACGGATTTAAGAACGCAAATGCCGACGTCCTCAACCATACCCAGTCGCGGCTCTTAGCCCGAAATCTGTACATCATAGACAAGACTTGCCCTTTCAGCTTCAACACTGGAAAATTGTTCACCACTAAAGGCATATGTCAACAATGTTGATTTAAAACATTTAAAAAAAAGAACATTTAAAAATGCGGAGTATTACCTTGTTCAAAAGTGTCCCGCATATGTGTCACATCCTCCGGATGGAAAAATTCGTAGCAAGGATGACCTAAGAGTTCCGATGGATTGTAACCCAAAATTGCGCAGACTCTTTGATCCACGAAGGTAAATTTACCTTCTGCAGAGTGACGTGACATAAATTCTACGACAAACAAAAACATAATTTATGACGGAAACTATAACTAGCCTCTGCCTGTACTGTTAAATAAAATTAATTTTAATTTGCCGATCTCCCAATTAAATTGTTAATAAGACGATACTCACCGTTATTGCTATTGGAACCTGTTAAGTCGCTACTATTTGGTGTGCTAGTGACCTGTAATCGCCCAATGGCGACAAGGCAGCAATGCGTGGAGGCATTCTCATCTGTGACCACGCCGTCTGGACCAGTTTGAACGCCACCTCTGTCACCTAGACCCACACCTGGTACACATGGGGGAACAAAATCACCTACAGCGTAAAATCATGAATCAGTCCATGATTTCCCGTTGATCGGCTTGAAGAAATTCTTATACTAAAACTATACGCCAAGTACTATACTTCAAAAATCTGATACTGATACATTGATATATATCAAAGTAATAGTCAACAGTAATTTATAATTGTAATGAAATTATATATGAAAATGTTAAAACGAAATATAAAAAAATCAATATCGTACTTTTTGAAATTCGAAAGTTGCAAAGCGGTCGATTTATTGCGCCTTTATCGTATTTAATGTGCGCGAGAGGTGTCGCTGTATCTTTCTTTTTTAACGTAACCGATAAGATTGAATTAATCAGCGGCTGCCACAAAGCTATCGATGGAACAAAAAGAGCTACGCACGTGATCATGAATATTAAACAAATATGTTAACAGTCGATAACTACCTCGCCGCGATTCGTAATGCTGGCGACTTTCCATTCAGCGATTAAAGGAGTTATTCTGAAGAGACAAGTATTTCAAATCGGAAAATCAGAGAAAAGCGTCTGATAATTCTTTCTTTTCTTAGGCCGGTATTCATAGTCGGTTCTTATATTTAAGACCGTCTTAAGTTTAATCTTAAGATGTCATGAACCAATCACAGAGCCGGATTAGCGTCTTAAGACATTACTTAAGACGGTCTTGAAATAAGATCCGACTATGAATACCGGCCATAGTCTTTCAAGATCTTTCCCTTTCTTTATCGGTTACGTTAGATCTATCGTTTGAACATGCAAACGATAGATCTAACGATGTTCTGCGTTACTACGTTCCACAGCGAATCGATAGTGAATACGACACGTTCAATTAAATACGGAATATTTGACGAAAGACGCAGAGTCGAAAAATTCAGTCACGGCAACTCGAGGCGGTTCTTAATTTACAGTATACACGTGGCATACGCGTTCCGCCGTGTTCCAGGAACGGTTCGTTCGTATTCCTCGGGCGCGACGTCTCCCCCGCTTTAAAATAGAAAGCCGGAGCCTGCTATACGACGCGCCCGAGAAAGACAGAGGGAGAGAGAGAGAGAGAGAAAGAAAAAGACCACCGTTACCCGGTGGTGGCACATCGACGTACGATCTTGCGTTCTCTCAACTCGGCACAGACGACGAAACCCGTGTCAAACTCACCGGTGGGTGGCCAATTCTTGATGTATCCGGTGCAGTGCACCACCGCGTAATTCTGGCCGTCCCGCGCCGGCGGTCCCAGGGAGTTCCTTTGCTTCATACGGTGCAGCCCGTGTGCCGCTGCCATGTCGCCCGTGGTCTGCAGATTCCCGACCTTCATGCGGCAGATGAAGCCTCTTCTTGAACCCATGCACAGTCGCATCGAGGCTGCAATCGGAAAAACGATTATTTCATCCCGCAAACATATTTTTCCCGAGTACTTGGTCGGTCGTCTTAAGTAACAAACTCCGTGAAACGTGAATAAAATCGTCTAATAAATAGAATAATCTAATAATAAAGTGGCTCGATGAAGTAGAAATTGTCGAACAATTGACTGATTCGTTTTTTTTCTTTACTTACATTGACCTTCCTTCTTGACCGTTCCGGTCTTGAGGTCCAACACCCGGCCACCGTGCTGCGGCTCAGCCGCGCTGAGCTGCTCCCGCACCTTCTCAGTATCGTCCGGATGAACTTGCGTGTAGAGGCTGGTGCCGAACCAGTCGCTCTGGGTGTAGTTCAACACCGGCGCGACCGAGTCAGACACGTAGATGATTCTGCCGGTGTCGCAGCTCACGACGAACAGGAAACCATCCGCCGCCTCGAGGATCAAGTGCTTCAGCTCCTGATCCGTGAGGAATGACGGCTTGTAGGCGTTGTCCGTGGCGGTATTTCCGGTGCCTACGACACATTCCATTTCGCTCTAACAACATTCGTTCACGACGATAGGATAACGGGATTTATAGCGAATAATTCAGATATGTCTTATTCGGAGAAAAGAATAGTGTAGTAAATGGGCCGACAATACGAGCTAAATAAAAAGATGTTAAAACTTAATAATTTAATTTTCTCACAACAAAACTAAAATATAAGAAAAAATAATCAAAAGTAAACGTTTCGTCTTTACTTAGCCTTCTTCAGTACAAATACAAAATAATTAGGAGGTTCGGAGATGTGGGTCTAAGGTCAAAGCGAAAGACTATGATATTTTAGCAAGAAACCTGATCCCTTATAAATAACATTGATATACTCGAATTTTGTTTAGACTATTTTTTTTAAGTCGATAATTAAAATAGAAAAGTGACGTATTCTTCGTTGGAAGGCGAGAATATTCTTGTCCGAAATGTTAAATAAAATTGTGTCACGTGAGAGATCGAGTCAGTCGTTAAAAAACTCAAGCTGATTGAGAAAAGAACAAGGCTATATAGTCCAAGATGGAATAGTAAGGCCAAGTGCGGGGATCCAGATTGTGATAATTAGAAACGTTCAAAATTAATTTCAAGGATGTGTGTCTCGAAGGTAAAGCGCAAACTGTCTTAATTTGGATTTATTAACAAGTTTTATATAGGTACTTGCTATATTATTGACTCGCTACAAGTTCTCTGATTAACGTGGAAATCCGGTTCTTTTGTATTAATGAGGCGTTGAACGCGCTTCTAAAATCATCGGCAGTCTTCGAGAGGAAGAATTTGACACTAAATTCGTCGAGGAAGAGGTTGTTTCCTTCTGAAGCGTGATCTAAACCTCGAAGAGCACTCTGCGAATTCCTAAGCAAGTCGTGTCCTATCGAATATTGAAATCGCCTCTCGATAGCTTCTTCCGAAGTTGACCTCCGAAGAGACGCGAAGACCGCGGCGCGGCTACGGTGTGGTACCAAAAATGAGGACGGGGCACCTCGCCAGCGGAGGTAACTATCGAGGTGCAAGATCGGAATTGCAAAGCGGACAGCGGATCCTAAGAGAAAGAGAGAGAGGGAGAAAGAGATGCGAGGGAGAGAGAGCGGCTCTCTCGCGCGGCGATGCGATCTTTACCCCGATATACGGAGAAATTCCGGGAAGAGGTACTTTAACGACTTCCAAACAAGATCTATGGAAGACCCTCGGTGACCTTCGTTACCATTATTTTCCACGCGGTATATATCTGGCCCGACGTTACCGCCGTGGTTACCTTGACACCTTCCGCAAAGAGAATTTGTATACAGTTTCCGTCACCCAAGTTATTGATAATATCAAAATTTTTAAATATCAAACATTAAGGCCCATATTCTGAACTCTCTTTTATCTGTAAAAGCGCTCTTTTAGATAAAAGAAAGTTCAGAATATGGGCCTATAGGTATCTGATACCTATAGCATCTCAGAAATAAAAGAGCGTTTTTGTAGATAAAAGAGAATTCAGAATATGGGCCTAAAAATCTTTACGATATTAAATGCCTGTTCTCAAGAAATTTAGAAGAACTAAATTTAAATACCGTTATACATACTTGTACATACCGTCATGAACAAAAAGATTGCTCTTTTTTTAACGAGACTCGACATGCACAAAAAAAAGCGAGGATAATTGCACAATTATTATATTCAGGGAAAATTGTTGTAATCTGTTTGATAGATAAAAACATTCTGGAAATATTCATGAGATTATATACAGTTTTTGATTATTTTTTAAATATAAATTTGAAATATATTACGTAAATATACATATATTCACAAACGTAAAATAATTCGAAAAAATTTCAAATTCATAAAAGATTTCGTTAAATTGAATCAATAAAAGACTCGCTTGAGGTCGATGTATGCTACTCGATACATCCCACATTTTTAGTATGCAATCTCACGCTGGTATAGCCGTTTAATTTCCATTTCTAGGCATTCTAACGCACCACTATGTTTTAAACGTTGAACAACAACTGTGATCGACGGGATATCCAGCATTCCTGCCACGGATATTCTCGATTTTTTTCATCATATTCAATTATTTGATACTGTAAAGTTTCTGATATTCAATGATAAACGATTAAGAAAAGTTTCCCATAAAATTTTGACACTTATAGATGATACAGTGTCCAAGTAACACGGTCGGAATTGCAGAGTGAAAAATGCGTATTTAACATTGATGACGATCCCCTTTCGAGTTTAAGCATCGATGACACCGTTCTCGCGACAAAACGGCGTCGTCTTTATACCTATCGACGTTCGCCAAACGGTTCTTCAGCCTTCTGGCAGTTTTATCTCTGGCGTTCCGGCGCGCGGCGCCGGGGTCGTAAAAAATCTACTGGTGCTCGGTGCTGATGTATCTTTCGTCGCGACCGCGTAATACTCTTCCACATAGCGCACGCACGGGGCGTTCACGCGCGTAAACGAGCATCCTCCTCTTTCTCCTCCCCCTCCCACTCTCTTTCTCGTCACAGGTGAGAGAGGAGAAAGAGATAGCGTAGCAGAGTTCCTTCTCTTTCGAGCGAGAGAGCGATTTGTATGCAGCGTGCCCTCGTCGCCGGGAAAGAGGAGAAGCGGCTATAAACAACGCGACGCACCACCAATACCTAGGTGGAATCACGGCGGAATCGCGCATATACACGCGCGCGTTCACGCACAATACGCAGCACGCGTCCATCGGCCGCAGGCTCTCCCTCGGGCTCAGGTAGATAGGTAGATATACCCGGCAGAACTACCAAAGGGACAGCCGCCGACGGACGGGACACACAACTCCGCCCATCCTGCCCACCGGAAGCATATATCGCGCTCGCTGCATTCGATATGACCGCCACCGGCTCTCGAAACCCGTCGCAACGTTCCGGTGCATCCCTCGTTCTCTCTCCTCCCCTCTACCTTGTCTATCTCCCAGAATTTCCTCGTTAATCAATTATATAGATATCCCTATAGATTTGTATATCCGCGGAATTTTAACCATCTCATCTCTTGACTTTTTATATTTTAACGGAATTTATACACACAGAAAAATATCATTCTACAGTCAAGGAAAGCAATTATACTTCTTTTATTTTCTTTAAGTAATAGTTTTCTTCAACAAAGAATATTTTCTTAATATTAGTTTTAAGATTACTTATGATGAATAAAGATACTTATGATGACCTTATGGTCATCATAAGTATTTTATTCAGAGAGTATCTTAAGTATCTTAAGATTTGATAAGTATCTTATTCAGAGAGTATCTTAAGTATCTTAAGATTTGCGGATATACACACTGAGAACAAAAATTGTTTCAACCAACTAAATATTTAGTCCGATACGTTCAACTAAACATTTACTACGATGAAACAAAATATTGTTCCCAAACCCCTAATTTGTTTACAATAGTAACAAATTATGTTGTTGAAAACAATATTTTGTTTCACGTAATAAATGTTTAGTTGAACGTATCGGACTAAATATTTAGTTGAATGAAACAATTTTTTTTTCTCAGTGCATATAAACTTATCAAATATTGAAACAAGTAATATTTACTTGTAGGTATAAGTATTTTTCTCTGTGTATGAAATTGTGTAAACGAGTTTATTCCTAAAGTCTTCAGAAAACAAGATCGTTTCTTCTCTTCTGACGCCGAAAATTATTTCGATTTTTTTAAACAAGAATTTCGCGTAATACGATTTTACTAATGTATATTCTTTCCGTGAATTTCTGACGCGGTTCTTCAGGCACAAAATCAATAAGAATTATCTGTTTAATTATTTCAAAATTCGAGTTCTTCTGAAAGATAATAACAATTGCGATCTAGCATTAAAATTTTCAATAGATAATTGAAAAGTATTTAATTGAAGATATACGCGCTTGATATGTGCAGTTATTTAAAGTCATGATGCAAATCTGGCGGAACATCTTCGGCTTTTCCGTCTTCGACCTAACAAGGAAGTTGCGGATACTTACACTGTCGGCAGTGTAAGTATCCTAAAAGCGCTCGTAAATTCTCGCCTCTGCTGTCGAGACCGGAGATCCAGCCGCGTTCTCGCGCGTCGAGCCGGGAGGGACTCGGGAGCCTCGGGACGCGAGTGTTTCCTCGCGTAATCGATAGTCGTAGGTACGTAACGTAACGTACGGCAGGTCAACTACGGCCGTAATTTAATCGGCCTCACGTTAAGGCACCGAGAATCTCGCGTTGCGCCCAAGTTATTGCATCGCTCGTGCCGGATAACTCAAACATCGCTGCAACTTAATCGTCACGTCCCGCGTCGAAAACTGCACTGTTCCTTATCGATGACGGCCGGGGAGGACGAAGAAAAAAGAAGAAGGAGAGAGGGAAAGAGCGATAAATTTGTTCTCACATTTATAAATAAACTCGTTGGAACGAAATTACAGCGTATAAAATATAAAATGAGAAACAGAGCTAACACGTAAGAATGAGTAAATAAAATATAAAACTGAGAATATATATGAGAATAAAGTTACATAATCTCATTATCCTTCGAAAGCAAATCTAATGCACGAAATGTGTTAGATTTGCTATGTCGATATGCACGAAAGTTCAATCTAAAAAAAAAAAAAATGCATAATCTACTAAAAGAAAAGGAACAAGAAAAAATTTCTCCGCTAGTATTTGTCGACTTTGCGGCGCGTGCGAGTTGCAGAACTCGAGACTTAAGTTAAATTCAAGTGGCTTATGACTCTTACGAGTGGCTCGTAAGTTATCGACACTCGAGGTTTTTTTTTCACCTCTCGATGAAAAATCCGCCGGAGAACTTTCTACTTCGAATAATGGGGGGCGGTTTTTCAACATCTTGCACCGTATTTTTAGCGTATTTCTTGGCGATTACTTGAAAGCGATTTTCCCAATTTTTTTTAATTTTTAATATTAAACGACTTAGCAACTCAGTTCTCAAATAAAAAATTCCATTCAAATAAAATGGTGTTATTCATCAGATATTATCCGAGAAGAAAATTTACGTAATCGTAAACATAATAAGTTAAAGTATTGATTATCAATTTAATTAATTAAAGACAAATCTATTTTAATTAAAATAGATTATATTTGTAATTAAAAAAGATTAGTCTTCGGAAAACTTAATTTGAAGCCCTTTAAATTCGTCAGAAGAGGTACCTGGGGAGGAACAAAGGGATCATTATCGTAAATAAGATTCCGTAGAATCAAAGTTACTCACCTCTGAGTGCTTTCATGTGCGCCACTGCCATCCTTAGGATCGTGAGCTTGTCGGGTTTACGGGCCAGGGCGGAACAGGTCGGCACCATGTCGGAGAGCTCGGTGATGTAGGCGGTCATCTTGTTCCGCCGCCGCCGCTCGATCTCGCAATGATTCTCCCTGCAGTAAGTCGCAAGACAAAACCGAGGTAATTGCATAGTTCAAGGAACCAGTGTGCGGTTTCTCCTACTATACGGCTAAAAACGGCGCGAACAACGAAGCTGAAACGCGGAACAGCCGCGTAGAGACAGGAGTTTCTTGCGCGTCCTGCGAGTCGCAGGAAATAGCGTGAAATAACGTTCGCGACACGGTATTCAATTTGTGTTGAATTTCTTCTTCTTGCGTTTATATACAGCCGCGGACCTTGCTTTACGTGAAGTGGGCTAGTTGGATTTAACTCTGCGAAACGGATCGCTGTATCAGTATGCTATGTTTCAGTTTGATTAACTATTAATAATAAATAAGTAATTATCAATATATAATTTTTCTTATCTTTTAGAACATGTTAATGTTGTTTATTAAATCTCACGTAAAGAAACGCGTCACGATCATATCTGTACTCATTAGCAAGCGCCTTAAGTTTTTGCATCAATTTACTATCGCGCTTCTAATTAAAACTTCACATAAGCTACCTAAAATTAACTCGGTTACGGACGTCTTTGGCGCCATGATCGATTCGGCCGATAAATTCTCGAGTAGTCCACCTAGACGGGGGAGGATATCGGGGCGAGACCACAATTTGAGGCCTCCCCTGTTATTACGCTACCAGAGGGTAACCGCCGCGGGTAACGGCCAGGCACGTCTCCCTTTACTTCGACGGCGAGCTGCGTAATCGCCGGCGCGCAAATCGTAAATTTAATGGCATTTAATTCGCGACAATTTTCCAAGAAACTTTGTGAAGGCAGACCCCGTGCGCGGATCCGCACGCAACACGTAAGCCGGATTCCCGCTCATCGATCCCCCGATGCGCAAATCGAGTCGGCGGCGGTTAATTCGCTATCGGCGCTACATCCCGTTCATGAAACCAATCATTTCGCGAAGTCAACTTCGTGAACCGAACCTCCCGGTCTGTAGCTTACGATCGATCATTTTCTGCCTGTTCTACGATACTCCGGAGCAAGTTAAGAGATACAAATAAATATTTGCAATTGGCCGTACCAGGCACAAAACAATTTTTTTATTTTATTTATTATACTTGGAGAATAAATGACTTATAACTATCTTTCCTTGTTATCCAATCATCGTATTTGTGTGTACATATATAATAATAACTATCTATAGAAAGCACTTCCTGGTAGGAATTATTGTATCAACTGACATATTCTTTATTGAACTGGGCAGTTTGATCGCTATGCCTATTTCCTGAACCGACCTCTACCCTGAAATGGATAAGGAAGGAGATCGGTTCACGAGATGATAAAAAATTTGTTCAGTCCATGAAATGGGTAGTTTCGCGATCAGACCGTAACGTCGATATCCTACCCGGATACACAGGGTGCGAGATTAAAATTTGATATCGATATGCTGATTGGTTTGCGCTAACTTTTTTTTCGCGGCGTCTACTCCCCGCGACTGGATGGCCGCGATATGAAATATTGAAAAATAAAATTGATCCGTTCAATGGGACTGGGCCGTGTCTGTGCGGACGCAGTCTGTGCATGCGAAACGTGTCATTGTATTTCGTTATATTTATATTTGAGAATTAATTTCCCTATCTAATGATTTTTAATTAGAACTCTTTGGATATCAAACCAAATCGCAGAAACTTTGAGAACTCTTTGGATAATATCTGAGCATCTTATATATTCATTGAAAAACCTATAGATATAGATATATTCGAAATCGAATCGAGTTTACGAGTACCGAAAAGCTTTACTCTATCACTTTAGATATGTAAATTTTCACACAAATTGACTATTTAAATAGATAACAAACATAAAAAATTCAATAAGTTATCAGATTTTGATACGATTTTATTTCTGTAAAAGATCAACCAAAATATTTATAACACTTATAATAAAACAGACCATAAATATGAAAATATATAAATATAAAATATAAAAAAAAATATTAATTTAATATAAAATATAATGTAAAAATATAATGAATATATAAAATATAATATAATATAAAATATAAAAAATATTTATATAATATGTAAATATATGTATAAGTATAAAAATCTGATTTTATATGTGTTTTGTTAAGCGGGTACGTTTTCTGTTGAATGATTATCAAATATGTGCTGGCGTAAATTTACTAATAATGATTCGGTTATGTGAAAGGAACATGCACAGATTATAAGTATATTACATCTTTTATAAAATTTTCTTCTGTATATATGCATTCCCAGGGACGTTTTGACATATTTTTCATCGGATTCAATTATCTTGTCATCAGAATAATAACAGAGATTCTGAATTCTTTATTTCTTAAGCGGTGAGCTTCGTAAGAAATGATTTATTATAACAAATCAAAACTTCAAAAAAGAAAAAGATGACAGGTCGAAAAAGAAATCGTCATGACTCAAGTCAATGCCGATCGCCTTTCACGTCTCTCTCTCATTATACGATTCGGTGCAATTTTTTCGTTGAGCTGCGCGCGCGCGGGCGATCGTTATCGTTATTATTATCTCGTCCCGAGGACCAAGGGAATCCGTAACGCTCGACGACGTCGTGGATGGCCCCGGCGCGGCAGAGGCCCGCTATTTAAAAGAGGCCACGGCGCTTAAAGCGCAAGTATAAAGCGGAGTATGCACCGCGTGGCATGGCAAGAGAGGAGAGGGATGGAGGGGTGGAGGAACGCGATCCGTGAAGAGGAGGACGGGGAGAGAACTCCTGGGTCAGAGGTCAGACGCTCCGAAGTTGCCCGCTCGCTCCGTGGGTCCAAGCTCCGTGTACCGGGGCATACCGGGTGTCCCAGTACTACCTCACACCAGCTCCTTCTCGATCCGATCCTCTGATCCCGAAGTCGCGATACGTTTGTACTTTTACGTCGTTTTATTATATTTTATTTTTATTTCTTGAATAATCGATCCGTGCATACTTTCTTTCAACTGGGTGTAGTAACTTCTTTCGATCAAAAGTCGTTATTGTCTTTCGTACCTGCTTTCAAACATGAAAAAATATTTCAGATCCATGGTTATACTTGAAAGAAATCGAGTTTTTAAAAATTGACGCTTGCTTATTCTTTTATATGTATAGCTTTTATATGTATATTTTTTATGTATATAGCTACAGCAGCTAGACGCTGCTATATAAAGACATGATTTTGCAATAACATCTATTCTGCATAATTATAAAAGAAGCTATCCAGTTTATATCACGTTGGTTAAAATATTATAAAATATTATAGAATGTTATAGAATATTATAAAAGTAAAATGTAGGTGTTAATAATGTAATAAATATTTTTCGTCGATGCACATTGGACAAATATAATTCTTTACAAAATAGACAATATAAAAGACAAGTACAAAAGACAATAAAAAAAGCTACATTTTTAATCGGCAACAATGATTTATATACGCCGACGACGATTCACAATGAACCGAGACACCGCAGTTACCACGCTATTTGATACAGAGGGGTCGTCGGATGCTAAAGCGAACGACACGGTAAAAGTGCCTGATCCCTAGGCCGGGGGTCAACGCTGACCCCGTGACACCGGTCACGTTACTTGAAAAAGAGGATACTAGTTGAAGGTTGAGGGTAATAGATCCCTTTATCCGCCGTGGCTCCATTTTAAGTGTAAAATGCGACGTGCGCACGTCTCGCGGAACTTAAAACTGCAAGATAGAACGCGGGAATCTAATATCGCGAACACGCGATGCCATCTGTGCCCTTAATCAGCCATGAGAAATAAGATTATGAGACATTTAGATTGTTCCTTCCACGTCTCTTTAAAATCTAGACTCTAAAATCTCGCGCAACGATCGATCAAACATCAACCGATGGATAGTACGCCGCTCCAGTTGTTAGAGAGTCAGTCACGATCGTCGGAATAGCACCGGTACACTCTGTACACAGCTCTCTTATGCCGTGGTGATCTAATGTTGGTTCAGAAACACACACGCCGCACACAGTATACGAAGCCCCACAAAGGAGAAAAATCCTCCCGGTATAAGACGAGAAGACAATCGCGAAGAGAGCGAGTTATCATCGAATTGCCTTGCATTTAGGGATGCTTGCGATGCCACGATAGGCAGTTTGCTCTCCATACTTCTCTGACATCATCGATTTCCGGCGTGCTTTATCTTCGATATTAGCTAGATACCGGACCGAACGAACGTAACATGATTTTGTATTAACGCTTTACAATGCGATTCGTACATGCAATTTATAACGTTTGTTCGCAAGATCGTCTAATGACACTCCCCTGCCGCATATTCGACATTCCCGAACGCTCGTATGCATAAATTTACGGACTTGCGAAACAGAGTTGTAACGCCGTTACTCAATCGTACAATTTATATCGTTGTGATTTGCTTCCCGCACCTAACTGCATCGATATGCATGAAATTAAGGATCGGCGAATAAATAACGCATTCGCTACGCCCTTGCATTGATAGAGGAATGTATAGGAATAACATATATAGCAAACGGATATAAGCTATCTGTGTATTCGCATTGTCTTCGTTACTGAAACGGATAAAGAGGCGGACACCCCACAGCGTTATACTATATGCATCTGACTGTAACCGCGTTACCTGGTGATTGAGAATAAACTTTAATGGTAACGTAACTTCCTTACTTCGCATTTGCATCTTGTTTGCTATTCTTTTCAATTTATATTCAGAATTCTAATTCGACATCTTATCGAATCCCGCGCGAGCTTCTTGTAATTTTGCAGCACACGTTAAATTTGTAAAAATTGATATTCGATGATGACTTTTCTTTTCCACGCGTCAAAATAAACGTTAGATAAACTTTAATCGCGATAGTTGTCTTCGCGCATCGATCGATCCAGTAACTCTCGTTAGCGTTCTAGTTAATTTCCCCGTACGTTCAAGCCGTTCCGCGGCTTATTACGCCATAGAAGAAGCCCTTTAATTAATTGGCCTATGAGAGCAATCTGCGCGACGATCTGCATCATGTGCTCTCTGGTAGAGGCATAGTGAGGCACCGTTGCTCTTCCTTATGTGGCGTTTAAGGCACGTGCTTTTCACTGCAGCGCGAGATAATCTCTCCTTCGTTCAGAGCCTCCTTACGGCGATTCTGATTTCTGCGAGATTCTAACATCCTCCCGTAAACTTTTGCAATTCGCGAAGCGTTATGATCGTTCGCCACGTCTGATTACCGTTTTAAAAGACCTCGACTTCTCTCTTTCTCTCATATTATTATTTTTATTTCATACCTTTTCTTGACAGAATGCTTTTCTTGATAAAATGCTTTTCTTGATAGAAGGCTTTTCTTGATAGAATAAAAATAAAATAATGCACTAGAAAATTAATTATCTATGTCCTATAATATTAAAAAATCTGTGTACCGACACGTGTTAGCTAACCGTGATAAAAAAAATCTCGTAATAATGATCTCCACTCTAATTTCCTCGCTTTACGCGCCAGGCATGAACCCATAAATGTTGTTAACGACGCACAACATCCATATCCACCCGGTATCGAACGTTATTTAAATCATTACCAAACTGGACGAAGACGTTATAATCTCGCGCGCGCGAAACGGCAGCGTGTCGAGCCATAAATTTCCGTGTAACGTATTTACTGCCGTGAACGAATAATCGCAAAAGCGCAATGTTCGCCGGACACACACGCGTTATAAACGATGACTGTACCTTGATTTATTGCAGCACCATGTTGTCACAACCTTTTTCCGATACCTTCCCCCATATTTCTCTTTTACTTTCTGTTCCTTATGTCTCTAAATAACATACTATATCACTCGAAAATTTATATAGTATTAGTATATTAGTAAGTGGCAGTCTATTCTTTGAAACTTTATATTTAAAATTCATATCCCATTTTTTCCTTATACGAAGTTGCTTTTCCGACAAAAAGTTATGTATTTTGATTAAAAAAGATGTTTTTTTAATTCAGTTTATGCAATCTTCCTCTTTTAATTATAACTTTGACGGAAGAAATTCGGCTGAAGTTAGCCGAGTTAATGCGTTGTACTGAAAAGGCTATTGATGAAGAGAATCACGTTTCCAAAATCCCTTAATGAGAAAATGGATCACTATTGTAGGAAGGGGAATAAAAAGCACAAGAAGGGAGAGATTCCATTCTGGGCGACCGCCGGTATGCGACAAAATTATTTCGTGGTTATCGTGGCACCAAAAGTGCCGGCATCTGCATTAATGCCGAGAAAACGCGAGGATGAGGAAAGCCAAAGTGGGAGAGACGGGAAAGAGAGGAAAACGAGAAGAGGCCTAAGAGAGAGAAGTTACGGGCAGGCGGCAAGGAGAGGCGCGCGCGTCTTGCGGCAGGAGGCAGTAATTGCGTTATTAACTTAAAAGTGAGGTTCTCCAGAGAGAGGACCGGGGGCGAGAAAGGAAGAGGGACAAAGTGGGAGAAAGAGGAGAGAGAAAGAGCGCGCGACATCAGAATGTTGCCGGTCGGTCTTTGCCGCGGCGTCCGCGTATTCTTTCGCGGCACCGTATATACCTGTGCGAAACGACAGCGCGCGGATACGGAATTGCAGGTGAACCACCACGGACCCACCCGTGGCGGCACGCGATGAGAGACCATGGATAAGATATCGTTATTGCTATTATGGCGGATCGACAGTCAGTCTTCAGATTGGCCGGCGTTAAAAAATAACAGAGCGCTTTTTTCGGCGAGGCAATCGACTGGATTAAAGCGAGACTTTCTATAGATTCAAATTAGGTGATTACCAAGAATTAAACTATTTTATTGACTGGATATTATGGCTTCGCGGATGAAACATTAAAGACACGTAACGGAGTTTTCTTGTACAAAATAAAATTTAGTAATAAATTTTACAAATTGAGACAAACGTTTCGAGAACGGTAGCTGCATTTAATCTTTAATTAGATGATATCGGAGTGGATCGTTATAACAAACAACTGTACGATGTAAAATAAACATAATACAGTGCCAATCAGGTAAATTATGCGATTCCTTCTCGCGTGCATGAAATTAACGAGATGAGAAATTCCTAGCTGACCCTCTATGAACAAACAGCCAGATCGAGCAACGCGAGAACCCTCGCGAGCAATTCCGTACTATCATTTCGCAAGTATGTACCGCGAATAGCGAGTAAAAATCGTAAAATGAGAAAGAGAGAGAAAGAGAGAAAAAAAAAATAGAAACATGCGGCGTTCTAATCTCGTTCAGTGAAACGAAAGATGATTGCATCTCAGTTACAGAAGAACATAGAGAGGAATGTAACTTTGTTACATCTTGCGTCGAGTATAGCTTCAGGCATACGGTGAAAATATAGTGTGCACTGAAGAACGTAAACGCGAAATTTACACGGACATAAGTATGACGATGCATATAATAGCGCGCATTAAAAACCGACGAGCTCTCTGCAACTCCAGATAATATAAGAAAAATAAGAAGAAAACTGTGTGATATATTCAACGCTTCTCGAATACTTTTTGATATGTTATGCACAACCAAATCTAATATAATTTGATCTCTTTCGGTTTACCACTCACTGCGAGATGTAAATGATGTGAATAACAGGGCGCAATGCGCGAGAATTTTTATAATCAATGAAAGTTCTACCTGGCATGACTATATTCGCGCGGAATCGCGATTATACTCGGGTTTTCGAATACGTTACCTATGATCGGCTTTATACCATGATTATATCAGGTAGGGAAGCATCGTAGACCCGGTGCTTAATAGAGACGTAACGCCATACACAGTCACGTTACACAAAGCAGGGGGCTGAGTCACGACCGATCAATGTTACACGCGGTAGGCTCAACCTCCCAATCCTCTTTTTGCGTTTTGTCTATTGATAAGTCAATCAATCGAGATCGATGGTCTTTATCCGATCATGTCCGCGTGATTTATTTTCGTTTCTAATAAATGTAAGTAAAACATGATGTTTTTTTGTTTACATTGATACCAAGCATTATTTAGAAAAAATTAAGTATCTTAAATTAAATTAAAACTTCGCTCTTTAGCCATCGATGTTAGATGATTGAATCTGTCATAAAATTTTAATTAAAAAAGAATTATATGTATGTACATCGAAGAAAAATAATAGACACGCAACGTCTCTGCGACACGTCCCGCGTAATTGTATACACAGACGTAGAAGATTCCTCGAGGATTTTGACGTAGATTTTTATTCACAGCGTCTGTGGGGAGCAGCCATATTTTATACGTAAGTTATGCGTCTCACGTTGTACATTATTTTCCGGCTTTTGTCCGGCGAATTTAATGCCCGTGCCAGCCGAAATATCTCGGAAGGGAATCAAAGTACCGTGTCTCTTTCGTTGTACACGGACTTGAAGGACGCGCACTCCGGCGCGCGTATAAGTACCTTATGTTCCCACGCTGGAGCAGCCTCGAGGGCTTCCCATTCCGCTATCGGCTCCTCACATTGCCCGGTATCATGTAGGTATGTATGTACCTTCTCGTACTTGAAGAAGAAGGCGTATGTACAGGGTGTACCGGTGAAACATATTGAGCCGCGGTTTCGTGAGGCGAATTAACAAATGCCGAAGAGAGAGAGAGAGAGAGAGAGAGAGAAAAGAGAGTGTCCTCGAAGATAATTTTCGTGAATGTCTGACTAACGTAATCGGGTTTGGTTGGCTTGAAAATGACACGGCAAAATTGCAAAGTGGATCGAAATAACGTCGAACGGCGGAAACGTATAGTTGTTCGATGGAAATATTACGTCGTTATATTATAAGGTCGTCATATTGTTACAATATTAGTTGTTGAATTAGGCCTAAATACTTACCTGGCAAATCTCTCCTTATCCTGTACATTGTCATCGTCTAATCTCCTATATTTACAGCCACTCGGATCATCCTCATCGGATCTATAAAATAAATAAATAAAAAACACATTAATTATCAGTCGTAATTATGAATCTTTGATTCATTGAATGATACTTATCTAATGTTATGGCATTGATTATTTTAATAATCGCTTATGAATAATTCGTCCATCATTTCGACTTCGTTTCATTGTCATTTAAACATTCCATGGAATGTCCATTCGCTGTCCATTCGTAATCGTCCACGTAATAATCACTGATATATTTGAAAGCAGATTAAGTTAAATGGACGGTAAAAGAATGTATTCTAGGTGGACCAATCCGTTAAGGACAAATGGCTGTGGATAGTCGGGTTCAGCACCCGAAAGGAACGAATAATAGAAATTCCACGTGCGTCGCGTCACCGATACGTAAAGTGTAATCGCTTCCGGACTGCCAAACGTGACCGTACGTTCCAAAATTGGTCACCGGCAGGATCGCCGTCGGCCTTTCTCCCCCCCCCCTTAAATCTGGAGCGCCGGTAACAGTATAAAAGTGACGATGAGAATCTCATGCGCGATATTCACACTCATTCATTCGACCGGCTATTCCATTCAAGCTATCTCGTTGGATCATTATGTCGATTATTAACAAGATCTTTCTGAGAAAAGAGCAACAATCGATTATTATTCAGTCATATGACGTATCACGTAAAGAAATTCTAGATACCTATCTCTCTCAAATCGCAATTTATCAGTTCCATAATATAAAGCTATTATTGGCCCATGACTGTGATCATAATAAGATCTTTCAGAGAGGAGGGTAACAACTGATTATCATTCAGTTATCTGATGTATGTATCATGTAAAGAAATTCCAGATATCTCTCTTAATCCGTAAACGTCAGTTATCAAACTGATGATTATAATACGAATATACGATACAATACAAACATACAATATTCATACCATATTCATTAATTAATTATTCATTGGATTCTATGTATATATTTAATCCTTAAAAAGGTTTAAACGAGCGCGTGTAATCGCGTGATAATTCACGTCGATATCGCGCTCTGAATTCGCCGAACAAGCCCAGGAGCGAGAGCGTTTACGAGTCGCTTTCGGAGGACGCACGGTGAGAAGAGAGAGAGAAGAGGGACGGAGATAGATAAATCGAGGATCGATAAATCCGTCACCAATCGTCTCATTACCGGTGTAGGAGAGCGTTGTGTGCCGTTCTCTACTGAAACGCGATAGAAAATTATGCTCTCATTGCGAGAGCAGAGCTCCACGCTCGGGCGCAGAAATCCGGCCGATCGTCAGTCTGTATTGCACAGCGCCCGCGCGGGTGATGTACGATTCTGACCCTGAGCGAAAAAGCGAGACCCCTTTACTTACCGGCACCCCTCCATCCCGCCGTACCGCTGCTTCGCCCTATCCCGCCCGTACCCGTGCCCCGCTCGTGCCCCTCCGCGAGGCTCGCTCACCGGTGAACGTCGCGTTGAAGAGACGGTGTACGGCCTCTCCTCTGCCCTCCCCCCCCCCCCCCCCCTCTTTCGTTTCCCCGTCGCGAGGTCTATAGGACCCAACGCGCGGACCCGAGGTAGGGATGGTGTAGGGCCCCGGCAGCGAGTGTATCCGGGTATCGCAAGCGCGAGGAGGGTTGAGGGAGAGTCCCCCTTCGCCCCTCCGTCTCCCTCTCCGTCATCTTCCTGCGCGGGAACCTTCTCGGTTCCCTTCGTCCCCACGTTCTCCGCGTTCCTTTTTTCCTGCTCTTCTTCCTCCTCGCGGGAGAGCGAGAGGAATGGAGAGAGAAAAAGAGGGAGAGAAAGAAAGAGGGGAGAGAGGGAAACACGGAGACTTATGGAGTACATAATGATGCGCCCCGCGGTATTACGTCGACTTAACGGACGCGTATGCGTGCTTCGCAAGCGATGAAGTCGACGACGTCGAGAAGTATTCGCGGCGGGCGGGCGGGCAAAGCCTCAGGGCTGAAGTTTTAGAAGAAGAAAAAAGAAATGGTCGTACGCAAATCGATCGTGAACGTTCGTTACGATTGAAGAGTAAAACTATTTCCGTGTCAGATATTAATATCTCGTTTGTTATTTTTTAATTGTATTCGAATTTTTAATATTTTCACACGGGAAAAAAAAATGAAGTTGCTTCAATTAAACGCGACGTCACGGGCTGCCTCAAACATAAACAGTTAATTCAATTGGATATTACTTGAACGAAAATATCAGATAGTTGTTTTAATAATCCAAATATTTGGAACAAATAATATCCAATTGAATTAACTGTTTATGCTTGTGGCAGCCCGTGACGTAAACATTTAATTAAAGCAACTGCATTTTCTTTCTGTGCATCAGCTAAATGAGGTACGTCGATTCTGCGTACCAGGTGCTGCTTTAATTCAATCCACATCCGCTGTATACAAAATCCTTGGCCTACATCATAATTAACGAATATGAGGAAAATAAAGCTATAAATTCTGACCCCCCTCACCCTTGTCCTGGAGCGAGAAAAGTATCCGAGGTAGAGCAACGATAAAGTGAAAATTATGGGGGGAAAAAGGCAGCCGAAGGCGAGAGAGAGATAAATGTGTGACAGGGAGATGTATGAAGTGCATAATGATGCGCAGCGCAATATCACGTCGACTTAATAGGTGTTTCGCAAATAGAAAATCTCGCGCAGTAGGCTTAGCGACTCTATTCGCTACGGGATTTATTTATGACGAACGAGAAGTCTAGTTTTTCAATACCTAATGTCTGTACACGCTATAATATCAAAATAATCTCAAGAATATTGTCATAACTTAAAAATTATGAAAAAAAGATCGATTATATTTTATCGAAACGGTTTATCTTAATTACGATTAAATCACAATTAAGATTGCGTCAGTTCTTTATTTAACCTTTATGAAAAGGTACTATTATACCTTGATCATTATATTGTCAGACATTAATTTGTAATATATGATATTTGACGTATATTCCCCTGTATGAAGCGTAATGCAAGTATTTATTTATAATTAAATGCCATGTTCAACATATCCTATGATTACATGTTATATCGATAAACATATATAATATTAGTGATTGCTGATCAGAAAATTGTTCCACCAATTGCTTTTATACAATTACGAGGAGAGCAACTCTCGGTCAGAAAAGTTTCTTTTTCTATAATTTTACAAGAGAGTAAGAATATAATTATGGAATTATTTTGATATGTATAATGAAATTATACTGTTGAATAAAGTTTCAGCGGGGCAAACAATGCGTTAAACTGTAATCTTTCGATTCATTTCAACTAAACCTTTTTTTCTCCGGAAAATTTAAGAATTATTAAACAAATGTAAGTCCGCATTCATCGGCGAATGCATTCCTGAGATTGGATGCAAATCCGAGAGAGGAGATACGCGGCATTGACGCCGCTCTGCCATTACGGTAGTTTGACCCTTGACATGAAGGCGATTTGGGCAGTCCAGTTCGGAATTTCGGCGGCGCCGATTGAAGGACTGGACACAGACGCAATGCACAGTTACGGTGAAAGGATTGCTCTCTCTCTTTCTCTCTCGTTTTCTCCACGTGCGTTATAAGTAGACCCCGTAACGCGATCGGGGTTGGGTCAGGGCAGCCCCCCGCTCTATTTCCCTGTTTACGCGCCTCGGAACGCCCGATAATTTGTATACGTCGCGAAAACCGTGGGAACAAAAGCGCCGATACTTAGGCGTACGCGGCGATCGTTATCTCCGCTATCGGGATACCGTCGTAAACTGTCGTGTCTTTTAATGTAGCTGTGTTGCGCGCGGGGCAATAACGAACCGTCGCTCGAGAGAGCGGACACATGTACCCGCTATTGCGCACGCGGATACGATACATTTCCGTTTAGGTATAGGTAATGGGTTAATAATTTAGCGAGACGATAACCCGCGAATGTTCGAGCTGTTCGTCATAACAGCTTGAAATGTGGTGCTTGTTATTAATTTTTCCTAATTGATAATTAGATACGAGTGTATTTAACGAAATTATGCAATTTTGTATGTGTGATTGAACCTCGGACTGAACATAATTATTTAATAGTGGCAAAGAATATTACCTGAGCTTTTACAATTCTATAATATATATAATATATTTATATATATATATATATATATATATATATATAATAGCACGTATATTTTATAGAATATTTAATAAATAAGGTTGACACTGAATCGATAATTATTCATCTAAAAGTAAAAAAAATATTTTACAACAAAAAAATGAGAAAATTACGAATTACTGTACTGACTAATTACTGATGTAGTTGAATAAATGTTTTTTTTAATTATAATGCTAAAGAAGCAAAATTTTGCCAAATTTTTTATGATTATGAAATTATATATATCTTGTAATTAGTTATTTCGTTCGAAAACACAAGTTTTATTTAAATTCTCATATCTAACAATTATTAATCGTGATAAAAAGATACATGCGTTAATTAAAAAAATTCACATTATTAAAAAAAAGTCGACGGACACTTTGATCATCATAAAGATGCACGTGTTTCTGAGCTCTGTCGTCAGTTTTGCACCTTTCTTCTGAGAGTTTAAAGAGCCAGCCAGAAAAAAAGAAATACGATACTCTTCTCTTGCGAAGAAGAAAAAGAAGAGGAATTTGTGTGACGTGTCCAGTTTACGGTGGCGCCTTTTTGCATTTTTCCGTATAGCGCCAAAGTCACGACTTGACCCTCTCGTCTCCCCCTTCCCCACCCTCTTTCGTCCACGATCGTACTTCTGCATTTACGGTCGCCGTTCCTTAAGGTTCACGTGTTAGGTACAACTACTCCTTTTACACGACGCCAAACGTATGTCCAAGTAGCTCCTATAAAGAGAAGGTACTCTATTTGGTACCTACAGAAAGGCAAGATGATATTAAATGCTTAGATATATATGCATATCTATTAATTAAATTGTTAAGATAATATAAGTCAAAATTTTCCAGTTACAAGAGATAATTTCCATAAAATACGTACTTCAGTCGTGTTATTTTTCACAATTTTGCATGACCATAAACTCGAATGTATATCAACAGAAACAGAAAACACGGAAGAATCATTTCGTTTATTTTATAAATCTGCCGAGTTTCACGCGTTCAATTCGGAGAAGGATCGCCGGGCGATTTTCAGCGAGCAAAGAAACGGAAGAGAAAAATGAGGAAAGAAGAGGAAGATCTTATTGTCAGTACAGTGCGATGCATCCTGATCGATCGCGGGCCGTGGAAAATCGTCACGGCGATCGGCGACGACGAGGGTCGGCAGGAGCGATCGAGGAGGTGGTGACCAATAAGGTCGCTGGAGAACGGATAAGAGTCGCGGAGTCGAAGAACGATGGACCGCCCCTCGCTGCGGCGGCAGTGCGCGAGGCCCACCAATGGCCACGCTGTTTTCGCCTTAATATGCAAGCCTGGCCGCCGGCATTACCGTTCTCGTAATGAAAAAATTACGTCACCTAGCCGCTTAGGCGTTAGATAGTCGATCGGCGCTATGAGACGCACCATCGCTGGACGTTCGACGGCGCCGAGGCGATCTGAATGCCCGAGGCATTACGTGATCGATTCGATCTCGGGGAAGAAATATATTGTTATACATAGATCTATCGGGAATTAGTATATATATTCGGAGATAAATTTAATGAGTCATTAATGAAGCGCAAAGTGATCTGGTTATTTCAGATCAAGTGCGGACCTTCTTATGTGACATATAAAGAAAATTTGAATCTTTCAATAAAATTTCATTTATCGTGTAATTTTTAATAAGATAAATCTCTCTTATGTACAATGAGGTTGCTGTCATTAAGTTTGACTCTCATCCATTATGCAATTTCAAGCTTCTTTGCTACCTTTGTTACACACGCAATATTCTGTCGACGTAGATACTCGGTATCGGAGAGATTGTGATTGATATCTGCAGCCTTGTGTTTATTGTTACATTGTATCCTGAATATTATCATAGATTCTCAATATTATGTATCCTTGACATGATAAATCTCTGCATTTCTATGTGATCTTCAATATTTTCATATTATAAATTCGTGATATCTCACCCGCAAACTTAGCAATCCCTATAGATTATAGATTTCCGGTATCGCATCTTGCTGCCTTAGATCTCTAAGTTCAAAATAGTTCTCTGATGTTAAGGACAAAGGATTCTTAATGTCATTAATTTTCGCTATTGATTCGTAACCGTTGATCTTCCATTTCACTAATTGTAAGACCAAGGTACAACATATACATAGCTTTTTAACGCTAACAATAATATGTAAACCCTTTAGTAAATTCAGTACATGATATTTTCCGTGCAATTTCGATTTCATTGGGCTGTAATGTTATTTTTTTATTAATTCGCAAAGTTTCTTTACTTTATCGGGCGACATATAAATGCCGATATATAAAGACATCGATATTCGCTCGATTTTGTCCCATCGCACGCTGGCACGGAACGGATCAGAAACTCGACCGTTTTCACGCCTGAGAAAATCCTTATTGTCTAAGGCAGGTTGGTTTGCCTAGAGCGGAAAGTCACGCGAATCGACACACAAGGAAGAGGAAACGAGAAATCGACTTAATTGCGCATGCCGTTTAGTACTTCTGTGCGTACAACAAACAGCAATGCACAACTGACTGCTTCTATTCGCCTTCCTTCCATTCTGGACATTCATTTTTTTCCACGTTATTTTTAACGTTTCGTACTTCTATAGTAATTTACAAATGTCTCAAATATATCAAATAACAGAATAATAAATAATAGTACAAGAGAAAGAGCAACAAAAAGAGTTCCAAGTTTTATTCTACAAAATTTAACAATCTCATATTTTATTTTTAATTTATGTCTAATAAGAAAACCAGAGATATCATATTTATTCAAATTTTATTTCACATAATTTTACGATATCTGATATTTGTATTTTTAATTTATGTCCAACAAGAAAAGTAGAGAAATTCACAAAATATTGAATGTCGATTAGTTTCTGTTACGATAATTTTGATGGTGACTAAAGGAAGAAGTTCAACTTGTGTGCTGTCAGTTTTTTTTTTTTTTTCATCTTTTGATTCCCCATTCAACGGCGTGCGCGCGTCCAGATGCATGTCGATCGTGTATGACATAAATATGCATCGCGCGCGGCCCGCGCGTACGGAGCGTTACTAACAGGGTCTTAATTATGAATGAAAATAATACGCGCGCTTCAATCTCGAAACACACTTTCCTCGGCGTCAAGCCATCCGGTTCAACGACTCCTGCGGCAGAAGCGTGCGGAAAAATATCGTGCCCGCACGAGAAAGAATATGACACCGATAATCACGGTCAAGCGATTTGTACGCTCGCTTGTTCTTCTCTCCGTCACATGCTGACGTCGATAATCGGTCGATTATATTGTTAACTAAAAGTTGAATGTACGTCAGAATTCTTTCCACAACGCTTCGATTTTTCAAACTAAATATCCTAAAATTATAATGAAGTACAAAAGCCCACATTTCCCTCTCATTAATTGACAATGTTTAGATTTTTTTTCCTTTTCGGATAATCCTGCATGGACGTAGTATCCGGCGTTTTCTCTTTTTTTTTTTTTTTTGTGACGGAACTCGCCAACTCGCCGAGTTTGCCGGGCAAGGCGGCGGGATTCGGGAAACGATGTTATTGCGTAACGTAATGATCTGGTAATCGGTCACGTGGATTTGCGTTGGACCGGGCCGGCCGCAAATCTCCGCTACGTGACGAATTCCGCGACGAGCGGGTTTTGCCGCGTGCCTGCGCCCGCACGTGAGTGCACCATCCGCACGCGCGGCGCTAAGCTCCTCGCATTAGTTCGCGCGCTTCTGCAATCGACGGCAGTTTGTTGTTTGCACGGTGGCGAACGGTGCGTCGCACCACGCGGCTGCACGAGGACGAGCAAATCGAGAACGCACAGGCAACGCTGCTGCAGCGTAACACCTCATTAGCGTTCGAGGAAGTAAGGCCGCGCCGCCGCCCGGCCCGTCCGCGTCGCGAGAATTCTTTCGCTTTTGTAACAGCAGCGGCGGCAGCGGCGCTTGATCGAGAAAAATTGCACACCGACTCTTAATTATACCCGTTACAGATTTCCTTTCATTGACAATTGTCGTTTTCACTAGTTTCATTATCTTGAAAATATGACAAGAAGAATATTTAAAACACAAAATAAAGAACGATTCTATATAATATATAACGGAAGAATCTCCTTCTATTATTTTAATCAAGAACACTGTTGAAGAGAACAGAAAGATATATATCATTTTATTCATTGTTTTTCTAATTGACTTTTAATATATAATTTGAATAACATCTTTATGAAAAGCCGAGCATATTCTTTGTTTGTCCTTCACGGTTTGAGAATTTGAGATTCAGAGCCGTCCGTGCGCCCGTAAATGTACTTTGTTTTGCATGGCGTGTGCGTGCAAGGATACACGTATTAAATGCACGCCCCCTCCGTTGCTGTTCGATGTTAATTGCGCGCAGTAATCATTTTAACATACATTCCAATTATGCGAATGCTATTTGGATTACATTTGCATCGTAAAAATTCCCGATGCGCTACTGCTCTCCGGCAAACGTGCGGCATTTAATACAGACGAAGTTTTCAAATCTCGCTAAATAATCCCGTTTTATCTGTCAATAAAATTTATCGTCGGCGACGGTGTAAAACTTTCATCGCAATTGTCGATAAAATTCGCACCTATCGCGCGACGGCATTTTTGTTAATATATATTTTTAGATATCTGGGCTTATCGCGCCGCACGTGCCTAGGACTATAATTATGAGTATCCTTCTCGTAATATCGTCTCGCCACGAGTTTCGTTATGGTTCCGAGAGATTATCGTTATCGTTGTTTCGATGACTGTACCCAAGTATCGCTTCATTCAAGGCCAAGCGCGCGAAAAGTTTTTTTTTATACATGATACACGTGTCAATCTTTATGTGCGGAGAACATTGCAGGAAACGGAGCGGCGCGAATTCGATTAAAAATGCAGTTCGGGCCCGTAAGCGGGAAGCAAGACACCTTGATCGTATCGTATTACTTCATTGTAGAACATTTTCTTCATCAAAATACTATCAAGAAGCTATGAAAAGAAGATTATTACCTCTCGTTAAAATTAAGCAAAAAGCGCAAACGTATAATTAAAAAAGTGTATGTTTCTGTTATCTTTTTAATTACAAATCATGTTACGATATCATACAGAAAAAGAAAAAATATTCTTGATTTTAAAATACCTTTAATTTTAACGAGGAAATCTTGAAATAAGATTATATTGCGTTAAACGAAGAAAATTAGCATTAAACAAAGAATTATATAGTTAAATTAAACCAAGAAAAATAAAGTTGAAATAACACGTTAAAATTCTTATAAGAAGATTATATTGTTTCATATATATGCAAGATCACTATAATCTTCTTATAAAAATTTCAACGTGTCATTTCAACTTTTTTTTTCTTGGTTCAACTATATAATTCTTCGTTTAACGCAATATAATCTTATTTCAAGATTTCCACGTTAAAACTAAAGATATTTTAAAATCAGGAATATTTTTTTTCTGTGTACTCTTCAAAATATCATATTTGATAGTTTAATACAGTTATACTTTAATTCTAAAACAAGGATCGTCCATAACAGAGTCTGTCAAACCGTTTGCCTTCGCGTTTGCTTTTCGCGAATTCCTATGCTTCGCTTTCTAAGAAAAACTCGACGCTGGTTCGATATCTAATAAAATAATTCAGATAGAGTCGTGCTAGGTGTGAATCTATTGAAAATTCTCACTTTGGCCGCGTACATCTCCCCGGAGGAAGAGCAACAAGTGAGTAAACATCCGTGCCACGGATCCTCGAGTCCGTGCGAATCGTCGCCGTGCGATCGAATCGGACAGCAATGTGCGGATCCAAAGCTGCCAGCGAAACGGCCAGGAATGTCGTGACACGCGTATACGTCCGACCGCTAAGAGACGAAGCTGGGATCAATGGCGCGTGACTGCGTCGGGTTCGTCGAAAGTGAGGCGGAGATATAATGGCTGAATGGGGGAAAAGGGGAGAAACGCTGCTTCCCCTCGCATTCGGTTCACCCCGGAACGGGGACGGCTGCTATTTTCGATAGATCGACCTTTCACCCCATCGCAGAAATACCGAAGCACGGACACGCTTCTAAACGGAAAACGCGCGAATGGAAAGTTACGACTAAAAAATACGGAGAAAAATTGTATATACTTGGCTTGAAAACACGTTATATCGGTGAAGTGTGCGAAGAAAAATATTTAGCACAATTGAATCTTATCGGAAAGCGGCGAATAAAAGATAAAATTAAGAAAAAAATGAGAAAGATACCGTAATCAGTAACTGTAACGTGCGAGTTTTGTGCATAGGAATTATTATACGTCGAATTTTTTTCTACGTCACATTCGGTGTATGTGTAGGGTATTGAAATATCCAGCCAGTTAGTTGCAGCGAAAAACAAAATCGTTACGCGAGCTGTCTGTCGACATGCTGATGCGGATGAAAACTTGCTGATTCTGCAATAACATTCCGTATAAAGACCAACAATAATATGCGACGATGACGAGCATGGAATGAAATTACGCGCGACGTAAAGCTATACTTATATTTTTAACACATTTCTGTTGTCAACGGAGACATTTTAGATTTGCTTTTAATAGATTGTATTTATTTATCGAATTGCAAATTTGAATTTTTACACAACTGCAATACATTAAATAATACTATAAACAAGATAAAAACTGATTTTTTAGCGCGAAAGTCTCGTTCAAATTAATTAATTTATTTTTGGATATCAATTTTTTATCTTAATTTTGTTTCTGCCATTTTAGAATATATTAATCGATAATATCATTGAGAGAAGATATAGGCTCAAGCATCTCTTTCCAGAATTTTTTAACCGTCCGATAAGTACTCCGCCTTTTATGCTGAAATCGAGCTATCTCAATTCAAAGACTCCTACGCTCTCCTTTCTCTCTTATTTTCTTTTTTTTTTCTTCCGCGCGATCGCGAAACAAGCGCATTCTGCGAATTGTTGGCACCACGTCAGAATGACTCGTCGGCTGATGAATTGCAATGTAGCGAGCGCTAATTGAAGGCGGGTGATTAAGACGGCTGAGAGTTTGTACGCCTTAGAATCTATGTTCACGAAAGTTTCGCCGCAATCGAGACTCACGTGAAGTACGATAGAGATAAACGTCATGAAAATTATCAAGTCGATAACCACGCTGTAAAAAGTACTTTTATATCGTATGTGTTTATGTGTGTATATAAAACGCGGTGTATGAAAGGTTTTGAAAAGACAAACAATGCGAATAAAAATCCGTCCGACCCTAGTATATTTTCACAGATAAAATATCGCGGAAAATGTAAATTAAAAAATTCACAATGCGCGCAGAAATGGTGCATGTCCTAAAGAGAGAAAGAGAGAAAGAGAGAGAGAGAGAAAAAAAATATAACGACGAAATAACGGTGGATATGCCCTTTTACCTCCGTCTTTTCGACTCCGTCTCCGTGTGGGCCTGCTGGATGTGATGGGGCGATAGGTCGGGCCCGTAAGACAGAAGTTGACTTCCTGTGGTGACGGGACAGACGGGCGGGGGTGGCGGCGGCGGTGGCGGGCCTAACTGGTAGCCCACCGTGGCGGAGGGGGGCGCGTAGTGCGAGGGGCCCGGTCCGAGACCGACCCCGTAGCCCGCGCTGCCCGCCGACCCGCCCCCGTACATGCCGCTGCTACCGGGATACTCTATTTTGGCGGTTTTCCTTGCTGGCCAACTCGATTATCGGAACAAAACGTTAATCACTTCTCGCGGAGGAGTCACCAAGCGAATCAACTCTCCATATCGCTGCTGCGAGATTACTCGTCGACGCACTATCGCAGTTTCACGGGGGATCGTCGTTGCACGCTCTTCGGTATCGTTATCGAATCGCGCTCAAATTACCGACTCGAATCGTCCACTCTTGTATCTCTTCATAAAAATACTCGTATGCTTTGTGTATGCTTATTATCAAGTTAATAACACGTTATTCTTAAATTACCGACTTGTCGTCTTATCGCGCCGAGATTATTCCGCTCCCCCCCGGAAGCACTTTTGTATACGTTTAATGAAATTTATACTCGGATTTAGGATGGAAAGAAAGTATGGAATTCGAGAATAATTGTTGACCTCGCGAACTTATTTATTTATATTCACACAGCACAAGGCTTATTAACTCCCTAAGCTATTCAGTGACGACTCTGTCGCACCAAGTCGGTGCTCGCTTCTTAAAGACACATGTACACACAAATACTCAAACACATTTGTTTCGAGTCTCGAGAGGACTCGTGGAAAGTCGCGTTACCACAATACACTTCCATCTGTTAGAAATCTCCCAAAATTGTATTGCGCGATAAATTATGTGTGCTGATATAGTAGATAATTCGTCCACCGCAAGGTGCATTCGTTCACAGCTTCCGCGCAGTATCCGTATCCGTACTTTATCCTTGTTATCAGTTCATTATACACAGTCTTCGAATTGGCAAAATATGCGCCAAGTACGTCACATTCTTCTAACCCTGATCGCAACGAAGAAATTCGCGATAAAACATGGTTTTCACCCTCGTCTTTTTATCGCATCTCGTCATGTTGCGCTTCGGTCTTCGTGAAATAAAAAAAGAAAATATCTTGACGGTTTAATAGCTCGAGTGCACGATTTCGAGGTTCCTGATACAGAAACTCGTTCGACTATGTCGGGCGCTCGCCTTCCACCGAATTATCTTGTCATCTCGTTACCTGGAGCAAGATGTAGATCTACCATCGGTCTACCAAGCAGTTTTGTACTTCGCGTTTCCCTCTTCAGCGTTAGTCGGGGATACTTCAGAGTTTTCGAAGGGTCCAGAGTTTCGAAGGCCTTTGTATCTAAATTCTACTCACGTTCGCTCGTGTACTTCCTCGCCGATCTTGAAAGAGCGCGCGGTGGTATATTTTAATAATTTATACTTTAATCATTTTATATTCGCTTATTTTATCTGCGCTCCTCAAAAATTTATTCTAACATAATGATCGACGAGAGAAATGTGATAATTGCGAGTAGAAGTTTCCATTAAAGATTAAATCATTCGGGACTGCGTACGCTTGGTCCGAATTGTATGGCAATCTTTCGACGAAGACACAGATTCGCAGATAAGCGCAAACGGGAGTTTTAATCTGGGATTGCCTCCCCGGAATTGTCTTTATCTATCACTGAGAAACTCTGACGCTTTCCGATATGTCCCTCTTCTTGATGCGCGCGCAAAATACAATTTTGCTTTCCGCTGTTTTCATCTACTCCATTTGTCTCGTGGAAAATTCTCGAAGTTGGCGCATGAGGATGTGCTGTTGCTGTTGCAAATGTGAGCGACCTTCTTTCCTATACGCGGCGAATTTCGCAATTCGAATAAAAGTCGCTTCTCTCTAATGGTAAATTCCTCGTGTTTCGCTAGTCAACGCGACGGCGATTAATCGACCAAGAAAGAAAGTACGGAGATGCAAAAGAGGCTCGTTACGGAAGTGCGCCTCCGGCGCGGCGCGGCGCGGCGGTGATTTCGATTTTGGAAAGCGTCAAATCGGCCACTTTCACGAGGTGAGCTCTATTCGCTCGCCAATAACAAGCTCGCCCGCCTACGCTCTATTAACTATTGTTTGTTTCTTTTTCGCTCTTCCAGAGTCGACCGGAGTGGTACTCACGGAGAAAAGTCCTCTGGTCCCCCGTGCCAGAACTTGATCGCGAATCCGAGAACGTCACGAGATTCTCGATCTCGTCGGGCCGTCGTCGTTGCACTCGCGCCGAATTCTGCACGCCCCTTTCGTCGCACTGTCGCGTATCCACGGGACAATCGCGCTAATCTTTCCCTCGCCTCGCGATTTCCTCACAGCGACGGCCATCGCTGAAGCGGTTCGTACGCGTCGCGATCACTTATCCCGAAGAATTCCGTACAAAGCTTCCATTCGATCGATTCGCGCGGCGAGTTAAGCGAAGGGAATTAGCTGATTTTCAAGCGAAACGGCTGCAGAGCAATTTCGTATCGTGATCAAAGTTAAATCTTGTTCCTGTTGCTTCACAGGATGCGTCCGTGGGCTTCTATCCTTCGGGATGTTTCAGCAATCTGCTTGATTTTCTCCAAAATCGTTTTATTTCTATATATTTAGGATGTAGTCCTCTGGCTACTATATATGGAGAACTTAATCGCGCACCCCCAAATCCTCGTCGTACCGGAAATCATAAACGAAACGTTTGTTCTCCGTGGTTGACGTCGAAAATTCAGATCCCATGTTACATTTGTTTCATCGTAAAATGAACTCGTTGCTCGTTCGAAATCAACTTGGCTGAGCTCGCGTAACGAGAAGCGCACGCAAATCACGGATGCGTCAAATTCCCGCGCGTAAAACGGTGCCACAAAATTCCTCGGGCAACACCGTTACCAGCAGAGAATGAGTTCTCTTTCTTTAAAATCTTTAAATGAGTTCAACTGTGTGATAAAATCGATATCGTGACACGTGTGTCTACCCACTCGCCGAAAATTCACAGTGTCAGGTGCAAAGTCCACAAAGGTCGGATCTTCGCCGTGATTCGATAATAATCGAACCGTTCCTTTTCAATTAGATAACTTGATATTTTTCATATTTAACGCAATAAATCCCACATATTTAATTTTCAGTGCCCAAATAGTTGACATTTTTCTGTTTAAACAAGATCTTCAAGATTTTTCCAGCTAGGTACGTTTGTTAAAATCCTACGATTAATCAAGGAGACCGATTTTTTTCTTCAAAGATGAGCCTAACTCACTGAGAGCCAAACGGGAGAACGTTTGACGGCACACGCGGTCAGGCGTCCAATTCTCGGCGCCAAAATTGTGTCTTCGCGGCGCGGCGCACTCTCGAATAATGACGCGTCGCGGCGATCGTCGCGTCGCGGTCTCGATCGCGATCGATGAAGATCGCAGGCGAAGTGACGCGGAAAGACGTTTCACGGACGTGCAAGCGGACATACGTATGGACGGACGGACGGACGGACGGACGGATGGGTCGCCGACTAGCCACCACCCACAACTCGCTAGTGACTGATTCCACCATAGCCGCATAATGTGCTGCTGCGGTATACCCCGGTGAGGACTATCACTTCTCCCACCAGAGAGACCGGGACAGCCACCGTTGCGAAGCCACGACTTTTAACCGGGATGCATCGTCGCCGCTCGCTCGCTCCCTCGCGACGGAGTACGGCGTTTCGGGGGACTCCCTTTTCGAGAGATTAATTCGAGAGATCTTGTCCCCGAGACCTTGACTCGACTTTTCTTTAACTTCTCACATTCGTTCGGTGACAAAAATTAGATATATCAACATATATCTGGAGTTAAATTCCTCATTCGGACGCGTTGGCGCCGCTTTTTATTGGACAAGGACACAACTGGAGAACCGGAACTTCTTAATATTTCAGGAGACCGCGCTCTAAATGCAAAAGGAAATAAACGTCTAGAGTTTATCTTCGAAATTCTTCTTACTTAAAACCCGCCGAAAATTATTCTTCGATTATCTTTAAAATTCCTCAACATTGTGAATGTAATTTGTAAATGTTCAGAATGAATTTCTTCGTACGCGATACGCACGCAACAGTGAAAATTGATAGAAGCAAATATATGTATCAGAATGAGTGGGAATATGGCAATAGAAAGCAGAGCGGACGTATTCAGTCTTAAGTATATCGCGCCGAAAGGATCGCGCCGGCCGGGTCCGACAGATCGGAAATTCACGATATAAGAGGGTCGCAAGAGTGTGTTGATACCTACAACGGCGGTTGACATTTGCGCCTGCTTCGCGTGCCGAAGCCGCGCGGCAGAAAAGTGTTTTCGAGAAAGACTCGTGTGCCGGTAAAAGTAAGTAAGCGCGGCGCTTACGATAACGAAGCGTTTTCTTGAGCGATGTCGCAATACGCGCGGCTCGGCGCGTATTGGCCGAGCAGCGCAGCATTTGTAAAGCCGGGGTAGCGGAGAATTGCCTACTGTGTATTATGTGTGGCGAACGCCGTAACTGATCCCGGCGCTGCATCAATTCTCGGAACTGCGTCAATCAAGCGCGCGACACCAAGTTCGCCGTGCATGTAAACCGGTAACACACGTCGAAATTTCACCGCGATCGTTAACGCCGTAGCGGCTATTTTCGTCGTCAAACGTCTTTCCATGACGATCTTTTCTCTCGCTCCCCTCGCGTGATCCGAGGACTCGATACGAAAATTGCAAACGCGCACAAACGCATTCGTACAAGAATTGTTTATACTATATATTTTAAGTGAAACTTTATGCGTAAAAATATTTTTTCTTGAATTTGTATTCAATGCCTTTCTGTATCATATGCCTTTAATTATCAAATGTATCATCAAATCTTTGTTCAGAAAAATATACAGATGCAAAGTTTCCATTTGTGCATTTAGACTTATATCTAAGATACGATATACTTAAATACAGGCTGATTAAATGTTTAAATTTAAACGTCTTGGTATAGAAATTATCTCATGCAAAGTTAAGTATGCATTGTGACTCACCCTATGTGGACAGCACCGCGCTTCTGTGCCATTTTGCTTGGGTCACTCCCTGTATGTAAAACAATACACATCAGTATGACGATAAACAACTTTATTACAAGACTTGATTCGAAGATGGCCCAGAATTTAGATCAGCGAATCACTACTATACTGAAATGTAAACTCTACTCGAAAAGAAAACGGGACGAAAGAGATGGAGAACTATAATCAGCCCATCCTCTTCTATTTCTGTAGGTACTCTTCGAGAACAATCGAAAACCAATTAAGATTCGCTAAACAGAGACAGAAATGATCCCTAATTAACCCGCTTTTTTTCTTCTTGCTGCCCGGACGCTAAGCATGACAATTTACATTCCAGAATAGTCTATAGTTCACTGTGTGTGTGTGTGTGAGAGAGATATTATTTAAATTCAATAAATTCAAAATGCTTGTTCTAATAAAATTTATATTTAATTATCTGGGACATCTTCTTTATATCACTTACAATATTTCAAAATTCGTATCTTGCAGTGGAATTAACAACCACGTGGTAACTACGATTGATAACGCAACTCAGCTCGAGAAACCAATCATATCAATGTTAATCGATATGTAAATATTATAATCGCAAGCGGATAATATCCAAAAATAATATCCGCGTGAAACGTAATCACTGATACGAACAAACTACGTTTCTTCAACGTGAATATTTCACTTTAATAAAATAGTTATGTAGGGTCGCGGCCAGAGTGGTTGCAACACTTTTTTTTTAAAAATAAGTAGGAAAATAAGTTATAGTTATAAGTTATAGTTATAAGTTATAGTCTCGGTTATAGTTACATGTAGTTTTTTTAAAAAATAAGTATAGTTTTTTAAGTGTTGCAACTACTCTGACCGCGACTGTAGATGAGAAATATTATTAATCAATTAAGTTATTTTTCAGAATGTTTCCTTCTTTATCTCATGGTGCGACAGATGACAGAATGCGTTTGAGGATAATAAATTTAAAATGCGGAATTGCAAGAGTGTTCGTTAACGAAGTCGGTGAATTTTTATTCTTCACTATGTCCTATGTGCATACGTGTGTATATATCTCGAACAAAAATTTATTTGGGACGTATATAAAACAAATATATACCTATATAAAAGAAGTAATTTAAATTCTTTTACCTTTCTGTCTTTTCCCACTTTTAAAATCAAAATTGTGAATCAGGAAAGGATTCTGTTTGCTCAAAACAGCTTATCGACTATCGCTGCAATAAACTCTTACTATTCTGTGCTAGCATCAGCAACGCTAACCATATAGCAGCTAGATTTTTATGTTATACTGTTCTTTTCTATTACTGTACTCTTTGAGAACAATTGAAAATCATTGATCAATGAAAATTCGCTAAACAAAGACAGAAATGTCCCTAATTACCAGCTCTTTTCTTCTTTCTGCCCAGGGGCTAAGCATGGAATTCACATTCCAGTATAATCTATAGTTCATTATGAGACAGAGAAAGACTTGGGTATAAAATACTCAAAGATTATTAAAACTCAGAAAGTGCAAAATCTTCGTTGTATTAAAATTTATATTTCATTCTCTGGGACATCTTCTTTATATAACTTAGACTACTTTAAAATTCGTATCTTGTAATAAGGATTAACAATCACGTGATAACTATGATTGCTGACGCAAACTCAGTTCGAGAAACTTCCATATCAATTTGATCGATATGTAAGTATTATAATCTACCTTGTCTTCTCCAACTTTTAAAATCAAAATTATGAGTCAGAAAAGGATTCTGTTCGTTCACAACAGCTTATCAATTATCGCTGCAACAAACTCTTACCAGTCTGTGCCAGCATCGAACGTGTAACCATAGCAGGTAGATTTTTATGTATGTACTTTATCGCGCCTAATACGAAGGCGGCCGAAAGATCACTATCTATCATTTCATCGAACAGAATTCATTCTACAGCTTGGCCTTGCACTCCGCACGGCAAAACTGGAGCAATTTAGGTAGACGTAGTAAGTAGTCTCGCCTTGGATTGCGCGTGCACGCGGGAGCGTACGGGGAGGAGACAATTATTGGAAAGCGATCCTTCCGTTTTCCGGAGAGATCTATCGCGAATTTTCCGGGCGGAAGGTAAAGCGGTTTTCGATCTCGACGCGTCGGCTCGATTGCGTCAACCGGGGAAACGCGGGCGGACGTCTCGAGGCCGACGGTAACAAGATCCGCGGCTGGGGATTTTACCTGGAATAGAATGGGCGATCGAGGATACCGTGAACATTCAGCCGGGATTTCCTGTTGCCACGATGCGACAAAAAAACGATGCGCGCGAGACGCGTGAGAATATCGACGCGGGCGTATGACGGCTACGACACTCCGCACCGACATCAAAACTGGGTGTTTACACTTGGCAGTCGCGCCATTTTGGAGTTTCCACTCTGCTCCGGGGTTTTATTTTTCACGCACGCACACGGGAGCCCGCACGGAAGCGCCGCCGCTGGACGACTGTAAACGCCGGGCGGCGCGCCATCTGTCGGCGACGCGCCTCAAGCCGAGGCCCGATTCAACGATCTGTGTTGATACGATAGAAATCGCGACGATCTGATCGTCGCGTCACTCGCGTCGCGATTTCAGAATCAGCGAACGTGTGCGCAATATTCATTGACTCGATCGAGAAATGTCTCCGGCCGTTATTCATAGTCGGATCTTATATTTCAGATCATCTTAAGGCCGGTATTCATAGTTATTTAAGACCGTCTTAAGTTCAATCTTAAGATGTCATGAACTAATCACAGAGCCGTATTAGCGTCTTAAGACATTACTTAAGACGGCCTTGAAGACTATGAATATCGGCCACAGTCTTCAAGACCGTCTTAAGTAATGTCTTAAGACGCTAATACGGCTCTGTGATTGGTTCATGACATCTTAAGATTAAACTTAAGACGGTCTTAAATAACTATGAATAGTCTTAAGATATTAATACCGCTCTGTAGTCTGTGATTGGTTCATTAGCATCTTAGGACATTACTTAAGATGGTCTTAAATACAAGATCCGACTATGAATACCGGCCTCCGACACGCGGATTCACCTATTCTACACGACAATAATTAAATAAATCAACCGACAAACGAATGCGTACGTACCGACGGCGACGCGCCGACCAATGACGCGGCGCGTTCAGAGATCCCATTGGTCGTCCGCGATAGACACGTGACCCGGGTCGGTGCGTCATCGAAGGGCCCGTTCGCGTGAGCCTGTCGTTGCGGCGTATCTTTCGTCGCGCGTCTGCTAAATGCAGGTTAAATAATAATTTCAGTAATTTATAGCGGAGAATCGAATTCGCAGGAGCCCGATTCGTGTGATCGTTCGGTATTTCCGCGCGTTCGCGCTCGCAGAGGACCTGGAAACCTGGAATGCTCGTCCACCGGCTCCCCTGCAGCTCATGCGAACGCGCCAAGCAAACCGCTGCTCTCGCGCGACGCCGCGTAGCGCGCCCCGCCGGTGAATACTTGCGTCTCGGGCCGAGCCGAGCGATATCCCAATCCCACTACTACGCCACTTCCGCTCGCTCGACACTGAGCAAAATGGACGCCTTTGTGTCTGTTTTCTTCGCATTCCCACTATAAATACGGTTTTACGGGGCGACGCAGCGCCTGCGACGGGGCGATGCTCGTGCGGCGCCGCGTGAAACGCGTGTGAGAGCAGTGTCGTGCACGCGAGTCGTGACCGTGGCCGGCCGTGGCCGACGTGGAAACGCGTCCAACCAAGTAGGCCAGACCTCCGCGGTGGCCCCCGCGGATGACAATTGAGCGGGCATCCCCCGGACGACGGTGCTGACCGCGACGTGTCCTGCGACGTGCCCGACGACGCGCCAGTCGTCACGACGTGCCGAACAATCGCGCCGGCGGGCCGCGAGGGACGCGGGACCGCGATACGGCGCCCGGCCTCCCGCCAAAATACCCCAGACGCGGAACCAAGCGGACGGAGCGACGTAAATAATCCCGGGTAAGCGCGGAGCGAACGGAGCCTGTCGCGCCGCGCGACAGCGGCCGCGTCCGCGTCATCCGCGTCCTGCCTGTCCGCAGCACGCGACGGCGCTTTTCCGCGCGAGTGATCCGGCGAAATTCTACTCGCTGGCCCACCAGAGTTCAACGTTCATCGTCCGCAGGAGGATCTCGTGCTTCCCCCCCTCTATCCCCTGCCCCCCTCCCCTCCTTCTCTCGTGTTGTTATACCTGTGTTCGCGTGGACGCGTGGTCGCTCTGTGGTGTTGCACGACGTTGGATGATAGACGTTTCATTCGGAGAAGGTAAAGGGATATGCCTGTGTGCCACATGATGATTATTAATATTGGTATGATCTTTTGGAAGCAGGCAGACCCGGGTCAATGAATGTTGTGTAGTATCCCACGGTGTACGATTTCGCTGTGCTGCTAGGAATTCTGATTTGTTCATGTGCGTCAGCTGATCACGTTGCAGTTTTTGCTCAACGATTGGTTGTTTTATGCGAATACGTAGGATTTATTTTTTACGGAAACTTAACGAATTTTTCCAGGAAGATCATTTTAATGTTTGTGTTTTGAGTATGTTATTAAGATAAGTGATTTAAGGATCTATATCTATTCTACGATGTTATATGTAAATTTTATTAATTTAATATAAACCTGTTTTATCATAAAATATATATATGTTTCTTTTGTACATAATTCTGTATTGCAATAGCTTAAATATTTGAGAGTAAATTTAATATTTATAAGACAGAATAATTAACAAAGAGGTATAATTCTGGTTTTTGTGAAAAATGTAAAAAACATTCTGAAATGGTCTTAAAAATTGGATTTAATGTTCACACTTAAATAAGAAAACATTTAATTACAGCAATGTAAATTACGTGCATCGTAAAACAGTTTAATTTTAGGTTAGTTGTTTTTATTTTTGTTTTTATACATATGTTGTATTGCATGTATTATTTTTATTTTAGCATGTAATTTGTATTTATTTAACTATTTCCTATTTTTATTTTTTTAAATATCTAATTTTTTGAAGATGTTATATATCTATTAGAACACGTTTTAAAAAATAACTACATAAATAAAATTTTTGTTGCAGGACAACAAAGTGCTGATAAACATGGATCGCTTATTGGAGGATCCACGGGCTTCATCAAAATTTGGTTGAAACTTTCACTTGCAACATGGGAACTTAAAAGAGACTTCGTTGAGTTCCCAATATTTGCCTTAGTGCTAGTGTCCAACAAAGAGGATTAGAGACTGCTGTGTTCAACGGTGAAATATTTGTGTCAGTATGTCTTGAAATGCGTAGTGAGAAAATTTTAACAATGGTTTATTTAGACGTTTGTGGAAGCAGTGTATTTAGATATGTTCAGTTAATTTACATTTACTGCATATCGTAAGCAAGTAATCGTAGCATGCCTGTGCAGTGCCCAGCACATTACATTGTTCCACGAGGTGAGGAAGCTTAGGAACACTGAAACTGATTTTTATTCTCTTTTTTTTGTTTAGGCTGTAATGCCAGAACGAATCAAACTCAAAATGAATGGGGTTGTACCGAGTGTGCCAATAACTACCCTCGCTGGTATCGCGAGTCTCACAGACTTGTTACCTGAAATGCCCCTACCAACTCCGCTGCCGCAGACTCTGACTAATAAGTCGCTGCTGTTTCATCCACGAGTAGCGGAAGAGGCCAAGATATTGCTAAGCCTTCGCGATGAGAATCTCGTGCCGCAGTTAATAATGTCACTGTCGCAGACATCATCGGAACATATTGAACTCAAGGATAATTACCCGAATACTGAGCAATCGCTGGAAAACGAGCAAAACACGCCCGAATTGCTCAAGGCGATCTTGCAGATAAACCCTGACGTATTCAGAGGAACCCAGCACAATTCTCCAAGAAACTGGACGCAAGGTGCGCCTATGTTACACGCGAATCAATCGCCGGCGAGCTATGGTCGTTTCTCGCCGTCCTATTCGAGCTCCTCGGGCTCCAGGCAAACGCCTCAAGGTAGTCCGGCTCAAACCGCGGCAGCCAGGTCCGTGCTTCCGCCGATGGTGGCCAGTGGCATCGCTCACACGCAACATCCGCGGATGCCGATCACTCCGCAGAATCACGCGGACATATCGCAGATGTCCCCCTTCGCCGTGCCTTCTCCGTCGCCCAGAGGTAACGTTATGACCGAACAAACGAGAACGTTGACGACGCCCCAGCATATGCAGGAGGACACGAACTGTATGAATCCCCTATCGAACGTAGCCCTTCAACCAAACATATACTCGCCGGCTCATATGAGCTCGCCGAATGCATCGTTGACATCTCTCACCAATATGACACCTCAGCACAACATGGCTGGTATGACGCCACAACACAATATGCATATGACATCCCCAATTCGTAATGTGCCTCTGCAACAACATCCGGCCATGGGTATGCAGCAGAACCTTTATGATTCCATGATGAATCAGCAAGTTCATCATGCGTTAGGCAGCGGTCAATCGTTAGACATCGATAATGCGGTACAGGAGAATCAGCAGTTTCTTCTCGACCCGGTAGCTGGACTTTCCGATATCGATTTACCGATGGAGAACATTGACACGAAGCAAAGCGTCGATCATGCGATACAACATTTATTACCGACTTCTCAAACCACATCCTATCCGAATATACATGCCACCGACATGGTTAATGTTTTAGATCCAGCTACGGCTAGTATGGCGTCCACTGTACAACATCAACAGAACAATAATTCGGAGAAGAGTATGAAATTGGCTGGAATAGAAAAGATGAAGGAGCCCATTGTTATGTTAAACAGATTATCGTTGGCTGACCAGGCGCTTATGCAGAAGAGTTTGGCGGCGTTTGCAGAGAAATCGCCGAGTCGCGCGGCGAAAATGGGCATTTCCAATCGTGACAACGCGCCGAAAACCGATTCCGAGAGCGAGGAGGAAATCGGCAAGAATAACAAGTATTTTAAAGCTCGCGCGAAAGAGCGGCAGGTGCAACGAGAGAAAGAGAAAGCGGAGCGGCGGAAAAGCGAGGACAAGGGCCGCAGGCGAAGAAAGATAACGATGGAGGACAACGATGAGGAGGATGATAAACGAGATGCATCGTACTCGCCTACGAAACCAAAAATACGGAAGATTGAGAAGAAGTTAGTGCCTGTATTAGCCAAACTGAGCGTAGAGGAATTAATGGAGACCAATACGTATCAACGATTTAACTCTACCATAGAGACGATTTTCGAGAATACCGAGGATTTTATGACTAACGCCGATCTGGAGGACGACGGTGAAGTGCTTCCGGAGATGCTTATTCCCAAGTATCAATTACATGATCTTTGTACGGAAGCAGCCAAACTCAAAACGTTGGGCGCCATGGAATCGATACCTACAGATAAATTGGTGAGGCTGTTGAACATCTTGGAAAAGAATATACGAGACGGCGCGAGGGTATCGCCGCTTGTGGATCCGGATGATGACGTCGAGGAAGGGCGACTCTGGATGAACTTGGCGATGGAACGGGTGCAGCGCGCCGTGGATTCGTCGTTGGTCGCGCTGCACATTATGACCTCTAGCAATATGCCGAAGACGGTTTATCTGGAAGATGTGATTGATCGAATAGTCCTTTTCATGAAGTTTCAGCTGCAGAACACGATCTATCCTTCTTTCGACCCCGTATATAAGGTAGATACAAAGAAGAACAAGACTGACAATTTTAATTCTAGCGGACGCAAGAAGCGAGGCCATATGAAGGAAGTGCGCGAGAAGAGTATTCTGCAGGTTTACAATAAGATGCACGAGCTGGTAGGTCTGTTGGCTGAGCTATTGAACATACAGGTTCTAACGGACACGAGCGTTCTACATGCATCATCATTGGGCGTTGCGCCGTTTTTCGTCGAATCGGTGAGTGATCTTCAGTTGAGTGCATTGAAGCTCGTCACTGTAATATTTACAAAGTACGAAAAGCATAGAAGACTACTATTGGACGACATCTTGGCGTCAATTGCGAGACTACCCAGCAGCAAAAGGAGTTTACGTACGTACAGGCTCAACTCTGAAGATTACATACAGATGTTAACCGCATTGGTCCTGCAGCTTATCCAGTGCGTAGTGGTTCTATCGGATTCCAAATCGAAGGAGGACGACGAGAGGAAATCCAGTCACGTAGATGCCGACGTCTTTATTATCAATAGATACGAGACCGCCACCAGGATCGCCGGGAATTTTTTAACGGTATTTCTTAACAAATGTGGTAGCAAGGGCGAAGAGATTGATTACAGACCATTGTTTGAGAATTTCGTACAAGACTTATTAGCAACGGTGAATAAACCCGAATGGCCCGCTGCCGAATTGTTATTAAGTCTTTTAGGAAATCTGTTGGTGGGACATTTTTCTAATAAGAGCTCTGATATGTCGCTTCGAGTAGCTTCCATCGATTATCTCGGCGTGGTAGCGGCAAGATTGCGCAAGGATGCAGTCAGTTCGCAGTGCAAATTGTCGACTATCGACCAAATTATACGTGACATCAAGCTTGAGCAGCAAAAGGACTCGGACTACGATCAGATAAAGGATAAAGAGATTGCAGGACTGAGCGAGGATGAAGAAAGAACTGTGTTTCTGCAGAAAGTACTTCTGGATTATTTAGCTGTCAACGGGACGAAGGATCCAGCTCTCGGATATGCGCGTCACTTTTATCTGGCCCAATGGTACCGGGATTGCGCGTTGGAGAAGTCACGGGTGGGTCAATTGAAAAACAGCCCGAGCAAGAAGATGCACAAGAAACGGACGAAGAAGAAAAATCGGCATCACAGCAGCGATCAAGATACTGAGTCCGAGCCGGACGAGCAAGACCCAGACGAGAATGATAATAACGAGCAGAAGAATTCGGAAGCTTACCGAATTATAGAGGAGAAGAAGAAGTACATTGTCAGTAGAATAAGGCCTTGCAGCACAGGAACGAAACCAGACATCCTTCAGACATATATTGATTACAACTCCGCGGAACTGATCTCGCAATATCTCGCGTCCAAGAGACCGTTCTCGCAGAGTTTTGATAGATATCTGAAGCAGATTCTTCATGTGCTGACAGAATCGTCAATTGCCATTAGAACTAAGGCAATGAAATGTCTCACGATGATCGTCGAGGCTGATCCGAGTGTGCTGGCAAGGGTGGACATGCAGATGGGCGTAAGACATTCGTTCCTCGATCACTCAACGTCAGTACGGGAAGCAGCCGTTGACTTGGTAGGAAAATTTGTGTTGAGTAGACCCGAACTGATTGACAAATACTATGACATGTTGTCTGCGAGAATCCTAGATACCGGCGTGAGCGTCCGAAAACGCGTTATCAAGATTCTCAAGGACATCTGCATGGAGTGTCCAGACTTCCCCAAAATTCCGGAAATATGCGTGAAGATGATAAGGAGGGTGAACGACGAAGAAGGCATTCGGAAGCTTGTCATGGAGGTTTTCCAAAACATGTGGTTTACTCCAGTAAGAGAGCGTCCCACTCTTGACTCAGAATCCCTGTTGAGGAAAGTGATGAACATCACGGACGTTGTAGCGGCCAGCAAGGATATGGGGCTCGAGTGGTTCGAGCAGCTCTTGGTAAGTTTGTTCAAGCCGAAGGAGGACAAGGATGACAGCACAAGAATGCAGACGGAGCCGCCGCGGGCTTTGCTGACAGCGTGCAAGCAAATTGTGGACTGCTTGATCGAGAACGTATTACGGTTGGAGGAAACAAATCTAGACTCGGAGAAATCAGAAAAGAAAGGCTCATCGCAAAGACTGGTCGCGTGCTTGACAACATTGTATCTGTTCGCGAAGATCCGACCTCGGCTGCTGGTTAATCACGCAATCACTCTACAGCCTTATCTGAGTTTGAAATGTCAGACACAGGGCGATTATCAGATTATCAGTAGCGTCGCGCACACACTCGAATTAGTAGTGCCTCTGATGGAACATCCCAGTGAGACTTTTTTAGCACAGTTGGAAGAAGACTCCGTGAAGTTGATCTTGCAGCATGATAGATCGGTGGTCGCGAGCTGTCTGTCGTGTCTGGGCTCTGTAGTCAATAACGTCACACGGAACTACAAACTGATACGAGACTGCTTCAAGAAATACTATGGACATTTGACGGAGTACAAATCATTTTACGAGAAGGATCCGACGAATCCGACGTTGATAAAGTGTAGACCGTTTTTCCGACGAGCTCTCTTCACGGTTGGCTTATTGCTGCGTCATTTTAACTTCATGGATCCGGAGGTGATAGAGGGCCTAGCGGGTAACATCAAGGATCAGGTTTTCGAGACACTCAGCTATTTCGTTCATTTAGATAATGACGATATCCGACACTTTACACTATCGGCCATTGGTTCTCTTTGCATACGACATTATGAGTTTATGATGTTACCGGAACTAAAAGAACTCTACCATCATTTACTCACATCGGAGTACGCATTGGTCCATATGAGAATCCAGGTGCTTAACAACATCGAGGTATATCTGCAAGAAGAGGAGAAGAGGATGATCAAGCAGGATTTGGAATGGGCCAAGCTGTCAAAGCAGGAGAACTTGAAGGAGATGGGTGACGTGTCGTCAGGCATGGCGAGCACTGTTATTCAGCTCTATATTAAAGAGATTCTTGAATCCTTCTTGCACGTTAACATAAGCGTGCGACATGCGGCCCTCAAAGTTATTCAGTTGATCCTGGCGCAGGGTCTGGTACATCCCGTCCAGATAGTGCCCTATCTGATCTGTATGAGCACCGACTGCGAGAAAGTCGTGAGCCACAGCGCGGATAAGCAGTTACAGGATATCGAAAAGAAATATCCGGGCTTCATTCACATGAAGTCGCAATTTGGCATCAAGTTGAGCTACCGGCTGCAGAAAATCCTGCAGAACGACATCACGGTGAGGGGTATGCGAACGAAGGAGGGTGAGTTCCCGGGCGCGCTCAACGGTTTCCTCTATACGATCCTGCGTAACACAAAACAGCAGAGGCGGGCAATCGTATTGTCTTTTCTCAAGCACTTCGACGAGGCTGCGAAAACCAGTCTGTCGCAGATGCTATACCTGGCGGACAATCTCGCCTACTTTACATATCAAGTACAGGATGAACCGCTCTTCATCATCCATCACATTGACATTATCATTTCTATGTCCGGAACGAATTTACTACAGTCTTTTAAAGAGGCTTTGCTGCCTAAAGAGAGCAGCGCGGGGCAATCTGGGCATTCCAGGCATACGATAGGGCAGTCGACAGGGCAGCTGATGGGGCAGCCGATGGGTCAGACGATGGGACAACCGATGGGTCAGTTGATGGGACAACCGATGGGTCAGTTGATGGGACAACCGATGGGTCAACCGATGGGCCAAACGACAGTGATAGGACCGGATGGTCAACCAAAATCCGACCAATTGTTATCGGCTTTGGAGGACGAAGAAGATGATGAGGAGGACGAAGAAGCTCTTCTGGCCAGGTTGCCAGGCAATACTACCTTGCTCAGGGAGTATATTACCGCCAGTCAAGGCTTTTTGCTTCTATTAACACTTCGGCAACATCTCAAAGATCTTTATGGTTTTTCCGATGCAAAGATCGGCCAATATTCGCCGTCGGAAGCGGCCAAGGTCTATGAGAAGGCGGTGAATCGTAAGAGCAATCTGCTCTTTGAGCCCAAGGCCACGTTGCAGAGGCTGCGGGAGAACATGACGACCATCGACGAGGAGCTGGACGCAAACGGCAGGAAGAAGCTCGTGAAAGAGTATCTGGACTTCAAGCAGCTGATGCTGAAATTTGATCCTGAGGAACCGGACGACGATGGTGGCAACGACGCCGCCGACACCAGCGGTGCTGGTAAGCACAGCGCGGAGAATCCGCAAGCGGCGAGGATACCGCCGCATCCCGAGGCTAACAGCAGGACGATAGCCGACGGTGCGGTCGCTGGAGATCCCGCCGCCCTCATCATCGCGGCTGGCCAGCAGCAGTTTCAGCTACCGCCGCAATCGAATCTGACCGCTCCGATGGAGCATCCGAACAATTCGGTAAACTCGCTGCCAGTTATGGCGGCGACAACGGCGACGACGACGGTCGCGACGACGCCGCGGGTGCCGAAGCTGACGATACACGCCCATCCGGACTCGAGGGAGTCGCACCGGAAGCACCGCGCTCACAAGACGGACAAGTCTGCGAGGAAGCACAAGAAGAAGAAGAGGAGAAGAATCTCCGACAGCAGCGATAGCGGCCAGGACTACAGTGACCCTGACTTCCTAGTGTGAGTGCGGTGGTATATCTCGTCCTGTGTGTATATACAAATGTTCGCGATGGTATGCACGTGTGATCGGTCGGCTGAAATAACTCGTTTCGCGTAGCCAAAACTTGGACGCTATTGCAGCGCGATCATCCCCCTTTCACTCAAGACAATTCTCTTCCCCAAATCCTTGTGCTACGACTTTGAAGACGATTCCGGTACAAGATACCGTTCCGTCAGAGAATTGCATATAGACTATAACTATGTGGGAATGCGTGTGAGCGAAAGAGAGAGATTTTCAATAGGAATGGTAGAAAGAGATTTTTAAGTGCGATCGAACGTTGAGGTAGGATTAGCGTGTTGTTGGCCGAAACGGTCTGTGAGATTTATCGATCCGCCATGCCGTTGGTAGCGAGATCGGCTCGTTAAATATTTCGTGTGACCGGCTCGGGAACGTGGTTCGTTCAAATTAGCTTTTGTTTCCTTCCCAGCGAAGTACGCAGTCAATACGACCATTTTCGACAAGCGAAAACTTCTGGTGATTGCTTGACTATCGAAATGATGCAAAAGGCGAGAAGCGTTGGGTCACAAAAAATTCGAAGATACTACGAACCAAGTTCTGCGAGAGAAATAAGTACAATAAATTACATTCGAACAAAATTCACTTGTAAATAACGACGTCACTTATTAATAAATTTCTTTTTACGGACGAAGAGAAATTAGCGCGAAAAGCAAAAGACTACAAAAACTACGTGCAGTTTGAACGGTATCAGTTTAATTCGTCGTTGTTTCCTCTTCTTTCCTTTTCAGACTATATTTGAATAATGTAAGCGCTGCTTATTTCGATAATGCTAACTTATTAAAATTTATGTACTTTTATTTCGAGGATTCATAAATGGATATCTCAAATTTCCTGCGTTAGGACATTTTGACAGTACAACAATAAAGTTAACAAAAAAATCAGTTTGAATATATGGTCCAATAATAATCTAATAGCTTATTTATAGTAGAGAACAAACAACTTATCATAACAAAATTTATTTGAAAGATATTTCAATCTCAATATTTATTTAGTAATATACTATTTTATCTTCTGATATTATCTTCTGAAAGTTATAATAAATATTTATATACAATATATTCATTTTATATACAGATTGGTGAAAAAATAGTTAAAAAATCTTTTTTTTAGAAATTTATTATAAAATTTATTTTTAGCAAGAATTGGTGATACTGAATAAGCACATTATCAAGTTGCAGAAAATTTCATGTTTAATCTTCAAGCATATCCGAAAGTTTCAGAGATTAGGTCAGTATTATCGACATAAGCGGCAATTACTCACTTTTAAAGGACGATACCAAATATCGAAGGTCCACAAAATTTGACAGACGACACGAATCGAACTTCGATGGAGGGCGGATAGATCCTCCTCTGCAGTATGTATAATAATAGAGTAGCAGGACGCATTGCCTATGCATTACGAAACGTTGTTTGTAATATCTGTACATACAAATCTTCAAGTAAAGTATCTTATTTTCTTACAAACTATATAGCGGTGACATTTACGAAGAATACTTAAGATTTTGTTGTAATATTAAGTATTTATTCAGAATTCATGTTGTCCCAATATAGTTTGCTTCATGCACTCACTCGTCCTTGGTGTACGAAATGACAAAAACGATAAAAAAAGGAAAGAAAAGAACAAAGATATCGTTTTTTTATACAAGCTTATAGAGATAAACAATAGTGTGTGTGTATGGCGTACTCTCTCGACGAAAGCGAAAAGCGGGATCTATTGGCGTAAGATGACAGAGAAAGAATTCATAGTTGTAATGTAAACTACTCGAAAGATGCGATTTTAAAATTCGAGTAACATTTTTAAATTTAAGAGCCAAAGAAAATTTTAGTAATATTTTTTATAAATATTTGTAAAAGATATATTTGAGAAATTATTTGTAGGATGCAATACTTAGTTATCTAAAAAACGATCAAAAAAATTCGCGGCCGTTATTTTCCACAGAATTAATACAAATTCAGTTTTAGGATCGCATCTTTCGCTTTTGTCTTCGTTTCCATTGCCAGTATACAACAGCCGTTATTGCACTCCAAGAAGAGTATCAATGCATAAGCAAAAGAAATGTTTTCCTTGTCGTGCTCAACTTCTCTAATTTAGAACAGAAAACTAATTTATAGCTTTTGATTTTATATATAATTGTTAAATTTATTAACAGTTCTGTCAGATGCGATTTGTGCGACCTTATTTCGTGGAGCAAATTCAAACGTCGTTATAAATCCAAGATTTAAAACCAATTGCGATTTCGAGAATTATAAAGAAAGTCTATTTTGTGACTTTCTTTTCATCGCGGCGAGTAATATTTTTATAGATTTATAGTTCACAAACATACATGGTACGATAAAAAAGGGGAAAAGAAAGAGGCGAGACGTCATCGCATTCTTTTCACAAGGATATGCTATTTAAACGTATCCGGTATCTATCCATCGAGACTTCAGGATGCCGCGAATATCAAACAAATATTCCCGATATCAAGAATAATTGATTTATCTTAGCGGAGTACGCATATCTTTTCGGCTTGGAAACGAAGACGAAGACGACGACGACGATTCGATCAAACGAACGCTTCCGTTCTCGTTCCAAAATTGTTTTCGTTTTCTCTTGTAGTAAACGCTTCGAGGAATTTGCTAATGACGGTTCGTTAGCGTATATGTTTCGCGGTAATTAACGATTATACGGAGCCTTCATATTTTCCACGATACGTAGGGAAAAAAAAATTGAATGGATACTAATATGCATTCAGAGAATGCTGGACCATCGTATTGTTCTCTTAAATGTGCTTTCCTTCTTTTGAAAATTTACACCGAGAGAGACTTTTGTCATATATTATTACATTGATTTTTTGCGAACGTCTTTATTTCCTAAGAAGGAAACGAAACCGTAGAAGAAAATTATTAACCTTTTACCTGTATCACGTTGAGAATCCATTCAATTTTATCGCTATGTGTCTCAACTTCTCTCATTAAAAACAGAAAACTAATTTTACAACATTTTGATTTTACATATAATTGTTAAATTTATTAACAGTTCTGTCAGATGCGACTTGTGCGAGTTTATTTCGTGGAGGAAATATTCTTGTGCGTTTTTGAGGAAGTGTTTATCCGACCATTAGCGACGCGATGCATTTATATTCGATCACGAAGGATTAAGCGCAAATTTTCGCATCGTTTACGGATTTGATAACTTTATTGAATATAAGATCTAGGATCTTTTGCATACTCTTGATTTACGATTAAACTCGCGCTTTATCGAGGCCCAGATGTACACCCGTCTATATCACGTCAATAAATCTGGCAGCAAAACGTGTATGAATTCATTCGTTTAGCATTAAGGATGCGCGTTGACCTTAGAAGCGCACGTAGGAATTTCATCCCGAGGGAAAAGAAACTTTGTCTCGCGCTTTTCTTATTATTCTGATTCTCAAAATAAATTCTTCGAATATTTTTCGTGCATATAAAAATCGAATAAAATTATTTGATTTTTGCAGATTAATTTTCTTTCCATGAAATATAATTTGATAACTATGCCCTCTATAGAAAGAGACCTGTCGGATGTGCTAACAAACTCGAACCACGTGCGTTTCTGACATTTAGATATTAGTGAAATTCGGTTATTAAGTGTGATTGAATTTTCTTAGAAAACAAAAAAAATGACCTGTCTCGTTTTTTGATAGAAATTCGAGATGCTAAATACTATATAGAAGACTGCATAACACCAGATTTTTACGAACGATGACTATCGGATCCGGGAGAAGGCAAAAACGCGAACCGTAATTGACAATTGTGTAGTAACTAGTAACCGTTGCGCGTTGTTTCACGCAACGCGCGCGAATGTCGCACAAAATCATTCGTCGTAAAATCGTTTTCTCGATTTCTGGGAATTGGAAATTTGATTTTGTGCACGTGACTTTGCCGCTTCTTATAATCGTTCGCATTTTTAATATTAGCTTTTCTTGTCGCAAAGGGATTGCGAAATCGCGATAAAAACTTTCGGTAGTAAATAAAAACTCCGAAAATTTGTATTCTACTTTGAGGTCTCTCCAAGATGCTATTATTAATTTATTAGTTTTATATAATGTATGAAATAGTTTTATATGAGTTGATTCGGTTTGCCTCGTTATATATATACATATATCTCATTATTATTATTTATCAATCGGCGAATCAGTTATTAGACTTTGGCGCGAGAGGCTTGATTGCGGAGGGACTAGGTTTTCGTTTTGTAATTGCAACGTGATCGGTAATATGTGCACAAAATAATTTAAGTGTCTGATTTTTCTAACAGGTGCGATACAAATTTGTCGGGCATTAAGTTGTGCAAAAATACCTTTATACTCATAATTGTTGTCAGTATAAGTATCCTTGCAAAAAATGTTATAATTTTAACGTTGTACGTAAAAATAGTGAAATTTTTCCTACGTAACATTAAATTATTACATTTTTCGTATTGCGAATACTGTGATTATCTAATCTAAAAGTACATTGAAAATTTCATTAGTTTATATTATCACACGTATTACAAATTACTTTTTTGTCAGCAAGTCACACGATGCGAACTGTGGTGTCTTGTTTCCGAATTTGTACCGTCCTCGAAGCGTGCAATGCTAGAGTTTAAGCGAGAACTTATTTCCCGACGCGTGCGGTTCTCTCTCGGAAAATACATCGGAAAGAATAATTTATCAATCAGATATTCGTCTAATTGTTTTATGTTCGGGAAATATCATCAACCAGATATTCGTCTAATTGCTTTATGTTCGGGAAATATGAGCAAGTTTTATTAAAGGGAAAATAAGATTCTTCAGTATTTTTTAATTTGATAATAACATCTGTCCAAAAATACGGTAATGCCTGCAAGAATATTTCTCGCAGACTGACGATTTAATAATATCGCACTTTGAATCGAATGTGTATTACACGCAAAAGAAAAAAAGAAATGAATATATTGATCCACTTGGTAACTCGAAACAATTTCTAAATCGTTTGAAGACTAGTGGTTCTTTTATACCGTTTTTCTACCGTATATTTTTATAATTGATTGAAGCGGTCTCTCCTCACGGAGAACACGAAAATAGCCAAAAACTTCTAAAAATGGAAGCTGTATGCTCTTGCGCGGCTTTGGTAGCAGTTCTCTCCGAAGTCAGCCTCTTCAGTATTGTCACGAAAAATTCGAGGAAGTCTTTCTTTTCGAAACCGTAACGACAGCTACGATTATACATATTTATATATATAAATATATACATATGCAATTATATCTGTAAATAATTCACGAATGTAAAGATTCTAATAAAATTTATCAATAACTCGTGCGTTCTTCAAAACCCTCTCAGAAAAGCTTTCTGTTTTTCGCTGTTTTTTCTTGCATTGTCCGTAAATGCGATTAGATCAATTTTAAACATCTCATTTCGTTTACTTACCAAAGTGAACCACAGATTTTTATTTTATCATTGAACTTATAGGATTCGCGATTATCTTTCACTTTGAAGTTTTCTCGTAAGACATCTCTTCTCTCGGAGCGTTCGTTAAAAAAGAGATATGCGTGCATATTTTTTTTGATCGTCTAGTCGATTTTCATACTCAAGAAAGGAAGTTTTAGAAAAGGAAAGGAGCGCGTTAATTATTGTGAAACGATCCGCTGTTATTCAAAAGGATGGCGAAATTATCATTAATTATAGAATAAAAATTCGTCTGCCGAAACGAGAGACAACGCGGTACACATATGGTCTTCACCGTTGACTAAGGAAACAAATGTTAATGATACGTTACAGAGGATGGAAAAAAGGGCTTCGCTGTACAAATGTTCACACATGTATATATTTATTCTTTGGATTTTGGACAGAGGTTAGTGATAAAGAAGAAATCGCGGCAGCAGTGACGTGCGTGTCAATAGAGAGAGGCGTGAATGAAATAAGAGTGTATGTTGAAACATGATTTATCGTTTGTTGTAATAAAACAAACTCCTTTAAATAATTATATTTGTACGTACATAAATATATAAATAAAAATAAGAATATAAATATAAATACTATCTGAAAACGAAAGATAAAAAAAGGAGTACGTTTTAGGGTCTGTGCGAGTATTCTCACAAAGAGTGAGAGGTGTCACCATATCGCGCCGTGTAGGATTATCCCGCGATATGTATAAACAAATATAGTGATAATTATAAAGACAAATTTAAAAGTACTGGCGAGCGAACCGTCGAACTGTCGTCGAGCTATCATATGCGGCGCGATATACGAGGCACTCTTTTGTATTATAGCATTATATATATTATATATATTGTATCACACACCTATGTGTTTTTGTATTTGGTAATCTAAAGAATATCTTGAATTAACGAGCAGAAAAAGATTGATAGAAAGTATATTATATATATTTGAGTAAAAAGCTGTCGAGGGTTGAAGTTATCCCGGACGACGACAGTAATTTTCTCCCTTTTTCTTTTATCCCTTTTTTTTGCTCCAGAAAATAAAAATAAAAGTAACGGAAACAAACACAAAGAGAGAAGTACGATTTGTAATATAAATGTAAAGCCGAATATATATATGTATACGCGTGAAATGACGATTCTGGATAAATTCAACACTCGTTTACTCATAACTTATTATGTTCATCGTCTGAAGGAAACAAAGAGGTACGTTCGTAAAGAAAAATAAACATAAGTATGTATCAATGTCTCGTGTAATTCTTTATTGCCTTTTTCGTTAAGCTGTAAATGCACTTTGGCTGAAGGAAAAAGATCCTTGACTTTAAGGAAATGTCAGAGCATCCTTGATCTCCATCGATTCCATGTTTCTCCATTGGACATATCTGAAAAGATAAAATATTTAGTTGGAAATTAGACATGTAAGAATAAGCATTTCTTCTCTTAAAAAAACGTACAAACGTGGAACGTCTTTAATGTATTGCAGCTTTTTCGGCACCCTCGTCTTAGGATCATGCAGTCTGCATTTTTCTCTCCATACTTCAGTCGAATTCAACAAAGTTGAGCGATCCTGCTTTTTCACGATTTGTGATTTTACGATTTTCACCGTTTGATTTTTAAGCAACCTCCGTCGCGCTATCAAATTTTTCTTTCTTCTTGTGTATTCTGCATCTTGCTTCCTATCAGTATTATTAGAAATCAATTTTATAATTATCTCTAAAATTTAGCACGACAATACTACAAGCTACATCTATATTTGCATTATTTAAGTTTATTATTTGTTAAAATATTAAGATTTTTTATTAAATTCATAAAGTAAGTTGCAGATAAAAATTAGCCGAAAATCTCATACTTTTCTCATTATTTTATTATTTAGCATGTTAATATTCTTTTCGTATAACTTTGAAAACAGCTGACGCTACCTAAAAGCCTTAATCAACATCGGATTGTACTTTGGTCTTGCGCTCAAGTTGTTTTTCGAAGCTTCGAAAGAAACTTCCATCGATTTTCTCTCACGATGTTCCGCCAGAACTTCCCGAAGTCTTTTCAATCTTTCCCTTTTACGTTTATCTTGCGCGGCAAGCTTCGACTCCATCAGAATCCTCAATTGCTCCTCGTCCATCAAACGTTTATTCTCTCTCTCCGTTTTCCACCGTCTTATTAATTCCTTCTTCTGATTATTGATGTCAACGGAATTGTCAGCCTTCGTTGTCCTTCCTTTGCATTTGTCCATCGCGCAAGTCGAAAGATCTTCTGTGATATTGGAGTTTCTTCTCTCTCGCGAAATTTCTGCCAAGGTCTCGGCCCCGGTTTCATCCTCGCGATTCTTAATCTTCATCTTCTCCATTTCTTTTCGTTTGCGCCACTCTCTAACGCTCGATCGTTGCTTTTCACGCAGCCTCAGATAAACCTTGTACCAAGCCTCATGATTTACTACAGTTTCCGCTGTTAAATCCGGACATTTGACTCGAATAGCAGCCACCAGGGAAGGTATGTTGCTGCACTTCTTCCGCATTTTCAGAAATAACAGGTGATCCTCGTCGCTCCAGTTATCAGTGTGACCTGTGACGTGACTTTTAATATGCTCTGTATAGATGCTCTGTATAGTGTATACTGATTTTTTTAAATACGCTCTGTACAGATATACATATAGCAACTGATGGAATGTATTTAATTGTATTTAATAATAAAGTTATAATAGAGCAAAAATCTTAAGTGTGTATATAAAAGTAAAGTTTAAATTTATATCATGACTTATTTATATCACTACTTCATTGGATTAAACTTTTCCAGATAAACATTTCATTAAGCGATATTTAACACAAATATATTACGTGTTATAAAGTAACACGCAAGTGTCATAATTTATATTTTACTGCGCACTTTAATTGCCAACGCAGGCGAATGCAAATGTGTTCGGTATACCTGTTTTAGCAATTAACTCGTGGAAGTTCTCGATCTCCTTATAATCATAACACTTTTTATTTTCCTTCGAAGACGCGGCGGACGTCGGTTTGCCGATACTACCGGTTGCATTCTCATACTTATGCAAATTTGATTCAAATTCACGTAATTCAGATTCGAGAGCAGTTTGCTCCTGCGACAAAGTCGTAGTCTGCAGTTGGCAGGACTCCTGAAAGTCCCGAATTTTTTGCGACAATCTCACGAGCCGTTGTTTGTATGCATTCGTATCTGAATAAAAGTTTATTTTTTTTATTTTAAACGCTGAATTTACCTTTAATCGTAAGATTCGCTCGGATTAGAATTGTAATTTCTTTTAAATAAATTTTAAACATAATATATATAGAAATTGCAGCAGGTTTAATTAGAAATACGTAAAATTTTAGATAAAATACAAAAATAATTTGGGAGTAAAAACGAGAATAGCATTATCAGTGGAGAATAAATGAGATATGCACGGCAAGGATTCACCTAATTTTTGGATCTGGTCGGGACAATTCGTGACTGATTGTGCCGATTGCAGTTCCTCAGTAATTTCCTCCAAGGGTTTTCTCATGCTGTCCAGAAAAATCTGCCTTCAAAGACATATCGAAGTTAAAACCGCTGCAGAACGATGCCGTGCGGACTTGATATGCATAACGCAATCTAAGATCGACTGATTCGTTTTTCGCTGCCTACCTGTTTTTCGAGATGTCACTCATATTATGCAAAACGGGTCGTAGAACTTCTGGTTCCAGTTTCATGTTCTCCATCAAGTTGGCGAGGCTCTTTTCCATCAAGTACTCTTGCTGCTTCAGCTTCAACAGAGATTTCCTGCATTTCATGCTTTCAGCGGAGCGCACTTTCCCACACGGCGCGATTCGTTTTTCTCTCTTATCTCTCTCGTGGATAATTCCGTTCATTGTACACACACACAACCGCGATATTTTCGTCCGGGAAACTTATTGTCGCTTATTGCTATAATAAAGTTAATTGCTATAATAAATTTAACCTAAGAGCTTATGAGTTAATAGAGTGCCTTTGCGTGGAGAGTTCACTGGAGTTTGTGAGACAAAGTTTTACACATGGGTTTCCATAGCAATTCACCATCATAAATATCTCCCTTCCCATGCAATCACACCTGCTGATCGAGTAGAAAACTCGTACGTAATTATACAGACTTCACAAGAAGCGCAAAAAGAGCAACTTTATTCACATATAAATATTTTATATGTGAAGAATATTATAAAAAGATATATATCTAATATATTAAATTAAAAAGCTGCTGCAAATAAAATATTTTCCGCGATACATATACGCCATTATAAAAAGATTGCACTAAATATACTTTGCACTTGAAGTTTTAATTTCCAATTAATTTTTTAGCTAATATTGATCAATTATTATTATTGTCATCGTAACTGACTGACTTTTTAGTTAATATTTGTCATTATTATTATTATCGTAATTGATTGACTTTTTAGCTAATATTTATAATTATTATTATCGTAATAATTTACTAACTTTTTACAGCTAGCATGGCATTTATCATCATTATCGTAATTATTATTTGCAACGTGCATTCACGTTAAATAACGAAAATGTATCTTGATTATCGCATATAATTAATTTTAATTAGCTGAGTAGTCATTATCGCGCACAAAGATTCTTCCAAGGCTCGAAACATTTACAAAAACATAAATAAATTATATAAAAAAATATAAACCATTGTTACCCGAAGTCGATTAGACTGTTGGTATTCTATAAACACGTGTTTATCGACGGCTACATGAAGACGAAAATTTTGGTCGGTAATCAACGATGCGACATAAACAAGTGCATTTTGAATAAAGAAAATAATCGTCATTGTTTATAGAAAATTACAAAAAGAAAAAACGTCTATGTCCCTACCAAAAAGATGATAAAATATTTATTATTAGATTTTATATACGTAAAATGTCAATACAGATTTTACGAAAAATTAAAATAAAAATAATTTGAATTTTATCGGGAGAAAGATAACATTTCGTTGACATACACGCTGACAAGGATTCAAAGGATTGTTTATGTTTACGGTAGTTGATATCAATAATATATCGCGACATCAGCGCGCGTTCTCCAATCTGTAGTGACCCCTCGTGGTGCGCCGCGGATCGACTCCGGGTTCCCCTTTCCACCCGCGGCCACTTCGACCGCACGGCACTGTCGGCAGTGTCGGCACTGCGGGAGCGGAGACGGAGTGCGGCGCATTTATACGGGCGGCCTGTCTCTAGGCGCCTCAGTCTCTGATTGGGACGCGACGAGTGCGAGCATGGGGGTTCGCGCGTACCCCGCGAGACGTACCGTAACGACATATATCGCGCATTTAAAAACCGCTTGAACGAGACGCAGCAACAGCAACAGCATCAGCAGCAGCAGCAGCGACGAAACGAAACGAAAACCCCTCCGAAACCGGGAAGAGGAAGAGCGAGAAGAGAGACGAGGACTCCTCTCCTCCGGTCTGCATGGCTCCGTAATCGGCTCTCGCCGATCTTTGATATCTTCCACCCTTTCTCTCCGCCGCGCCGCTCGCGCGCTTCCCCGAGCGACGCGTTACCCGGCGCGTGAGCGCGCCTAATTATCGCCGTATGTCGCCGGGAAATCCACCGGCGTCGATAGACATTCGATTTTCCGCTCGATGAGCGAAGGATCCGCCGCGCTGCCTTGAGCTGATCCGCTGTGCGCGCGCGATCGGGACTCTCGCCGCGCGCTTGTTGTGATCCCGGTGGTGGTGATTTGGGAAAGACTTCCTCCTTCCTCCTGGACTCGCGAGGCAAGCGTAAGTACTTACTCCGAGTCATCCTCGGTACGCGCTTTTGTAAATTACACCGCGTACATGTCATTATAACCGTGCTTCTGTAATGCTTATTGAGAACACGATATAGGTATTGGTATAGGTATTGAACGATCGTAGGAAATCGAGGTACGTCATCTCGATTTACGTTGAAGGCGAAACGCTCGAGCTGAATTAATAAGCAGGTGGATTTGTGATCGGCGTATTCTAAGTCGTTTTCTTTGTGCAGTAAAAGATTCATTATATATATGAGATAAAATATAGTATCTTTTATATTTCGATAGCAATTGTGATTATGTATAAATAAGTAATAGATATTTATATGTATACATATAATTTATATTTGTATCTAAATTTTAATTTATTCTAATTTAAATATCCATAATTTAGATATATATATCCTTAAATGTTTCGAAGGATTTAAAAATTAGAAAAACATGAATTGAATTCTGGATATATTTGGATGAGAGAAGACTTATTATATACTGATCTTTAAAGTTTTGGGTATTTACTAGTTGAATTCTTGTTTTGCGTCATATGTAAATTTTGACAGTTCAAGTTTCTAGAGAGAGATTATATCTCGTCTCTCTGTGGCACTATATATAATATAATAAAATTATACACGTATCTGCAGAAAGAACGATTATATATAAATATCATCGTGCCTAGGATCATCTGCATAAAATTCCTCGCGACACACCCTGTAATTAGGTAGTTAGGCCATTTAAATGAGAAAATGGAGCATCTCAACTACCATGCAATGCAGCAGGACATAAATAACTGATGCATCTGTTGCATTGCAAAGATGACTCATTGGCGAGTTCCCTTATCCGACGACGCTGATAAGGAAACATGGCACGCGATATGTTAATGTTTGACTTGAAATGGATATTCGAGATGATAATCATGCTGCGAGTAGATAAACTCGAGCAATGAAGAACGCGCGAGATAAATTCCTTGGAGAGCATTGCAATTATACATATGGAATTATCATAAAATTATATTTATTTATAATCATCATGCACACATGCGCGTTTAAAATGATTACAAATTATATATATATTACATATATAATTCAGAATCATTTTACACTTGCATGTGTGCATGATTTTATATATATATAATATGATTATGTTTTAATAATGCATAATATATCGTGCATTATGATATAGTACCATATAATACGATATATTGATCCCGCTGTAGGTCCCTAATAGGCAATAATTAATTAAAGCCTTATTTTATACAATTTTATGCTATTATACCTTCCTATTCTGGCTACTTAATCACCCGTTAGAGTTGCTTTTACAGAGAAAGTCTCATTGTTCGAGCGATCGCAAGGAGGCTCCGCTCCGTAATCATTTAATGATTTAATCAATTATGAGTAATTGTGTTTGCAATACTGTAATATGACTAATTATTCGCAATAGGTGGGCAATGATTAATTATAAGTAATCGAAATTTTATACCATTCTCACGATATTCCTCATATTGCGTTTAAATCACTCATTAAAATCACTTTCACGTAGAAAACTACATTTTTCTAACCATTGTAAGGAAATGTTGCATCGTAGTAACTTAATTACAAGTCGTTAGTATAATCAGAATTACAAATCGCGTGACTTTCTTTACGTTAAATAATTCTACGTGATGCACTACGGAAGTAAAGTAAAGATTGAGTAACTTGTTTTTTGACAATGCTAGCTCTAACATTTACCTAATGATATTTTTAAAGAAATCAATTTCTGTCACAAGAAAAACATTTTGACTATGATTTAATTCTTATATATAATTATATATAAGAATTATTATGTATTAAGACAAGTTGCCAAATGCGTATTAAAAGGGAAGAACAAAACGAAGGTGGTAAATTTGGAAAAGTCATTGATCCAGGTCGACGGTACGCGTGTTAGATCGCGGTTGACGAGTGTACTCGCCCGCGGGACGGCTCGCGCGAGTAATGGCGCGATAATTTCGCGGCGATTGAATTGCCGAGACGCAATTACTCGCTGGAGGCGTACACTCCTGCGAGCGAAAACGATCGAGATAAGTGGACGGAGACAAAGCGTTTTGTCGCGTGAGATAGTCAGTCTCTCAAACTGTGCAATGTCGTTGTGCAGCGCGATGCGCAACGAGATACTCTCATCCCGACAATAAGTAATAAATGCAGGCGTGGTGCATAATAAGCGACGCACGATGATGCCCGCGTATCGCGATTACTATTGAACGGCATTGAACTTTCGCTCGATCCTTATCGATCTCGCGTACGCTACATATTGCACCTTGCACCTTGGCATCATTTTTATGACTGTTGCGTAAGAGAAATACTTTGTATAGCGTTTTAGAAGTGGTTTTAGCGGAAAATAACATAGATTTGATCTTTACAAGCAACATTTCTTACAATGGTGATTGAACAAATCATGAAAATAGTTTTTCCCTGTCTTTTATTCGATATTAATTATTTCAATATCGCCATCAAGCTTTTCGTATTTTAATATTGTATTATTTTAATATCTATCGATTTTTTTATGTTAATACGGTTCTATCTGACGAAAATGAAATTAGATGATGTTAGAATAAGTGTATAATTCATTTTCGCGCTTTGAGTATGCAATATGCCGGTAAATGATATGCCACTATCACGCATCGCACAGAAGTGAAATCATCCGGTCGACATAACACGGAATTCGTACTATTCGTAGTACTATTGCTGCTCTATCAAGAATATCATAGACGAATTGTTGCGCCCCGACATTGTGCGATGGATCACTGCGTGCAGCTGGCGCGAGGCATCGCGGCTTCGGAACACCGTGTGCTGCTCGTTACGGCTCGTTCTCCGGTTAAAAGTGAATGGGGAACCCGCTCATTCATAAGATTTTCTTTCGAGGGGGGCAGCGAGAACCAGCCGCGCGTTCCCCGCTCGCTGCGCTGTCCAGTCTCGCTCGCTTCGGCCGGAGCGCCGAGCGTCCGCGGAGGATGCGCTTTGCAGCGACTGGACATGCAACTTATCACGCTCGCTAATGCGAAGTATCTCTCGATCAAAGGACGAAGCTCGCGAAAAAGAGGGTCTCGGAATAAATATTTATAGTCTCGCTCTCTGCCCGCGCGCGCGCGCGCGCGCGCGCTTCGCTTCACGTAAACGAGTTTCGCGAAGATCGAAAAATGGCTAACGATTTCACATTGGTAACAGCGAGAGTTGAAGACTTAACGACGCTATTAGTTTGTTATCTAACTTTCCAGACGCTATCATGGATATTCGTGTCGGGAATGCCTCGACGACTTCTCTCTGCACGTAACGGGAAATTGATCACTACCTCTTCAAAATATTTAACGGAATTGCGCTGAAATCTGACTGTACATCTAAAACAGAAGTTGAACATTAAATAACGTGTAATGTAGAGTTAATTAATGCTGATATATAAAGACGACGAAATGATGAACGCTGTATAAATTGCGCGTTAACTGCACGAAAACATGGGAGTCTAATAACCGGCTGACATATTCAGAAAATGATTAACTAACAGCCGACTCTTGAGCTAGCCTTATCTCGTCGCTCGGGAATATACCGCCAATCGTATAAAATCTGTAAAATGTACGCGGGGCCGCCACGTTGATGCAACAAATCAGTGCTCGGATAGAAAGAGAGAAAGGGATACACGTCGGACTTATCTCGCGGGGAAACACGAGAGGCCCTTACGCGGTTTGTAAAGGTTTTAACATCGTTTTAAAAAAACGCGACGATAACGCGGCCGAAACATCTCTCTCTCTCTCTCTCTCGAGTTAATCCCGTCTTTCGCTCGCGCTCGACGCCGCGGCTAGCAGATTGCAACGTATACCGAACATCACGATTAATGAACGGCTGTCAACGGCGTTGCATCGCCGGAAAATCAGTTGCACGTATATCGCCGGGCTATACGCGCTGTCGAGACGCGGTGTTCGGCGAGAGACGTGCGCTCGTGCATCGGGCGGATTAAGTTGGATTTCAGATGCGTACGCGCATTCTGATATTCCACACGATGACAGCACGATCCTTAGAGCGATCAAGAAGTGTGTAATTTTTGCGAGGGGAGATTACGACGAAAAGCCGAGCCTCTATAAGTTTCGAAAGTGCGTAGAGGAGACGCCCCGGGTAGCGGAGAAATTATGATGTCAGAAGAGCCAGGAGCTCCTTTTTTTTGTTATTTAAGGCATTAATCTTGAAACGAATTTTTGTCCCGCCTGCGGATTCTTCGGTCCATTTGGAATTGAAGTGTCTTTGATTTAGGGCGCTTAACTGGCGCGGACCGTCTTCGGATTCGTGGATCCTCGAGATTCAGCCTCGAGAGAGTGCTCGCGCGATTGTCAATATATACGGTTATGGAAATGGACCTCCACGAAAGGAGGAGAAAAAGGAGCAGACGAAAGACGCGTGTGGGGGAGGGCAATAAGTCCGGCCGAGGCGGGAGGTGATCAATCTCGGCGCGCTCGAAGGTAACTTTACGGGCCGGCGCGTAATGATAAACGACTTCGGAGCAGCGGTGCTCCGGACGTTATCGAGCCGCACGTAGACCGAAGATATCGCGTTTCTCGTTGCAACGCGCGGGCCATGCGCGACCATGCGCGACGCGGATTTGCATTCGCGCTCGCGCGGCTATACGCGCGCGGGCGTTAGCCGGCCCGCCCGGCCGATCAGCTCGTCGTCGTTCCCGTCGTCGTCGTCGTCCGCGTCGCCGGGAACAGGTTCATTCCGTCGTGCGAAATGAATGAAATCGTTAGGCGTTACGAACACGCCGACGCCGCGCCGCGCCGCGCCGCGCCGGTTCGCTTATCGGCCCCCGGTATCGGTGCACGTTCGAGCGCAATTATGCGCCGCGTAACTCGATGCGCGTTGCGCGCGAGAGGGAACAGGCGCCGGCTTGCACATCCGGTTTCCCGGATATGCAGCGCCCATCGAGATGACTGTCGTACTTTCCGTTGAATGCGACGCTGCAATATCGTTTGTTATTAGAATCAGCAATTTATTTTTCGACAATTTTGCGATAGCTATACATGTATGTATATGAAATCAAAACTGAATAATCATTTTTTAAAATAATTGTATGTACGAGGTTTATTTTATCAGAAGATTATAAAAAAAATGTATCGTGTATAAAGATCTAAATATAATTTTCTTGCCGGAAATACTTAATTTTAGACGGGAGGCGTAAATGACGCTGGCTTCACCATAGTTTGGTTGTGTTTGTTTTGGAGACACATGCCACTATATATCGCGGTGCGTGTTTTGTACAGGATTATATTTATACTCTTCAACATCGTTATACTAGTAAGGAATTTTAAAACAAACAACTTTTCCTCGGACAAAGAAATCGCTATCATTCTTATGCGCGTGAGTGGGCTTTTAATATCTCGACGACGATGATATCTCGAATCCGAGTCTCTTCCACCCCGCGATTGCGCGATGTAATCATTACGGTTGCATTGCCTCCCGTTCTCTGAGTACCTCTTCTTGGTACATGAAGAAATAGCACCTACATAATAGATAATTGTAGAATGTTTATGACGCGATAAAAGCGAAGTGTTACAGTTTGCGACGATAAATATCCTGAAAAAAGTATCTCATATGACGTATGATGATGTATTCGAAAGTCGTTAATGCCTGTTGCGAAAATTCTGCGCATATCTTACGCGGCGCACTAACAGATAATTCATGATATTTTATGAATAATGGAGGAACGGAATATGCATAAAGGAGACGTGTTCATAAAATATTTATTGGCCTACTTATATTTAATTAGGGAAGTTGGTCAAGTCTGACAAAATTGACAGATCTGTCGAACATCTCTGCTATATATAGGTATATGCAAATCGTGTATTCTCATGTCGTCTTTATGACGGAGGAAACAGTTACACAACTTTTTATCTTTAGTAGCCTTTTTTTAAAGCGTTACAGACGCTTAAACTTCTACTGTGGAGCACATTTATCGAAAATGAAATGGATGCGTCTTATCGAGTCGCGAATAATGACGCGGAATCCTGGCGACGTGGGACGACTCGTGGCGAAAAAAAAAGCCGAACATAGTTGATATTTAATAGGCTGTATAAGAGCAAATGACCGTTAATTGCGCGGCGCGCCTCATTGCGCTTGCATGAAACGAGCATTATACGTCCCGGGCGGATTCGTTTTCTATATTTACCTTTCGCGAAATTATCACATCGGCCATCGCCATAATTACGACGCAGCGAGACTTTCAATTTATCGCGATCTTGTTTTCCCTTAATAATATATCGGTGCTATCTTTGGTACGACGCAAGAATGTTGTCGTCGCATTGCTCGCGTATAACGTAACATTACTTTAACGCTCGCGCGCGCGCGCGCGATTAAATTGCGCGGCCGGCGGCGGTCGATCGAGCGCAACACTCGCGTACGCCTCTCACATCTCTCGCATATGTATATCACACACGGTATTTATAAATTGCAAGATTATAAAGGATCTAATGGTGAAATCACCGGAACGCGGGGTAATATAATAAAGGCATCAGAGATTGTTCGTAATTACTCATAGAGCCTTACCTAAGACGGAATCTCGATACGGATTTGTGAAAGAAACGCTACATTGTGCGCGACAGGTACCTACATGTAATTCTGCAAAACGTCACCTCTCACGCGATTATTATATCACATGATTACTGTTTACATAACTCATCCTGCATAATATTTATCGTAATCTACGATGAATGAGGGGAGGATGAATCGGATTATATGAACTTAACTCGCGCGCGCCCCAGAGAAATTATAGTAATAGAGCGTAAGAGTAACTGCTTCCTGGCGATTAGAAGAGTCAGTAAAGTAAGTCGTGGGGATCGGAATTGTATGCGTGCGTGTACGCGCGTCCGTAAGCGTCGCATGGGCGACACATAAAAATGACGAGGCAAGTCGAAGCGGTCGGAATTAAGTCGCCGGGCGACTCGTAAGGACGTTTAAATATATATATATTTTTTTTACTTTAATCCGGTTCGGCCTTTAATTCTATTCACCCGCCTCATCGTGTCCGTTGCTGTGCAGCGACACGATCGGCGGAGGAGGAAAGGTTCTGAAAGGTCTAACGCACGCGAGAGAGACCGAGAGCGGAGAGCGCGACGTTTGAACACGCCACGTCGCGATCGTCGCGTTTTCCTAGCCTTGCGCCATTTCATTTTCCGTCGAACGCGACTGCATTGTTCGCGCTGAGACATCCGTCGTGAAAGGGTTCCACGAGCCTCGAGTCGGCTTCTTATTATTCCATTGAGCGGCACGTAAGGAACGGAATATTAAGAAGTTCCTGCCCTACGGATATCGCGCGCACGCTCGTTCCCTATGAAAGCGCGTTCGTAAGTTTACCTACGTGAGCGTACTTTAAAGGCGCGTTACACCTGACATAACGGTGCATCACGTCGTGTCTACGCGGTGTCACGAAGAGCGTATGCAACGCAGATAAGTCGGGAGCGCGATTATAGTCTTCGCAGAATCTCGAGGGAAATCAAATTCTCCTTAGCATCAATCTGAATATTTTTACTTTAACATTCCGTACATTAAAGAGAACGTGTTATCGCTCGTCTGAAGCAAAAGCTAAGTAATAGAATACGGCCGATATTTCGAGCAATATTTGGGTGTTAATAAAAAATAATAATTTTCTTAAAAATATATGTTCAATTAGCTAAATTTAGCTAATTAAACATATATTTTTAAGAAAATTATTATTTTTTATTAACACCCAAATATTGCTCGGAATATCGGCCGTATTCTATTACTTAGATTCCGTACATTCCTATTCTATACTTAATATTTTTTCAATATCAATCGAAAAATTTTATTTCCACGGTCTATAAATTCTATATCCTATAAATTTCAGTGACTTGGTTTCAAGTTTCAGGCTTCAAGTTTCAAGCAACGGGCTGTAATTTCAGATACCGATTTTATTAGTAGATATCTATCATAACGGAATTTTGCATCTGAAAAAACACGCCAATTATGTAGATGGTATAATATTGCATAATCGCGAAGCTCTATGTCGTAAATGAAATACCATCAGGTTGACAACATTAACATCGATAATCGACATCTGTGTTACTCCGGCGTCAAATTGGAAATGTACGCTTCGTTATTTAGTACTTACAAAGTTACCAATTATTCATCGTGGATCCGTGTGTAGGAACACATAAAATCCCGTTAACCACTTTGCGAAATAAAGGAGGACGCTATCAATTCCCGAACGCGCCTTTCGCCTGGCTGCGAAGATAGCGCGGTGAATCGCGCGCGTTTAAGGATTAAATTCCACGGTGCATCCGCGTGCATCCCTAATAGATTCCTCGGCGATGCGCCGACATTTATGAAAGCCACGGCGAACTCCGTGAAGCGCAACGACACGTTTTACACGCTCGCAACCCCGCTGTGATTCAGCAACTGCCGCCTTCGCCCTTTCGCGGGTGGTGATAAAAAGCCACAAATTAGCTCGTAAATTAGCCATCAGTCGCCCACAGACGCTCGCTCGTTTCTCATTCACCGCGTATACCGCTGAGTGTGTTTTAATTTATTCTCTGCTTTGTAACAACATAATTCTACAATATTTATAGAAGCGAGGCATTTCAATGACGCGTCCTGTCATGCAACAAATTATGCTTTTTGTCGCTCGCGTCACTAATTAAAAAGTCATTAAATCTGTACGGCTGTATCGCTCTTTCGAGATACATTTTATCAAGCCCGTAGCGTATCTGGATACGTATCTGGGATACAAAATTCCGTGGATACGAGATAAGCGTATCATAAATTATCGCGCGCATTCACCGAAGGAGGATCGATAAGGCGTTACTCAAGTTGTACGTTCCAGACGAGCCGTTTCCGCGGTCCGCGGATCAGTCTATCTATAACTCGCAGCCGCAATCGACTTAAACTTTGGCATTTTCAATCCTTGTGTGCATAATAATGCACCCGATGCAGTATGCGCGTGGCGCCGACGACGTGGGGCGTGTTGCCGCCCGAGGCGAGACGCGCGCGAACGAGGAGCGCGTGCGTCGTATCGCGGGGAACGCGATACGATGACATTTCGCAGTCACCTTTCGTAAACCGTAATCCCGCGATCCATGGCTGCCGGCAAACGAATCCCTCATCTCTCGCCTTCACCATCCGCTCCCGCGTCCCCTTTACGCGCTAATTCCTTTCTCATGTCCTCCGATCTTTCTTCATTTCCCTTCCTCCTTTTCCTCCCTCCGTCTCGTCCTTTACATAATGCCGTAGACGTTAATAAATTATAGGCTTGAACGTGTAGGGATGAGAAGTGTCGGCTCCAAAGTCGCCGCGTCTATCTTTATTTGTGGATTCCTCATTCCTTCGAAAAATCGAAGTCAATATATTTCCTTCTAAAGTTCGATCAGACGACGTCATATTTTATTCTTTAACTTTCAACCTTTGAACTCCGAACTAATCCAATTAACCCTCTCCTAAGTAATTTTTTTCATGCGTTCGTATATTACTGAAAGTGATTTTCAATTTCTGATCTTGACGATAATTCTCAAGTTTGTTTTGGTCACTCCTTGACGAAGATTCGTCGAGTTAAGGGGGAGTCCAGACCGCATGGAAACGAGGTTTTGTGGGGTCCCATGAATGGAGTGTTTTGTCGCAGTCGGATATTATGTCGGCGGCGCGCCTGTGACGGATGATTTCCCACGATTATCTTCTCCGGTCGGCGCATGCCGGTGGTTGGAAAATTAGGATGTTTAGGAAGCGAAAGGGGATAATTAATTTCGCACACTAGTCAATGATCTCAGAATTGTTGGAAAGAAAAAAAATGTATCTGCCCTAAACGCCTTCAAAATGTATATAATATGTGTAAACGCGAATATTATAATCGCAAAGCTAGCTATGTCGAGAATATTATGTAAAGAATTAATAGTTCAAGGAAATGACACAATTTTCGATGACACATTTTTAGCGTATGCGGAAACCGACATTCCTTCCGCTCATTCATGCAGATCGACACGCAAACATTCTGAAATTTATTGACGGTCGCCGATCCCGGCGCGCTTGTCGAGGATTTCCTTTAGAATTCGCGGCAATGTAGTCAGACACATTAATTCATCCGTGCCCATTCGGCTGGCGCAATGTCTACTCATTAATCCGCCGCGACGCGCGGCGTAGGCTTATTTATCAAATACCATAGTCCCGTTCGTCACCGAGATTTCCATTCAGCGAAACTCGAGCGCGCCGAAACGTCATCCGGCGACGCGTCGCTATTCAGCCGCTGTATCGGCGCGACCATGTCTTACAATGAGTTCACTTGCGACATTGCGAGTCTCGGCGAGCTCCCGATATTACCTGTACTTACTCTACGAGTTGCGCACAATGCTGTTGATGGAGATTTATATACATGGTCGCTGTGGAAATGTAGCAGGAACTAAATGACTCAATGTAACATACGTGAACGTATGTAAAGCGTGTTTGTTCAGAAATGAAATAAACATGTAGTTAAACAACGGAATGAAAAAATATTGAAAGAACATTATTCAATTCTTTGGCAGTCAACATTTTTTAAAGGATAAATGGATAGCTAAATTTTTTTCTTTGAAAAAATCTGTATATGTATATATGTATATACCTATATATTTATTTATATTTATATATAAATTATATTAGACCAATTAGCCAAGTGAATTTAGCGCTAGCTGCAGACTAAACTTTCTGTTTTGAGACAAAGAGAATATAGTGCTATTTTGTTGAAAAGAAGAAAAACTTATGTAATATGCATACAAATAATTCAAGTTATGCACGTACTTTAACAACAAAGTTTGTAGATGGAATTTATCTAAGTTTTCGGTTAATCTGAATCTCGTACAATCGTGATTTTCATGTATGGGGAGTATGCAGTAAGCAGTAAGCACATATATATACGGGGTGGTTGTATGACGAGCATGGGGGGAAAATATCGCGGGGATGACCGCGCCATTGTCAACAGCGACACCCGGAGTGGCCATTGTCTGGCGGAGCCTCGCGGTTTTTATACATTGGATGTTTATAATCTGCCTCTCGCATCTGCGAAATAATGCCCGCGGATTTGCATACGCAACGGTATCTAGACGTGGAAATATCGCGTGAGAAAACGAATCGGGGCCCCGTTAGCGGCACATTGCAATTCCCGTGCGTGGCGAACGTAGCTTTCGTCGGAACGATTAATAATCGTTGATCATGATACGGGATATTTCAAGAGTTGAAAAATCATTCAATTTTAACTGAACGCATACCTATCACAAATTTGATGCAATATATATATATACCTAAATGCAGTTGAATATGAAATGCAATTGATTTATACATAGACTTGGTTTTTTAAACCTTTTTTAATACTGTGTTATATTTTTGCACTCAGAATATGTACATAGCCGAGTGTCGAATGAAGAAAGGGAAGAAAAGTAAAATTGATAGAAAAATAATTGACAATAAATTAATAAGAAAACGAGATAAATGTAAGTTAGGAAAATAATCATCACTTATAATTAATTGAAAAGTCAAACAGTTAGAAGAGTTGATAAATATTTCAAGGATTTTAAGAGCTTAAGAAATCTGAAAATTATGTTGAAAGGTGTCTCATTTTCGAGCTATGAGCAACCTGTAAAAGATCCCATTTAGTCCTTTAGGACCCACGTGGGTCTAAAAAGGTGCGGAAGTCCTTTGTCGCAATAGCATCTAACAAAGTCTTTTCAGTTCTCGCCGAACACCCTAAATAAGCGGATGTGAAAAAGTGCATGTGTCGCAGAGCTTCTAAATCGAGAGCATAAAGTCAAATAGCTTGAAACTTGTATAGTCAATATAAAACGGTATATAAATATAATGCGATATACCTTATTGAGTTATTACGTGATATTTAAATTTTAAAGCAAATGTGATATAAGTTAACAGTAACTTAAAAGTGTTCAAGATATTATCTATTTGATTCGTAATAATATTCAAATTAGAAAAAAAGAAGACAAGAGAAAAATTGAAAAAATAAATAATTCTCTAAAGATAAACTTAATATATACATTCTAATTTAATATAATTTATTAAAAATTTTGTATGATTTAATGTCTACTTTCAGTTTTCAAATCGTTACAATCATGTCGGTGCTACTGGAAGGGCGGTCGTACAGGCCGTTCAAATCCTCGGAGGAGTATCTGATAGCGATGAAGGAGGACCTGGCGGAATGGTTGAACGCCCTGTATCCGGAGCTCAGGATCAATCTTGACAATTTCATGGACAGACTGGACACGGGTGTCGCTCTATGCAAAGTGAGTGTGTGTCACAATGATTTGCCTGTCAACTTACAGCTATCGCGGAAGCACGATTGTCCGTGCGGTTTAGCGCGCGCCATACAGCGCAGCGCTCGTAACGAGGCGATCCTTATCGCGTGACTTATCGTCGTCGAAAAATTCCCCTTGCAATCGAGATATGCCCATTGACCTCAATTCTAGGACACGGTTGTCGCGGTTCTCTCGCCCGTTCCGCGTTTATTTTCTCGCCGGTCCGTAAACATCCGCCTATACGGAGTACCGCGAAAGTATACGGCTACGTACATTAGCGACGTGATTTCTTTAGAAGTACGCGTTCCTTAGCGATCCATTCGGTGGCAAGTTGTTATTCGAGGCGATACAAGCTGTAAATCTTTAACTCTGAATAATAGATATTAGCAATATTCATGTTATAAGCACATTAGATGCGAGAATACGAGTTAAAAGTGCGGGAGAGACTTTGGTCATGCTAAATTAGTTCTTCTTTAAAATTCGGATATGAAATTTCCTGTCGAAACGCTGGCGTCATTCACAAACACACGCGGCACGCGCTAAAGATGCATAAAAGCTGCACGTGTGCATCGCGACAAGGAGGAAGAAGGATGCGAGTGACGTCCAGCGGAAGCTCTTCGTCCTGCGTGGCGTGAATTATGATTGAACTTAATGCGAGTGGGAAGAGCGAAAAGTAAAGTGTGTCTTTAAAGAACTCTTTTATTTCTCCGGTCGTTTTTCTACATCCTTATTAAAATGTTGTAAATATTACAATCATTCTGATGGCAATGAAAATTAATTCACGCACGAGTGATAAATCAACAGTAATTTTCGTTATAATAATTCTGATTTTTTTTTTAAACCTGAAATCTATTTCTGTTTATTACATAAGAATTAAAAATAAATTTAATTACTAATGTAATAGTAATTTAATAACAGAGAATCTGGATAATCGCGACTTTATTAAAAATAATAATTTCTTTATTTATTTAATTATTTAAATAAACACGTTTATACATATTTACATTTTTAAGAATCAATGCGCGAAGATTATGTATATATTCTCTTTCTCTCTTTCGATATTTACAGTAAAAATGCGTTTTTCCGCGAGATACGTAATGGCGAATATAGATGTCTACTTAAACGAAGTTGAAATTATGCATGTGACAGCACGCGCGTACATGTTACTTTTTCGTCAATAAGCGACAACGAGTAAAACCTGTATGCTAAAATCACCGGCTCTTATTGACGCGCGGTGTTGAAACAAAAAAAAAAAAAATAAAAAATAAAAAGTACGTACGTACAACCTGTATCTCCCACACGACCGTGCCACTCGACATGTAGCGGCGGATAGAGTAGTCATTCGTATAGCGTGACCGATCGGCTGTCGACGGTGTACACGGTCAGCTTATTAGCTCGGGCATTATTAAAGCAATTTTAACGAGTCATTAAGGGCACGGCAAATTGGAGCGCTTAAAAAAAAAAAAAAATACGAGACACAATGAGTAATGGTTTAATTACCCGATTAATGCGGCCGGCAATCGCGACGCTCTTGTATCGGATCACGAGCGCGTGGAAATTACGAGCTTGAGATTTGCGCGTTTGTATGCAATCGCGCGAGCCGAGATATAAGTGCCATGCCGCAGCGATAGAACAGCGCTGGCTGCGAATATTATCGGTTGATTCATATTGCTGGGAACGCGAGAAAGGAAAAAGAACAATAAGCACAATGCGTCATTATTAATACGCTAATTAAAATTTGTTGTTCGACAGATGACTTTCCGATGTGAATTCTTACACTTTTATTACTGTCATTTTATCCCCGCGATGCCAGATCGAGGCTCGATCTCCGTTAATGGTTCCTGGAACGATACCGCGCCCGCGATCAATCGCGATCCAGCGTGGATCGAGTCGACTTTCACTGATCTGCCGACGACGATCCACTCGAGTCGACCGAAACGAGCTCCATTCATCGCCACGGGCCCCGTCGCGCACGCCCATAATGCCCACCGGACCCGCGACGGGTATCCGATCGGCGCGGCGCGGCGCGGAGCGCGACGCTCGTATAAATGCCGTGATATCGGCCGGACCGGCGCTCGTTATTAGCGGCAGCACGCCACCATCGTCGTTATAAATTTATGCCGGAGAAATATTTAGAGTAGGCAGAGGACGATAAAACCGCGGCAGCTCGTTCGCGGTGCGTGTATGCGCTCCCTATGTGCCAACTCGGAGAAAGTCACCGGTGCATCGAGTGTGCGCGCGCCTAAAGCCCGATTCAGGCTACGATATGAGGCAATAGTGCGATCTTTACATCAACGTTAGATCGGACTATTAACATTAATTCGTACGTACACAGTTACCGGATTTCGAAAGAAACGAAAGGTCATAAAGAATAACAAGAAAAAGAGAAGAGATTAAAAAAAAAATGTCGATTATGTCGAAATGTAGTATGCAATTTGAATCCGATTGAAACATCGCAATTAAGTGATGATCGAAAAGCGAACGGTAAGCCCCAAGATTTAGCATTGGGCACGTTCGAGCTGTATAAGAACGAGTCGCGAGGCATTTCAAGCCTGAATCGGGCCTAAGGATTACGGCGGATCTCGAGAGGTGAGGTACTGGAATTTCTTACCTGTGGCACGGGGTAGATTGGGTTGCAGCAGTCGGCAGAAACATGCGCGGTGCAGGGGAAGGAGCAGTGCTTTTGCATATATCGACTTTACGAGCCGTGACGAGTGGCGAGACGGGGAGCGTAATAAGGTGCGCGACGAGGGACGATAAGGAATCCTAGTGCTCTCGATACTGGCACTTCTGGGGGCTCTCTTCTACTTTTCCCTCTCTTTTCTATCGTTCGCGGTGAATTTTTACAGACTGCGATTTTTTTTGTACCTTGTTTATGGCGGGGGAGGCGTGCAGGCGCCTGCAAGCAATACGTGCTGCAGCTTACCGTACAGCTTACCACGCAGCGATGGACTCGAGGGACATTTAAACCTATTTGAATCGCCTGAATATACTTCGTTTCCTATATAATCTTTTAATAACAATTTCTTTTATAATGCACGACAGCGCATTATTTATACATATAACCCTGCTTTCGCGATGTTGATTTACGTTAATTTATGGAGATAAAACTTATTTTCTTTTTTGCTTGGTGATTAATATTGTATAATATTTTATACTGACGCCTTTGCCTATGCCATGCGTAATGATTAATTCTAATTCTGTACAAATAGTAACAATTTTGGAGCAATTTAATTAATTGCTGGAATATAAATTATTTGATAATATTTTTGTGATGGATGATAGGGATAAAATTTTTTAATACGACGTTCACAGAATAAAAATTAATTGTCATGAAGAATGGGTACATTTACTATCAAATAATTTATGTTCCAGCAATTAATTAAAAACATATCTTTCGTTTAGCGTCCGAAAATAAACCTGACGGTTCGGTGAATTTTATGATGTACAGAAGGAGAGAGGCCTTCGATATGAAGTATAGCCGCGCGAGGAGCGTTTTTCAAAGCAAATTCGAGAATGGCACTTGTCATACGGTTAAAGGTCGACAGGCAATCCATATTAATCACGATCGCGCGATATCCCGAAAGCGAAAGGAGCCAGAAGCGACGGCGCGCGGCCTTTCCTGTCGGAAATGACAAATACCGGGCGCCCCGATGGTGAACCATATATAGAAATCGTCTGGCACTATCTCCGAGCGCTGTACCACCATGCGTAATATCGATCCAAAAATATTAACTTCAATTATGTCACAAACATTCAATGAAAATAATCGATCACTCCGTCTTATATCTGTTTTTGACGTGTCTTCTTCTTGAGTTAAAGTTATATTCATTTATCTTTTATAATGCCCCGTATCTCGAGATTTTTATTTTTAACAGTAGTACATCTTTCTTGCTACTTTCAAATAATGTACATTCGTAGCGCGCAGCTTGAAGATTATCTCGTGATTTTCTCGCAAGGACACCGAGTCGATGCCGTTTCGCGCTGCTTCAATGATAATCCCATAACCATCTTTATATAAACAAGAAGAAGAGCTGCCTTCTTCTTATTATCGGATTCCGGGATTATGTCGCGGAATTCCAGGCGATGCGCAGCGTGCGCGATTAATTAACCACAATTGTCGCCATCTGCTTTTTTTCGCTCGCTCCTCTCTCTCATTCGGAATTAGAATTTATGGCGGGCACTATATCGGGCGCATCCTCTCTCTGATGCTGATCCCTTGCAGACCTTAAAGCCTGTTTAAATAAGTCAGTTTAATCGTGAAAGTAGATAGTAACCGTCAGGATTATCCATAATTTAAAGAGTACTAAAATTTCTTTCCTAAATAAAAATATTATTTTATTATATTATTTTTACTTACATTTTAGACAAAATAAAATTACTATGTCCGTTGCTTTTACGTGAAAAGTGGAATATTTGAGATAATAGGTATATACAATATAATTTGAGATAATGTAATTTTAAAAGCAATAGTGTGAATCGACATTAATATTAATACATAAGTATTTTTATTTATAATCTATATGATCATACAATTAAAAAAGCTGTATCGCGATATTCTTGGGAATAATCTTGTAAACAACACGGCATGATTTTGAAATGACGGTGCCGAGATTTAATAGGCCATTACTTGGATAAATTAATAGGCTAACCGGATCGATGGTCAAACGCGTTAAGTCGAGATCGCGCGCGATCGGGGTCGATCCCGAGGATCCGAGGAAGCTGGACGCATTAATGAGCCAATTAATGGAAGAGTTACGAGCCCGGCTTTCCCGACAAGACGATTGTCCGTCGACTTTTCTGACGCGCGTGGCAGAGCGGGTTACCTCTCGGCGACGAGTCGCTCGTTAACCGAGTTTATCGGCGTATCTATCAGTTATCTAAAGCGCCGCTAATGCGAACGGGATCGGCGATTTCCCTCCAATGAGTTGGCGTTATCGATCGCGCTATGATGAATGCAAATAATCCGATCGGCAATTTCATGTCATCCGCGCAATCGATCAATGTATAGTGATCCTTCCTGTTATATGAGGATAAGTTCTGTATCTCGTAGAAAATAATTTAAATCCTTTAAATCTTCAGTAAATGAAAGATTTTAATAAAATTTTAACATTCTATAATTGTATAAGAGTAACTTCAGAATATAAATCAGAATAATAAATAAAATATGTTTGTAGCCCATCAGAGATCAAAAAGATTGTTCAGCAATATCCATTTTAAAAATTTATTATAAAAAAGTTTCTGTTTATTTTTGTTTTAACCACAAATAAAATTATGGAAAATTCAGATTTGAAATGATCCGGATCGCGGGGGAAAATCTATATGTGTAACGCAATCTCGTATAACGTAGATACACGAAGGAATTGGAAGAGGAAGCTGAATCGAGGTCGGCGACCTTGAAATTTCTTGCAGTTAATTGAAATCGAGTGGAAAGCTGATGAGACTCGATTCCGCCGTAGAATTATGGCGTAAATGGAATGGTGATTGGTGCCGTTCTGTGACGTTGCGAAATGTAGAAAAGCGTGGAATCGGATCGATTTTAAAATTAACTTAAAGCCTCTCTTTCTATTTCTGCAAAATAAATTTCCATAAAAAAATGTTCATTTAGTAGTTTGTAGTTGTAGACTAATCAACATTGGAGCAATTGTCATTTTTCCCGCGCGAGTAGTCCGACATTTATTTTTTAGAGAAAGTACGAGGCTTCTGAGACCATATCTAGAATAGAATTGTTAATTGCGCGAGAAGTAGGACAGCAAACTTCAATTCATCTGAGCACAAAGTAAGTTAGAATCTGTTTTCACACGTCTGTGGCACGAAGGTGAACCTCATATTATCTTCTATATATCATGTAGGATACGCACGTGTTAAATAACCGCAGGCTCGCGTCCTTGTAAACTGATTATCCTTTTCGGAAGATCAGTCGTAAAATTACGGAGTACGTTCGCTGGCTGGCGCGCGTTCGTTTCTGCGTATTTCACACCAAGGAAACGCATTACACACGCGATGTCAAGAGCGTTTCCTGCCGCCTTCTATTAGCATTTCTATTGAGAGTTCCTAGTCCTTTATCTAGCTTGTTTATGCTCGGAAACGTCGGTAGCATGAAGGACCATTCGCACAAGCTTACATAAGCTTACAGTAGGTACTTTGATCTCGAAATTATTATTCTCGCCAATATCAGATTTAAATAATAATTAAAAATATATATGATACAATAAATGATAACCCGTAAAAATGTAAAATATGATACGATAAATAATAATCCGTAAAATGCAAAATGTGATATAAATAATGAAAGAAGTTAATAAATGCCTGAATTACGTCCGGATAATGAATCAAACGATAAATCCCCGCGGAGATTGGAAAGTTAATGACGGGGCATTTCATGTTTCCCACAAATAACCCTGAAATATGGGAGATATTTTAATCTCACCGGGAATATTGAAAGAACAGGGTTTACGGATGCACATCGAGATGCGTTCGTGTGCAAGCGACGAAAACTCCCGGAGAACGCGCCGACGACTCCTTTTGTCTCTGCAGAGACTAGAAGAACGGATCCAGCGACCGGATGCTTTTTTTCATAATCCCTCGGAACTGGAGATGAGTGCACGGGGGGGTGGTCTTTTTCAACCTCGTGCCTAAATATACACCGTATCCCCCGCGTGCTCCCGAAATGCGGTGCAAGGGATGCGTCGTAAAAACACCGGACGGAAATAGCCGGCGAAAAATCGAGCGGGCGCCACGACGCGACGCGTCGCTCCAACAGTTGCGAGACGCGACGGGCGGTCTAGGACCTTCGAAGATCGCCTTTATAGTCCCGGCGCATTTTAATGCCAATGTCGACGTCCGTGGACGTAACTGCTCGCGGTCTTAAAAGGTTCATTGTACCTTTTCGGTATACGTATTATAGGTTCGCTTCAGGGGCGGCGGAACGTTTCTTTTCAAGTGTATAGAGCAAAGTGAATCGATGTAAATAATAGCGGTATTTTCTAAACACTATATGTATATTTTTATATACAAGGAACAATTTTTTAGAATCACATAAAAAATTTAAAAGATAATTAGAATTTTTGTGCTATTAATATATGAATATATTGAATAGATATATACATTTTTTCTTAAAACAATTGAGAATAAACTGATCGTTTATAGCCTTCGGAATAACCGCTAGATAAATTATCACGTGGATGATAACGGGATAATTCATTGAGATGATAGTGGTAGATATTTCTCTCCCTCGCTATCGGTCATCAGTTAATCGACATTAAGTGTCTATTAAGTAATTCAGGCGATCACTCAAGAAGGGAGATAGTGCCTTGTCTTATAATGCCAATGGAGTTTTTTTGATGGGCCATTTGTTGCGAATGTCGATAATTTTTATCATATACATCGCGTTGTCTCGCTAAAATGTTCGCAAATACAAATTGATCAAGATTATTTTGATAAAAGAATTTAATTGCGAGATATATTTGTTTTTCTTTTCCTTCTACTGATGACACCCTTTTTAGCGTGAATATTCATTGCGAAACATTTATCGTCGATCTATCATTTCTGACCTTAACGGCGACAAGCGAGTCACTTCCTGGGAAGTACCTACAATACTTCGCGACGTGTCGTTGGCAGCCACATAAAGACTCGCGAAAGCACGTTCGCACGATTTTACATACTTGTTCGCGCGTGCGACGCGACGCTTTGGAAGGCATCTTAACAGCGCGTGTGTAGAACACACGATGATTCACGACGCTTTTGTGCCGGGCGAGGTCTTACTGGTTAGGAGTACAAACGGTCGAGGTTTATTAACCTCAGGCGCGCAGGAACGACAGGATCGCGAACAATCTTAAGCGGGGTAACTCTTCGCAAAGAATTTCGTCACAGTTATAAGAACGGCCGGCTGTAAAGTAATTAATTTCGCTCAGGAATCTAAATTGTGCGCGAGTCAATTGTATACAAATCGCGTAATCCTCTCGGTAACGTGATTGTTCGCTAGAATTTATAAAACCGTTAGCTCCTATATAATTATACGTGCTGAATACACATTTAAATGGTAAACGTTAACATCAAAATTTTTCTCATCTCTTTAAATATTAGAAAGATATTATTACTGATTACTTTTTAATCTTCAATTAATTAATATTGAAGATAGTAATTAGTCGATAATCTTAATCGATTCGCAATCCTTGGTAATTTTATAGTGTGCAAAGTTACACGTAATTAGTCACATAATAATGATCAGCTTCTCGTTATCACGACGGCGTCTATATAGCGAGATATAGGTTTAATAATTTTAATTAGATTAGATCACGCTGCGTGCGTGCTCGCGCTTTCGATAGCGCGTTCGCCGCTTCATTTCACCGCGCCGCGAACAGCCATAAATTTCCGCAACGGTTTATCGCGTAAGCCTGGCCCCGGAGACTAAATTAAGTTACGGGGTTATGAGTAATGGTTACTTGCGCTCTCGTTGGTTACGTCTCATTGGTTTCCTTCCAACGCCGCGCATGCAGCGTTACGCTTAACTCGTATGCGTTTCCCCCCTCGGAGCGCAATGAAACGCCTCGCAACCGCTCCAATTTACAAACATAGAATGTGCAGCAGCCATTTTCATTAGGCATATTGGTCCGTGGTGGGCGACGACGATACTGAGAGGGGTCAGGGGCCACGTAATGTGACATCCTGCCGTCGCTTCATCTGCCGACCGTATTACCATATGCGCCACTTCTCGTCTTTTATAAGCGCGGCTCTTCCTCTCACCAGTGATGCTCAACGCAGTATCGAAAGGATTGAGATCATTTTGCGATCGAATTGAGATCGGATGGTATACAGTTAAATATGTATTGCTAGTGTCAATCCAGGAGCAAACGTAATATATTAATGACAATTGATACTGAAAATCATTTTTCAGTATCCAGTACACGAAGAAGATAAAACTATTCTCTATATTTTCAAAATACAAAATAATATTAATATTAATTAAATACTTCAAGGATCACTTTTACCGGGAATCAACTTTTGTTATGAATTACCTATCCCTTTGGATTAAAGACAGATAGACTAATGTATGATAGAAATGACTTCTCTTGTTTTATAGAGTTGTTTCTTTCGTCATCAACATTTTCAAAAGATGGCTTATTTTAACTTTCTAAATACGCACACATCTTATCTTAAGTATAAAAAGTGCATTCGTATCGCTTTCATTTTCGTGTTTGATTGTATATCTCCCTGATGAACATTCTCGCCATCATTTAAGAGCCCTCGACAAAACGGTCCGGCTGTTGAATTGTCATTATCGTCGTTCGCGTTCAGTCGTAACTGCCTGTTGGCGGACTCGTCTAATCTCTATATTATCCCTCGGGAGGTATCGAGACAGGCCGACGAAACAACCGGATGCTGTTAGATGTGATTTTTACGAGTGTGCGTCGAGGAGCGCGCGCGTAAAACAGCTCCGCAACCTTATAGCGTCCACGTGCAGACGAGAAATACGTTTTCACGGAGTTCCTTAAAAAAACATGTCCGCGTAAAATGCGCGTCGTGATCTCGTCTTAACCGAAGGTCTTTCGTAGAAGGCTTGATTTCGATCCCGCGTTAAAAATGCGTGAAAAAATTGGAATAGCCGTCGATTTAACGCAGTAATCTGAGAACTTTATAACGCGATTAATTGATTGCCGTTGGGAAAAAGAATAAAGTTTGATAGACCCGACTATAAAAATTTGTCTTTAAATGTGTGTTTAGAATTTTTCCCTTCCTACTTTGAGTTACTTGTATCGATTCGTATTTTTAGAGAGATAAAGAAATTAAAATAGGAGGTAGAAAAAAATTTAGGTTGCTACAAAGACTTTCCGTAAATATTATGACAGATAATTACTTATATGTATTGATTACATTGCAAATCCAAATGTGTTATTTTAGCTGAAACTCTTCTTACACATTTCTTGCTGTTTTAAATCACGTCATTTAACACGGTTAACTTTTAATGTTATACGATTAAGCTTGTTAAATGACGTAATTTAAAATTTAACACATGAAGAAACATGTAAAAAAAGCTTCAGTCGACAAATGTGTCATTTTTAAACGCTTGTGCCTGCAAAAATAACACACTTGGATTTGCTGTGTAATAATTGAGATATAATAGCAAAATTTTTAAATAATTTTATAAAATTGTCGCAGAAGAATAAGAATTATTGATAACAGGGGATTAGCCGTGTGAACGTGACAACGAAACTCGATGCGTCGCACGTGAACGGACGCACGCTGCGCGCAAGGCGCGATGTTTGCACGGACGAAATATGATTTTGTTTAAACAAGTCGGGGGACTTTCTAGCGGCTGACTGTTCCAGGTTCCAGGTCGTACTGCGCGGTCGCTTCTTTTTCCAACGTAACCCAAATACCTCTCGACGAGTCATCTCACATCAACTCTGTTTGAGCAGCGTGGAGGTTCAACGAACTGTCATTAAAACGAGCACCCAGTTAGCTGACACGGTCGTTTGAGCAGATGTTCGGCGGAAAACGAGCGTTGAGCAAACGGAAAGAGATTAAAGGGATGAAATAACACTATCACCAGTGATATATGTGCTGATTGTAGTCAAATTGGAGGCAAGAAAAGCAGAGCGTTCGGAAGAAAAACAAAGCGAAGAGTCTCACACAGTTACAGTTATTAATATTTTTCCTCTTATTTTGATATTATTTAGCTCTTGCCACGTTAATAAAACAACAATCGAAGATTCGTGGCTATAAAATTTGTAATATTTAAAAAATTGCAATTTTTATTAATCACTTGTAAAAATTTAAAAAAAATTGAATATTTTATATAAACCTCTTTTGTTTAATTCATATTAAGATCAGACTTCTTTGCTGTCCATCATCGCCGCTCCCCGTTGATATTTGACATACAAGGGCGTGCGCATCCCGAATCTCTTTTTAGCTGCTCACTCATCTAAATCAATAACGTGATATTGCATTAAGGCTTTTTTTCTCGGGGGATGACGGTCATCAGATGCCATCTGCCATTTCAATGCTCGCGCTAAATCCAGGATTTCGATGCCGCGTCAAGTCTCGCATCTGAATAACGTATATGTGTGCGCATATATGATGTAAGAGGAGACGACACGTATGTATGAGAAAGTGTTGAATAGCGTGAAATGAAATATCGTGTTTTACGCGCATACACTCCCGGCGACAGAAATAAAATATCGACATTTGTTACAAGCGTCGTGAAACATTGATGCATACGTGGCACACTTTAAATTGTGAGTATTATGAATCGTAATCTAGGACGCCCTAAATTACGACATTATGATGTTAGAAGAAATACCCTGTATAGGATACGTTATATAAATACCTATTTATTAAACATATGACATGGGTCGTTTGAGTCCGCGGCATATTAAACAACCTAAAACTTTACCAAAAATTCTGAAGAAATATATTCATAGGTGTTCCTTGAGGTCTTAACTATAAGTTTAAACAGTAATAACATTATAAAATTAATTTTGCAATTGTTAATTTAATCGTTGAAAACAAGCAATTGAGGAAACGCACCGCGTAAATAGTCAAAATGCCGCGGACGCGAACGACCCATGTATACGGTTTAAGGGTTAAATATGATTTAATAAATAATAATTTTAAAGGAGAGAGCAAGAGAAAGGGAAATTTACTTAAAAAATTTAAGAAATAAAAAACATAATTACGTTTTTTTTAAATCATTAAATTAGTAAAAATGCACGTGCGCGCGATTCGTCTTCCTATCATTCTCGCTACCAAATTGTCATATCTCTATCACGTATCAGATGATGCAAAGTGATTTTTTTTTTCTGCTTCCAGCATGCGAACAACGTGCGGAAATATGCGACGGACTACGTGGCCCGCCGTCAGGCCCGCAAGATGCCGATGACACGCTCGATAACTTCCCTGGCGCTGCCGATGAGCCAGGTGGGCGACGTGCCCTACCTGCCGAACGCCAAGGCCGGCACCTTCTTCGCCCGCGACAACGTCTCGAACTTCATCGATTGGTGCCGTAACAGCCTCGGCATCATCGAGTGCCTACTCTTCGAGACCGAGGATCTGATAATGCGTAAGAATGAGCGACACGTGATATTATGCCTGCTGGAGGTGGCGCGTCGCGGCGCCAAGTTCGGCATGCTCGCGCCGTTGCTCGTGCAGATGGAGAGGCAGATCGACCGCGAGATCGCCGCCGAGAACAAAGCGGCGAACGGCGCCGGCAACGAGGAGAGCGATGACGAGTACGAGGAGGAACAACCCTGCCTCATATACGGACCGCAGCCGCAGATCGTCACGAACGATCTCAAGACTCTCCACGAGTTGGTGAGTGAAAATATGATCTTGGTACTTGGAATAAATATATATATATATAGGTCTCGACGCGAGAGGAATGACATTTCTACGCTTCCGTTGACTTCCGTTGATGGCCGGATGGAAGGTACACGCGCGGTGAAAAAAAAAAATCAGCATTTATGAAAGACTAAATTTTTTTCTTGCAATTAGTTCTCTCTCCATAAACTTTGAATCACTGCATAGATCACTCTTCGAATTGTCTGGATTCGATCCCTTTTATTCTCAAGGCATCGCTTCGAAGTTCGGAATAACGATCAACGTGTTTGCGATGCTTCTCGGAATCTCTCGGTAGCCTGAAAGTTTCTCAACGATTCACGGCGCCGATTCTGATGGCTCACCGATTAAATCCCGACGGCTTTGAACGTATTCGAATCGCGCGTTTCGTCGCGTATCATTGCCAACGACGACCGTAACGTGCCGCGGCTATGAAAATAACTCCGCAACTCTCTTCGGTCGATCCGGATGTATTTATGGCGGTCCTAACTCGCCAACGTCGAGCCGTGAATATCGCGGAAGATCGGAAATAAGAGAAGGGATATCGCGGTGCTTAAATTTAATGGAGTGTCGATAGTTTCGCTCGTTCGGTGTCAGGTACCGCAAGATCGATACCGCACTTTGCGGTGATATCGTAAAGGATCATATAGTCAAGAAGGATGGTTTCTGCAATTTAGCGTAATCCTGCGATGTAGAAGCGACTGTCGTACTTAAACGAATTTTACACTTCAAGATTACAATGATCTTGATACCAATTATTTTTTATCATTAATTTTGTGTTTTGATTGCGGCAACAATATTTCACGTAAAAAAAAAAAAAACAACAGAGATTCTGTTCTTAAGTAAGGAAATGAGTGGACTTTTTAAACCATTTTAGATTGCAAAGTGCCACGTCTTGTTTTTTTAGATTCTTTCTTCTTTCTTCGCGCGCATTTACACGTCTTGGCAAAGAAAGGACGAAACGGCCGACCGCTCCCACCGTGTGCGCGCGACCTATTCGAGATTTTATTGTCGGCCGCTTATTATAAATTAACCGGTAACGATGACGCGCGCACACGGCGCGTTAAATGTCTCGCCGTGCACGCGAATCGCGCTGACGGCCCGGCGTCGCGATAACGCCATTTCTTCGACGTTAATTGCACTGCCGCAGGCGGAGAACGCGACACATCGGCCGATACCTCTCTGCGACGATGGAAACATAATATTCCCTATATTTCACGGGCTTGTCGACATTTCGTATCTTCTTTACACTTCCGTCGTAGACATCACGATATGACCAAACAATGACATAACTATAAAAAAGGGCCTCTCTCCCACGCCCTTCCTTCCGTGGACGAATTTTAGGGAGAATCGCGATCTTTATCTCTGACAACAATTTCTATTATATTTACTGCACGGCGCCGTATTTATAAGACTCGAAATGAGAGAAACGAGAGAAATACTTGAAAAATGTTAAATATAACATTTGAGAGCTTATTGTGCATTTACGTTGATTATTACTTGTAATTTGACTGGTAAATTATTACCGAGCAAACCACTCAATGAATTCTGTCTGCTTATTGTATGATTGTCTATTAATGTCGCTTCATGTTATTTTTACTGCAATTAAAGGGCAGTGCAATATATAATAATAATTTTGCTCGACCGAGAGACCGGCTTGTATCGACTAAAAAATGTCGGATTAGCCGACTCGCGAGTGTGTCTAACGGCGGCGATTACCGGCGGCGATACACGCGACCGGCATACGTGTTTGCGAGGCTAAATCGCGGCATTTCACGAAGCGGAATAATTCCTTCCCCAGGGCTTACAGCGCGCCGGCCGCGGCGGGCCGATAACGTCGCGCGGCTTTGCCGCATACAGGAATTCCAGGACGCTTTCCCGCGATGTCGTGGCACCAAACGCTCGTGGCGTATGTAAACCTCGTGGAAGGTTTACGATCGCCTTTATCTTTCGAAAGAAAATTTCGACGTAATCGTAGAATGTTACGATAAATCTGCTCGTTGTAATAAATCTTTCCTTTTTTTACGGGAACAGGAAGAAGGCTGTTCCCGTATCGCTGTACTTAAGTGCATGAAGTGAAAGATACGCCACACGGCAGGGTGAAAATGATGCAGAGAATGAATCGATGTCGCCTCAATATTGTAGTCAAATACAAGAATTCCAATGTTTTTTTCACTACTTTCTCATTGGAATAATTCCATTAAAATGCAGATTTTATATATATATATATATATATACATTTAAGTACAAATGTATATATATATAACATTTAAGTAATAATTACTTAAATGTATATTATATATATGTATATACATTTAAGTACAAGAGATACAGGCATTTTTAAATAACGACATCACGTTATTAATTTAGAAATGAATATATTTTCAAGGAAAATCTTTGGAGAAGATGTTTTTAACAGTGAGAAACTAATATAAGTAGCAGAGCGTGAATTAAAATTATGTTTCAACGAAATATATAGCATACCCTAGATGTTATTAGAACAGTATGACATGATAATACGCATCGTACAATCTCTAGTGATACGAACGATAATAATAATATGTAGCAAGATACCAAGCGGGAAGTTCAGGCGACATCGATACTTGGATAGTATCGTAACAGCATTAACATCCCTAGTAGATAGAGTAAGCGCTGTAAGCGTTAGCGGTTGCATAGTAGGACCGAACGCGTGTTACCGCCGTAAATCTCGTGGGAGCGTCATTACGGCCGCCGTTCGAGCGTATTGTGCGTCGATTTTCGCGATCGGTCGCCGATATCGCCGGATAAATTTCACTTTGCGCCGCGGGGAGGCCGAGCGACGCCGCGCGCGCCGGCTTCAAGTAGTAATACACTGTGAAAGCGTTGCCCTCCGTTTCTAATAAAGTAGAAGCGAGCTGAGAGGCGAGCTGAAGCCGGCTTTGTCGGCTCCGTAATTAGCAGAAATATTTACCGCGTCCTAGCTGCGAAAGTAACGAAATATGCCAGAACCGAACGTGGGTCCTCCATTGTTGCAAGTAAATTAATTTCGGGGTCATAATAAAATATCTTCCTGGTTTTTGCATGGACTGATTCTTAATTCTTAATTATATTATAATTATATATCTAAATATAAAGTATAGGGGGATAAAGAAAGAAAGATTCACGATTTGAAACGATTCAGCGTAAAATAGTTTGATCAATGTCAATGTCAATTTTTTAATTTTAATTTATTTTAATCGTCTTTCTTTGTATTGTAAAGAATTAACATTTTTACACCATGTCACGGATCTTGCTCATTAGAGTCGGCCCTGAGCTGAGAACATGTTGAATCGCGATTGAATCGAAACGACGATTACGTCGTCTCGTGTCAAGTGTCGGAGTGTTCAAAGCGGCAAGTCGCCGCTTTATTGATAATTAATCTAATCTCTCTTTGCGCCGCAAGACACAACGACGCGAAGGTGCATTCTCCGAAGCGTTCGTTTTTGCATCAAAGCCTTTCCTCGCGGCGGTCGCGGTGTGGCGACGATGATTCAAGGAGAGAGAAGAAAACGAGTGGAGCCGTGGAGTAAGAGCCGTGTTTTACGCCGTCCATCGATTAGGCTCGCTCTTGTCACGCGTATTATCTTATCGTGGAGCGTTACGACTTTGTTAGCCGCGTTTGATATAAACAACTCCGCGGCCGCGACTCGCCTAATCGCATACGAGATGCGATAATCGCGAATCGCCATGATAATTCTATAGCCAGGAGTTTGTAGTACGAGATATTTGTACGAGAGCTCTTACATCAAGTTTAACGATAAATAATTATCCGTCGAGAATAACTCCTATCTCTGTCGTCGGTTAATTATTGATTAAGCGATGTTAATATTGCAACAACATGTATAGATAATATTTTTTACGTTATCACAGATCCTCAATAATTGTTTTTGTTTAACGAAAAAGCGATTGGTTTTTTTTATTTTTCACGCAAAACTTACCTAATCTTTTATTTTGCTTATATTTATGATAATAATTAGCCAATTGCTTAAAATTTATAATCATTAATCCGTAAAATTTGCTTCTTTATCTATGAAAAAAACATATAAAATTTTTATTTACAATTGTAGTTTTTTGCTTTAACTTTTATATCAGCGTTTTCCGTTTATCTGGGTTTCGCTAGCACTTCAAAATCGTGCTACATTTTATGGCGTTTTCCAGAAGTAAAACTAGTAAATTCTTATAACGACGTATATATTTGCGGAACTTCGGTTCGCACGCTCGCGGGTGATTTTCATGATTCACAATGACTCGGCGGCGCGGCGATGCGTTCCGCGGTCTTCCGTGGCCCGCGATAAGATAGCGCGTTTAACAAGGCTGAATCTAATCGATAGCCGAGGTAAACTGCAATTCTATACCACCACGCTGGACATACGCGTGTGTGTTTCGTACCCTGGACGGGCGGTTGCCGTAAATGGCGCAATGCGAAACTGCACGTTGTCGTTGCCGCCAGCACGTTCACTTATCACGGAAGCGGATTCGCAGCGCGCGAGAAGACGGGAGAATTTTTTTCTTAAATTTATATGCAATCATATTTTTTTATCTTGCGGAACAGTTAGCCGTGACTGCGAGTTCGCGCACCGTGGATTTTCTATTCGCGTCACTTTAACGAACCTCCGTTTTCAACGTGCGTCTTTAATCACCGTATAAGCGATGCGCCTTTTCGTATTGCACAGTTAGCTGGAATTGCTGGAAAATATATTTGGAATTTTTTACTTTTATCTAATTATCTTTTCATTCTTTATTTTTATCTCTTTATTTAAAACTCTTTATTGATTTGACTCTTTATTAATTTGATATATATATACTAATTGAATTCACTAATTTTTATTGTAAATAATATATTTACAACAATAAACTACGTTTATTGTTTTCTATAAAGATTTACTTTCTGCAATCAGATTTAACTAAATAAAAAAAGAAATGGAAATTAAGCCAGCTAAAATATATTTCTATGTATGCGTATGAGACAGCTGCAACGTAAACGGATGATATTCAGTGAAAAAAATATTACAGCAAGATAAATATTTCACGAGACCCACGGTAGATTCTATTGCGAATGTTCAGGGAAGTTACCGCCACCCGTACCAGACCGAGCTTTGCCTCGCAAGCGCCGAAAGCTCGTATTGATCGCCGTTAGCCCATTTCGTATCAAGTTCAAGAGCAAAGTCGCCGAAGTTACCTCAAAAGATGGAGTCCTTTTCTTAGGCGGTATTCACGATATATACTTTCTTAAGTTATCTTATCGTCTTTTTGAACCTCCTCGACCTTGCTTTCCGTAACTTGTATCACAATTAGCATTTTGTATGTTATACTAATTATCGGATCAGGGAGCGTTTCGAAGGTTATCGAAGGAAAATATTGATTTGCCGTCCATTTCGTTCGTTTCAGTTTGATATGCGACGTCGCGTGACTCATTTCCGGTGATAAGCGCACTTTTATGAAATCTCGACATGTCGTTTCTTTTTATTTGGAAACCGTGCTGGATTCTCGCCAGTTTTTGCTCCCACATTTTCTGTTCCATATTTTCACTTCTGTTGAAAACTTTCGTTTTCAATTTAGATTCAGCATTTTCAGATTTGCACCGCAAATATAGAAATATTTTTATCTTCATCGTTGGGTTATATGAAAGTTTTTGTGGCTAAGAAATATTTGATTTTTTTATTAATATCAAACGCTTTATTATTAATATCAAACGCTTTTTTGTAATTATTCAGTTATTAATATACATTTTATGCAGTTTTTAATAACGCGGATATCATTTTGTCATTGCTGTGTTAAGCATTTTAATATTTAAAAGTTAACATTTTTATTTTCTCTCATAATGTTCCTATTAATAAATTATTTTGTGATATAATTAGCAGGCTTATTGTGGTCACGCGGTGATCACGCAATTATTATCTCATATTCTGCAGATTATGGAGCTAATTTCTAAGTACGTATCGTTACATTGCGAATGACGTATATTTCGAGAAGGCATGATTCAGTTGCAGCCCTCTTCGAGTCGTCCAAAGTTACCACGTATTCTATATTTGCACACGTTACTCACACATATAATATTTGCACAATCGTTTACATTCGAAAATAGAGGTGAAGTATAATAATGTCGAGAATACATATATAACAAATATACTTTATAACCGTTCATAATGAAGGCACTGATGGAACGAAGAGTCTAACAGTCAGTATCTTGTCAATCAAATTTTGCTTCGCAAAAAATAACTGATAGTGAACCATTGAGTATAATACAGCGAATTCATCAGATACCATGTCGAGTGTTTTTTTTTCCATCAGTTTTTTGATCGTCGCTCCGAATTCTTCTCGCCGGCTATACGATCGGCCTTCGATCGTCGTGCGATTTATTTACGATCCGAGAGAAAGAGTTACTATTTGTCCGGGAGAACGAGAGAGGAATCCGCTCGCGCCTTCGCACAGGAGTACCATAAATGGCGTTGAGCTCTCCTCGAGTCTCCGTGTCAGTTATTACGTACAATTAGCCTGAGATGCTGTCGAGAGAGAGAGGGCTGCCGGAGCCGCGCAAGGTCTGCCTGCGGTCTAACGCTTAGCTAATCATTGTTTGCCGAGCGCGAATTAAACAGAGAGAGAGAGAGAGAGAAAGGAAAACAAAGAGGGGCGAAGAAATGGCTTATAGAAATTTAATACCGGGATCGGCCGCACTTCGGGGCCGGTCAGTAATTATACGTGGCCGCGTGACGTAGGTGAGCATAATCATTTCTATAGGCTAGGGACATCTGATATGCGTGAATCGAGGATACAAATAAAACGAACGGCTGATCATTGAGCCGATCAGTTAACATTGGGTAACAAACTGGAGAGCGCAACCGCTGGAAAGGGTGAGGTAACCTCGAGGGAGCTATAAGGATTTTGATACGTGCAAGATTGAGTCGAAATATCGTATGAAAGTTATTACGAACGTTTAACGCCACGATTTCCGAAAACGTTACACCTATTTTCTTCCTTTTTTGATATTTTAATATTTAATTTTGTATATACCAGATAATATATACCTTTATTAATCATTTATTTCACAGCAGTACTCTTAATTAATTCTATAATATTACTTGATAATTTGTTCTTTTAAATCTCTACTTGTTAATTATTAATGCATAACGTTCTATCAAACTTTTTTTATTATTTCGGAGCAAAACCTGGCAACCGTGCAGTGTCAAGATAATTCCGGACGGATGATTCCTTCCGCGGTCGTGCACAGGTCACCTAAATTTAGACGTGAACCGTACCACGTCAAATCGATACGTCAATAATCAAGCTCTATACGGAAGGGAGATTAAAGAAAATTTGGGGGTGCACGCCCCAGTAACCCCAGCAGAAATCCTTCGGGGATCCTGAGACGTCGACATCTTGCATGAACTTCTCTATCGCGGCACACATGTAGGTTACTCCAATAAAGTGCATTTCAAGTGCTTCTAAACGTCGTCAATTACTCCGAAGCACTACGCTGATGTCGGGCGTATCGACCGGAAGTCGCGAATTCCGTTAAACATGTGCGATAATCGTATAAATAACTCGCGGAAATCCCGAAAGTTTAAAACTATTTTACAGAATATCTATATTTGTGCATATTACGTAAAAATAATATAGAATATTCCTGAGATTTTTAATTTTTTTTTTCTTTCAAATTATTCTTTACGAATCAAAATCTGTAAGATTTACTTCTTGAAAATCGAGGCTTATGCTGCTCTTCAACATAAATCCGATAGAAACGTTTCAAATTTAAGTTCAATCTTCTGGGCTTAGAGCGTAATTTAGAATCTGTATTTTTTATTACGTGATTAATAATGTTACATTCAAAATTACGAAAAATTGGAAAAATTGTGGCAAATTGTAGATTCTATTTTACCATCACCGGGCTTAATTGCCTTTTCGCCTCAATGTAATAAGGCTGGCAGGCTCTGCAACGGAACGGGATGCAAGTGTGCGCGATCGCTGCATAAAGGGCGTGACAAGTTGTTCCCGTGAAGCGGCGCGACGCGACGGGGCGACTTCGTCGAAGCGTGCACGTTCCTGCGGGGGCTTTCAATTACCGTAAACGTTTGCGGAATCACACGTCCGAGAATCACGAAAATAAACTATCGGGGGGGACGGAAAAGTCACGGCCGGCGTGGCCATCGCCGCCGTGGAATGGAACAGCTGAGAGCTCCGCGGGACGTCGACCGTCGACGTCTCTCTCGCGTATTGATTGTCGGGACGCCGGCGCTGCTCGACGCCCGCGCCGGGGACGCCCGCCGTAAAAGCTGCGCCTTCAAAGCGCCGCAATTCCCCGGAATTCACCTGCCGCGCACGTGTGTGCACGCGCGCATATGCATGCGCGTGTGTTTGTCAGAAGAATCGTCGCTTCGACTTGCCGGGGGATCGCCCACAGCGGAGCCATATACCTATAGCCGCGCGCTTATTTTCGCTTCTTCCTTTCACGCGCGCGACGCGTTTATGTTCGCGCGACTTCGTGAGATCTGGGTGCACCACTCGACGCGCGGCATTACACTCTTTCGTTAGGCTAATTGGTGCTCTAGGGTGTGTTCCAGAGATCGTCGAGAAGCGTGAAGCGCATCAAGATGTATGAGCGGCGAGCCTTGTTCGGAGAAGGAGTACGCTGGCTCTCGCGTTGTTGAACGTTTTGAATTAGAATGTTGAAACCGCGGGTAATTTCTTTGAGAAATTATGCTCTTTCGGAGTGAGAGTTCCTTGCGCTTCGCACGATCTCTCATTATTCTTCGATACCATTTTTCAACATACGCGTGTAAATAGCTCTCTCTTTCTCTCTCTGTCTCTGTTATTGAATATAATTACAAAATATTTTGAAATATATTACGTATCATATATTAGAGAAATATTTCATGTATTACTTACACATGCATGTATAACAGCATTAAGAACATATTCATTTTCGTTTGTTAACGAACTGCAATATTTTAGTTTGAGTTTACGTCGGGTTATTGCAACGCCGCGCCATTTCGCCGACTACCTAACATCAATCGTTAACTGAAATTCGCCACCGATAATTTACTGCAGCTCGCAGCTGCGAGCGCAAAAATGTCGACGCGCTTCTCGATCGAATAACTCAATACGCGCCTTCGGCAATGACAACGGTGCATTTTGTCTGTGGTATTTTTTAATTTAGCTGCGACACACTAAAAACTCTACCACGGAGACGAGCTGTTGACCAAGTTAAGTCCCTTTACTTCCGAAGAGAAAAAGAAAGCACAAAATGCATATCTCGAGGAGGAGGCGTTCTAATTAGAATCGGCGCACTGACAAATCGAGGCGATTATTAAGAGTCGCGCGGACACGACGAAGCGGACCGCCCACATAACTGTTTTCTTTCCCATTCGCAATATCGCCTTTCGAATTCTTTTCCTTCTTTTTTCCCCTACACGTTACCGGTTGTGAAATTTCGCAGTTGGGACATTTAAGCCGGTGTTGTACTCCGATCTGCTTTAGTGAACGATAGATTATTATGGAACGAGCGTGGGTTGATACTTCAGCGACGTTATTACCTTCATTAGTTGACAATCATTAATACCTTGGAGCAGTCGCGATGGAAAGAATATATTTTGAAAAATAAAGCGATGTCTCTTGTTATAAACGATGCTAACGTAGCTAATGACGTAACTAGTATTACGAATGATATTTTTGTGTGTATGGTATCGATTGCATCATAAATGTACCATATCGGCCGACGACTATGACGATAGTGATATATGCATAATGCATATATTTCAAAAACATTAAGAATTTACGAGATAAGTGAAATCCATACTTGTCCCTGACCGCGCGATGGGTCCTCAACGGAACTGTCAATGCCGAACATGACGTCGTTAAATGAGAATGGTCCCGGTCGCGCTCGAATATTGCCTGTCCTTATCTAAAAACCGACAACGGGCGTGGGAGTACAAAGACACGTGTATAAGAGACGAGCTCGGACAGCGATCTTCCTACAGCTACTACGACGGCTTTTACGACGGTATTTCGTGTGCATAAATTGATCTCGATGTAAGACGGTCACACCTTTTACATACTATAAACTGTTGCTGTTGACAAAGTACTTTGAGACAAAGCAGTGAAATTTTTAGATTGTATTTTATTTTTCCGTGAAATTATAATCTACAAGAAATTTTAATATTATTTTTCACATTTTATAAAAAATAATTTTCTTTATTCTAATAATGACGTGCGCGTACGTAATGAAATTTTATAGATATCGAGCAACACGTGACAGTTTTTCAATTTAAAACGTCATGTTGTCGTTAATAAACTCCCAATACGCTTATATATCAATGCAATACGAGACATTCGCATTGCAGCGTGCATATATTCATATCGCATTACGCGCAAATCGCGAGGCGTTAGCCGAAGGCGGAATAAAATTGCGGGAGAACTAATTTGACCTCTTAATTAACCCTCCCTGCTGTCAGTGTCCTCAATCATGGACATACTTTTTCTTCATTTGTGATGCGTAAATATGCAATTTTGACATCACTGCTGTCCCAGTTCACGGATGCGTTCTGCATTAATTGAGGTCATTTAACACCGTCCGCGATTTTTGAACAAAATAATTAATAGGGAGAAGGCGAAGCTTGACCTACTGCGAGCTTATTGCTAAGGTCTCTCACTTTTTGTCTATATAATTGGAAGTTTTTTACATAAAAATTATTGTGTTATTAAGCAAAAAGTCAATTAATTAATTTAAGATACAGGAATATAAACATAAAAATAATTTTCAATTACTTTGTTTATGACTAACACAACAGATCAAGTTTCAAAATTGGTTGGCTTATTCAAAATCTTTGAAAAATGTTTTTGTATATAGGAATAATTTGTAAAGATTTCCGATTTTTCTCTCAACGGATATAGACTTGGCGAAAGATTAATTTCATTATTATCACCACGGGGCGAATGTTGCGCGAGTCTTACATTATCTGCGGTAAGTGCGTTCATCGATTACGTGAGTGAGCGTGGCGATAGGTTGAAATATTCCGCGGCGTTTCATTAGACGATTTACTTGATCGTGTAATCGCCTCTAATCGATCCTCGGCAAATACAACGGCGCGCCCGCTTTGTAGAGCGAGTTTTCGAGATATAAATTTCACCCGTACGCGCAGTTTCACATTCTGGATTACGTATGGAGCAAAAGTCGGAAACGAGACAATGTACTGCGAGTGTAATGGGCGATCAACGATCGGGTTGCCATAAATCTTGATCGATTGCAATGTGCGTGGTTACAACGTGTTGTTCTCCCCCAGGGAAATTTATTTGTAGGATTATTTAAAGCCTTATTTGCGTCGGAGCAAACATTTTCGCGAACACATAAAGGGTGCGATTATCTCTGTTTGTAATAGACACCTTGATAAATTTTCCAGGATGTGAAGCTTACTTTAAGTGTCTTTATAAATATTACAGGTTTTATCTTATAGGCAGGTATATATTGGCAGTTACAAAAATCTCTTCAATGAGCTTATGAATCGGATTTATGATACGTAATATCTAGTATAGATAAATCCACCACTTACATAAGAGATCAATTCGATTGAATAATCTGTATCAACATTAGAATTATTTATCTCTAGTTTTGCTACGTCAACGTCTTAAATTCTTTTTACTACTAAATCCTTCTATATAATATCTCCTCGATCCATTATCGTTATTAAAGAACATAAGATATTAGCTTTCTGTAAGTAAAGATATAATCAATCGTTAATAAATAATGTCTTGTGGAAAGTGAGAAGGAGAAAGAGAAAGACAAACTAGACGAGAATAGAACAACATTCTTACTTTCGCCCGATATCCTTCACCGTCGAACAAAAAGCACGAAATATCTTCGCGACCTGATCGGACTCTATTCTCGCGATCAAGATCCAGTATCGCTGAAACGAATCGCGATCTCGTCTCGTAGATCGCACTCCTCTCTTCCCACGAGAGCCTCCCCCGCGCGCACACGATCCTGGGAAGATCGGTCGGTGATGATAATGCCAAGATAGCGATCAGTATCTCGTCCGAGGTTCCATCACTTTCTCCGCGGTGTATACATCTATACACAGTGTTTCAGGAAGAAGTGTCATATATGCGGAAGCTGCAGGATATCGTACCGGAGAAAAAATTCATATAAATGAAGGTGCAGTTCTCTGTGCAGTTATATGAAGCCGCAGGAAGATATATTAAATAATGTCAAGAGTACTTTAGAGAACAAACTCTAGCTTTGAGAAGAAACTTATATATTAATCATGTATCTTTATCGACTGTAATTTCATCAATTTTTAGAAGAATTCCTTACAAATCGGTGACACTCCATGACAGATCGTGTTAAATTATTTCGCAATTATTTAACCCTCAAGTCTATTTCTAATTCCATATATAAGTAGCTATAATTTTCTGATTTTCGTGAATTAATCACATCAATATTTATGCGTAAATCTTTCTGTTCGAATTCCCACCGATCATCTACTCCAGAACTCATAATGCCTTCGTCTGTGGAACGATCTATATGTCACAATGAGGCCAGATGCCGTGATTAGGAAGTGACCCGACGATCGACTTTTAAGTTCCTTCCTAGCATCTTCTGACCAGTCACGGAGTCAACACTTGTGATGTAACCTCGTTTGAGTCACTCGTCTGATACTTTTGGTCATTGCACCACGGTGTGTTGTTGATTAATGTCTATCGAGATCGATACTCTTCAAAGCGCCCGCGGGCTGTAGATGTTTTTTTTCATATAGTCATTGCATGTGTAGGTAGGGAGACCGACTAGATAGTGAATTTTAAGCAACCGCCTCTCCTTCACTTCGATGTTCAGAATCGATTTTAACGAGGTATTGCATTACTGTACAAAAATAAATTTATTAATTTTTATTGCTAAAATTAAGCAGTAAGAGAGATACAATGATAAGCGATTGTGTGACTGTTTCACTTATTTATGACGCACAATAAAAATGAGAACAAGATTTTAATTACATGCATTTAATTTTGTTGCTTACAAAATTATGTAAGCAACGCAGTGCCAATAACTATATGACATTCTTTCTGTAAATTTCTCTTAATTGAATAAAATTTTATTTAAAAAAATCTGTTACTTCTCTCTATAATAAAATTAAATCTACTTCTAAAGTTGACATATTATTTCAGAATTTTATCTGGAAAATGCAATTTTTAGCTGCAAGTGTGTATTAATAGCAACAGCTGAAGTGGCTTTTAAACGACCGCGGAGACACTCGAGTTTCCTAAGAGTTGTAGGTCAGCTCGTAATGGTGAGAATGGTGAGAGACATAAATGAAATTTCCGCTACTTTCGTTTGCGTACTCTTACATATGACACGGCAAGACACTGCGACTATAAAAGTTGACTCTACTCGATCGAGTTTCGAGCTTTCGAGTCTTTCGCGATTGCAAATAAGACGCAAAGGCGATAACCGGTGATGCAACTTCGATCATTCTCAACACCTCGCTGATCCTATCGTTACAATCTTTTGCTGATATATAGACACTAAATTCTCAAACAATTCCTCGTTGAATGCATCGTCATCCAAATTATGCAATTATGGATTAATTTAAATCGACTCACAAAGTATCGATTTAATTGATAATTAGTATATACTTAGAAGAAAGGATAAAATTCTTTGCTCTTATTCTCGTAAAAATAGTAAAAGTTGAGAAGCATAAGTCGATGTTAATATATCAGAGAGAATTTTATACATATATATAGGTACATTATAAATATATATACATCTTATATGCACCTATTTATATATGTATATAAATGATGTGTATACATGTATATATTTTTTTCAAACTCTAGATCTATATAATGATAGATTTAACATTGTTATATCACGTCATTAGAAATAAGCCTGTCAGCTTTTACGTTTTATTCATGTATTCACATACCGCGGTATTTCTTCCAGTCGCCAAACTTCAATTCCGCATATTCCAACTGTCTATTGCTCTAAGTCCACACAATTAAGTCTTTTGCATTACGCTCCAGTGATCGTATTCACGAAGAGTTCCGGCACATATCTCACGGAACTATATCCTATGTCTATATCATTCCAATGTCTGTATATAGCATGTTGCTATACAGACATTGGAATCTATTAAATCCGGTTTCGACCAAGAATTCTTTTATGAACTCGAGTCATCATTATTTATCAAAACTTTACAACGTATAAAATTTATTTGTTTACGAATCAAATATATCAGATTAAATTTATATAAAAATTTATCTAGAATTAAATAAAAATATTGTCCTATTTGTTTATTTACCCTATAGAAAAAATTAATGTGCATGCATATAAAAGAAATAGATAAGTTTAATAGTCTTGGAATCCAGGAGTTTCTCGTCACTCGAAGGACCAAGTAGGTACGGGACACCCCGTATATTCGATCCGTGGCAACTTTCTTCGCGAGCGCGTAACATTGTAAAATCGATGGCAGTTCGAGCGCAGTAACGTCGCTGACAAGCGCATTAAAAGGCCGCAGGACACTTCTCGTTTGTTCAGCGCAACCTTTCGTATACCCCAGCAATACTTCCGCGTGTCGACGTATCTATTAACATAACAACGCGAGGAAAATTAATCCCGCCGCCGCCGCCGCCGGGGCCCGCGAGGAACTTTCCTCCACTATCCACTTCTTCTTCTCCATCACCGTCTTCGAGGTCCACATTCGCGTGACCCCAGCGCGCGTGCCTCCTCCTCCGCCGCCTCCGCGTGCAACGTCGTCCTCTTAAATGCGGCTGCATACTAACGGCGCATGCCGCGCAATCCACGGCGCAATCCGCGGCGCAATCTACGCAGGTCGAGCCGGCGATCTGCTGATCTTGCGATTGAATTACTCTCTTCCCGCGCAGAAGCAACTCCTGAAGGAGAGAGCACGCACGCCTGTGGGATGCAGATTCCGGCAGACCCGAATAGCCAGCCCTTTTTCCGTCCACGAAATATTTAAATCGATCACAGCGAAAATTGCATGTATCGCGTATCTTGAAATATTTTCTACATATATGTATGTAAATAAATATCTGTCACTTGTGGATTACTTCTTATTAATTTTATCTTGTAAATTTTTAATTACTACTCCAAAAGTTCTTTGATGAATCTTGATGTTTCGATAGTCAGAAATAAACAGAGATAGATAGTTGAAGAAAAAATTGGTCTATTTTAGAGTTAGATTTGTGTGGAGGTTTTTAAATTAATTCTAGCTGCATTGTTTAAATTATTTTCTTCTCCATCTGTAATAAAATAGTCCTTTGACTTGCGAAAGGATATAACAGAGTATCGCTGATCAATGCTATTTAATCAAGACTGGTTGTAAGTCATTCCAAGACGATCAAGACAGATTAATCTTCGTACCTAACATTTAGTTAACATTAATACAGGGTAATAAACAAGGATTATTAATATCGCGTGCCAATAAAGTATGTTTGATGTAAAATCGGGGGATCATTCCGCTTGTCTGGAGAAATATACGATCCTACCTCGGCAGCCGACAATTATGCAAGTCTATAAATTAATTGCACTAAAAGAAGGCACCCTCCGGGTAATTAGCGATTTATTTTCCGCATCGAGGAAACGTGTTCGTCGCATTAACCTTTTCCGAGTCAAACCCGTTTCTCTGGCTTTCCGCTCGGCGATCTATCCACGCTGCGTATTCCGTTTTACCGTATATACCTATCCGTCGCGGTATCGCCTTGGAAAACCACAATTACTTATCGAAAGAAGTGTCCTTTCTTCGCGTTTGGCAAAGAAAGGACACTTCTTTCGATAAGTAATGTATTGTAAAAAATGTTATGTGTAGTCGCAAATGAAAGATTTCTATTGTCAATTTTCCACCAGACTCTCTGCCTTTTTGCCTCCTCCATCCAGCAACGTCGTGATGGATGACAAGAGTTCTCGTTGACACAAGAAATAATATATGTCAATGAGACTGCGCGTCTCTGACAATGTAATAAAATCGGCATAAACTTCTCGATGCGATTGTCCGCATTTGTCAAGCGTATACCGCGAACGCATCGATTGAAATCGTTTTGTTCGGTCGCCGGGCGTTACACGCGAAGCGTATCAGTGTCACAAGAAACGGCCGCGCAAGTATGTAGGACGGTTGATCGATCGCCGTGAAAAGATTTAATGGTCGTCAATTAAGGAAAGGATTTACCGCGGCCGGCTCATTCGTTGGCGCGTTTCATCACAGGAAGTGCACCTGCCGCGCGACTTTTTAATTCGTCGCCCTCCACCTCGATGCGTCACGCGGATTCGTCGTCGGAATTAGAAAGTCATCGATGTGCTGCAGGCAAAAAGGAAGTGAGAAAGAGTGATGCTCTTTCAGGTTCGTCACTCTTTTTCTCTCATTAGATTCCCTGAGCTTTCTTATATCGTGGTGTAATTAATAACGATTAAAACTTCAATCTTTTTTAAAAAAATTTTTATAAAGAAGGGAAAGTGTAAGTAAAAATTAAAGACAAACGAGGGGGAGAAGACGAGTATTGAATCGTAATTGCGCGATATGTCACCGTTCACGTCGATTTTTAATGCGTACGACGGTAGCGCTTACAAGATACGCCGTGTAATGGTACACGGGAGTAATTAAACGGCGTACCCGCCGCTGTTCATTAAGTCGCGATAATGTAAGTTACGATACTATAAATTAATAAACACAAGTAACGCGCGCGATCGCTTATGTCGTAGACCACGCGAGCGATTCGAATTAACTCGTTAGATATGCGCCACAGGAATAACCCGGCCCCTTGTACAGATTATTTATGGATCGGTAACGAAAAATCTTATATAATGGAATTCGCATTTATAATAGTGTGTAATTGAACAGGTGAGCACGAGGGAGCTTGTTGCCCTGTGGGCATATGAATAAATATGCATGGGCAATATGAATTATTATAATTGATCGATTGTTGCATGACGCGGGACGATTAGGCTTATGCGGTCTATATTAAAGTATTTATGTATTATATCTATATAGGCTGTTTAACTATGTGTGTGCCAAAGAGGAACAGTTTAAGTTTATTCAGAATGGTTTAGCGAACAATTTAGTAGCAATTTGTAATTTTCATGTTCTAATTTCAATATAATATCTATTAGTTCGATTGTGTGGACTACATAATAATAATAATAATGATTGCGTAATAACGTGATGCTTATAACGTCGAAACGCGATTTTGTGTATTGTTTAAGGTCAATTAAATGATATACAAAATCTGTCGACGTAGTCGTAATTATTACTATGATATTCTTGCATAAACCAGATTAACAAAATCCTGCGACGTTATCGCAGGCGCTTTAACTTCGAATGCGTGCACGCATTCGTGCAATTCATTAGCGCGCATGCTGCACGCGCAAAGATCTCTATCTGCATCCGATTTGCGCGCGCGAGAAAGTTGCTTTACGAGAATCGCGCGTATTTCATCGCTCGGAGCGTGCATCGCGAAGTCATTTCGCACGTAGAGCGATATGAATATCCACAAAAATTCTCGCAACCGACCGACGAATCTCGATACGCGTGGGTGATACAACTCATGCCTGGTCTTGCTCTTTCTCTCCTTCCATCTCTGTCTCTCTGTCTCTCTCTCTCTCTCTCTCTCTCCTTCTATCTCTTTCCTCCCTTTTCCTCCTTGCTTGTCGTTCTCTCTAAACGAATACACCGATAATAATCCGTATTCCGTATCGCTAGGTTGGGTCATGTTACGTAAGCCATGACGGCCTTGCATTATAGCATCATAACCATTCATCCTGTCCGTTCACCTGCAATGCGCCACACAATTTGTCCCGAGCGAGCGATATGTACGTATAGATATATGCAAGGATATACAGGATATCCCGATCATCGTGCGCTTTTTCTCGACTTAAGACATTGCAAACGAGCTGAGAAAATTGTCACTTCTCCCGTTATTATCGTACCGACGATAGCATTAATTGTAAGCGATTTCAACGCAAGTAAAGGGTCTTGCGAGCTTGCAAAAACGAAAACGATGATAATTTTTTATCTATTAATATCTGTCAATATAATTTTGTCTTTCTAAGGTAGGCTTTTCAAGATATTTTTAATATGAGCATATTAATCATCAAGATAATAGCTTTTAAGATTAACAATGTTAAAAATATTTCGGAAAAATCTATTCTAAATTTGATAAATAATTAAAACAGTACATTTCTTGAGATATCATGTATTCAAATGTATATATTCGTCAATGGCAGAGCATTGTTCCATACTGATGCCAAAGTTGCGCAGATTATTCGAGTAACGTAAAGGAAATGCTACGATCCGTAAAATCAATCTATTGGTTTCCAATCATCGGTTCGCCAGATATCCACAATTCAACGTTGCTCCGTATGGCAATTTCTGAGAATATTTCCACTTGAATAAGAATTCAATAAACGGAAAATATGAGGATTTATGGGTTACTTATACATCTTGATTATTATAAAATTTCCAGATCTATATATAAGATTAATCAAATAGAATTATCAAACATTGAGTAGTGGATATAGTTTCATTAAAATTTTATGAGAAATCGTAAATAAAGGCACCGCTAAGGCTTAAAAAGAAACTAAGGCTACTTTAAGACGTTGTGAAGTAAGTAAGAGGGGGCGTCAACAAAGGAAATGGAAAGCTGCATATTAAAGAATTGATGCGTCACTTTTGCAAAACGGGAACGAAATCGCGTGGTTTAATTCGAGCTATAGCGTATTCGCAAACCGGAAACGCGTAGCCTACAAACTCAGTAGCTCGTAGACAATTGGTCTGTCGCAAAACGGTCGAGGACGGCGAAAGAGGTCGGCCGAAGATGGCGATTGTCCTAGATCCAACCCCGACTTACAATTATCAGCACAATCGGAAAATGGCATCTTATACTTCGAGATCGCAGATACAATTGAGTATATAATCAATCGATATTTCTTCGCGATTGATTTTTGGTGTTTGTTACGAGCCGCTAATGTCGCCATTAGTCAGCTCGCTGCCATAACATATTTGCCGGCTAAAAGGATAACAAGCCGGATTCGCTTAATAAACTCCATAAATTTCGCCTGTCGCCGCGCTAACGTGCATTAACGGCCATTAGAAAATCGTCGTCGAACCGGTTACATTATCGTCATTGATACTTTCGTTATTCCGTAATAAACGAAGGATCGCACATTACGCAAACCGTCGTTGCGCGTCGCCCGTTTCAATAACATCTAATGATAATTTATCCATTTGTTAAAAGACGGATGAATCTCATGAGACTCGTCAAGTCAGTCGAAGTAAGTCCTTTGTCATAAAGTTTCTTTCTAAATGTATATCTCACATGAAATACGCGATTATGTATTAACACATATGTATATGTTTTTCTATATTTTTTTCAAAATAAGACATCATATGCTTTTTTCTTTTTCCGTCGATTTCACGGATTGTAACTCTACGGCCTATTGAGTAATTTCTGAAAGTACAAGCTACAGAGATGCAGAATGCTACAGAGGAAATCGTCGGATAACTTAAAAGAATTTGTATTCATTGAAATACCGTAGCGCAAAAAATTTTATATTATCCGAGCTTTTAAACAATTTTCATTTATCGTATACCATGCTGTAGGCAAAGTGTGCAGGCTATTTCTTAGTTTTGATATATCGACAATTCGCTCTTTCATATATGTAGAAGGCGATCGTTTCTCCCTCCGTTTCAATCCACCGCGCAATTAATGCGACGCGTTAATGACGTCGAGTTAATACCTCGTATAATTGATTCTTAAAATAGCGTTCGGAACGGGTTCTCCTCGACGGCCGGTGCAGAACGATAACGCAATCGGCGGAGTAAATAAATCTGCGGGCTGAGCCCTGCAGTGCGCCATTAGGGTCGAGTCACCGATTGGTTGCGTCAAGGCGTTCGTCGTAAAGCCGACGAAATCCTGCCCCGTTAACGTGCCTCTTAATTGCAAATCGTTCCGTATGTGCTTGCCGCCTATATACCGGCTGGTGGTCGTCGCGAATTGTCCAACTATTCCACGCACGAATAACTCACAGCGGCATAGTTCGATCCAATTTATATTCTTTCGTGCTTCTTGGCCAGTTTAAGCCACTGCGTTGCACTAAAAGCGTCAGACACGGCTGTCTTATTATCTCATTATTTCAAGTCTGTGCCACGAGCATCGTGAGCGGAAAATGTGTGTCTGTAATTCATTTACGAGTTTTCGCAGAAGAAAATTCAATTAAACCATACCATCTTACTCTTGTTTAAACATAAAATAATACAGTAAAAATAATAAAGTAGTTAATGTGTCAAATGCAATTTTTAAGACACTCTTTTTTGTATATAAATGAAAATAATCGTATATAATTTCAGATTTTGAAAGATCTCTTTAAAGTCGTCTAATGTCCTGTGACATTTTCGTGAAAAATATCTGACAACGCCCACAACTCAAATGTTAATATCTGCATCTTATTAATTATCGAGCGGTACCGTCGCTACGCGATGCGACTGGATTCGTTAACTGACTCCGCGACCTGATTAAATATTTGGAAGGAGAGACAACGTGACGTAAGTGGAAGCTCACAATCGACGTCAGCCGGAACGCCCTCGGAATCCGCAATGGGACGTTCGTTCGCGATGATTTACCGAGCCATCGTTGTTTCCTTCCACGAAGACCTCGTCCAAACATCGGGATTTTCAATTCCGTCTTATGTAACGCGTCAATTTGTCAATCGTGATTGGAATCAGGCTTGTAAGATAGGACACTTGGAGACACGCGTGAAATTTTTAATGCATAACAATTCGAGGTCACGAAATTCGAGGGACGAAATCGATCGACTTTTTATGATAATTACGAGGTAGATGAGGTAATAATCTTGTTACCATAATATGACAACTTAATGTAGCTTCATACTGGGATTTCTGAGAACATTTATCTGAAAAATGATAATTTAAATTGAATATATTTTTTGTTCCATGTATCTTTTTTACATAATATTATTAACATTCTACGACAAAGTTACATGATAAAGACTTTATTAATACGACATTCGTATTTTGATAAATATACCCCGTCTATTTTTAAATCTTTTTTTATTTACGTTCTACATGATACGACAATTTCTCCGTAAAACTTGCAGCCATGTGCAACGTATGTCACAACTACTGTACGGATATTATGTCTTCTCGCGTGAACATATTTGCGTTTGACACGACGCAACGGTCTGTGCGATTATTTAACACCTCGAGATACGACGAGTAAAAAAAAATTCGCGTCGTCTTACGTCATCGAGAAAATTCCGCCCGCGACAGTACGCTGTGTCGCGTACGCTTGTTAATTTATCGAGCGGTCCATATAAATCGTCCGTTGAAAAAGTGTCACCGGCATTCGCGTCGCGGCAGGAAAACGCGGCGTTCCGGCCTGCACGTGTCCGCTTTCCAGCGGTCCGTGACCAAGAATTTCACACGACGTGTTGTATTACACATTGCAAACGCGACCGGTAAATAACTTTTCATCGCTGCGAGTGTCAAAAACATGCTGCTGAATGTAGGCGCGCGTATTGCATATACGCGATGCCTCTAAGCGTTTACCGAGAAATTTTCAAGAGCGTGTTAACTGGAAGTATGACATAACTCGACGCAGATTTTACGCTTAATGATATCTCTGGCCAGTCAAAATTTTGTGTATGGTTGTTAACATTCCACGACGCAATTCGACATCGCCGATAATGCTTTTCTTTGAATATAAACGATCTTGCTCATCAGAATTCCTAGAGGGGATTAAAGCGCGTATATAAATGGACACACATGGTTTCCCAACTGTCCGAACAATTTGTCTGACATGTAAATGTTGAATTTCAACAGTCGTAACTGATTGTAAATACGGACATGTACATGATGCTTGGATCTGGGTCGATCTTGGGAACCAGTAAAACATGTTCTTGGAGTTAGATTGGATCTCCCATAGACATCCTGTATATTTAAGGTGTGATCCGACGCGGTGATAAGGGAGAGTGATCGATAGCGTGGCCGGTTTAATGTCCGTTGCAGAGAAAATTCCGATCTTCGAACTATCAAGAAGCGATTCAAAATGAAGCCGACCGAGGAAATTATTGATATAGATGATGATAAATAAACATGATTACTGAAGTACAGGTGTCCAAGTGGATTGCACGTTTATCAGATATCAAGTATAAAATCACCAAAAGCTAAAAAATTATTTGCAAAAATGCAAGTCGAACTTTTCTCAAAACGAATCATAAGAAATAATCTAATGACTCATACGTGTTGGAAAAAAAATATAAAAATAAGAAGCACGATGAGTTAAAGGCAGCAGGGAAAGATTTCTCAGCTTCCAAGGAGAAGCGCAGCTATCTCCAGAAAATCTAGAAGAGGTAGCACTTCTCGCTGCTCGCTTCCCCGCGATAAACATAACTAATTGCTGAGCACGTTTAGACAATTCCTCATCGAGGCGCACAAAAATAACAATGAGATGGAACACCTTCCGTGCCACCGCTGCCAGGTCAAGAAACAAACGGAACACCCTCGGCGTCGTAAATCGCGGTCTCGATGACTCGATAAGCGCGTTGCGCGCGCGCGCATAAAAGCGTCGATAAACTGCCGATCTCGCCGATCGGCGATCATCGATACCCCCGGCTAATGATCACTTCCGGCGGGGAATATCGGCGCGCGGCGCGCTCATTGATAAATGATTACGTCAGTGACGTCGCGCGGTGCGGTGGGTGGCCACCTCGTGAACGCCCAAGGACACGCGTGTTGTATCGGCGCGAGATTTGCGACCGCGATACCTGCACGGGCCGGCCGCGATCAATATGAAGCGAAAGCCGCTGCACACACCGCACGGCGCGACACCACGCCGGAGGATCGATCGATCTGCCGGCTTATCGGCTGATTCGATCGATAACGCGATCAGAAGAAGAGAAAGGGAGTCACGGGTATCGCGATCGGTCCATCGATCGCGGGCGTGTACCTACACAGCGGGACAATAAATCGTCAGCGACGCCGACGGGGACGTCACTTTGACGGTGTTGAGGAATTGAATCGGTCAGTGGTAGAAGCACTCGTGTACGCTACCAGATGGTTCTCCAATTTCTTACGTTATAGCCAGTATCGCTATACATGTAAAAATAACTCGTGTTGACATACATATAAGAATCCTATTTGTGCCATCATTGTTTTCAAAATTGGACACGATTTCTAATGATTTCATAATTAATGCGCGGTACAAAACATTTATATTTAAAATATGTATAGGTATATCTGATTTAAAATCTCAATAAAATTTGGAATTAGAGTATAGTCGACAGCACACTTGTCTATCCTCGACTACACGAATCTAAGGCCGGTATTCATAATCGGATCTTATATTTAAGACCGTCTTAAGTACAATCTTAAGATGTTTTAAACCAATCACAGAGTCCATATATTAGCATCTGAAGACATTACTTAAGACGGTCTTAAAATAAAATCCGACTATGAATACCGGCCTAAAATTGATTTTGTCGCTTAAAGATTTCATTGACTATCATTTAAAAAGTTCAAGATAAGAGCAATGAGTTCTCTTGATATGCTTCTTTCTTTAATCCTTCCGTATAGTTTTTCTTCATATGACGAATATATGCGATTTAGTTTTAGAGTCTGATTTAATATAAACAATTAGAGATCTTTTGAACTAAGATCATGGAATTCTTCATTTCTTAATTAAGCTATAAAATACGAAACGCGCGCGCGCAATTTGTACATAATTATTCGGTGGAAATTAAGTAAGACTGCGCAATGATCGTAATGATCTCAATGATCGTAAATACCGAGACGTACCGTGAGCATTAATCGTTGCGTAATTTTCCTTACAGGAACAATTTTATTTTATTATTTGACGATAAAGAAACGCGAATCTTGCACGCCTGCACCTCTTCCTTTTAGTCGAACTCGGCGTTTCGAAAGTTTTCACCCGAGATAGAGGAAAAGAAGTCGCGCGCATCTCTCTTTCTCGCATTTCTGTCGGAGAGGTGAAACGAGCTCATTTCATAATAAGGGACGCTCCTTCAATGTTGAAGAATTGAGGACTTTAATGCGCGCAATTATCTCTGCTTTCTAATTCGAGCGCTTGCAAGACGCCTGTGAAAACGAAAATCCCTTTCTCTGTTGGTTGTCAAATGAATAACCCGCCCTTTCTGGGATTTATGACTTTATGAGACTTTCGAATGCCGAGTGCCAAGCGTACGAATGAAGAAATTAAGCACTTGCGAGAGGTAGAGAGGAGAAATTGACGATTTCTTAATATAAAGCTACGATTTGAGATAGGTAGAGGTGGAGATTCTATAAAGATTATTTTATTCTCCAAATTTCTATAGAAATATACCTATTTAACTGAAAAAAAGAATTTATAGTAAGAAGTTACGACTTTAGAGATTCGTGTTACGTGGATAAACCGGCGATCGTTATGTTCACAACGTGCGAATCGGCCAACAAAATCGCGACGCGCGACCTTTTCTTCATTACGCCGCGAGCAGGAACGACTTTCTCGACTTCTCGTGAGGAAAAGCAAGGTTTCCCGGGCTGGTAATTGATCTTACACGAGCGACTCCGCGTTTTTGTTCAACGTGACTCAGCGAGCGACTGCCGCTAAAAGCGACTCGAAAGACGAAGTCGAGCGGTTTTACCTGCTCTCTGCGGCCTTGTTAACGAAACGATGGACTTCCACTGGAACCCATCTTGGCACGACTTCCGAGAATTTCGTTTCGTTCCTACTAATTATCGGAGGCGTTTTATATTCTCTCTCCTTTCGGTTCCGCGATATTTTTTTCCGCAAAACAATGCAATGGACAAGCCAAATTGAATCTTATTTTGGCAGAGTTTGGTGCTTCAAAGGAAAAAGAAATTAGCCGATATACTTTTACTGTGTTTGTAGTTTATGATCGAATCCAAAAATACATCATCCATGTTATTTCTTCAAGTTAAAAATTTGTTTATTTGTCGAAGTATATGCTGAAAATAGCAATTTATATTTGGTATATTAAAATTTTTGAATATTTTATACTTGACTGTCAAAAGTTTAGAAAATGCTAAATATAAGAAGAGTATTATATGTATATCGATAACAAAAAGTAAAAAAATATACTCTCTACTCTATCTTTCTCTATTAAAAAAACCAAAAAATCTAGTTCAACATTTTAATATAAATATTTCGAAGAAAAAAATGAAGAAGGAATAAAATTTATATCTTTCTCTTTCTATAATATACTTATAAAATGTTATATTATATATATTATTACACACACATTACAAGTCTGCGATTAATTTTTGCTTTTAGGTTCGCGATATCGTAGAGGAGTGCACATGTCCGACACAGTTCCCGATGATCCACGTGGCTGAGGGCAAGTATCGGATCGGCGACACCAAGGTCACGATCTACGTCCGGGTTTTGCGTAGTCACGTGATGGTGCGTGTCGGCGGCGGATGGGATACCCTCAGCCACTATTTGGAGAAGCACGATCCATGCCGATGCAGAAACTGTGAGTACTGCACCTGTTTCATCAATCCCATTTTACTAAATAATTAGCCTAATGAACCTAACCAATTTTTTTGTTATTTTTTTCAGCACACCGCTCAATGGTCTCGGCGAAGCTCATTCAAAAAGCCGGTGGATCCTTCGATCTAGGCAACGCGCAGGTGCACTACGAACGGTGAGTACTTGTCCTTTTTTATAACTGCAGTTTTAATTACTGCACAATTATTTGTTATTATATTATTAAAGTTATACGGTGTTAGAAATTTATTTTTATCTTATTTTTGGTCATATCTTATCTTGCATAAATTGTTCTTGAGGCTAATTTAAAATAGTTAAATAACAGAATTTTTATCATTTCGGAATTAGTACTTTTTTATTTGCAACATTCAATGCTAATCATGTACGATTATGATTATCGCCCATCGATACGCCTATCTCTATGCATTTTGAGTGTAAATATCATCCAGTTTGTAAATCCGATGTTGCGTTAGCTACGCCGGCGCCGCCTGAGCTATGGACGTTCTAACGCAAGTCACTCTGTATAGGGTAGTAAAATACATGGATGCATAAACACGCGTTGTGCATACATTACCTATGTTAGCTTACAGTACCGTCCATAAGAGCGTTAGATTTACATGAAAGAGAAATGGCCTTTTGTGAAAGCAGACCGTAGTTGTGTTACATCTCCTCTAACTCTAACGTTTACGAGAAATAAGGGCGAGGTAAATTTACTAACGTTAGCGATTTTTCCTATAAATCTCCCTGATCTTATCTCGAGTTCGCGAACTTACGGGCGATACTGTACACGTCGTGACATTTCGTCGCCATCGCGGAAACTGAAAATTCCCCGATGCACACCCGGCCAGCACGACCCGGGTAACGACCGACATCAATTCCGCCGTAACCGCCCGGTCATTGTTTCCGCCACCAGATCATCACCTCCGAGAACCCGACGGAGTTCCGCGTCGAGCGTCGGTTCGGTGCAAAATCTACAATCGGCGCAGCTGCACGCACCACCCAGAAGCATTTCCAGCAATCGCTCGCGATCGCCCACACCTCACCGGCCGACAGCCGGCAGCAAGCAACAGCATCAGCAGCAATCGTGCGACGAGCAGAAGAAGCGCTCGAGAAGTCCCACGCCACATAGGAAATTGCTGGCGAGCCCGAATCAGCAGACCGACTTGGCGAAGCAGAGATCAAGGTCGCCGACGCCCAGGGCGAATCTGAGATCGAGGAGCCCGACACCGCGGAAGAACACAGATTCGTTCAGAAGAAATGCCAACGAGGAGGCGCGGTCGCCAACGTATCTCGGAAAACCGCAGGAAAACGGCCGAGTAAGTTCGTTTTTTTTTATTCTACGAGAAAAACATATTTTTAACAGAGAGCACATTTAAAATTTTGATATACTCCAGAGATTTTGAATTTATTGAAGACAAAGTGGAATCACTCTTTCGATTATATTATTTTCGATAAAATTCCGCGGAACTTCACGATAATTTCCTCGCGCGTTGCTCATAATTTTTAAAGCGAAAAATACATGAAAGAGAAAATTGGAATGGGAATTGTTCGTGATGTTTAGGAGAGCGGTCTTAAGGTGCCGGGCGAGTTCACGAAACGATACGTCGTGGAGGGCGGGGTGGCACGCCGTGCCGTTGAGAAGGACGACACGCCGAAGTACGAACCGTCCATCTACAACTACAAGTGCAGCGAAGATTCGAGCGGCAGCCGCAGCCCGACGCCGAGCAAGGAGGAGCAGCCAGCACTCGAGACTTTCGGCAAGGACACCACGGCGAACACCCAGAAGTCGCCGCACGGTGACGGAGAGCACTCGGACAATTGCAGCGAGGTGTCCGACGAGGGTTACCGTAGTCTCGGTGCCGTTCAGTCATCCACCGCCAACGGGAATTCCGCCAGCACGCAGGGCTCGCCCACGGTTGCCGATTGTCAAAGTAAGTGGATGCTGTATACAATATATTCTTGATATCGCGTTCCGCGCCGCGCGCGGGATTTAAATCAGACACCGCTGCTCCGTATTTCGCAACAACGAAAGTAAAACATTCGTCCTTTTATGTACATATATATATATACATACATATATATATATATATATGTGTCCGAGACACGGCACCATCTTATCCAATGATAAAATTGATCGTTTCTGTTCGAGGAGATTGATAAGGTCTCGCGACGTTCGTTTTCGCTGTCGAGTGAATACGGTGATCAGACTGGAGTGTCCGACGCGCGCGTTTGGATCCGACGTGCACTCGCCATCATCGGCGAGCGAGTCATCGAAATTAATAAGAGATGTAAAGGGACAAGAAGGAGAGAAAGAAAGAGAGAAAGAGAGGAGGAGAGCAAGGAGAGGAGGGGAGACAGAAAGAGGGAGAAAGAAAGAGAGAGATGTATAGATGCACGCCGCGCTTGACGAACAAACGCGCATTGTGCGGCGAACGATGGAGGCAATGTCGCGTGTCGGGGTGAGGGACGAAAAAAAAAACTCGACCGATGCGAATCGAGAGATTAAATTCGATTAGGCGGCGGAGGAGCGAGGAGGTGCTTTGTGCGCGAAAATAGAGAGAACGAGATCGCCCGCGCGCGCGCGCGCGTTCTCACGAGCGGAATTTAATACTTCGCCGCGCGCGCGACGTTTATCTCCGCCTGTCGATCTCGCGGTATATCGACAACGACGAATTAATTCGTTTGTAGAGGCGTTTTACGCCATGGTAGATAGAGATGATAAATTTTCTTTGTCAAGAAGAAAGGAAAATTAAAACGCACAGAGAAAGTTGCTTTGTACGAAAGAAAAAAGCAAACGATCGAGATACATGTTGAAAATAAAATCTTGAAAATCGATCGATCTTTCGCACATTTCTTTTTAAGCTGTGTTGTTTCTAATAGGGATAGGGCAATGCCACAGTCGTAGAGAAAAAAATTGTTTATGTAATTCCTTGTTTCTTCAATTAACTTATCTTTCTCCATAACCTTTTGCTAAGGCCATTTATAAATATAATGATGCGTCTATTTAAGGAAAGTCTTTAGAGATTTCATCAGAGATAATGGCAGCCCGATTTATATATGATCTCATGGTTCATTGATGGTATGTTTTCTCATGATCTAAAACAATTTGTTAATGTCTTGTTAAACTGAGAAATAATTCGTTAACGAGCAGAAATTGTAAATATCCGAGAGTCCCGTTGGTTCATACGTACGTTTAAATGAGCCCCGGTAAAAGCTATCTTATGATCCCGCGCGATGAAAGTCTAGTTTGCATCTCTAGCTCGATCGAACTGTCGCATAAATCCCACGCGATTTACATACAATGTGCACAAATTATTGAGAATTTATACGAATCTACGCACACGTACGCCGCGCGTACGTTTTGCTATTTGAACGTCTCGCATTAATTACGTGCCGTTGACGTGGGATCGGGCGGGCCTTTATCGATTCATCGAGAACGTCCTGTCAGTCGTGAACATGACAAAGACCTCGCATATCAAGATTCGATAGTAGCTCGTGATCGTGTCTCGCGTATGTTCGAACACACCGAGGACACCGCCCCGCGAATTACCTCGGACTCTCTGCGAATCGTTCCGCGGGTACCCTGACCCGACATTTGGACCACCCTGCGGACGATTAATATTCAAAGTACACGGGCACGCAGAGCGCGTTATAAAACCGTGCTCCGCCTGGGCCGGGCTGACATTTAGCCGGTGCTACGACCGCCGATTATGCGAGGGATCGCTCGAAACGTGGGCGATCTCCAACAACCTGTCCTCGGAACAATCGCCGCCGGTCGATCCTCGATAACACTCTCGTCGTACGCTCTCGCCTTGAACACACACGCGAGCGTTCGTGTACTCGAGGCACTCGACTCACTTGACGCAGTTGACGCATTGCCGCAAGTGGAAAAAAGTTCGCGGCGGCCAGCCGCGGCACGACGCGGACGCGACCCGCTTCGATCGTCCCGATGCTTTTCCTCGTAGCAAGTTGAACGTACTGGAACGACTATAACTTAACCCGGTGACCTGGACACAGAAAGTGACGCGAAAACAACAACTTTTTAAAGTAAAATTTATTCAGGTTTGGTTCAAAACATGCGGCGATGCATAACAGGATGTTTGTTTTTCTTGGAACTAAACATGAAAAATTATGTGTTTGTAACCAGCTAAACCGCGTCTCTAAATTTCTTTAAAATTTTTACAAAGTATATTTATATAGTTATTTAATTTATTATTATAATTATTTCCTATCTTATTTAAAAAACGTCTGATTTTATTATTATATTTCTGAACTCGACCATATATCTTCTTTTATCAGTTATCATATTTAAAGCGTGTTATTTAAATACTCTCATACAATCGATAGCAAAAGTTATTTGTCTAGAGAAGGCGCAAACAATATTTAAATATGATATCTAAAGTCATAACGATACTAAATGTATCTTGTGTATTTTTTCGAGCAAACAGAATTTATTAGACTAATTGCAGAAAAATCCTACCACATCTGATTACAAGAATCCTTATGTAACTTAATTTTCTTATCAAAACGTTTACATATTTTCTCTCATTTATATACGTTTTATATTTATCTACTCTTCAAAATCTCTCATCTCTACTTAAATTCTCTTACGTATTATCTTCAGTGCGTATTTTATCTTTATTGTCTATAGATAATTATTTGCAGACTATATAATAATTGATTTCCGTTAAAACTAATTCGCGGTGTTACATCCTACGCGGTGTTTCATTCGTGATATGCGATCGAGATGAACTTTCGCGTTATATTTCGCGAGAAATGAAAGGACGGTCCGGAGGCGTTCTAGGCAACAAATGTCTGGTTGAAATTTTTTTTAAATTAAGGGACATACATAAATATGAGCTTTAGCTTTCATTGTCCTGCTTCATCCATATCAAACATCTATCTCTCGTTATTTCTATTTTTCTTATTACTTTTAGATTAGATCGTATCTTAATTCCACTTTTTCTCAAATGTTTATTGCGCTATCACTCGAAAACACGTGTATATGGATATATATGATGTGTAAATGTATGTAAATGCCCGCAGTGTACTGAGCTCAGGTCCGTGGGTTTGCTAATCCCAAATGACTGTGCGGATCAGTCATCCCCGCGGGATTTTATTAAGATTTACGCGAAGCCGCCGGAGGGGACCTCCGACGACTCCTTCATTTACATCGATATCTCTAATTTATGCGACGGCGCTAGAGCACGCGTACATTTCGAAAACGTGCATCGAGGCACTTGACTTGTTTTAACGGCAATGAGATATGCACGCAATGTGCTCTCTGATGCGCGTCAGCACGTTCGCGATACCGAGCGTTTCGCTTCGGTTTCGAAGGAGATCCGCGTTCACTCGGGCGAGAGAGAACTTCTCCTTGGCATCGAGAGTAAAAACAAAATCGCGCGACGATTAAGACAAGCAGGCGAGACAACCGTGAAAGTATATTAAGACTGTAGCTACGAAATCTTTTTCGGACGCTTAAAAGATTAAATTGATTGTTGGAAGGTCGTCTTGGAAAATTTATACAATTATTATCCCCCAGTTATTTCAATAATCGCGTGCTATATAAGTACTTTCAATATTGTAAATCATTTTCTCATTAACAGATCAGAATTTTAAAAATTTTTAAAAATATTGGAAGTTACAAGAAATTATCTCATGAGTTAATTTTAAAGAATGCTCATTTGTCACGTCGTACATAAAGTGTTGTCGAGAATGGGATCTGGTAATTATGTGCAATTTTTTAAAGCAGCAAGAAAAATTTCACGATTTCACCGGATTCATTCCAACGTTCCTGAGCGTGTCGTTGTCATCTGACAATACTCAACGTAACACAGTAATAACTTTGCGATAGTTCCTAGATGAGATAAAAATACAAGGCTGCTAATTTATCTCGTTACGTTTTTTTTGCCAGTAAAATTACTTATTCTTATATTACGGTTAATATTTTTGATGTGAAACCGATGTTTTCTGACTGTCCTACTAGTGGAATTTTTCGCAGATGAAAGATAAGCTCGCTCTTAGAATTGAATCTCTTTTGTGAAAATAAAACTGTAGATCCAATGATATAGATAAAAGATTCAGAGGCTACGTTAAGGAAATGTATAATTTTCTCGTTATAAACCATAAATCTCGTAAATTATGCACTTACTTTTTCTTATATGCTATAAACGTCTTATACGATATCAAACGGATACCATGATATCGAACCTAATATTAACTGCGTTTAGCAAGAACGTCAACGCAGGTTTCTTCAACAAATTCACTTCGTAATTCATTTGCGTAATTTTAATAACAAGTTCCAAGGACTCGTTAGATCGATGAAGGTTGAATCCGGTTTGACCAGCAGCGTGTTACTAGGACGAGATCTCGAAATAGATTTTCGATTCTCGGATTTTAATTACAAGTTACGGGCGCGCGAAACGTACCTATATATCCACACTGTAGCTCAACAATCTCTAACGTAACCGGACGCGAATTAATATTTATGCGAACGTTTTTGCGCTCGCTTCGGTTTGCTGACCGGATTAAAAAACGCAATGCGTTATCGAGAATCTGATCGATTCTTCTAAACTAACGAGGATTAAATTCAACGTAATCAGCGAACCGTATTTCGGGGTGTCGTTCCTTTCTTTCAGAGTCAGCGAAGGAGATTTTATGATGATCGGTTTCCCATTTGTACGTTTGTTCTGACAGAAGGAAACGACCTTTCGAATGGCCATTTTCGCGTGACATCGATACATGAATTAAAAAATCTAATTTCTCCTCTTCGGCGAAGAATGGACTTTCTCTGTGGTTTAGACGTGGGTGCGTACAAAATGTGCGAAAATGAAATGTGGGACAAAATGCAATGTGGTGATTGTGGTGACATCACTACATGAGAAACAACACGATAGTCGATACTAATTTTACATAGTAACATATACCAAGATATAAGTTCTAAGTTCAATGTTTTATGCGGGGAATATGCATTTCTTATAATCATAAATTGTGAAAATTTTGTGGGAAAATTTGCAGTGTAGTTTTGTTTATTATTGTTTCTCTTATAGTGGTAGATAAAAATTGTTTTTAATAATTGTAAACACGTGAATATATAGATGACCAATAATTATTATATAATGTAACATAAATTATGTGAAGTCAGCGGAACATAACGGTGACATCTGTATAAAATTTTACGTAACGAGTTACATAAACATTGTATAGAAAAAGCCAAGCTCGTATTACATAAAGCAGTAGAAAATTTATGGTAACCATTCGTGGAAGTTCCGATGAACGATTTCATTTGCCTTGGATTTATATCTATTTTCATCGTGTGTCGTTTTTGTCGATGCAAATCGAGAGGATCAACACTCTCAATTATGTCAGGACCTGTTTTTTTACCTTGCCTATGCTAAACATGTGCTAAACGGAAAGATTGATTAATTTGATCGTTTATATTGTTTCTAAATCACACAAGTTCGTGAAAGTTAACACATCGCGATAATAAAAAAAATTTGGCCTAGTCCCGATTATCAATTGTTGTGCGCGTGCTTGTCGAAAATGTCGCTATAACAACGCGCTAATAGGTTGCTATACGGAAATGACGAGATTGAAATGCTAATTATAAAATTGTGTAACATTTTATACTTACTGTAATTCGTGGTTTTTAGTTTTTTAATGATAGAAACAGACATTTTTTCAGAAATTTTACGGTTAATTAACGAGTTTCACATCGAGATCATAAATTTTAATAAACTTTGCAATTTAAGTATATAATAAATATAATAATAATAATTCACGATAATGATAAAACTGCTATGAAGATCTGTGTCATGTGAGAATAATAAAAACATTAAAGTTAACTTTTCAGAGAAGAAAAAGAACTGATTCTATTTTTTATGCACATTATATTAGCACTTGCTAAAATTATTAGTTATGCGATTATGCTTGGTGTAAATTTATATTAAATTTTATATTTTTTCAATTTTTTAAATATTGGAGAGAAAATTATTTAGTATATGATTGGTGTATCTTTCATGAACATTTTAATATTATTTTTGATCTGTTCTAAGGTTATTTGAGCCTTAACAATCAATGTCGAAATAGCAAATTAGCTAATTAATCATGGATCAGGATTAAGGATTTTTAGCGTAAACACGCGTCTTTTCTTTTTCTGTTTCAGAGCAACCTCTTAAAGCGGAACCCGAGGAAAGATCTGGCGTGGAGACCGACAGCATCGAGACCGGATTGCGCAAGGTAGTCCGGAAAGACAGGCTAGTGAGCCCCTTACGAGTCTCATCTCCGTCCAGGAGCGTGACATCCTCGTCGACAGGCGACAGGACTCCCCGTGCCGGTTCTATCGCGCGAGAAAACAGTAACTTATCTAAAGCGTCGTCCGGCAGTAAGACGCCTAAAGACAGCAACTCCAGCCCGGAAGGTAGCCCATTGAACCGAGGAGGTTCGATTCGCAGCAAGACCAACGAAAGCTACGGGACGCTACGAAAGTTAACCGCGCCGACTGGAAGTCTCAGCAAGGTGTCGTCGCCGATAACCGCACCCAAGTCCTCCAAAGCGCCAGTCGGTAGTAGTGCCACATGGAACGGCCGACAGACCAGGCGGCGGGCTAGCATCCAGACGGACACCTTCTTGGACCCGAGGTCCACGCCGACCACGTGCGCTACAACGCCGAGCTTCTCGCGAAAAAGTCCCGGTAGACAGAGCCTGCAATCCCGGCCAAGCCCGAACTTCGGTGTCCAATATGACAGAAATGGAAGGAGAATCAGGACCGCCACGGGCACCGCTTCCCTCCAGTCGTCACCCACTAAAGCGACGAATCCGTTACTCGATCAGATCTTGCAGAAACTGGGCGACTTGAAGGACGAGCGTCAGATGGTGCAGAAGCTGCAGGGCCTCCTGAGGGACTACCAGACCAGTTCGACTGACGGTGTCGCGGATATGGATTTTGCTAAAGTGTGGGTGGATAGTAACGGTGCGATGACAGTGTCCCAGGACGTTCAGGTGTCGGTCAGCCCTAGAAAGGATCCGAAACCCCAGGAAGGATGCTCGAGGATACCGGTACCTCGTGCCCTCTCCTATAAGAGACCGATGTCCGTGGCGTCGGACAGCGTTTGAGGGTGGTTCTTCCCTTTCGACCATGAAGATACACCAGGTAGCCTTCGCGTGTTAGGCTAAGTTAGATTGATCAAGTAGATGCTGACGTTAATGAGAGCGACCAGGCGCGCGCGTAGTAATTGCGTTTCTCGCCGTGCTTGATTCTTGTTTCGATTTGATAGTTAAGGTCGGACGTCTTGATCACAATAAGGATAGGAATGTTTTATAGCTAGACAGTTTAATGAAAAAGTATTTAAGGAATTTAAAGTTTTATAGCTTACAGATTTGTAGAAACGAAGAGTAAGAAAAAACCGAGAATGTATGATAATGAAGACTGAGTTTCATTGCATGCCGATCATTTTCTGGAATAAAATATTTACTTTTACAGTGAATTATGAAATGTCTTTGGTCAGTATTAAAGATTAAACATTACAATAAATGTTAAATTACTTTATAGTTAACACTTTAGTTTGTTTTGCTTTTAATATTGAAAGGAGATGCTTTAAAATGCACTATTAACTTCCGGAAGAGTCAAAATGCCTTTTTATACAAAAAATTGGACTACAAGATTATAAATAAACTACTTTTGTAAGTTTAACAAGTAAAATTCAATGAATTTCTGATTCAAGGACATGAAATTTAAATTTATTAAAATCAGGTGTTTTGAGATTCCAAAAATTAAAAATCTTAACTTCTACAAGTTTCGATATTCTGAAGTTTAAACTTCGAGAAATTTTAATAACATTGCTTGTCGTTTAAATGTTTGTGTTTTACGCTCGAGTTATCGTCATGGCAAATAGTTCGATGTTTAGAATGTTGCTTTCTATTTTTGCTCTTCGTTTATACCTTCAACGACTATCATCGCAGATCGAAGACGTCCGACCGGAGAGAAACTTAACGGGCCTTAACGGTACGGGGTCAATCAGTTAGTAGTTCTTAGTAGTCACGTATCAGGGTGGTGCTTAGATGGTGCTGAAGAACGAAACGATTTACGATAGACATTAAAGTGAAAAAGGGATAGACAGAGACAAGAAGAGGGTGGAATGAGTCGGAAATTCGTCTCGTGAACGAGTTTTCAGTTGATCAATGCGAAATCAAAAGTGGGCAATTAGCTATGGCGAGTCTTGCGTTAATGACTTCCCAATTGATTCACTTCCAGTCATTTAATTGCATCCCGTATGCTATCGATTATTGGCCTTAAACAGTAATCCTTAGATTATCACGTAAAATTTTTTAAAAACAGAAATTCCATTTGAGAATTATCTATGTATCGAAAATTCTGATTTTTCGAGTCCTACAGTCTTTTACTTAACGAATCAAAATGTGATACTTTAAGGATTAATACGATCGATTCATGACGCCGATCTCCAAGATCACGTGATCGGAAAATTCAAACGATCGTTGAAAGAGCGTAGCAATTGTACGCTCAATTGTTTTCACCGTTCCCGATCAATAACGCCTAATCATTTTTATTTAAACAATTATATAGTTTATCGGATATATTTATCAAAGATGATTTATCATACGTTAACGGTCTCGCTAAAGAAGAGGGAAAGAATGAAAGAGAACGAGAGAGATAGGTGAGAAGGAATTGATTATAGACATTGAAGATCGAATAAGAAATCCCTTGAATGAAAAATCAAACAAACCCTCCTTCCCCTCACCATCCGCTCAATCTGGAGCAGACTGCATTATGTAGATAGCGACGCGTGTCGTCGGACGAATGCCATTCCAGTGTTTAACTGTTTTTTATACCAAACGCAAGCGTAGCGCCAAGTTTTTTACCAAGTGTCTTAGTAATGGATTAAGGTGGAGAGAAAAAGGTTTATTTTATTGACGAATAACATGGAAGAGGGATATTTTTTAGTATCACAGTGTGTAGTAGACGGTCGTGTACGACGGCTACGAGTAGGAACGTTTCCGATATTCGGACTATAATGCTGTCCGTCTTTTTTCTCCGTTTGTTTCCGCCGGAGCTTTTAGGAAAGTCTTCTTTAATTGTCTGCTAGATGTACGTTTTACGGTCGATCATTATAGGAAACACGCGAGAATCGAGGCGAATACCTATCCCGATACAGCGCGGAATGCGCGGATTAGCCGCGACAGACTCGAGCCGTCTTGCCTTATTCGGAATTCGAGCGATTTCCTATGTACGTCTCACGCGTACCTATAAATGACGTGTCGTGTTTTGTAAACGTATATACGTAAGCTAACATTGCCTGTAAATATCTCTGTGAACACAATTTTCTCTGTGACAAATCCTTTACCCGGCTTATAATTATTAAATTGATCTCTAGTCTGTAGACGGCCATTGTGTGTACCACTTAGTTCGCTTCGAAAGGGCTTACCGATGATGTCCAGTGAATGTACACACATACACGTAACGGATGGTCGAGGAAACACGGCTTACCTGCGACTGGAGTTCGGTGCTGCGCGGACAAGGCGTTCCATCTTATGTAAATATAATGAATGCGTTGTTAGAAGCATATCTTCGTTTTCTAAGTGTAAAATATATTCTGCTAAGTTAAGTTGACTTAACCCTTCGATAATCATCGTCGCGATTAACACGAGTTATTTGTTGCATCTCGTTAGTTTACGAAAAAAAGAAAATATACGTATTTTTATATTTGAACTTCTCGATACGTAGAACGCTAGCGCGGCGTAGTGTGTAGAGAAATTCTTTGGAAGCTATATTAGGAAAATCAAAAGTCGCTTAAATAATAATGCAAGTATGTCGATGTTATGTGGCGTGCACATATCCCATGAAAATTCTTCGCAATTTCACGGAGAATTGAGTATCCGTCATTGAAGGGTTAAGTATGCGAGATACTGACTATTACCGAACACCGTTCTCAGCGAAAATCAGAGGTAATCGAGCATTGAAGAGCACTTCATAGTCGCATGCATGCGCGTAAACATAACATATTCGCGTCAATTTTGTTCAGAAAAAAATCATACTTTTCTCAATCCATCTTTCTTTAAGTTTCAATTAAATTGATGTTATCGTTATCTATTTTTCAATTCATGATTGTGAGATAGAACGAATGCATATTGAACAACAAATAAGAAACTGTATATTTGCCCATATATTGGAAAAATCTATATTTGTTCATATATTAAATAATTGAAGAATCGCACGATGGAGCAATATGCAGTGAAATCTCGAGTACTCGCGCATCGATATTCGATAATCTGATCGATTCGAGACGATCATTCAAGACAGTCCCTATGTTTTCGCGAAAATTGCACTCGGCTGAGTTTCGCTTTTCTTAAGAGTCATAGCACCGTAAGAGCGTACCAGAATGATCTGGTAGTAAGAGAAATATTACTCGTTTCCTCGTTAATATCTTAAGCGCCGGACGGCTAATCCTTAGTCTTAAGCTTTTGTAACCCCAGCGATTTCACGGCCGTGCGTTAACGATTAAGCAATATCGACGATTATCCCAATATTAATATTATTATTGCAGCTATCGCTATATGATGACGACGATTACTCTATTAGTATTATTATTATGATTATTATCATCAAGAGGATAACGAAGATTAATTGCTATTATTATTATATGCAACGTTGCCTATGTTACATTATTTTATCTACGAACAGTTGTAAATTGACCAAAAACTATATAAAAAGATTAATAAAAGGCCTTAACAAAAACCCCAATTATTGTCTATTTTAATTTCCTCTCCTTTTACATATATTGATTTTATCTTTTAGTGATCTACACTGCCATAACAGAAGACTAGACGTAATAGATTTAATGAAATATCGTTAATCATATTTTCCTGGCGCAAATTCTGCCTCTTATACAATTTACAATTCTTATACAGTTTTTCAACGTTCATCTCGGAAAGATGATTGAATATTACCAGTTAAAGTCGATTAAAAAATTTTTAAGTTGATAATTGTTAATTATCACTAGCAAAATAAATAACGTATTACTTGGTTTATACAATTTACTTGTGTTTTTTGAGAAATAATAATTAATGTATAATAATTAATAACATTATATAAAAGAATTTTTTAAATATTTGCGTAAAAGGGACTGGGAGAAATGATACGAAATTCGGTCGTATTTTCCGGGTTTTTTTTTTCGCGATAACGGCGAGAGAGTATGCGGAGCCCGTTATGAGGTCCAGTACCACACGGACGGGCGGCCTTGCCGCATATGGCGAGACGGCTCTCCTCGAGAGTACCAACAATGGTGTATACGAGATCGATGTATGTATGCTTGTGTGTGTGTGTGCATTAGTATGCACACACGCCTCCCCTCGAGTCCAAGTGCGCGCGAATCTCGGAAGGAGCCATTTTTGAAACGTCCAGCCGTCGTGCGAGAGATTTACGATCGACCGTAGTAGTCTCGATAATAACAGCGACGATTGGGTCGGAGTTTATAGGTATTAGCATAAAAGCCGCGAGAGCGCTCGTGCGTATTTTCTCTGGTCAACAAGAGTTCTTCTTTTCGTCAATTCGAAGTAATTTTGATCACTTCAAAGAGTGAGAATTGTCTCGGCTTGGGATAAGCGAGAAAAATCACCCGTGAATATTTGTCTAAGAATTTAAATAGAATGTATCTATAACTTATCCGAATGTTTGAAAATAAACCATTTGAAGTCACGATAGTCGTGATAGTAGGTATATACATGTCCGCAAGACTATTACGTATTAGTTGGAATTATTACCCCCCGATGCTTATTTTAATCATTAAAATATTTGCTAACTGCCAATGATAAATCTTTAAATCATTTTATATATTATTTCCATGCAATAGTTTTATAATTTGCCGTCATACATAAACTCTTATTAATACTAATTGGCGATCATGTTACATTATTATCCGGGGATCGTTAAATGTTGGTGCCGCATATAAAAGTCATATTTAAATTCACGTCTCACTTTTTACTTAAAGAGAAAAGGTATTTTAGATTACATGGGAGCGGGTGCGCCGTGGAATATTTACTTTTGGTGATATTCGTAATTTTTTAACATCAAGAATTCAATTGCAAACTTTGCGTCGGAGCATAACAATTTTATGGCGAATTTTATATCGACCATAAATATTACGTAACAAATAGATACGGGTTGTAAAGTCCAGGTGGAGACAGAGGATTTAACGCGGGGCAAATATGTGGCAAATATATAGAAACGAGATCTGGCGGAAAAATCGGACGACTGACTGCAAGCGATAATACTCGTACCGGTCCAGCTGTTCGATCGTGATTAACGCCGATAGACCGGCGGGTATCGCGCGCTTTGTCGTTATTCTTAGTATCGAGGAGGGGACACGCGATTTGTCAACGTGCGGAATTTTAACGGGCGCCTCTGTTAGTGAGGCCAGCCTTCGGTATTATGTTTCGCGTTTTTCGCTTTGGCCGTAATAACGTTTACGTCCGCGTCGCGGTGAAAGTACTCCCACGCTCTCACGCTGATGACCTTACCTCATCCAAATTTGCGCCACGATTTTATTGCTGGCGAACACGCGGATTGCGTATAAATAGAACGCGCCACTCACGCACACGTACGCGCGCATGCGATTCTCGTAAGGAGAATTATTTACGTGACGACGCGTGAGCAAATCTTAATTCCCAACAAGAAAGAATGGCTCAAGATCGTCCCCATCTCGGGGACGCGTTACATTTTGTATAAAAATGAGATATATGAGAAAAGATATCCTTGTGCCGTCGAAGGACGTGTACAATAAAATATATCGTGAAATATCGTAAAACGTGCTATGATAAAAAATATCAAATATGCATCGCAAGCGTGTCATTCGCACCTGTATGAGAAAAGTATACACACGTATCTTAAAGGAAATGAAATTAATCTATGCCAATCTTACTACATTCCAAGACCATTACTCTGCAAAATAGATATTTGCGAGAAGTGAAGTCAGGAATTACAGTCGCAATTTTTGAATTATTGTCAGATACGATTTCACTGACAGAATGCGATAAGATGAGTATGTGTTTTAACTACTGACACTCACGCGGATATTTATACAAATATGAGACGTATAGATATATTTTATAGAAGCGGATATTTACTAGCGGAATTGATTTGTCACGCTACATCTTTCTCTTGTTGTGCATCTTCATATGCGTCTGCGGTGCGAATGTAACGCGTGGAACGTGAAGCGCTAATGATACTGCCGTCATACGATCAAATTTACACAATTAGTTATTCGATATATAATCGGAGGTGGGCGAGACGGCTGGATTGCGCGTGGAACACAAGGCGCATATTAATGGGACACTTTAAACATTTTTTTAATGGATGATATGAGTGGTCGTGGACGCGAGGATATTCAAACACTTGCGGTTTCGGGAAATGGCGTAATCGTGACTTTTTGTCGGCGACTTTTAGCCCACGTCCATGAAGCAGCAAGTCGCTCTTTTGTTTATTTATATAAAGATTCTTAGGCTTACGTCACTTACATAATGCTAGATAATGAAGCGAATGATGATACGATTAATGAAGTGCCTTAAAATACCAAGTTGTGTGTTGATTTACGATTCAAAACCTATCACGAAGGCTGTGATTCACGATTTATAGAAATAATGCGCAGGCGCTGAATCTTGGCTAGAAAGATGATTCTTGGAACGATTATGTCTTATATCATATGTGCGTAATATTTTATACCAGACGGTCAGCCTTTCTATTCCCTAAATTGCCCTAAAATAATATACCGCATATTGATAAAAAGTTCATACATCAATAAAAAGTATTTATAAAATGATAATAATTAATAATAATTACAGAGAAGAATATAATAAGACTTATTATAGCAGGCACACACACAATTAAAATTTTTAAAATTTTTATAATTATGTTTTTATAAAAATATAAATACAAGCGTAAGACATAATAGTTTGTGGGATATAAAAGAATCGTCGTTACTAGTTTGCGAAGCGGAATTTTGTCGAAACGATCGATAGAAACGGGAAAGTGCGAAATTAGAAGAGTACATAAGTCTCTCAATGATGTTTATTTTGCGTTCGCGTGGAACTTCATTAAGAGGAGAAATCTGCGCTTTTTTCTTTCTTAAGTAGCCGATCGCGCGCGCACATTCATCAAATTTGATAGGAAAGGCGTTCTCGGCAATAATATAGTCATATAAGAAAAACCTAAAAGACTAAAGCCGACGGCAATTCGTCTAAAATCACGAAAGCCACACGCAAAGTCTAATCTCTTTAATCTTTAATATCACTTCCTGTATAGTCATTATGAGTAGTACGCACGTATTTCGAAAGTTGAATTTATCGATGCGACGATCATTTTTTTTCTCTCATTGATCAAGCCTGCGAAACACTTTTCCTCCTGATTCAGAAGCTTAGATTAGCCATTGGATGTGAGATTCATACAAATAGAGATTCAGAGTTGTTAAAGATGAACAAACCCGAAAAATACATATTGTAAAATCGAAATGTTCTCATCGTCGATAATAATATCCCGAAGTGATTCATGACGATCGCATTTTAACCGCGATGACCCGCAAGATCCTCTTTCGAAGGACAAACAGAAAATGGCAGTTGGCAGTTGGAATCTTCTACGAGCCATCTGCCACAGTGTATACGGAAGCTTCATTATCTGTGCGCGCGCGCGTGCGTTTTCCCATTTATCTATCGTCCGCCGAGAAGCGGCGGAGATTTCAGATGGGCGATTACGCGGCGAATAACATTAAGATCTTCATCGCTCGCTGGCTAATCGAATCGAATGGGCAACGGCTGTCCGGGACGCTTTTGCCCGAAGTGCCTTGGCTGCCTCGTGGGCGGCACGCAGGTGCCTCCGGGTTCTCCCGAGAGTGCGTAGGTACTACCTACGCCCACCTGATGCCTGGTGCTCACCACGGTCCAGTAACGACTGAATACCAGCGAGACCGGCGATCGACTCAAACGCCAAAGTTTTCTGCTCGCTCTCTCGCGGAATACCGCGCACAAAACTTTCTATTATAATAATCTTAAAGCAAGTTATTAACATTATTTGCAGCATTAATGATAATAGTATTATTATAATAAAGTTATTATTTTGTTGCAAAATAGCTATAATAATGTTATTTAAAATTAAAAATAAAATTATTAATAAAATTCTTTTCACTTCTATAAATATAATAAGCTTTGTGCTCAACAGCACATATATTACAAGGTTCAATGATACTTAAATATAAATAGCTGCTACAGTTTAGCAATTTTATATATGATGTTAATGAAAAGTCAACGCGCGACTGTTAAGTGCTACAGAAAGCTACGTTCGTTAGAAAATAAAAATCGTATTTCCCGTGGCACAAGGATACGACAGCGTTGCGAAATTACTCAAATACGTGCTTCACGTATTCGAGAGGCACTTTAGTACTTGCCCCTTAATTTACAAATTTATTCCTTATGCGATGTTTACGAGCTACCTTATCTTCTCGGAGTTAAGAGTCTTGTCTTATTACGTCAGAAAATAAGGGAAAGAATTTTTTTGCGCTTGCGATCGCATAAATAATTCTTTACCGATAAAACTGGCACAATTATGTGGAGTAAGCTCATAAAATGTATCCGAAAATTTCTATTAACTTTATCGTCAACATAACAATTTAAAAAATATCTTAAAAATTTGTTAAATATATTTGACTTCTCTGAATCATAGAAATGCATAATCTAAAAGTATAGAAGCTTAAAAGTAAAGTATAAAAAAGTAAGAGTAAAGTATGAAACGTTAGAATGGATAACTCATAGAGAAATATTATAGTTTAAAAATAAAAATAGGTCAGAGGATGGTGGACTCGAACGGCACTGCGGAGCTAATAAATAAAGGTTCGATACTGAGAGGTGACTGGAGAACACGGGACGTGCTCGCGTTCCTTCGTACCGGGGCTCGTTGCGGCAAGTCCGGCTTAAAAGGGACTCTATCGGAGCGTCGTAGGTCTTCGAGCAGCCTCTTGTCTCTCGGAGTAATCGACTTTCCTGCACACGAATCGAACTTTCTAGAGGAGGCAACCGTGGCACGATTCGCTTCGGCCTATTATCATGTAAAGTCGATTAACAGTCGGTCGTTGACTTTGCTCCGCTCCGCTCTTAGCACTCCAACAGACGACGAGCGCTCTTCTAGCCTCGCGACCTTTCGCGAGCGAAATCGCGAAAAAATTCGCCGCTCGGGAAAATTTCGCGGGAAAAATGTAGCGTGCCGTGTTGGTATTAGCGCGATTGTTGCTCGCGTGCATCATATATATTGAGCGGAACCAGTTTCATCGACAATCGCCGTGCGAAAAAAAAAACCTGCATGGAAAATCGTCATTGGCGCGTAGAAAATCTCGCGTGCGAAATCGTCATTAATGCGATCGCGTCGCGCGGGAAATCTCGCGTGAAAATTTATCGTTAGTACGGTGAATTTAGGACGGGAATTTAGAAATTATTTGCCGACGTGATCCTCGCGTGCAAGAAAAAAAAATCCTAGCAAAGGAAAAACGGCATGCGTTTGTCGGAAAATCGTTGTACGCGCGGTATTCGCGAGAGTCCGAGCCGCGATGGGCAGATATCGGTGGGAAATGGCACTGCTGTCTGATGGGCTGGTTACGTTTCGCCGCCATGAGAGTGTAATACTTACCTCGAAACGCCAGATGTGGTACACCGGCTCGGACAGATATCGAAAAGCATGGAATATGCAAATCGCCGCGGGAACGGGACGCGATATAGCCGCGGCCGTATGCGATTTGCATCTTCGCGGCACTACTCCTCGTCGAACACCGTGAAAAATCAACGGAGCCCGTTGCGGGGATCCTCTGGGAAAATGGCAACCCGCCAGTATCAAAAGAAATATCGAAGATTCTTCGAAGAGGGAGAGAGACGGTAGTTCTGACGACGTTGGTTAATGATTTAGCGTGGTTTTGCGAAGAATAAAAAAAAATTTAAATAAAAATGTGTTTGGTAGACTTATAATCGATATAATTAAAAATTACATATAGAGAAGATCATGTTATTAAATTCTACCATTATGTTTGACATAGTTCGTTATTACAGGAACACTATCTCTATATGCTGCATGAGTGTTGGGTGCGACCACGCGACAAAATAACAGAATGATCGTTAAAATGATTTTTCTCCGACTGCATGCTGGGTGTATCTCATCCGCGACGATCGCTTCTCCGGATCCATTAAATGTCGATTAAATGCAATCACGGCGCGCTTCCAATAGCTCTCTGCTAGGGACCGGTCGCTTCGTTAATAAGCAATAATCGGTCTCTCGACGAGGTGCAAGGGCATAAAGCATAACCGAAATAGATTGACGAGGCCGCATCGTCGTGTGCGATCGTCGTTAACGATAACAATAATTTACTAAGCAATTTTGTTTTAGCGCTGCAATTAATTTATGAGACGGTCGCGATTGATTATATTCTCTTCAGCATTGGGCGACGTTCCAGAACCGGCGCAAAAAGTAGGTCGCAATTGTCTCACTCACTAAAATGCACGAAATGCATTTACTCTTTATCATGTTACAAAAGGCGTGACGAATCATTAGTCATCATACAGGGAAAAACTTGTTTACTGCATGTTTGTTGTTGCGACGACTCTGTGTCTTAATTACCTGCACGAAAATACAACCTGTATCGCGGGCGCGTCGCGATGCACGTTCATCAGTCTCGAGTGAACCGTATGATGCCAGGTGAGGTAAGAAGCAGTGAAAGGGAAGCAAAGTGAGGATAAGAGATCCAGAAACATTATCGAGGATAGACTGACAGATTATCGTGGAAGCACAACGTTATCAAAAGCGCGCGCTTCTTGCGCAGTACAGCTTTTATTATATTACGCCTTATTTACGGTACTATCTTTTTAACAAAATCTTGCGTTGGGCGAGATTTACATAGGTATAAGAGCTTTAAAAAATATTAGTTGTAAAAATAATCATCTAGATAAAAAAATCTTTAGAAACTAGTCTTAATAAAATTATTTTTACATTTTAAATGTTGAAATATTGTACCTATATTAAACGTTATGTTATAGTAAGAAGTAATTCGCATTTGCTGAGATCTGTCCGTTATAAGCGAAATTCTCAAGACGGAGAATTCACGAGAAGGGGAGAGAGAGAGAGAGACGAAGGGGGAATTCTAGACTAGTTCGAGCTTCTCGTTCCCAGGGCCGCCGATGACAGGTCCTGAAGGATGAGGCTTAGAGAGTAGGTTACGTGCATGCCATATCGATCGAAATAGCAACAGCAGGTAACCTTGAAGGTCCTTGCACCACGAAGGTCCGCAGAAGGCTCGCGTACGCCCACCGGCACGCAGGTAAGGTATATGAACGCCTTAAAACCCTTTCCCCCGTACCCATGAGAGCTCACTTCGCATGAATCATGCATGCGGCTATAAGTCCGCAAGAAATAGTACCGCGAATACGAATTTTTATCGCGTTTTTCGCCGCGCGGATGAGAGGAGGCGAGAGGGGCAGCAATCCTTGTTTCGGCGCAAGACGGATGGTTTATCATCCGAGATCACCTGCGCCCCGTCAGGACGTAACGATCCTTCGTTGGGGATCCGCATCCGTCGCGAGCGCGAGATAGGATTTACGGTGTACGTGAAGCGAGACGGCGGAGTCGTTAAAATTGATTACGATATAATAATATGTGCACGCGCGCGAAGATTGAAACGCACGGATAGATGTAACGACGGAATAATGCTACTTTAATAGCCGAAGGAGCCTAGGCGCGGGCTTTCTTCGCGTAAATCAAACCGACGATAAAGTTAATAAGAAACATTTGCTCTGCGCGTTTTATCAATTCTGGCATTATAAACATAAATGTCTTATGCATTTTCTTTGTAAAAGTTAGCACCGTATTTTTAGAATTTCTCGATATATTTTAGAGAATTTATTTATTATAAAAAATTGCTCATAATTTTTCTATTTTAAAATAGACTTTTAATGATTTATGATGAGAATTCTCTTGAAAATGTCTAAAACTCTTACGGGAAAATGTCACATTTCTAAATGTTAATTTTCTTTCACGGACACCTACAAAATTATAATTTGAGAAACGAAAAATCGCCGTATCTTTATTTTAATGGTTCGAGTAACAGTATTGCTGAGAATCTTAAGAGGAAGACTGTTCAGAATTTCAAAGAAAATTTTGCGAAGAATTTTTACTCTCATAGGGATCTTGTAATAAAATACTAAATCTTAATAAACACACAAAAAATTTTGATACATACAATGCTTTCGCGTCGGCAAATGAATCGCGAAAGACAAAGACACTGACGCTCATCGCGGTTGGCTAATGAGAAGTTAATGGCTCAGTCGGTGTCTGTCTGAAGTGGAAGTGCGTCGAGAGTGTGTCTTCTCAGACACTCGGACAACGAGCTGCTAAAGAGCTCCTTGCCGCGTAATGCAAAAGGGAGCCGCGCATTCCGCAATATTCTTTCTTAATTCAAAGATGGATGAATCGTCCACGTTCGCGAAATTGGCTCGCGCACGGAGAAAGTATTTTCTTATTAACTTTAATTCACGGATTCTGTGTGAAATAAACTATATATAAAATATTGCAACATCTCGGGCGGATATTCTTTGAGAAAAAAGTGTCTAAATTCCAAATTGTAATGAACGATTAACTTTTGTTAAGAGCGCTACAGCCGATTTCCGGAAACGCTTTCTTTCTTCCGCTTCTAAATCATAAAGTTATATTGGATACCTGTTCCGAGCTAATCACAAGCCAATCCAGCGTGTGCCATTAATCACAAAATAATAATTTTATTAACTGACATAAATAAAATTGCCATTTTATGTGCGCCGCTAATGATCTAAGTCGCGCCAGTCGCTACTGAAATATTCCGTGGTGCGATTAAGTTCAGTTAAACGCGAAACGAGCCCGACGTCCGCGAGTCTACCGTCCACGAATGGCGTTTCTCGCTCGCACGCGGGCACGAGCTCGTTAAGAGGGGGGAAAAACTGGTCTCGGGCATTACTAAACACCTCTCGGCGCAACACGACTTCTTTGGCGCTGACACGCGGTTAGGCGTTTACCGCGCTCTCGCGCTCTCCTCGTCATTACGTAAAATTAAATAAACATAAATCGCTGAGCGAGCGAGCGAGCGAAGAACGAAACGCCGCACACGTTGATCGTAATCGAGCCATAGAGGGGAATTTGCCTGAACAAATTAACCCTTTCAATACCTAATTTCAAGCCTAATTTTTATCTAGCAAGAGAAGAACTTCAATTTTTGTCTTGGTAAGTTGTTTCTGTGCAAATTTAAAAATAAAAATATTTGGAAAAATTGTAATTAAATAGAAATATTAAAATCTTGATTGCAATTAATCATATAGGCGAAATAATTGGAAGTAATAATTTCCAGATTTTTAAAATATTATACGATAAATTTGTATGATAAATAAGTATAATATAAAAATGATTATTATATAGGTATATATAATAAACCAAATAAGTATATATTGTATAATTGTATATAATATTATAAATATTTATAACAAAAGTAGGAAACGAAAAGGGATAAGATATATTAATATTATTTACTTATAAATCATAGTTTTAAACAAGCGATTAGAAACGTTGATATTGGAAGACTGCAGTGATCTCCCAGGATCGTCAAGTTTAGCTTAAGGGCAAGACACTATTAGAAGATTTAAATCATAACTCAGAATATATGATCATGAGTTGGAAGAACAACGCTGGAAACTACATTTCACAACAACAAATTATATGCATGTTACAAGTGAAAGAAAAAGTGTACGATCGGGAGTACTGAAAGCGAAAGGGTTAAATAATCCGGCGCGCACGTTGGTCGCGAAATTCGCGCGGCGATTTACTCTCGCCAGGTGCTTGGAAATGATTAATGCTACGTGCGCGATAAATGCTCACGCGATTACGCGAGATCGCCGCCGGTAGCGAGCGAATGAGCGAGCGGGGCGAGCTTCGACGTGAGTATCGCATGCGTGCAATTAGGCTTGACGGACGGAACAATGGCGAACGCCGCTTGCATACGTCGGGGATCGGTAATAACGGGAACGATTGGACCGCAAAACCCACGCGGAGATTAGAATTTTTTCAGACGACGACCGATTCAGTGATTCAGTTCACGTTGATCGCCTGAATCGCTTTTCCGTGTGTCTCGCGCGATCGAGAGATCGACGCAGTCAATAAGATCGGTGATCGACAGTGATTGGATCGTGTATATAGGATTAACAAACTTCGGTAATTGAATCGTTGATCTCTCGAGTAATATTTCTAGAAACTATATCGCGTTGGTATTTGTTGCTACATTAATATGGTACAAATCGTTTCTGATCAATTACAAGTGATCTATAAAAAGCGGGGAAAAAATCCGTTTATTGTGTGTGTGAAACTGTTATATAATATTTTTTAAATAACAGAACGCTTAACTGTTGTAAGACGAAAGATCACTTGTTACCAAATGTTAATCGATCATTATTGCGTATCAGTCTGATGTTGATCCGAGAAAGGGACGTTAGGAAAGGATCATTCATCATGAAATAATTTTCATTGAACAACCGTTCAATGGCGCTAATTGTACAGGAATTATAAAACATTCTTAAGAAATAAAATAATGAGTTAATATAAGCTTCGCATGGATTCACCGTGAGTTGCTGTTCTATTATATTATAACGTTATGCTCTATACATTTAAATTGCATTCACAGAATTACGTACGATTTATACAGGATGTTTCAATGGCAATAGACCTTGGAAACTAAACTGTTAGAAATCAGATTTATGACGAATCTGAAACATTCATAGTTTCTGCAGAAAAATTCAGTATTTTCAGATACATTTTTACGCTAATCTATTGACATTTACTTTTCCCTTCTTTGAAAATTGACTCGGAATTCGTCCAAAAAATACGTGAACTGAAAAGACACCAGGTATACATGGAACACCTCATACAAGACGATCAATACATTAATTAATAGTAATGACTTTTATTCGAATGCTCGTTCAAGGCGTGTAGAGCCGCGAAAAGACGGACTTCCTACCGCCGGGTTCGTCGATTGCTCGGATTGCTTATTAACGATAAGTATAACGCGATAGCCATGTATGGCATTACATTTAATTATGCCGCAGCCGTGGTGCACAGTTTGATTGACGATGAATGCGGCGCGGCGCGGCGCACCTCGATTTTATGACGCGATATTTATATATATACATATATGTATATATATCCCCCGGATATATTCCGGATATATAAATATAGCCGCCGCTATCTCTATATACGCGAATACCCCGTGCCGCGCGACAGCATTTCCGTTCCGCATCGTGGCTGTATTGTTCGGAAATCTGGCTCGTGGGCGACACTTACGATGTCGCCGCGGATTTAGTGGCATTCCGGCGCATTCGTTCCAACACAGTACTTCGTATCGAACTAACAAGAAACGCGATAGTTCCTTTAAGCATAATAATAGATATAGTAAAGAAAAATTGATCTCGTTTCAACCCAGGAGTCGTTGTGCTTCAAGCCCTGCTGGCAAGACAGAATTTTCTTCTTACGCAGTGATCATACAATTACTTCATATCCAAATCTATATGTATATAAATATTTAAAATTTAAAGATAAAAAATATTTAATACGAAGAGAAGAGAGTATAAAACAAACTGTAAATGTTTGGAACACGATTTCGAATTTCGAGCGGGTTTGTGGCGCCGGCAAATCCAAGGTAGAGGCCAGAACGATTTTGCGACGTTGATGATGATTATCATGATGGACGCGAGAAACATGAAAAATCGCAATTGCGGAAGAACAAGTAGATCGGCGACGGAGGAATAGCGAGAGAAAAAAAAAAGGAGGGACTGCACGCGGAAGTGCGGAGCCTTGAAGAAGCCATTTCGGGACGAGTCCTCGTGTCGCGCCGTATAAAGCGCGTCGTTCAACCGATCGAATTTGCTCGGTCGATCGTGATTGGTACACGGCATTGCCAGAGCTGTTCGAGTAATTTGAGAGCCAGCAATGATTGCCGGCGTAATGAGAACGACGCGAATCACGAATAAATATCCGCGGCACGACGGAAAAAGTTGTTTGCAAACAGTGCAAAAGTTCGATGTAACGTTATGCGACGCGGTGGGCGAGTGATGATTTTCAGAATACTTTTTGCAGATCCAGCCGATCCGTCACACGAACGCCTACCACGCGGTTTTTGTATTTTGCGCAATTAAATTTTGCTTTTTAAACATCCGACGAATAAGCGATGTACTTCAAAAGCAATTTTTATGCAGATTTGACATTGCCACAATTGGAATTTTATTGGATACTACAGTTGAATGATTTGTATGTGACGACGAATAATTTTTGACATGATTTATGAGCTATATTTCTTTAGCATAAAAAAAGAGTAATAATAAATCACCTCTTTTTTATCTGTTGATTTTAATTTAACGTTCGTATAAAAAAAAAAAACTATGAAATCTGCGTATATGAATTTTGTGAATTATAATTCCATGTTATAATTAATATTGTCAGAGAAGATTCAAAGAAATATATTTCATGTTTCATCGAGAGAAATAAATCAGATCTTATATTTTTAAGACCGTCTTAAGTACAATCTTAAGATGTTATAAACCAATCACAGAGCCGTATTAGCATCTTAAGACATTACTTAAAAGACAGTCTTGAAATAAGATCCGACTATGAATACGGGCCTATATATCTAGAATTCTAGATAATAAATTTTTTGTGGAATATAGTCTGAAGGTATGCCTGAATCATGTATTATTTTCTCGAAAACGTACGACTCGCGAGCGTGACTCGCATTTCGGCGGTCGTGAATACTTTTAGAATCGTTTGATTTACGCAGGCAGGAGAGAGCAACTATGCTTTCTTATGAGAGCGAGATGTGATTCACATCGAAATAGACACGCGCCGCTTTTAGAATGAAGATGAGTAAACTCGCGGGTCACACGAAAGAGAATTATATTACAAAAGGAGGATAAGGATAAAGCGGGCGTGTTAACTCCGTCTGAGCGAGTATCGACGTGCCACTTTTTAAAAGATCCAGCAACCTTGCAGAAACATATAAGGCCCGACACGCGTATCGACCCGTGTAATCCACCAGAAATCGATAATGATGGTTATCGTGATGCCAATAATGAAAATAAAATACTCCTTTATAATGAAGGAATTTATTCCAAAAGAGAAAAACGCTGCCGTGCACTTTATTTTTCTCTTTCTCTTTCCCTTGAGATAAATTTATTCATTACAATTATCTGTAATTTAATTTTGTATATTCCATTTTTAGGATAGTCTCAAAATGTTTTTCACGTAATTATTTTTACTTCTTAGATATTATATTTCCTCCCGGACTAAGATAGTAGTAGAACTTGATACGTGAGAGCTAAAGTTACGAAAGCTCCGTAAGCTTTCATGGAATGCGAAGCTGCGCTTTACCTTGCTTTCGGTACGCTCTGATTTTAGTTGCCCCGCATACGCCACAGGTCGAAAGTTCGTATGACCAACGTCGATTATTTTTGACCCGGAACAAACGCGGTTTTAGCATATCGAAATAGATAGCGTCATACACAATCATACATACATCTATAAAATAATAGATATTATAAATTCTCAAATAAAATAAAATAAGCAAATTATTTCGATCATGAAACTTGATCATGGATCAATCCCTCCAGTAATCGAATCTTCGTTCTAATTACTCAAATGAGATGTACGTATAGTTGTGATAAAGGATGATACGCTTACAATTTTCCTTAATAATAAGAAAAAATTTCTGTAGATTTATCAGACAATCGCTGTCAATCACTAATAAGAGACGAGAAGATAATGATAAGGAATAAAATGGAAAATATGGTACTTATAGTATAATGAAGAACACTTAATTATAATCTGCACGATAATCTTCAATCTTACAAGAAAGGGTAAATTGCACGCGGAAGACAATCTTCGAGCGAGTACATATCCAGTATATACCATGGATATCCCCAAGTAGGACAGGTGAAAAAAGCAAAGGTCGCCGTATAAATAGCCGCGATATCTGTGGGTGCAACACCCAATAGCAGTAGAATCAGGCTTACCGTAATGGCGATGTCGCCGCACTCACGTGTGCGCGCGTTTATACACGTGTGTAAGGGCGTATCTGACTTTTCTCCGACGATTTCAGACGTAACGTGTGAGTTGCGCCTTGCATTATGGATATATTTACTTGGTTCGAAAATCGTGGCGAGCGGAGAAAGAGGGAGAAACACTCTTAAGCGTGTCGTGTACTTCCGGTTACGAGCGTCGCTTTTACGCGCGACCCGCGCGCATCACGGCGATATAGAATGTCCGATTTTTAGCGAAATCGAGCGAGAGGAAGACGCGACGACCGACGGTGTTATACGAGCGTTTTCGCGCCGCTTCTGGATGTTACGCGGGAAATTAATAGTGCGCGATGCACGACGCGGCGTTTCAACGTGCTTCCTGCTGTTGCTTGCGAAAGGGAAATTGAGATTGCGCGTATGTTAAAATGCCGTGAAGTGAAAGACACCGCGAGAAACGTAAGAAGGCCGTGTTGAGTACGTTTTGGAATATTTCATACGGAGATTTTTGTTAATCATCAAACTCAAGGATCAATAGACCTTCTCCTCGTGCCGATATTTACTTGAAGGTATATTCGGTTAATCATAATTATTACAATATAATCTCCACGACTTGTCTCATCAAATCTTGTGTTTTTCACTGTTCAACATTAATTTAAAAGTCATCTGATTGTGAGACTACAAAGAAACTTAAAATATCACTGAATTATTTCAAAGCTTCTAGAAGACGAGAATAATGCAGTTCGTTCAATGCAACGCGAGCGGGAAAGGTAAAAAGAAAAAAAATAGGCAATTGACAAAGGAGCCAAGTTGTTGTCCAATCGGCCGGACATTCGCGCGAGTCATCGACACTGTCCTTCGTTGTCGAGTGCATGACTAATTTTAAGATTCGCGGTGAGACTGTTTTGGGCCGACAACGTTAATGCGGCATATGGGGAACGCCGTGAACCCATGGATGCGGCCGAACGCGGGGTCCTTAGGACTCCCTTAGATGGCAGAATTTTTTATTCGGAATTATCCGACGGAGGCCGAGAACGGATCAACCGGCAAGGATACACTTCCTATTAGCGCCACCGTGACTCGCCGTATAAGGTTTAAGGCGTACTGGCTCGCGGGTCAACCGGTCGCAACGAGACTCGTATTGGCCGCAACATTCCAAGGTCACTTCCGAAATATCCGGTCGTCGTTTCGAAACGCGAAAAGACTCGCAATCTTTCGCAGGAAAAGATTTTGAATACGCATATATATTTATACATTTATAGGGCAAATCATACTCATTGGTCATCGAATATGTGATTATTGTGAACCTATTTGAACAGCTTCATGAATCTCTAATTAAAGAAATAGATGCAACATTCTTTAACTTTTTAAAGAAAATCGTATATTTATGTTCTAAGGAAGGTTCATTTTCTCCAATTTATGATTTATTATGAAGCTGTGTGAAACTAGTAGTAAAAGACGATTATTATTAGACTCTTCTATAATTTTTAATTGCACAAGCATCTTAAATCTTTGATCGACCTTATTCTCATGTCACAAAGATGAAATTCAACATTCGTGTTTTTCCTAATACGTTAGATGGCTATCAAATGCCTTTAAGATTGTCAAAGCTAGGAGATAGGTTGAAAAATGTTCAATATTCATTGTTTACTTATTCGCGAGCCATGCTTTCGTCAATACCCGTCATCATGTAGCGCTGATCATCATTGATTATCGGCACTCTGATTTTCATCATGGTACTCGCCTTCGGGCATCACTCATTCGCGCGTAACGCCGTGATTATCCGTTCTCTGTTATTATCTCTTCGCTAAACTCTGCAATTTGGAGCGGTACGGCGTATAGGTACCTCCGCCGTAATCGCCTTACGTCGACTACAGTGGACAAAGTGGTATTCGAGATTAAGAGTGTAAAACTATATTGTACGCAGCTGCAGAAGACTCACTGCAAACGATTATTGCAAAGATGGCCGCACGCCACGCGCTTTTGCTCTTCTTTATATTGGTTTTTCATCAAGCGTGAGCGGGACCGATTCGCAAAATTTCGATATCATAAACATAATGCTAATTCCGAGTCAATATATTATAATATTATAATATAAAGAAAGAACATTAAAGTTTGAAAGAGAGAGAATATCGCGGAAAAAGATTTTTCAATATCTAAGATGTAATCGAGTTAGGTTTCTTCTGTTTGTGGTGATACTTTTTCATTAATATTGTGATATCAAGAAACATTTCAAAATTCCTTCTCAAATAATTATTTATGCAATGAAAGAAACACGAATCGTTAGAAAATAAAAATATAATTTCAATTATTATAAATTCAAGATTTAATTAATCAATTTAGTATTAAATATTAATCACAGCAAATAATATCTCTTAATTAAATTTTATTATAAAAATCTTAACCATTATAATTTGCTGCAGAATATATGATATTTATGCCTGCTTTTCTGCTTTTACAGACCACCTTGTGTAATCTCGAAACTGTCTTTGGAATTTTTCTGCAACAAGCTATTAGAATTTCTTCATTACGAGAGGAAGATCGAATAAAAACATCGCGACGTACTTTTACGAGCTCGGATAACGTTACATTTTCCGGAGAGTTACATCAGCCCGACGTAATCGCGCCCGAGTATCGCAACGAATCGGTGAACTCGATTATTACGATAAACCGCGTCATCCGCCAGGCAGCCGGAAGCGGCATGCAGCGGCCGCCACGTGCGTGTCACCATGCCATTTGCGATCGAGTATCGTCTTCCGCGCGCGTGTACAAGCGGCCAATTAACTCGCCGAGGGAAGATGATCCGCTCTAATCCCGTATCAACTCTCAGAAAGGCGCGCGCACCTGCACCAGTTTCCCTCCTTCGACGCTCGCGGGAGGTCTAAAGGCACATCCTTCAATTACGCTCGTGTGTTTCAACTATTCCGTTCCTAATCACTATACAAGCCGTTTATTCTCAAAATAATGTTCATCTAGTCTCGGAATATTTTATAGATCCCTATGTGTCTATATCTAGAGAATAAATTTAAACGATTACATCTCTCGATTTTGAAAACTGAACTTGTATACATTTTCATAATAAATCGGTTCACTAATCGTCTGTGTTCTAAAATTGAAACTTGAAATGTCTGATAGTTTTTAACGACGCGTATTATATCATACATCTTATTGTTTTTCACAAACGCCACAATAAAAGATAAATATAGTAATTAAGAAACTTTAATTAAAGTATATAAATATCTTTTATTTAAAATATATGACAATTTTTATGATTAGCGTTACCAAGTTTAAAGTTAAAAAAATACGAACGTTTAGTGGGTATTTATATTAGACTAGTTTTGATACAATCTGTATCATGTAGATATATTTTTGAAGTACAAGAGAGAGGATTAAGATACGGTCACTCTACCTTTTCCGGAGCACGCAACGCGGCTGTACCGGACGGATTAATGGATACGCACGGTCGTCATCATGACGCGGACGGACTACGGTGTACGGCCGAGGAGGTAAAATAAAAAGGGGAACGTAAAAGGGAGGGATGTAGGGGGAACGTATATGCGCCTTCATGGGCAGGCTTCTCGTCGGGAGGATGCACAGCGATAATTGGCGATGCCTTTAAGCATCGCTATAGCTCCGGGTGTACCTATTATACCTACCGCGGCGCGTGCATTATGACGAATGAACGTGCACACGAAGAGGACGAGTAAGTCCTCCTCTTTCTCTGTACCGTCGTCGTTATCCGCCGGTATGAGTCCGCTTTCCTATTGTACGCGTAAGATTGTGTCTAGGTGGTTGGACATGTTGACATACTGTTTAATATAACTCGCGATGAAGGGAAATGAAGCTTTAGTATACTTATCTAATTACTGTCCTTATTATTAATTACTATTACTTTTTTTTCAAAATTGTAATTTTTACTGCAGCTGGCACCAGAACATCAGTTACATTATATCTATGTTGTAATTTCGCACTCAACAACATGTGTTATAAGTACCTATTACATTTGCATATTACATTTGAATGCGAAATTATACATTGATGTAAGTAATGTAACTATATAATGTTCTGTGTCGACTGGGTGGTTAATAATTGTTTCTCATAATTCTTAAAAAACGCGATAAGTAAAATTGAAATGGAGATTTTTATTCCCGCCGTTTCATCTGGGTTTCTAAAAAAACGCCAAATTTCTGATTACATTATATATTTTATATCTGATTTTATTTATCGTAGCGATTCATGTTTCTTTGTCATAGAAAACAAATTACGTTTCATTTCTCAACGATATACAGGACAGATTGCACAATGATCCCCGCGACTAACTGTTAACACAATGCGGCTGTGTGTCAAAGGTTAAACACGCCATCGATCGTCATCTCGGCTTCATCGCAACGTCTACCGATTTCTTACTTTGAAGTCCGGCGATATCACCCTGAAACCATCTCGCCTCGGACTACCACTGCAGCGACTCGAGGTAGAATTTCAGAAGGACGAGTCTTCCGGGTGGAACTACTATTACTATATACCACCACTACTACTTGCCAGGCCTAAAGGGTTAAACGTATCGCAAGAAACGGACCTCCGCGCGCGGCGATGCTGGGCAATGCTTCCTCTTCCCATCGCGATCTCCATTTCCCCGGGCAAAAAAGTGGCCGCGCGCAACGACGGCGGGGGCTACATTCGCCGTCTCTCTACTCTACTCTACAAGGTATGCTAAGCTAAGCGCAAGAAGCTGCGGCGGAGGCGGCCGCGGTCGGTCGGTCTCTCGGACAACCTCGAAGGTGGAAGGAAGTGGCGAGGCAGCAAGCGCAGCGCGGCCAAGCTAGGCGTGAGTCATCGAGGCGAGACAAGATCTCGGGTAAGGAGGCGGCCTTGATGCCGCGAAACCGTTCGCGATATCGGAACGCCGCGCCGGCTCCGATCGTCGTCACGTCGCGCGCCGGTGCGGTGGACTATAGACCGCTCGCGCTCCAAGGAGGATTAGGGTAAATCGAAGCGCTATATAGGGTGTTCAAGGAATACCAGAAATCTCTCAACAACGGGCTCTTAGTACTTCGTACTTCGCGAACGATACGAGGATGTCTTCCTTATTAACTCATTGTCAGTTGTTATGAATGTCATGTATATATATTCAGATAAAATTGGAAATTTCGCAATAAATAATCAATTAAGATATTCTCGCTACTGCTTTGTTTATATTTTTATTGCAATTTAATTATATTAGGAAATGTTAAAAAGAAATTAGTTCCAGGAGCGTTTCAAGCATGAATAATGAAGTGCGAAAATTCATTTGCCACTGCAGGAAGAAAATCAGGGGTGACGTCTCGCTTCCGACATCATAATTCTATACAATCACGGTGCCTAAGCCGGAGTCTTAATGAAAACGACAATAAGCTTCAACGTGGAAACGCGATACTTAAAAGCGATATTGTCATAATCGGATTTGCTGCAGAATGTCGACGCGCATATTGTAATGAAACATCAGCGTCCGGTAAGTTCAGCGGCCTAGCCGGTTGCGATCGATCAAAGTGACGAACCTGTTCTTCAGATGTTGTGCACAATTTTACGTCATTCTGGAGTACTAGTGATGACGATGTCTTCATTCCGCGCGTTACAGGAGTGCAAGAATGCGAGAATGCGGCAAAAGGCGACTCTATCACTCGGCAGAAGTAGTACGAGCAAAACTCGTGTTGCAAAAAAAAACTGAGAAGGACTGTGCGCAAAATTCGAGCGTCTTATTCGTCAATAGTATTAGGGGTAAACAGTACAGTTGTTGGCCACTCTACAATGATTGGCCACATCTTAAAAAATTAAAGATTATAAAGAAATACTATTAAAATGTTTTTAATTATTACACAGAAAAGTATATTAAATATTTTTGTCTGTATAATTAAAAACATTTTAATTGTATTTCTTTATAATCTTTAATTTTTTAAGATGTGGCCAATCATTGTAGAGTGGCCAGCAACTGTACTGTTTACCCCTATTTTATATTGTTTTCTAAAATAGTCCGGCATTTTTATTTAAAACGTTAATAAACATTAGTAAATGTATAGGAAGAAACTTAGGAAAATGACTTCTTAACGTGATTAAGTTTAATAAATCGTAATCTGAATAATAATCATCTATTTGTTTTTAAATTTAATTATTAATTTGTCTAATTTTTCTTGTATTTTACGCTTTAAATAACGGTAATATGGAAGTCCATAAAAATTTCCTAACTATAAGTTGTGCAATATAATTCATAGAGAAGTGTCGAGAAGAACAATAATCTTGAACGTTTCTATCTTCAATTCCGCAACACTTAATCTAACACGTGCCGCGAACTTGATCCCATCTTTGGGGCGATCTGGCCTAAGCAGGATGTCCTTGCGAGAGATAAATCACGCATAGAAATATATTCGCAGCCTTGCGCGCCGGCGTACGTCGGAAAACACCTGCGTTTTAGTAGCCTAGAGCGGCAGACAATCGTTTGTTGCCAGCCTTCCGTGGCAGCGCATTGTGAAATCGTCATCGCTAAGTACGATTGCGACGATAACGACGAGGCGGTTACTATTAGTGTCTTTCCGTATTACTACATTTGCGATGCGTGCATAAATAATTTAATGCTAATCCATTCGAAACAAATCAAGGAGAAGATCACGAAGAATCTCCAGTCGGAAAAAATATTTGATTATCTTCTTAATAATTTATGTAAATGAAAATTATAAAAAATGTTATTGTCGAAACAATAAGTTTCTATATAGAATAAATAGATATTATAAAAAGTTTCTTAATAAAGAGCGATAATGTGTATGTCTATTGTCTATAATTTTCACAAAATTATTAATTCAATTAGATTAAAATATTTCTGACGAATAAAAGTATAAATCACGTGCCGTTATTTTATATATATGTATATATAAGGTGATGTCTGCAGGGTAATTTTTGATGTTTCTCTTGGTTAACGCCACCCGTGGTGTAAGATTGAAAACAAAAAAAAAATACGAACAGGTCGGAGAGAGAAAAAGAGAGAAGGATGCAAGGAAAAAGCGGGCGTTACCAAAGAAAGATCCGCTGTCGCCGGTAAAATCAACCGAATGGAAAAATCAGAAGTTGGATGGGCTCATTACCGATTCGGCATGTGAATTGCTCAATTTGCAGCTGCAAAAGCACGAACGAGTTTACCTGGTGCAAGTGTAGCACCCAGACCGGGACGGGAAACAAGAAATCGCCACATTGATCGGGCATTATTGAGATAATGGCGAAATTAAGATATTATTCGCAGTGTTCCTCATATAATTTCCTATTGAAAACTTTTTTAACGCGGACGAATAAAATAATCATTAATTTCTGATTATGTTTTATGAATCATGAAGCTGGTTTTTATATTAAATAATATATCTAGGTATAATATATCGCGAAAAGTATATAAAGTAATATTTTTTTCAAATTTATATATGTATTTTTTTCAATGTGTAGTATCTTAATTAATATCTCTGTGCTAAGTTCCTCGGATGGAATAAATAGGAACTTGTAAGATCAATAAAATATGCAAACCAATCTATTTAATAAAAAATTAATTATTTAATGTATATTCTGTCAGTATAGCTCGTTCGTTAATTAATTTATAAAATTTATTTGGCAAATCGATAGTCTTTCCACCAATATTGCAATGCGTTTTATTAACATTTTAATAATGTACGTTAATAACAAAAAAGTTGCACTTTTTATAATAAACATCTGCATAAAATATATTTTGCATCGTAAATAAATTTTGATATCGATAAAATAGTAAAACCTATTTTATCGTAGATAGAAAATTATTTGTTAATAAGTTTAGAAGAAATGTAATTTATCTTGAAAAAAACTGTAATATGTATATGTATATCAAAAACAAATACTTTGCTTTAATCTCGAATAGTCTCCACAGGTAAAAACGGTAGCAAATATATTTGCAGATCACTATAAGATTACAGCAGACTTATGGAAATAAATGCATTGCCGGCAAATCGTATTGGAGTCGGAATTTAATTATGAGAAAAACAACCATAACACAGTAGCATAAAGGTATACTTGTTAGATACATTGGCATATTTTATTCATTATAGACTTTTATTTATGACGCGATTATGCTGCACGCTAGCTCTGCACTTACTTCTATAAATTTGCAGCGGTTGTGATAATCTGCAAATGTATTTCTTATACCTATCGTCTTTTATTTTTACTCAACTTCTGGCATTATTTTACGCTATTTTATTATTGCAATTTTTCTGAAGTACTGATATTTTAAGTGCAAGTATTTTTGACGTATATTAATTTTTTATATTTTTTATATTTTTAATGTAAATAATTCATATCTTTTTCATATATCTGCAATTTCAACTAGCAATTATAAAATTTTTTGAGCAATTATTACAATTTCTAAATAACAAACAATAAACGTTTCTTACGGACAAGTGGCACTACCTATTGCGAGTTGCTCTCACTAACGCAGCATGTAATTTTACTCGTCGGTAAAGTATGTATTTGCAATTACATTAATGCATTGCTTATTACCGCATAAAAAAAGAGAGAGAAAAATATATATGTTGTATATAATGATGTATAAAGATGCTAGTCATATTTAATATAATTTCCGTGAGTCCATTGTATATTCCTTAAGAATAAAATAAAAAAACTCGGCCCTAACTCGGTCTAAAGAATATGTCTTTCAAGATTGAAAACTTCGCAAAAATAACAGAGTTATAAAGCATGTAGTATATTTAAAAAATAAATCTGCCTGGCGTTAGGTCGAATTTTTCTGAAGAAATTTTAGGTCAAGTAGAATTTTTTCGCTTTTCTTCTGGCAAGGAAGGGGAAGAAGGGACAAAGACACAGGATGTGAAATATAACCGCATTAGCACTCCGACACATGTATTACTATTGTGAAAACTTCTGCGTTTGTGACAAGATTGAAACTATCGGTTAGAAGCTCTTTTCTACTTTCTAGCCAAAGTGAATATAAATCAAAATACTGAATGTAACTAGAAAAAATGATAGGAATATTTCTATAACAATGCAAGTAAATTGAAAAAAACAAAATTTAGAGACAATTAATACACCGAAGAAAAAATGACATTCTTTGTTAATTAAAATGGATATTATATATATCTTCAATGAAACTAATTGTTACTAATTTTTAAAAGAAAGTTACAAAATATTCTTAGAATTCAATCAGTGTATAGAATTATTATTGTATATATAAAATGTATAATTCATCATATTTTAAACTAAATATATTAAAATTGCGATCGCAATATAAGAGACTATTTGGCAATGTTTGTTGCGCTTGAAATCGCAAATCTAAACAAGAAAACACTTTAACAAGAAAACTGTTCTTAATAGCAATATTAATAGTTAGTATGTATTCGTTACAATGTGTCAATTTTTAACAACGTGTGTTTTCGAGAAAGAATTTCTCATATACAATTACGAGTATATATGAAAAATGTCCATAGAGTTCGTTCTTCACGCACGCGCGACTTACGATTGGGATAGTGAATCAGTTATGTATACATATACATATACGGTGTATTACGAGCATCGAAATTTTGAAGAAATTATGCGGACAGGCAAAACAAAGGTTTTATATTAAAAAAAAATTAATAAAATAATTAATTAATACTACAAAATTTGAGCAATCTTCGTACAATATAAATATTAAAATGTTAAAACGATAAAAAATTAAAGATTTTCAATAAGCATGCAGCTAAATGTAAAACTCTCTTAAGCCTTGTGTCCACGATGCTAGAATTGCGTCCGAGTTTCGGTAGGGGTAATACCTAGTGGGAATTTTTTCTTTGGCCATTTTTCTTTTATTGGCTTAAATGACGTATAAACATATCAAGAATGATGTCTCACTGTACTCGGCATTACCGTTGGACGTCAATGTTACGATTTTTGTCTTAAAAATTTCATGTAGTAAACACATCATTAAACTTTCGCGTTTTTCTCGAAACCACTTTTTCAAAAACGGCCGGCAGTAGAACTCGAGTAATTTTTATCCGATTGACTTGAAATTTTAGGTGTAGCTTCTTAGATAGATTATCTAGTGAAATACATAGGATTTTTAAGATCGGTAAACAATTACGATTTTTATAAACAAATTAAGGCCGATTTTATGGTCAAAAAATCGATGTTTTTGTTAAAAGTGCTGCCAAATTTGTAAAAATCAGTATTTCTTAATATCCGTATGTACTTCACTAGCTATACTCATGTAGATTATAAAAAAATTTTTTTTATTGTTCCACATAACTTCGTTGAAGACTTCTACTGCCGGCCGCGGAACGTCTTCAAAAAAGCTACTCTCTATCCACGCCCTACTGAGCCGCCATTTTGTAGTAAAAATGAAAATAAAAAATGTTTTTTTGCACCTCAAGACAAGTGTAATAAACCCTCAAAACCTCACGTTGATCGCTTCATTAGCAAAGTCACAAAAAATTCACAAGAAACCCTCTGATTTTTAGCTTCCCACTAGGTATTACCCCAGCCAATCAACTTGCAGCTCTTACAGAAAAGTAGCAGTTTTATTGGCTTAAACCGAAACTCGGACACAGTTCTAGCATCGTGGAAACAAGGCTTAATACTTGAATACTTCGTTGAAACTTTATTTAATGCGCAGACGCGAATATTGCTATACCATAGAACGCTCTGGAATGTTGTATTCAGAAGCACGTGTAAAAAGTATAAAGAACATTCATTTCTTGGCTGAAACTCGTACGGACTAGTCGCTCTATAAGAGCTTCTGCGAAAATACATTACACATTGATGAAAGAGACTTTTTGCGGTAGAAAAAATCAAGATGGAGCATAAATTCAATGAGGTAAGATTTTACTTTCCCATTTATTTATTATAAGATCTGCGAAAATTTTAATTCTATTTAATCCTAACAACTATTAACTCGGGAATAACCTAATTCATTTTAATTCATTTTAAGCAAACGGCCGTTTAAAAATGATTTTTACGTGCTAATTGAAAATCATTGTTAATTATACATATATTGTAGATGTTATTTAGTTTTATTTATATATTGTTGGCACTCTTACACATATTGTATATTATTAATTTTTATATATAATTGATTAGTAGGTATTTGAAGTTAAGTACGTAGATTAAATAAATATTTTCCTAAAAGAAGTAAAGAGAAATTAAAAGAATATTAAACAAACAGAAAGAGGACATTAAGCAGCTTATTATGACAAAATTTATAAAAAATTTCTAATAAATTAATAAAACACTGTTGCATTGCAGATTTTCGGACAGTATATTTAAAGTTCGTAAAGAATAGCTATTAGAACAAAATACATTGGCTCATATTCTCAACTCTCCGTTATCGATGAAAGTGCACTGCGCATTTATTTCTAAGATGCTATAGCTCATGTTACATATACTCATAGACTTATATAGATAGACCGGCCCCTGCCGTAAGAGCACACGTGGGAAAGTAGACGGTGCAGACATAGCTCGTGAAGGAAACCTCTCTCTTTCTTCTGATCGCTTGGTGAAAATAGAGAATAGCCCGGCTATTCCCTACTGGTCCCCACTAGTCTAGATTTCTATCCCCACCAAGCGATCAGAAGAAGGAGAGAGGTTTCCTTCACGGGCTACGTCTACACCGTCTACTTTCCCACGCGTGCTCTTACGGCAGAAGCCGCGGGTCTATCTAAATAAGTCTATGCATATACTATATAGCATCTGAAAAATAAATTATCTTTATAATATTTATTTTATTAAGCAATTTACATGCTAAGTCGCTATCATATAAAGTTTTTTATATGATGTCGACACTTATATAACATTTATATGTTTGAGCTTTCCAGAATATAATATGAATATTATATTTCTGTTAACAAAACACGTACGTTATGCATTATATAGATACATTTATAAAAATTATTTTATTACTTGTTATATTTTCTAAGCATTTACACATATTTTTTATTTAGGCCCAGTTCCACAAACGTCGGTTAACTTTTAATCTTAGATTAATTTACTCTTCTTCTCTTTATAAAGGAGAGGTTAGAAAGAGATGGAAAGATAAGTGAGAACCTAAGGTTAAAAGTTAACCGACGTTTTTGGAACTGGGCCTTAAGTGTTATATTATTTGTTATTGTTATTTTATATTACTGTTATAATAATATTTTGTCATTTACTTATTTTAAACATATAGGTATTCATAGTCTATTCAAACTTATATATTATATTAATAAATTAAGTCGAATCTATATACAATAATATCTTATCATAAGTACTTTATTAACTTTTATAACATCAACGATCACCAGGAGCCTATTGCACAATAATTTACACGTTAATAATATTAGTAAAAAAGCTTTGTCTTTCACTAATATTATTAACTTGTAAATTATTGTGCAATATGCCCCTGGGGTAATTCCTCCACTCTAGCTTTCTATAGGTCAGTACTATGAATGTGCAGGTCCTAAATTCTTTCTATTTACGGTCACTAATTGGGTCTCGAAACTTTCGAATAATGAAAACTAAGTATGGATACTGGATCGAAAAACAATACTGTGACGAGAGCTTCATTTCTTTTTACGCTGAGATGTAAAAATCATCCCAGATAAACGTTCTCGGTTTAACTAAATTATAAAACTTGATCAGTAATGAATCAGTATTTTTTTCTGCGTTATTATCAGTAAATTCTCAATTAAGTAACAATCGATAAATAAAGTACCTTTCTTAGTTATATTATAGGTGAGGTATATATAACAATCCATCTATACGCTTAAGAAGGGTAAAGCTATCGCGTAAGTCCCAGTCTACAATAGATATTTTAAGCTTTAATGCCCTAAGAAAAAGTAAAGAGATGAATATTATAAATTAATAAAACGTTTTTGCATTGCGAGTTCTCGATAATATTTCCTAAACTCCTGTATCATCACTTTAAAATAAGATAAAACACTTTTGAAATAGATTAGAATATTCGCCTGTCGAAAATACGGCTCGGGTGACAACAGAGGATTAATATTAAAATTTTATTTCATAAAAGAAGAATACAAAGCAATCGCGTACTTGCGATTGTTTTATATTTGCAAAGAAATATTTCTCTATATTTTTAGAAGTTTAAAAAACAGTTTTTTCTTATTTTAGTTATTTTATAATACATTTATTATCAAATAATTAAAATAAAAAAAAAAAAACTATTTTATCCGATTATTTTTATTACTCTTATTCTTTTTCGAAAGCTATAAAAAATTTGATATAGTTTTAGAAAATATAATTATATTGCAAGATATATTTGCAAATGTAAGATAAGTGTATATGTGTTATGTATATGTACATACATAATACACTATATATTTATAATAATATATAAATACATGTATTTATTTCATAAGAAATAATAGAATGTTGTAAAAAATATAAATATAAGACTAAAATTAAAATATATGAAAAATTATTTATTAACAATTTATTCTGTTACAATAATGCAATAGTAAACAAATTTTTGAGTTTGACTGATATACATATTTTAAATTTTATGTATGTAGGTACATAATATATTTTATAATAAAAGTACAATTTGTTAACAGAAAAGTTAAAAAAGTAGTTTTAGTAAAAGATAATGTTTTTAAAAATACCTAGATATCTTTTACATGATTCTCTGTAGAACAAGACTTGTATACTGTTAATAGAAATATATCTTTTTCTTCACTGATCGCGTTTCAATATTCATTATCAGTACGTACTAAAAATGTGAACTTTGCGTAACGTACACGTACAGACAAAAATGTCAATACAATAAGCAATGTAAAAGGAAGGAAGATAAACTTAGATTACATAATCTTTACGCTATAATTATATAAATATATGTTATTATAATACATTTTAGCATATGCTACATAAGTAAGGATTATTATTCTCCATATTTTTAATCTTCTTTCAGAGAGAAAATATGACACCCTATAATCAACCTTCATATCCCGATAGTTGTAGTCGGTATCCCTATGTCGGCAGTGTATCCGCAGAAGAAGAGGATAATGTTGACTTTACTTATCAGTTTGTAAAGGAAAGAATTGTTGCCAAAAACCACGAAAATATTAGCATATTTTATACTGCCCCTCACATAATTGGGCCGCCAAAATTTCCAAACTGTCAAAAATTATTTTATTCTTCATATATTTATGGATCAGAAATTCAGTCGGTATGTGTATTTCCTGTCATATATTATCTATTACTGTCTTGTAGAAAGTAATTACAATCTAAATATATGCTACAAGATATTGTAACCACTATATTTCAAACATTTTTATTTTTTAATATAGGGGAATGTCAATGTTGGTATCTCAACATCTCCATGGGAAAAGAGAGAACCTCTGCAAGGCGTGCTTTCTTTTCTATGCAGGCCTAAGGAGACAAATGAAAATAATTATATTGGTATGTAATATAAAAATTGTTAAATATGCGGTTTTTTAAAGAATAGTGTAAAGTATAATTATATATTTTGTTTAAAGATATCGAGTTTCATGAAACTGTATATCCAATCAGGGTCTCTATATATGAAATATGTGACCCTGGGAACGTAATTCAAATTTGTGCTCAAGATCCTAATAATCAGTGGATTGAGTTGTGGAATGGATCGTCTCAAACCCATCCAGTACCCCCAAAATCAAGATTATTTTCCCCATTTTTATCGCACCCGTGTGACTTTAAAACCAAAATGCTCCGACTAGTATTTAAGAAAAGTTCATCTCTCTCTTACGCAATACTAGATGCTGTGATGCTTATCGGCACATCAGAATTGATCCATCCTAGAAATTCTGAAGAAAGCTTAACTAATCTGTTAAGAAAAATTAACTATATGTACTCTCCATACCATGAGGGTGATAATTTAACAGCAGATTTAAAAAGTGCACACTTGGACATATTTCATCTTGCACAAAACTTTTCAGAATATTGCGTTATTTGTAAAAGGTATTATCACCGTTGACATTTTAGGTAATATTCAAATCCTTTTATTTTGTTAATAATAAAAATAAATTTATTGCGATGTTATTTGCAGCGACATACGGAAGACTTCTTATAAGATTAATTTAAGACACAAAAAGGTATCTCGCGAGGTAATCCCAGGTTATGTGCAACCTCTTGGACAGAGATACTCGTGTCGTATTTTAATAAGAAGTTATTCAAATTGTGCCAAGCGTATAAAACCCTCTTCGGATAAACTCAAGGAGCTATCACGTTGCAGTTTATCTGCGCTTCCTGTAAAGTATTCCGAGATGTCTACATTTCTCATAATAATATTTATTGAAATGCCATTTATTCGTGTGTATTAATTTTATATTTTCTATTTACAGGATGAAATTATACTAAAAATTTTAAAAAACTTAGATTTAAAGACATTGTGCGCCATGAATAAAGTAAATAAGCGCTTCAATAATTTAATTCGGGACAATGAACTTTATACACGTTTGAACATTCAATGTGTATCTCAAGAATGTACTACGCGCGAAATATTTTGTTACTTTGCATCTAGATGTAAATATTTGCAACAGTTAGATCTTACAGCAAGCATCTTTAATGTTAAGGATTTCGTAAACTTTCTTGACAAATGCGGCAGGCGTTTAACACACTTAAGACTAAGTTACTGCCAATCTATCGATAATCTAGCATTACGGAAAATTTCAGAGATATGCAACAATTTAAAAGGTATGTATATGTTATATACCTATATGTATATTGTATATGTCATATATGTATATATGTCATATCGTGAGACGTTTTGAAGATGTCGTAATGACGTCTTTAAGACGTCATATGTACCGATTTGAGACATACATGTTCCCTTGGGTATGATTGTCAAGATTATGGGTAAATTGCATATGACTAATAATATATGTATATATATATTTTTTTTTAGAATTAGATCTAAGAGGGTTGCACAACATAAACGACAAAGGATTGTCGTATCTAGAGAAACTAAGTGGTTTGGAACATTTAGACTTTCGTGATACACACATAAAGTCTCAACGTCTTTGCAAAATATTGAAAAAAAATCAACGGTTGCGTGAGTTATATGTAGACTCGTGTAATGATGATTTTCCTTCAAGCGATATAAACTTATACACAGTTGCAGTAGAGTTGAGGAATTCGTGTCCAGACTTTGAAGCAATATGTATAGAGGATTCAGAAAGGAGCGTTGAATCGGAGGTTATTAACGCCCTCGCTGACTGTAAGAATTTACGAAAAGTGAACTTTGCCTTGGCCTTGTAAGTGTCTTTTTAATTTTCTTTTAAAGTACCGTATATAGGTAGGCACCGGTGTAGCAAATAGTGCCGACAATTAAGATGGACGAAAGTTGTGACGAGCGGTAGCGAGATACTTGTCGATCGTTTTCCTCCGCGATAATCCGCCTATCATCATTTTCGGAACACATTTAGGGGAAATATATTCAATCAGCATAACATCATCGGCTTTATTTTACCATCTTATTATAACTTTTAATCTCTTCTCTATAATATACGTTACCGCATTCTTTTTATCGAAATTTGTGTGTTTGCTTCTTTTGTATCTCGATCATTTAGAAAATACTACATTTATTTCCTCTTAGTGATTGAAGTACTATAATAATTATGTGATTTCTGTTGCAGAGACTTAGTTGCTGAAGATAGCTTGAGCAAATTACTTTCTTCTTCTCAACGCCTGGAACTAGTTCAATTTATAGGTTTCCTTACTGATCACATTTTGGAATTGGTAACGCAGTGCAAAAACTTGAAACAGTTATTATTTTGTTATGTACAACATGATACACCCGATAAATATTTCGTTATTTTCGAACAGTGTCCAAAACTGCAAGAGTTTTATCTAATGTTCTGTAATATTAGCGATTCTTTCGTTAATCAATGGAAGAAAAGATATCCACACGTGTCCGTTTATACATTCGACCCCGTCGACTTATCTGATAATTATCTATTTTAAAATAGAATGTTTGTATGTCTGTATGTCTGTTCTTAATACACTCTTAAACTATTCGACCGATATGGACCAACTTTTGCACAGTTATTCTTTACGTCCTTGCGCAAAACATAGGCTACTACGGAACCTCGATATTTCACTTACCGATTACCGATTTTATCCCTTGGTTTTCTCGGGCGTTTTTAAATGAAATATCGAGGTTCTGTGTACATCGCGAGCGAGCAATCTCGAAATTCCTGAAAAAAACGCCCGGAAAAACCGAGGGATGAAGTCGTTGATCGGTAAGTGAAATATCGGAAAAGCGGAAATGACTCAATATAGCGTGAAACTCGAGTAGAAAAAGACCGGTTACGACATATTCAATCAAGGAAAACATTTATGCGGTCCGATTTGAAATTAGAGGCATTTAGTTATGATCCAAATTACGAATATCAATTTCATCCGAGAGTAATAATTGGGAAAATGGATGCAATATGTGATCATTGTCAAGTAAAAAAGTTAAAACCTTTAGCACCTGGAGTGTGTTGTTCAAACGGAAAAGTTAAACTACCACCTTTAAATCAGCCACCCGACACACTCCTTATGTTTGTCCACAATATGGATATTGAAACACAAATGAAGTCGTTTAAAGAAAAACGACGCCCGAACGAAGCCCGGGTAACCAGCTAGTCTGATATATGAATAGTTTTGTTTATCATTTTGGGATATATAAATTAATTTACTTTTTAAAAATTATCTAGTGAATTAGGTAGTAAAAGAAATTAATGCCTAATAAAAACAAAATATTTATATTTATTTATAATTTTTGTTAATATTTTTGAACAGTTTCATCTTTCTTTTCTTTTTTATAATTTGACTTCTTTTGGGCGATAGTGTCATTTTTTTGCTTAGAATAGTTGTTTGGCGAAATATTGCAAATTATATTTAACATAGGGGAGACCGGGGCTAACTCGACAAGATTTTTTCAAAGGAAATTTTCAACAACTAATTAAAATTTTCAAGCGAATTCAATGGTACACATTTAAAGAGTGTTTCTTTAGGTACAAAATTGTATAAGGAAGTTTTGCTGTACGTCGCTTTGTTTTGCCCCCAGGAGAAGAAAAGTGACGCGAAGAAAAATTTTTAAATTGAAAAATGCCGGGGCAAACTCGACACTTTGTCTAATCGATACAATTTGATCTTAGACTTATTTTTTTATTGTCTGAAAATGAAATACGTTGTTTATCGTGTATTTAGAAAGTACAAAAATTCTGAATAAAGCAAAACAATTATTGGAAATAATGAGAAAAAAATGGTTAAACTTTCAATTATCTTCTTCTGAACTCATGTCTGAAAAACAATTAAAGCAGAGTCTACAGTGAGAATTTAAGGCGTAAAATTTAAGTTTTAAGCCTTAAGCCTTAAGAAATTGACAAATCACAGTCGAATATGAGAAGAATACTCGAGTGTGATTTGTCAATTTCTTACAGGTTTCTTAGACGTCATACAGACCTATTTATAACAAAGTCTGAAAGACGTTTTTTCTAAAACGTCATACAGATGTATTTCTAATAAAGTCATAGAGACGTCTTTTTTAAGACGTCGTTACAACGTCATTAAGACATGCGTGTTGTGTGGGTTATTTTTTCAGCACAAGTATATATTTTTATTATATATGAGAATATCTATATATTTTATAATATATATTTTTACATATGTATATATTTAAAAATTAGGGCAGAGCTGAATAATAACGCGTCATCTTTGTACAGTTAGAAGGAAGAGAATTAAATTTAAATTAAATTCTCTCTTTATTTACTTACTCTCATCAATTCAAACAAAAAAGGTGCCAGACAAACACGGCTCGTCAGGTATGTTTGTACAGTAAACCGAGACAGCGATCTCGCATATATTGCCACAAGTTGTCCCAGAAATAAGTATATGAAAAATTACCTTCAATTAGCATTAAAAGCACGTCTAACCGAGGTGGAGTATTCTCAAGAATCACAACGAGATGAAAGCAGCTGGTCGCTAGTCGTCATCGTCGTCGTCGTCATCAGAGGGGACGACATCGTTCTCCTCCAGGAAGTTGGCCACGTTCTTGCTGATCGTGGCGCCAACCAGCAGGCCGAATATCACGCTGCTGACGACGCCCAGGAAGCTGAAAGGGGTCTCTTTCGGCTCGGGCAAGATCGCCCCGGATGGGGTGGTGATCGTCGACCGAAGAAACGACTTGGATACCGCACTCATCTCCATGAGAATAGTCCCACCGCGAAACAACGACGTCACTCTGTGCAACAACATCCTCCTTCCGCGAGGTTCATTCCCGGTGACGGTCAATCGCGCGCGGAACCCGGAATTCGCGAGCTGGTAATATCAGGTAGAATTTTTAGGACATTCTTGGACATTCAGCGCGATATTTAATGTTGCTCCGGAACAAATTTAAAAGTCCCTTGACGATTTTCGCGGTTTTCGCGGTTTTCCCTTTAATTTAAACTTGCCAAGTGATATTATTTGGTCAACTATTATTTATATTATCAATTATTACCCAGTGAACATAATTATGTCTCAAATCGGGTAATAAGACGTTATTAAGACGTACTTAAGACGTCATATCATTACGTCACGTCTTCAAGACGTCTTATCTCTCGATTTGAGACCTGCGTATTGTCTGGGTATTTATTTATATTATCTAATTTATATTTTTATATATCATCAATATAGAATTATAGATCATAGAATGTTATCAGAATTTTTGCAGAAAACAAGCAAATCTAACAATTAACTTTTATCAAATAATGTTTGCATTATTTTGTTAACATAGATAGAATTATTAATAAGTTTTTTGATGTTTTACATATAGGAAAAAGATGAGATCAAATTAATAACGAATTGTATAAGTAAAGATTTAATTTGCTTTAGTGATTTGACTGGGATTTTGTAGCCAGTCACTGTTCGCATTGGCGACACTGCGCCCATTTTGCTGAAGAGACGAGTCCTCCTCGACAACGCAACGTGGTACAGAATCTGAGAGATGTATGTTTTGCAGGGCAGCAGATGACAAGGATAAACGCGGAGTGGAAATCATGTTTTACGTGATAGGATTAGGTCTAGGCGATGCGAAGGATGTCACTGTTAAATGACTCGAGATTATTAGGAAATGTGACCGCGTGTACCTGGAATCTTATACCTCTGTCTTGACAGTGCAGCAAGAAGCCTTGGTTTGCATTATCCAAACGTCAAAGATGATGTACAATTTCACATAACATTCAACTTTCACAGTTTAGAAATATCAAATGCAATTTATATATACGTATCTTACGTTAGGAACAGTTCTACGGACGTTTCCTGATCGTGCCCGATCGCGAGCTAGTGGAGAGTAACGCGGGTGAGATACTACCGAAGAGAGAGGACGAAGACGTTGCTGTTCTGGTTGTAGAAGACCCCTTTGGGGCTACCACGCACACAGATCTGGTTCTGCGTGCGAAGGAGAAAGATATAAAGGTGGATGGAACATCAAAACTTATTAGAATCATTATTTCTGTGAAATATCAGGATTGTCTTACGTTTTCATACATATCTGGAAAAGATTGTTTAAGAGTATTATGCTTTTGATTGGGTGAAAGTCATACATAATTCGTCGATACTGACTGCAGTTGGTTGCTGTGGCCTGCAACTGTATTCATACGGGGAAATCGTTTCGGTTCCATACTGGACCGACACTTGGCGACCGGACAGCTTTTACGAGAAGATAGCTTCTAACAGGCAAAGAGGGCTGCACACACTCTGTCTCTTAGATATCAAAGTTAAGTAGCCCACCTTGGAAAGTATGACGAACAGAAAAAAGGAATACATGCCTCCGAGATTCATGAGCGTCAATGAGGCTGCTAGTCAACTGATAGCTATACTCGACAATAAGATTCAGGATGGCCATAAAGATTTAGGTCGGTGACAAGTAATTCTATTCGAATGATGTAATGCTCGTGTAATAATCATATAAATTAGATAAATATAACGATCCTATGACAAATTATATGATGATCTCATAAATAATAATTGTTATAATTAATAATATATCTATATATTATTTCTGGATTTTTTTTGCATTTAATAGCGTTCACGCAACAGAGCTTGGCGGTGGGGTTGGCGCGGGTGGGCTGTGAAAACCAGCACATTGTCGCTTGTTCTTTGTAGGATATGACGCGAGTGGATTTGGGATCGCCGCTACACTGCCTCGTCATCCCGGCGGAAAAGCTTCATCCCCTCGAACTGAAATTTCTCGCGCAGTATGCTCTCGACAAGACTCACAACAGTTCAAAGAAATGACGCAATGAGCGTGACCTTTTTTATCCAACGGAGAATAGAGTGAGCATCTCTATTCTTTTTGTACAGCGACTTATAGGTAATAAATTGATTGTATCAAACTATTAAACATAACGCGATGTATTTATTCTAAAATAGACAAAATCGATTGATAGTGTGATTGAATTAATTATCAATTTAATTATGTAATAGTATGTTCTAGCTTTAGTTGGGACTGCGTTTTAAATCCGAAAATGATGGCGCGTGGTTTGCTAGGACAATTAATTGTATATAAAATTTACACGAATGTTATTATTAGGTGACCAAGATTTAGTCCTGACCATAAATGGCCTTTTTTCTAAATTGAATGTATCATATGATATAATTCGATAGAAACTTGTATTTTTTATATTAATGATTTTTAATGGAAACACGCTGACTCTTCCACTTTGTTTTTCCGTAGAAATTTAAATTTATTAATTATTTAGATGTCTTTCTTAGATGCAATGATTATGATTATATATAGATTTGTATCTGTTTTCAATATCATTTTCGGGTACGTTTGATATTTTTTCAGGTTGTATAATCCTGAAATCCACGATAGTTTCTGTCCCCGGGCTGCATAAAACTTACATGCATGAGTACTGTCACGATTGCATTATTAAATGTCCGATATTTCCAGCCGTGTAACGGGTGACCGATCGTAAAGTCTGTAAAATAACTCTTTAGCTTATATTATCAATTTTATTTGTAAAATACTACTTTCTTTTCGCTTTTCCTTTTCATATTTTAAATGTTTACAGCAGCTATTAAGCAACTTTTTATAATTCTGTGTATCTTTCTAGCAAAGAAATAATAATGATTACTATATGTGCATTTGTCATATTATCATACTAGCTGGTTACCCGGGCTTCGCCCCGGAGGACCTCTCGCCCCATTGTAGACATCAGTTAGTACATAGACAACAGAGGAAATGAACAATAAGATGAAGAAATTTAAATCTGAAGCAATAGAATTGGAGCAAAAGTACGAACAAACACTAACATAATTTTAATTCATTTTTATTATGTCATGAGATAATATTGTTCATTACAATCAAACGAAAGTTTATTGGAGTCAAAATCGATTTAAAATAATTAAATACCGTAACGAAGCACGGGTATTAGGCTAGTAATAAATACAAAAATAAACGTTTGATGATGATTCATTCAACACTATCATTAGGAATCTGAAAGGTTTCAGCCATTGCATCAAAGAATGTGGTAATCCGAATGTCAAAGTTATATTTGACAATGTATGAACGAAGAAAAGTTATTTAAAGCAGCGAATTGTTTTTATATTGAACAGTCTTTTTATTATAGCAGAAAATGTGCTGTACAGATATTAAGCGTCGAAGTTAACGAAACAGAAATAATTTGTTAAAGCAGAGAATAGTTGGTATATGAAAAGTACATATTTATATGTACGATGAATAGTTGTTATATAAATATGTACTTTTTATATACCAACTATTCTTTGCTTTAACAAATTATTTCTGCTTTGTTAACTTTGACGCTTAATATCTGTAGCAGAAATAATTTGTTAAGGGGGGATCCTGGTGTAGACTACTGAAAATAATGGTATTTTCGGGAATTTTTTTAAAAAAAACTATTTAATAAATTGCTTTGATAACTTTTGGGCTGCTTTACTTTATTATTAAACAACGTAAAAAAATTTTTTTTATTTAAAAAAAAAAATTATTTAATATGTTTATAGGGCGTAAGTAAGAGCGTCGGTTTTAAACGGCGTGCATCCTAGCTCCTTCTTTACACGTTTAAAAAAAAAAAACAAAACATTTCTTATTGTTTATAAACATGGTTTGTCGGTAAACCTAAAAAAATGCAAAAAAGTTGAAAATTGACAAAATGGCGGCACTTTAAAACAAGATATGCAATTTTTACTCAAAAATGTAAACTTTATTTATGCAATAACAATTGTTTAAATTAATTATTTTATTAATTTTAGAGGTTTACCGACTAGTGAATGTAATAAACTATGTGTACGTACAAGAGCCAACTTGATTGGTTAAATAGTTTTTGAGTTATCGTGCACGCCAATTTCAAAAACGTGGTTTCGAGAAAAACGCGTTTAAAGTTTTCGCCGCTCGTATACCCGCACGTATACCTGCGCGCAAGAAATGGCTGTGAGGCCTTTAAAACTTCGAATTTTTTATTGTAACTTTAGGAATATATTCTACGAATAGTGTACTATTGATTACAATAAAAAAAAAAAATTCGATTTTTTGGACGCTCTACACCAGGATCCCCCCTTAAAGCAGAGAATAGTTGGTATACGAAAAGTATGCATTGTAAGTTAAAGCGAGGTCCACTCTGTACAGGGTTGGGAGGGGGGATGCAAAAGGGGCCGCGGTGGCAAACACAGCAAACGGAGAACGACGTTTTTTAATTGTAAATTTTCAGCTTCGAGTTTTGCATCGCAATATCTCCGCTTGTAGGACACGTAGCGAAAAAATAATAAATTAATAGTTATCAAAAAAGCAAATTATTTATTTGTATAATCTTAATAATTATATCCAAATTATTTGACTATTTTAATTATAATCATTAAGATCAAGAAGTATAGCGATCGTAGCGCAGAGTGATATGCGCTGCTTTAGTGAGCCGAAGATTCGGCTTCAAATCCGATTAAAAATTCTAAGGTTTTTATTCGATTGCCACGATCGCCTCTCCAGGATGGTGATTGCACCCACCGAGAGTACCTTGCCTCTCTGTATTTGGAGAGAAAACTGACCACCGAGGTTGGGGGTTGTGCAGTAGGCTGACAACCTATTCCTAAGACAAAATCTTATGTCTCGAAACCTCAAAAATGCTAAGGAAGCCCACAGGTCCTACTTATATTGTAGCGCCATTAATTAATTGAATATTTTAATCATTACTTTATCTTTCTGTTTACTATTAATACGAGAAAATTATGGCTGGTTAAAGGAGGCTTTTATATATACAATACTTGTATAATCTTCTCAATACACACATTATAAAAGCCTCCTTCAACCAGCCATAATTTTCTTGCATTAACAGTAAACAGATAGATAAAGTGATGATTAAAATTTTGTGTATTGATACACGCATTGTAAAAGCCTCAATTAATAATTATAATTTATAAATTTCTTCTAAACTGATGAGTAATTAAATTCAGTTTTTTTTGCAACAAGTTTAAATCACCAGCAACTTTCGCACCCCGTTTTCAAATATTGTAAAGTATGCTCAAAATCCGTCTCTACTTCCGCTCTCGTTGTAATCTACTGAAACGCAGTTCGAACTTTGCAGGGAAATACTGTTGGCGCTCTGTGCGCCCGGTTCTTTTGAGCTCTCGCGATCCCATCCGGGTCGCAAAAGCGACGGCTGAAGAAATGCTGACGATGAAAGGGAGAGAATCAACAAGGAAGAATGGAAACCGGGAGAGAAAAGCACCTATAGTTGGTAAAAAAAAAATAGATAAAAAATTCATACGGGGCGAAATAGCGAGGAATACGAAAACGGAAAAAGAATAGTGTTACGAGGAAGGATCACTTGGATGTAGCGGATATATGCGAATAATTGATAGAGGAACTATCAGAAGACCAATAGCGTAAAGTGCAGTCGCAGACAGAAATTGAAACAATTCAGTAGGTATCAAGTAAAATTTATGAAGTTTCTAGATAATCGATTATCTATAGACAATTATTTGCAACAGAGTTCGAAGGAAAAACAGAATAAACTAATTGCGTCTAAAAAAAAACACATTCCTATTTTTCCTATATTGTCCAAATTAAACCCGACATAAAAGTAGGTATCATATAATTATTTCCACTTCTTTGATTTTACAGAACATTAATAGTAAATTTTCAAGGAAGAACGGCGGTAATTTTATGTATGCAAAATAAGTATCGCTATTTTATAATATTTCAAAATTTAATTAAAATTTTATCTATCTTACTTAGTAAAAACAGATCAACCTGTAGAGGCCCTCCACCACCCCCGCCAACTTTAATCGGCGGTCCTCTTTTCTTTGTATGTGTGCTTTTTTATTATTTATGTTTTAAATAAAAATTTACAATATATAACAATCTATAATTACAATTTATTATTTATAAATTATAATTTACAATCTATTTTACATTAAAAAGTGGAAAATATACAGAATTGTAAAATACATTACAAAGAATTTGCTTACGAGATACTTATATTGCATACATTTATATTATAAAAATACATACATTTGAGTTTTTTTACTGAATGCCAGATTACACGCTCAAAATAAATATAATAATACAAAAATTCACTATCTTAAATTAGGTATGTAACTATTGTAAATATTTCCAAAACAATCAATTTTTTATTATTAAAGTCAACGATCAAATAAGAGACTCCTGTCTTCTAAGGGCTTATGCCTTTTTAAACCTTAAAAAATCGCGAGAAGTAAAAAATTACGTTACCACCGTGTTTAGGGAAGGGATCCAACGATTTGATCAGAGTCAAGTCCCTCCGCCGGGTGATACGCCCGTCAGTTGCCGACGTAGAGAAGAACAATTCTCAAGATGGAAAGTGAGCATACCCTAATGAGGCTTAACAAATTTGTCAAGTCTCAAAAACAAAATTAAGCAACCCGTTAAAAATCGAGGGCTCCGCTGCAGGAAGGAATGAATCTCAGATCTTCCGAATTGCCCCCGATAGCGGTCATTTCAACAACGAGTTAACAACGATCTGTTTTCAAATTATTGCATCCCGTATATATATTTACATTATTGAAATATTCTTTCATTATTAAAATACATTTCTTTCTTATATTTAAAATATATATCCATTAAGATATATATTTCTCTTATTAAAAAAAATATATGGATAGAATAATTGTTATCGAGTAGTTACAAACAAGTATATTTAATAACGAAATGCATAAGACATATGCATTCGATAATTAATGACCGGTCCGTAATATGATATTACGGACCGGTGGAATCTGATCCCTGATGGAAATGGTTTCCTATGAGAAACCTAATAAAATTTTAAGTCTATTCTATTTTTATCTCTCTCTTTTTTCTTTTTCTCTTTTTCTATTTTCCTTTTTTTTCTATTTCATAAACAGTTATTTTATCCATATCTACACTTTACTGTCTTTTTATCAGCAAGACAGAAGCATGACTGATACTAACTTTAATGGGAGAATATGTATTGAGAAGAATAAAATCTTCTTTTATAATGTTCTAATTAATTTCGCGAATCGACGTCGTACACTCGTGCCGAGACCACTGCTTCCGAGGATCCGAGATATAAGAAAACCAGGGATTAATTCTGGTTCTGCAACAGGGGTCTTTGATCTTTAACGGGGCACCGAACTAATAACCCACCACATTGAAAATCGCTATGACTCCCCGCCGGTACGAACGTATTCCTTGACGTCCACCCGAGATAGCGATCGCAATCAAGAACGGGGAAACGCGGTCTTCAACATCGAAGTATCAAATATTTAATGTGATCAAGGTAAAATTTATGAATAAATTGATCAAAAAATATAATTTTCTGTTTCGCGTATTCCAATTAAAAACGAATTACAATAATTTTAAATCACAAACCCCGTAATAATATTGAAAAAAATATATTCGTAATTTTATAATATTAAATTTCAAGGAGATTCAAATTTCGCGAGCGAGAAGCTATTATTTGATTGTTGACTCACAATCAGCATTCGAAACTTCATGTCTTCACATTTATATCTACATACATTTATATAAAATTTATAATAATTGGCGATAATCTTTAAATGCGAAATTCTGTACAAAGAATAAAAAGCTTATAAAATATTATAAAAATAGTAAAAACGCAATGGTTATTAAACACGCTAATTTAGCAAATTTTGTATTATTGTACGTCTTCTGTCGATTTTGTGTAATATATCCGGCATTAGTATCACAATTTCAATTTTTCTATAACTTTTCTCACAAATTTTTATTATAACAATTTCATTATAACTAATAAAATCAATATAATTAAGTAATATTATATAATATTACATAGTTCTAACATACTCTAAAATTACATATTATGTAATAAATTTAAAATTTATTACATAATTACGTAATATTATATAATAATTGTCATATTATTAATTATGTAATAAATTTAAAATTTATTACATAATTAATAATATGACAATTATTATATAATATTACGTAGCTAAAATATATTCAATACTCAAGACTAATTTAACTTACTATTACATAATTAGTCTTTATAATTAACATTATAAATTATAACCCTCCCATGTTCCTACCTACCCGGACTTTCATTTCTGTACATATATGTATTCCCTACCTATCCATATTTCTGTTTATCTAACGCGTCATATTCCTGCCTACCCGAATTTATTAGTTTATTTAGTTTATTTAATTTATTTAGATTATTTAAATTATATCAATATTAATTAGTCGCGATTGCGGTTACCCGAGATTAAGTAGGAAGTTTATAGAAGATTTTAAAGAGAATTTAAGGAATTTTATCTTTCATCTCCGATTACATGCACATATGTGCAAGACATGTTACCCTACCTGCAGGCACATTACATTGGTGGTGTTGGACACCAACCTACCTTGTGTATTCTTCTTTTTTCTGGCCAGTTTCAACTCATCTTCTGGCTAAATCCACTCTAGCGACATATAGCCAGAGACAGGAAGGAGAAATACTCCTTCTATTGCCGTCTAATCATAGCCGGCAGATGAGCGTAATGGTTTTACGCTCTTTCTTACGATGCGCGAAACACGACCGCGTCGCGAAAGGCATTTAATAATAGTAAAATTAAATTAATTAATTATGAAATTATTAATAACCAAAATCTACTTAATATTTTATGCACTATAATTTACACACGTGATAACATATTTTCAATTAAAAATAAAAAAAAAATATTAATAAATCAGAAGCTCTCTTTTAATCTTGACAAAAGACTTTCAATCAACCATGTATATCCGAATAAATATGATTACTTCTCACGAATGATATAGGAACTAAACTTGTGATATAAGCATGCAGGACTTTAATAACAATGCGAAGAAAATAAGTGAAAATTAAACGCGAACTGAGAAAATTTAAGGCCCATATTTTCGATTCATCGTTTCGAGTATCGAATCTCACCTCAAAATAGTGAAAAATAAAGAAAAATGACGTGAGATCCGAAAGAAATAATAAATTTTTCGCACAATATTGTTTCAGTTTGAATATTTTGTGCACTCAAGCAAACACCATTAAAATTTTGAAAGCCACATTTCGTTACTATAATTTTATTCCTCAAAATCAAGTATTTATATTAATCCGAAATTATAATCAACTTTAAAATAAACTCTACACAAAATTTCTCTATTTTACGAGATGACATTTATTGAATCTCACGTCATATCGCTTTAACTGGCTTTTATAAAAACCAGTTATCAATACATATCAATAGACTGTGAAAGTTTAGGTCTAAATTGTTGCTTTAGGAACAAATAATTTCAATTAATCGTGAATACTCAATACACACAAATAATTTTCTTAAACAAATTACATAATTTTAATCAAGATATATGCTTACTGAAAACATCCCTAATAAGTATATACATATTGCATTCTTGCACCAATTTATATAACATTTAATCCTGAAATATATTTAGGAAGAGAACAGATAGGAGAATACAATAAAGTATTTGTTACTCATTGTCAGTAACAAATATTGCGAATTTCATTCTATCAATGGAATACTATTAATATATACAATTATACATACACAATTATATTTATCTATATATTTATTAGATCTTTCATATTTTGATTATCTCAATTTTGTTTAATTTTATATACATTAATTTTACTTATTCCATGATAGAATGCATGATAAATCAATATAAGTGATTTATCCAGGATTAAATGTCAAATTCTAATCTGTTCCAGTCTATATATTTTAAGGCAACGGATCTATGAAATGTGATATATATAATAATATAAGCCGTAAGGCGGTAATTTTACACATGCATCACTGCTACATATTTGACGTAATTGTCATAGATCCGTTACCTAAACTATAAAAATATACTTATCACTCACCGACCGATGTGCAACAGCGGAGTCGCTACGATGATCCTGTAACAAGCAAATATAAAATCCAAATTATAGCAACGCTTAAAATAATTAATATTTTAAAGGATATCTATTTTGCTCGTTAAATTTTATATTCATACTTTAAGCAAATATTTAAAATAATTATACAATTTTTAAAAAAATCTCTCTTGTACCTATAAGATCTTTTTTAACTTTACGACTAAAAGTTTCTTTGTCCTACTGTTTATTTAAATCAAAATAGAATATTCAAATAAAAAATAAGGAATATTAAGAAATAAGAGATAATAATCACAATTAAATCAGCAAATAATATATAAAAAGTAAATAACTTACCCTAAAGTTGTTCCGCTGTCGCCTCTGATGCCTTCCAGACCTGCTCCTCCTCTCAGATCATTTGGGCTCCTGGCACACATTCACAATACACGGGTAATTACAATCGCGCGATACTTTATACGGCACTCCCGAAACGATTGTTATAATGCAACGATCGCGCGGTACTTTGTGCGGCACTCCCGAAACAGTTTACTATAGTGCAGCGGAGATGTAGGTAACTACAATGTTATCCTGTAACATAAAAATATAATATCCAAATTATATGGCAACGCTCAAAATAATTAATATTTTTAAAAATATCTATTTTGCTCATTAAATTTTATATGTTTAAAATAATTATACAATTTAAAAAAAATCTCTTTCGCTTAAGTATAAGAGCTTTTTTAATTTTACGACTAAAAGTTTCTTTGTCCTACTGTTTATTTAAATCCAAATAGAATATTGAAATAAAGAATAAGGAATACCTAATAAGAAATAAGAGATAAACACAATTAAACTAACAAATAATATATAAAAAGTAGGTGAGATCTACTCCGACATTAATTGTAAATTTCTGATGCTAGATATGTAGGATTTAATATTGTTATATTTATAGTTCTGAAGAAGGCCAAGTAAGACCCGAAACGTTAACATGATTGTATATTATTTTTAATGCTATTAAATTTATTTTTAACATCCTTTTATTGCTCGTTAATTGGCCGTTTTTGATTTATTTAGCTATAAAAAGTAAATAACTCACCCCAAAATTGCTCCGCCCGCGCCGTCGCCTGATGTCTCCCAGGCCTGCTCGTCCTCTCAGATCATTTAGGTTCCTGGAACACATTCACAATACGGTAATTACTAATTACGATCGCGCGGTACTTTGTACGGCATTCCCGAAACGCGGTTGCCATAATGCAACGATCGCGCGATACTTTGTGCGGCACTCCCAAAACGATTATTATAATGCAACGATCGCGCAACACTTTGTACGATATCTCCGAATGATCGCGTCGCTTAATTTGGCTCTCCCTTCGAGATAAATCTCCGCATTCTTTTTTCCTTTATCCTCCGTTGTTATTCTATCAAAGCTCTTAAATAATATTCAAGTAATTTGTTACACGCGTAAAATAATTATACGATTTTTGAAAAAATCTTTCTCTTAACCCTAAATTCTTATAGAATTTAATCAATGAAAGTTTAATTATCGCCCACATTTAATGCAACAAATCAATAATTTATAATTCACATTATCCATCATATCGATTCTTTCTTTATAGATCGCGCGAAAAACTATTAAAAACCGTTATTTCGATACGCATTACAAGTCATCAATCGCAGGTCGTGAATCGTACAGACTATTAGATTTGTCAATTGTTCGTAGGGAATAATTGTATATTAAGAAATTGCATTTTAAATCCGAAATATTAAAAAATCGCATTTGAATCAATGAAAATTTCAATGCGCGACATGAGATATAGCATCGTAAAACTGAGGTAGATATTAAAAAAATAAATTAAATAATCGTGAATATTACAATAAAACAGTATCTTGTAATGCCTGTTTTAAATTGTTCTTATTTGAGATAAATCAAAATCGCGCGAAGTACCTATCGGTTTCAATAGAAAGTCATTGGCACGATGTGCTTAAAAATGCTAATTGTAATAAATTGACAAAACAATCGCGTTTCGTAAAAAGTAATGCGGAGCGACTCGTGGAGACATGTTGCCTGTTCGAGTGTCGTCGCGCGAGTGATAGAGCGGCGAGCCGCGAGTGTCGCGACCCTTGTGTGTACGCACACCCCGCGCTCCGCGCAGCCAAGCGGGCCGCGCGTGAGAAAAAATAAACAAATTTCGAACGCTGTGCGACAACGAATTTATCGTTATCATAAAATATTTAACTTACTTTGCGAAATAAATTCATGCTAAATATTTCGTCCCTCGTATTTAAAATTTCGGTCTATTGTGTCATGTATTTTGCGCTCTGTTTTATGAACTTATTAATATCGTCTAAAATGATGATTAATTCTGTTCGATTGAGAGCGGTTTAGAAATTTTACAGAAATATTATTTGCATTTTAATTCAATAAATATATTGTAATTTGGTTGATTATATATTTATTACTATCTAATAACAAGGGCTAACTGTTCCATTGTAGACTGTATAAAACATCGCCTTATATAATAGACTAATCGCTTTACTTAAAAAGAATTATTAAATTCTGTTTATTTAAAAAATAAAACAACTTTATTTTAATCAAAAATATTTATGCAAAATAATGTATTTTATTGTTATTACTTTTTTCTAAACTTTTGTATTATAAGAGGAGTAAAATAATGTGATTTTAATCAATAAGAAAATTAAATTAAATTGTCGTAGATACCTATAAAATGTGACGATTTTAATTCAATATCTTCTTTTCTTAATTTATTATAATCAAGTCTTATTCCTTTCGGAATATCCCCGGGAATATCAAAAATCGGAAAAATAGTAATAACGAGTCAGTTTCTATTTTTTGATCATATGCAAGACAAAGACAAATTTTATTTTTTAAGCTTAAAGATCTAATTAGATTTAATAATTATTTTTAAATGAAATTTTTCGACTATTTAAATTTTATTGAAAAAAGATTTAACATTTATTAAGCTCTCTTTTAAATTTTATCTTGCAAATTAATTAAGAGATTGCCTCATTTTAGCAGCTTTGGTAGGTCGTAAAGATAGCATTTGCTAAACAATCACTGCAAATAATATTTTGTTCTAGCGCACAAGTGAAATCCGAAGGCTGCTTTACAGTCGTGTGTACAGCCCTTACATAACTAGTATACATATAGTTATAAACAATATCTACTTACCTCAGCAAAAGCTCAGCACCGTCCGCAAGCCAATCTGCAATCGATTCCAATTACCTAAATTCGTCTTGCGCGCAGGTAATCTCGTGGACCCGCGACGACTTCTTACTGCCACGTCCGTCGGTCTTGCTGTGGAAAAAACCGTTCTTCGATCAATTGTTAATTTAATCGTTGAAAAGAAGCAATTTAGAAAACGCATCGTAAATAATTACGTAGATATTGTACGCGACGAACGATCGAGAAATCCTAACGCAATTGTTCTCGCACGGCGCGGGCGGGGTGATATCACGTGAACAAAGCGCGCCGCGTAAAAAAAAAACCAACACCGAGGCCGCGTGCCACTCCCGATATAACATTTCCCCGAAATACTTAAACGTTTTCTGATATATATTCTTTCGAAACTTGAAAAAGTCGCGACACCGATTCGTTCCGTGCTCACGGCATTTAATTTAAGCGAATGGTGACGAAATCTCCGAGGCCGGTAACCTCGCGCGATACTATCATATACGCGAGTCAGCTAAGTGAACAGCTAGTAAGTACGCGACGCAAAATATACATGATATTGGTTCATATTACGAAAATTCCGAACGGCCGGGCGATCGATATATGTATCACGGGCATCACGGCGTCGTCGGCGTCCCGTTACTTACAATTAGTTTAATCACTCGGCCCTCTATCTGATCCTTTCGGAGAGAATCGAAGCTATAAGTACCTAAATCATAGGATAATTCTACAGCGCGACGCGAGGACGTTCGCGAGATAAACGCGACACTCATATTAAGACACACGTCGGAGCTCGGAGCAAGCGACTATCGTCCGCGAGTATTAGGTACCTACAACGAAATACTGTAAATAATTAACAAATTGCCGTACCCTTGATCGACGTCTCCGAACTCGGGCGAGCGATTCAGGCGACATCCATTCCGGATTCCGACGAATTATACTTCATATTCTTGCGAATTATTGAGCGTGCCCGCGATCATTCCCGCGGATTCCGCGGAACGAGGAGCAGGTGTGCCAATCGCAGGAAGGAGCGCGTTCCGAATAACACTAAACACAAGTAGACACAGCACTGAGCAGTGAGCAGTGACTTTCGCGAGTAACGGTACTCCGAGCGTTTACGAAAACAAGTGGCGTGACCGCTCGCCGACAAAAACAATCGCCCGCGCGCCGAAAGTACGTGTTTACGAAAGTTTCGAGGATTTAAGGCCATCACACACAAAATGCATAACGTCGCATAAGCATAGCATAAGACCGCTGGACCAATGAGCATCTTATGTAAATTAATATGGCGACTTTATGCTGGATGTTCATTGGTCCAGCGGTCTTATGCTATGCTTATGTTATCTTATGCATTTTGTGTATCATGGCCATCACACACAAAATGCATAACCTCGCATAAGCATAGCATAAGACCGCTGGACCAATGAGCATCTTATGTTAATTAATATGGCGACTTTATGCTGGATGCTCATTGGTCCAGCGGTCTTATGCTATGCTTATGCTACGCTATGCATTTTGTGTGTGATGGCCTTTATTCAACGGTCGCACCTGTTTACGTCGTCTAGTACGCCGCGGCCGCTCGGCGCTCGCCGGCGGCGGCTCGGAGCGGCCCGAACGTGATTTGCCGGATTCGGGGGAGCTCGGCTCGCCAGCCAATCGCGTTCGACGGGTCAGGTGACCGTGCGGTCGGTGCACGCAAGCGGTGCAAGTAATACGCGGCATGTTTACGTCGGTGCGGTGGCGAGACTTAATATGAGACGTTGTCGATCATTTCTCTTTCTCGTAAACGAAAAGAAATCCGGTCGTGAATCGTGAGCGTTGTGAGCTAATTTTACGCCGAGTACTCCGTTCCTTCGCGTGTCGACTGCAAAAAACGAGTGGGATGTCGTCGCTGGACGAAATAAACGCCGAATGCCGTGACGTCGTATGTACAGTACGTGCCACCTTCCATGGCTGTGATATGGCGGCGCGGGTTTCCTGGAAGTGCTTCGTGATCGGTAACTTAATTGTGCGTGAAAAAAAACAAATAATTCGAAGCGAGATACATCCGAATCGTACGTGAAATCGTTGTCCCGCATGTCGCGGTGAAACGATAACCTCGAAATTCGCGTTTTCTGCCTCCGCGTTTCCATTCCTGCTCCGAATTAGTGAATCGCGCGGGAAGATATGCCTCGATAAATAGCACGAATCTCTCGTTAAACGCGTGAATCAATAATTGATGAAGTGATTGAAGAG